>CM050512.1:19062500-20262500 GCA_027563665.1 Antrozous pallidus | reverse complement strand
TCGTATCATTGATAAATATAGGAAATGACACAAGAAAGTTTGTTTCTTCACCTTCATATCTCCTATATACGTATTTGAATACTGAATGCCATCATCACACTTCTTTACTTCCAATTTAGTCCTTTTGTGCCTTTCTGATTTCACATTTCATTAGTTAATAGGATTGGATATATGCCAAGTAAATGATGAATACATGCATGACTTTGAAGTTGGATTTAAGAGTGTCTAACAAAAAAAGGCATCTACTACTGATAGTAAAATGAGGATATCTTTGTGTGTGCTCACATACACACAGATATAAACACACATACCCTTCACTGTAAAAGGCAATATAGAGTTTGCTTCTATATAAGACACTTAATAATACTTAAATATTTGGGAAGGACTAATTAAAGTCGGCTATGCTATCTTATATGTAGGAAAACAGGAAAATATATTCCAATAAGTGTGATCTGTATTTAAGAGACTGTGTGTCCTGGTTTTCCTAGTATAGTCCTCATTTATGCCTGTTGCTCCCACAAAATTATTTATACCTTGCCTTAATCCTGCAAAGTACCGTATCTTGGCTGGTATATTAAATTTTATAACTGCCTTTTCTAGCGTATTTTTAGATTATTTGATAATTAACTTATCAGTTTTCTGGGTAATAGGTGACCTGTCAGAAGCCTTTTATTAAATCATTCTCATCTGTGAACCAAATAGTGGTAGTGGTTTGGTATCTTGGGGATTGTTATAACATGCTTATTATAATTAATTTTGAAAAAATGTGGCTATTTTACTTACAAATAAAATGGTCTGAAAATATGTAGTTCATGAGTTTTGCATCATCAATATGATGTGGTAGAATGATTTCTGATCTACAGTACAGGAGGCTCAGTGACGATGACAAGTTACTCTGAGGACCTGATGGGTTGGCAGATTTCAACTTCAGTGTTTTCTATTCATCATGGTTGAACATAATTGAAATGTCACGTTTCAAGTATTGTCTAGATCCAAAAGAAAATGGCCGTAAGATAGCCAATCATGAATTAGCTTCTGTGACACAAATCTCTTCAAAATAGCCATGATTCTAGGAGTACTTAGATAATGAGAATGTTAGGAATGATATGTTTATTGCTTTGTGAAGTTATACTGGATTTTGTTTTTGTTTCTACTAACTTTATAATACTGAAATTGTCCTAGTAGCATGCAAAATTTTATCTTTATAATATATGTTTACTCACATGTTCCTCATTAATTTTATAGGCATCACTTCCCAGATGGAAATATGCCCTATTTTCATTTAGTATGTGTATTATAATTTTCAATGTTTTTAAATAAATGTGGCCTTGAGATTATAAAGCTCTCCTGTGGTCTATAGTAGTGGCTTCATAATATCAAAATAATGTGAATAAAGTAAATATTCAATTTAGGTATAATCAATAAACTAGATAACACTTGCTTTTAATGAAATGAATTTTATACTGTAATAAATATAGATTTGTCACCGTGTAACAATTTGTCATAAATTCTCTTTTTTAAATCACTTCATGGAACCTAATTTTTTAAAAATCTTCTTCAAACATGTGTTTTTTCTCAATGAGCTGTCTTCCTATCATAATTATTTGATATTTAAATCAAATTTACACTTTTCATGTTTCTAACTTAAAATATTTGTACTCACTGTTTGTTTACTTATTACCCCTAGCTCTCCTTCTATTTTTTTCTTTCCTTGTCAGACTAATATTGGCGAAATCAGTATACAGTCCTTGTCTCCAAAATCTCAACTACATTCAGTTCAACATATATAATTCAGGTTAACTTTAATTCCACTGCCTAAAATTAGTATTTAAATATTCCCAACAATATCTTAGCTAAGAGTATGTGTTTATGAACATATGTGTGTATGTGTGTGCATGTGTGTATTCTTTAAGTGGTTTGACATCTCTATACATTTGACATTGATAATGTTTCTTCCTAAAACTTTTTCCTCTTTCATATAATTGCATGAAGTGTTCACTTCGCTCTTATTTTCAAAATCACTCACTTTTTGTTTCTTTTTCTCTGAATATACATGTAATTGATAAACCTAAATGTGACCTTATTTTTACTTCTTTAAGGATGTGTCATATTACAATGATGTGAATTTGGTGTAGACAATTTCAAACTTTTTAGTCTGTCCTAAAATTAAAAATAGCATTCCCAACTACTTCCTTGGCTTCTCCATCTAGAGTCCCTGTTTACAAACCCAATCACCATCTAAATGTATAACATTGGAAGTGAACAAGATAATTTTATAATTAATTAATTATAATTAATTTTATATTTATTTATTTATTTATTCAAGTAATTTAAATAGATTATTTTAATGTATATTCTTAGGTAAAGTAAATGAACATGTCTAAGTAGTTTAAAAGTCTATCATAAGAGTAGAGGTGTTACGTTGCTTTGGAATTTTATAGTATATTTTGCCACTAGCTAAACTTTCGGTGGATATGCAGCAGTGATTGTTTTTGTTTTCTCTTAATGGCACTTTCTTCACTTGATGCTTTAGTCTTTTCGTTTATGCTTCCATGCTACATATTTGATGACAGTAAATGCTTCTCATTATCCTTGTAATCTCATCTGAAAGCACTACATAAGTTCTGGACATGGCCTGCTAAAGTCCCCAGTGCACAGTGTGGCCTTTAAAACTGATGGGCATGTTCGTTTTTTTAAATCTTAGTAATGTCTTGAGGATAAGGATGATATTTTTACAGGCCATAATAGTCACTGCATTCTAGTATCTACCAAACAGTTCTTCAGTAAGCATGTGTGGGATTTAAATATTTTTTGATAGAAGATCTTGTTCAATAAAAATATATTCTTGAATCTATTCTCTGAAATGAAAGATAAAATTTATAAAATCCAATAAAATGTCTTTAAAGTTTTTAAGTCTTATTGTAAATGAAATTAATTGTGCTTATTATTTTGTGGCCATAATTAATGATGTCAAAATTCTATTAATCCTATGCAAATATTAATTATTGGTTCCTATAAAAGGTATTACATAAGTATTATTTAATTGAAGGTATATAGTTAAGTATCAGTTATGTGCCTTAACGAATAAGTCTGTAAAATAATAGATAAAAGTCAAGAATGCCATTTGTTTTCTGCTTCAGCTCCATAAAACAGGACAATACTAAGCCTGTTTAAGAGACAAATGAGTTTTGTGCATGACCATTATGGATGTTGTATGGCAACAACATTACACATACTCAATACACATATCCAATTCTTAACGGCCACATTCTCGCATTTAAGAAATGATTTATAGCATTTCACAACATTATGATGAAATATGTAGCGCTGAGAATTGAGCTTTATTGCAAAAGGTTAAAAACGTATGGTTTCAAAATTGTTGTGATTCACATTTTCAATTGAAAACCAGAGGATAGTAGGACTAGTCATCAGTTCTCTGAAAGTGACAGGAGTAATAACCTGGTCAGGAATTCTCGGAGTAGCTCATGATGTTGACCTTTGGAAGGAATGGATTTAAGAGGAAATTTAATTTGGACCCACAGATGGAAGAAACATCCACTTGACTTGGCTAATATTAGACAATCATTTAAAAAATCAAGAGGAACCAGTTGTAAATTTTGCACCAAGGAGAGGAACCAGTGTATACATATTGTGGGTTCTTAATAAATGCTGTTGTCATAGTTGTAGCTTTTACATAGCCAAAGTGCATACCACAGACCCAATGGCACCCACACTTTTACTTTGTGGCTTCTGGCTGTCCACATCTTTAATGCAAATGCACCTTTTAGACATTGCTATTTTTGTAGGGAGTAATTTCATTTTCATCCAAATATCATTTCCTTAAGTTTTTTTTTTACCGTTCTAACTTATAAAATAATAAATTCCATCTATTTTAGCTTAAATGAAAATGTACAGATTTTAAAATGTGCAAATATAACTTCTCAATCTATTATCAGCCTCAGTATCTCTGGACCTCAGTGAAAATCAGCTGTAAGTTTTAGTTAAATTGCTAAGACTTTATTTTTCTGTAGAGTGTGTGACTTAAAAAAAGAGAGAGAGGAAAAATAAAATGACTATAAAAAAATATTACCGAGCCATTTTCTATCACCAAACCAAAAGTGTTTCTTAACATAGAGTGAAGAAAAGAAGGAAAAAAAAGACTGAAAAATGGCTTTCTCCTAAACAACAAAAGGTGTTTTGGCAAAGTAAGTAAAACACGACTACTGGTTTATCTATCTAACAACTCGAACAATAAGGCAAAGAGGTTGAATCAGAGCACAAAGTCATAAAACTTTAGACCTGGAAGAAACATTGGAAATGTCACCTGGCAATTTCTCTCAGCCAAGAGAAAGCGGAGGCCAAAGAGACTCAGCAACTTATGCAGATTCACAAAACTAATGAACGTCAAAGATGGTAAAACTCCATTTCTTCTATTAAAGAAGATCTTGGTATTACATTATGCTACTCCAAACATAATGATCTAAATAATAATATTTAAATCTTTCTTTGCCACCAGAATTTCATTAATTTTTATTAATTAGTTCACAAGCAGCCTGAGTACTCCCAAAACTGTCTGAGCTCCAAAAACACATAAATCTTTAGCATTTGGTGAATTTAAATTTGTCTCTTGAACCTGGTCATTTCTGGAGGAAGTAGCCAAATGGGCTTATCCTTAAAAAACTTAGGAAAAGATGTAAAACCATCTTAATTCTCTCAAACTGTCTCTATCCTACAAAACACTTTTCTTAGGAATGATATATTACTTCTGTAAATCCTCTGGTCCATCTCTCTGGAGGTATAATAGCCTTTCATGAATAGGTATATCGCCAGAAGATTACAGCCAGAATGGATAGGGCAGGAAAGGTAGACTCATTCTGCAAAAAAAACAACAGGTTCTTTAAGTTTGTTGATGATTTCTAATACTAAAAGCTCATTATGATAGTAAAGATTCTAACTTTTTGTCTCATTAATATTTGAAAATATTAAAATATGAATTAAGTCCATGCCTTTATATTTACAAGTAGGGCTAAAAAACTGGAAAACCAAATGTGATGTAAGGGTGGTCATGAGTCAATGAATAGTAAGGTTTCTTTTTATTTCGCTTGTTTTACAATTAAGAAGTGCTAATTGCATTGTTTAAAATCAACATCTCCCAACTCTGTTTGGATGAAAGACTTATTTCAAAATTTGAAAATAAAAGAAATTGCAAAGAGATTAACTTATTAACTTTAAAATCAATAGTCTTTCTCCATTTGAAAATATTTTAAATCATAACTCATCCATTGAAAGAATAGTATATACAATACCAATAAAAGGAGACTATTCCTACAATTTTGAAAATAAAGCCAGTGTAACAGGAATAAAACATACATAACATGAGAAGAATGTTTGATTTGACCCATAATGCATTTCTTATCTCTACAATGAATTTAAATATCTGCTTTTCAATGAACTTAAATGTCTGTTAGAATAAAACTGCAAATCTTGGGCTAGTGTTAGCACCTTAAAAAAAAGGCAACATTTCAGAACACTTTTATTTTGTTTTGAGATATTATGATTTACGCATTTGTTTAAGTACATAGATTCCCATTCAATAGTTGATCTACATTCTTGTTATTCTCCTAATGTTTTAAGTAGCATGCACTCCTGAACAAGTACTATCTGAAATACTAAAAATCTTTTAAATCTTCATCATCAAAGGAGCAGTCTAAAACAATGTTAGAAATATATTTTAATCTGTTTTAATTTACTTAATGATTAAAGGCAAATTATATTTTTTTAAAATAAATCGGATGTAGAAGCAAGGTCAAGATAGTAAGGAAGCACAGTGTTGTTGTTTTCTTGTTTTGTGTGTGGGGGTTGTTTTTTGGTTTATTTTCCATATATATTTTTAACTTAGATCAAATCTAGGAGTATGGAAGGAATGCATATAAATACTGAATTATGCCTGGCCTCCATGCCTCAGTGGTTGAGTATCTACCTATGAAACAGAAGATCCAAGTTTGATTCCTGGTCAGGGCATATGCCAGGGTTGTGGGCTCAATCCCCAATGTGAATGAGCAGGAGGTAGCTGATCAATGATTCTCTCTCATCATTGATGTTTCTTATCTCTCTCTCCCTCACTGAAATCAATACAAAAATAATACGGTACTGAATTGTGATTGTACTATAATCAAACTTCAGCATAAGTTTATATATTCTTTAAAAGCTTCACATGATTTCATTATATGGTACAATTTAGTTCATATAGACATATACACATACATATATACATACATACATGCATACATACATACATGCACCTCACCTTGCAATTACAGTTGAAATATATGTGACAATAAATTACTTTGAAAAGAGAGCATTGTCATCTTGTACGCTTTCGTAAACTGACTGTTTCCTTTATGTGGATGCATTAATAGTACTAGACATAGGAGTAAACATCTGGGACAGTGCTCCCAGTATTGAATTGTCTATTGAACAAGGTAGCAAACTTTTATTGCTTGGAAAGGTTTATTGAGAAAAGTTTACAGAAATCACTCGGAGGCTCTTAAACCAGAACCAACTTACTCTTCAAGCAGATTAGCACAATTTAATTTCCTCTATTGATAAAAACTCAATTTCTCTAAAGCAAATAAATAACATGTATACTTGAAAATATAGGAATCAAATTAAGTAGGACAAACTAATGTCTATCCCATAGTCTGTTTACTAATATTTCATTTTTAGTTCTTGCAAAATTGTTTTTTAACTGTAGACATTAATTAATAATAAGAGGTGCAAAGAAAGCTAAAAAGTAATGTTTCTCTCTAAATGGTAAGTATCCATCACAAATTGAAAATCATTTAATCTGTGTATAGTAAGTTGATTTGATACATGTATATATTGCAAAATGATCACCACCTTAGCATTAGCCTCCACCCTGCCACATGATTACCGTTTCCTTTGTGTGGTGAGAACATTTAAAATCTACTCTCTTTGCAACTTCCATGTACATAATACAGTATTATTGCCTGTAATCAGCAGGTGATGCATTAGCTCTGCAGGCATTGTTAACCAGTCTGTCTTTCTTGATAATTGCATTTCAAAGAAATGGCTCCTCTTTTTTGAGAAATATATTCCTGGGTTTTAAAACTGACAGGAGTCTGGAAGATTTGTATTCAAATGGGTAGAGAAGGCATTTACTACTGCAAGTTTTCTAAAGTAAATGCTTTAATACTGAAAACATTTCCTGTAGTGTGGTTGGTAGAGTTTTCATAACTAATGCTATTTATTTATTTATTTGTTTATTTGGAAAAAATACTAGTTCTGTCAGTATGATGAATGGTTATTTGGTAGTTTTTTTTTAACTTAACATAAACACAACAGGGCTATTTCTAATACTTGGAGTTATAACTGATCTTTAGTATAACCCATGGCATTTCAAATCAGAACATGACATTAATCACTAAGGCTTTTTCTAATAGCTTCTCACCTGTATCTCAGCAACATACTCAAAAATACCAATTATGCACCAAAAAGCAGCTCACTCAAATCTATCATAATTACTGTATTATTTTTGCCCCCAAATCACATGACATTCCTAACTTTAATAATATAAATAAAAGAGAGATGCCATTATAGAAATAGATATTAAAATGGATATATATATATATATATATATATATATATTATAGCTGTATATTTTTATTCATATACAATTTAAATAAATTGAGCATTCTTACCCTAGGTCATTTTAGTTCTCTAATAAGCTGTAGATTTTTTTCTAATTCTCCTCGACCTCGAGTCAAGACAGATAAGGTTCATCTAGGAGACATAGGGGGACATGTCTGTATGTGTTCTCAATAAGCCAGAGACTGGATCTACCTTTTACCTAACAATCAAACATCTTAGTCATACAATCCACAGAGATCACCTTATTGGACACTAAGTCTGAAATTATACCTAGGGGTAGCCAGAGGGTCATAATTAGGTAGAAGTTAACCCATAATCCTTAGTGCACTATCCAGGATTCATCTGGTTGAGTGGTTAGGATACTCTATAAACATCCAACATGCTAAATTATAGAGTCTGCACGTAAGATCAACTATACCCTAGGAAAAAAAAGAGTTGTTCTCATAAACCCATAAATAACTATCATTTTTATAACTGTCTTCCTCAGAATACACCATTTAAGTAATCAGAGACAGAGAAGCATTGGTCAGACTGTCAAACCCCAGAGGGAAGATAGGGGAGAGTGAGGGTAAGGGGAAGAGATTAGCCAAAGGACTTATATGCATGCATGTAAACCTAACCAATGGACACAGACACCAGGGGGGTGAGGGTATTTTTTGGGTGTGGTAGGCAATGGGAGGATAATGACACATATGTAAAACCTTAGTCAATAAAGAAAAAAAAGAATCTGAAGCCCAAACTTATAAAAATTATTTTTATATTTATGTTATATTGTATATTTTACACAAAATGTTATTTTATATCATATTATTCAACTACAGGCCCAGTGCACAAAATTTGTGCATGGAGGGTGGGAATCCCTTCAGCCCAGCCTGCACCCTTTCCAATCCAGGATCCATCTCACAATCTGTGACCACTGGCTCCTAACTGCTCACCTACCTGCTGTTCTGATTGTCCCCAACTGCCCCCCTGCCAGCCTGTTTGCCCCATGCAGCCTGCTGTTCAGGTGTTTGGACATCCCTCACTAAGCCCCTGCCAGTCTTGTCACCCCACACAGCCTGTATTCAACAGTCATCCATCTGGTTGTTTCAGTCGTGATGGCCCCTGGCTTTTTTATATTAGAATTAAGCACATTTTATTTATACTATGCAAATTTATATTTGGAAATATGAATTGGCTTTTATATTAACTAATCCTCTTTTTGAGTTACTTTAGAAAAATAACATCAGGCCACATATGTTAATAAATTATACAGAAATATTAATTAAACCTATTGTTTCTTAGCATTCTTTTGACTGTAGGATAAATGGATCTAAATAATCACACTTAAGTGGTAAAAGAAACTTTTATTATAAGGATATTGGGATGTGTCATGAGAACCAATGACAGGAAAATGGCCAAGTGGCAAAAAGCTAGAACAAAGGATGAGAGGCAGAGCCAGGTTCTTTGTCTCTCACACGCACTACTGTCTGTACCTTTAGTTCATTATTCTCTCCTGGTCAACCAGCTTCATTTGCTTCTTTGATCCACCTAGTAGATTAAATGGTAACTGAGGGACTAGTATAAGGCTTTTCCATTCATTGTATTGTTTATTCAAAATTTCAGACTCTCCTTCATGATTATTTAAAATATGTTATTTTGTTTGTTTGTTTGTTTTTAGTATTTATTGAATCACCAGGACTCTCTAACTCTCAGGAATAGGAAGGCAAAGTATGCAGTAAAAACTGTATTATATTTCCAATGTCTCAATATCATAAACTCCAAATGTATATATGGTTTTTGTTAGAAGTGTCAAAAACCATTTTTATTTTTTAACAACCAAATTCAGCCAAATATGTGCTCATCACAACTCAAATGGTCAAGGTAAGCCTTACTGAAAATTACTGACTCACTACTTGGTCTAAGAGCACAAAGGAATGTGTGATTTATCTGTTGAAAATGCTGTGTAGACAACCTTCTTTCTATGAGAGGATTTCTGTTATATTCATCATTCTTGACATTCTGGTTATTTCCCTTATATTTCACAAAACATGGATATTATTTTTGTTCTTCGCCTTGACCATTTAACATTATTGCAGTAGATGGAACCTGACTCTGCTTTTCTTTAACCTTGTGTGTCTAGAATTTCATTTTATATGTTTAGGTTTATATAGTAAAAGAGCTACAAGGTAAAGAATGGCCCATCTACTTTAGGTGCCAGCCAAGATGGATAGCTTTTCCTAGATGATATACATATTTTTCAAGCCAATTGAGTGTCTGATTAATTGAACAGGCGAAAATTGCTAGCATACCATTTGTTCTTTTCCTTTTTTGCATCATTTGCCTTTGTGATAATAATTTTAATATCATTTCTACCTATAGTGCTTTGCACAAACATTGCATCTAAGATATTTTCATTTTGCAGAAATTCAGAAACACTGTTCAAGGTAATATGCCCAAAGAAATCTCTGAAGCTACAAGAAATAAAAAAACCATCAATGTATATTATAATTTAAAATAAGAGTACATGGCATAAAGCTGCTTATTACAGTCAATACCAATTGATTAAGATTATTATAATAGTAAATATAAAATATATAAAGATAATTTCAACTAGATTATTTATATAGGAGTTTATCCCGCACAAGCCTTGCCACATACAAGGAAATCATCTCCATAGGGCCACACTTTCCCCTTTACCTCTGCTTCTTCCTCAGAACCAAGAAAGGGCCTGGTGTGTAGGGACCCTCAATAGGTACATAAGTGTTGAGTTGATGAAGGATCTGACAATCTTTTGGTACCCTTCCCAAAGTCTTCAGTATACATTTAAAGGAAAAGAACACATTTTTTTTTAAAAAGGACATTTTCACAACTGAAAATTGACTTTGATACCAAGATTCAAATTTTAAAAACCAGATTTCTCCTTCTAATTAATTTTAACTTGATGTTTATATAATCCCTCTAGAGGCCGAATGCACGAAATTTGTGCAAGGGTAGGCACTCGCAGCCCAGGCTTCGTTCTGAAGGTCACCTGGAAGGTCATCTGGATGGTTGTTCCACTGTTGGGCTGTTTGGACAATTTGCATATTAGGCTTTTGTTATTATAGATCTGATATGTATTCATTAATTCAACAGATATTTCGTAGACGTCACTTAAGTGTTTAGTAAAATGCTAATCAATTTTATTGTTAACACTCATAACTGAAATAATTATTGATTTTCACACACTTACAGGAGAAAATGAAGCTCAGCAAAGCTGTTCCAAAGCTACACTGAATAAATAAATTATTTGCAAAGAACTAGGTAACTAAAAGCATGCCTGAACTTTTTTCAATGATATTCCTAAACCTCTGAGGTTGAACTAGGAGCAAATAAGAAACAAATACAGACTTGAAAAAATTACTATGCATGTAACCATGGCCAAGGTCCTTTTTTCCCCCTTTCAATTTCTAAAATAATTACTGTAATAGGCATAAAGGACACACATACTTCTCCATTATTATTCAGGTAGAGAAATGTTTATGCATTTATAAAATATTCTCCACCGCTCCTCCCATTTTGAGTGAGAACTAATTAGTTTTTTGGTGACTTTATTTCATGACCTTGTAAAATAAATCATCCTATTTGTCAATGCATGCTATTTCAACCTCAACAGTAGACTTAAACTTTAGTATTTTTGTGTACCTTTTTTAAACTTTCTTTAATTCTACTTTTTTTCAATCTATTTTTTAATTTCTTCTGTTTCTCTACATTTGCCTTTATTACTTTAATTTTATTTATTCTCCCATTGTTCTTTTTGCTGGCTTTGTTTTTTATACTTTTTTACACCCCCTCTCTTTCTCTCTCTCTCTCTCTCTCTCTCTCTCTCTCTCTCTCTCTCTCTCTCTCTCTCTCTCTCTCTCTCTCTCTCTCTTCTGTGTCTCATCACTTAGGCAAATCCTTAAGTAGAATGTGGCTATGCTGTGGCAGGCAGACTCTAGCTTGTCGCAATCATTCCCACTGACTGAAATGCACACTTGATGTGGAATCCTCTCTATGATGTGGACTGGCTTAGACACTTGCTTCTAAGTAATAGAATTTAGTAAAAGTTTCAGAATGCAATTTCCATGATTAGTTGGATGAGGTTTGACTTGTTCCTACTAGCAGACTGTCTCTATTTCCTATCTGGCTTTCCTGATTTGATGAAAATCATTGATACATTACATGGTCCACATGACATGACCCACGTGTGGCTTCAGCCAAAGCAGTCTAGTATCCCTCAGAAATCTTAATTGTGCCCCAAAGTGTGTGAGCTTAGAAGCAGATACTTGAGGTTCAGTTTGAAAATAAGACAGCATAGCTAACATCTTGATTGTAGCATGTAGGGGACTGATTAATCTGTGCCTGGTTCCCCCCCACCAAAAAATAATAATAAATGGCAAATGATAATGGATATTTACTAGAATTATTGTGGTGAGCACTTCACAATATGCACAAATATAAGATCACTAAAGTGTATCCCCTGAAACTAATGTAATATTACATGTCAATTATACCTCAATTAAGAAAAAAAAGAAAGAAATCATGAGCTGTGAATTGTTTTCTCCCTAGTTGTGTGGTAATATTTTATGCAGCAATAAATAACAAATGCATCCTTTTTTGTGCTACTTGATACATTTTTCATCATATAATCTTTTAAAATATAAATTTCTTTTAAAGGCATATTTTCAAATGATAGAGTCAAAGAGAAAAATGATCTTGTTCTGTTATATTGAAGTTTTAAATTTTTCATTCTTTATTGTATTCATAATTAACTTGAACATCACCTTGGTTACCAATAAAAATATAGTCACTAACCCAGTTTATATATTAAAACGTTTAAAAGTATCAGCATTTATTTGAATTTTAGATCTGTTATTAATTATGTATATGCAACATATTTTCTTTTTCTTTTAGATTTAGAGCAGACACACTAAATAAAACAATCTACACAAAAATGTTCTTTATCAACTTAATATAATGAACTAATTTGTAGTTATTTACAATCCTTCATTTGTTCATAGAATATTAATAGGAAAAAAACAAAAATCACTACCATAAAATTTAAATTAAAGTTTTATGGCATCACAGGTGATCACATAGGTTAATCAAAACAAACAAACAAAAAACTAGCCACTAAATTTGAACCACTGTCTTCAGGAAATAGTATTTGAAACTAGTCATAACCATCTCAGCGTCTAAAATATCCATTAAATCCTATTAATGCTTCTTCTTCTTCAACTTATATTGTATTTCACGTTTTTCCAGCTCTTAGTGGTAATGCCAACATTTCTTTGGGTGGTTAAAAACATGTGAATGTTTAAGTACAGATAAGTATTTACATACTTTGTAAATGTGTAATTTGTCTCTATATGAATGGATAAAATATGTATCATGTCAATCTGTGTGATTCGTTTTTTGCCAGCTATTTTAAATAACAAAGGTTTGTGAAATTTGAAGTGGAAATACTTAGATAAATTTGTCTGTTATTTGTGCTATTTAATGTCTTTGGAGAGCTACTCAAAGACCTTGTAAACTCAAAGCGATGTGAATGATGCTCATACATTTATTTTCCTGTAGTTTAGCTTACATTGGTCTCTTTAAATAGTGACCCCCTAGAGCCACCTCTACCTCTCCTCTTTGGAAAGCAAAGTTATTTACTGTTCAAAAGTAGGGCACATCTAGATTGTGGGCTATATGTTACAAAATCCACCCAGAATTACGTACATCAAGAGAAAGCTCTGAGACTGGAAAGAATTAAGATATTGTTGAGTGCTAATTAATATGTATACTATATTCTATATAAGTTGAATTTTCAGATAACATGACTATCCTTTCAAGTGCCAAAATCTGACTAAAAATAAAGTTATGGTTGGAAAGATCTCTAAAATACCTTATGTTCTCCTCCTCTCTCAGCAGTGCCAGGTGATTTGTGTCTTGTCATTTGTATAACTCAGCATTTTGCAAAGAGGGGAGAGTTAGATACTCATTTGAACACTGTCTACATCATCTCATTTATTTGATTCATTTTCCCATCCTTCTGGCTGACACAGGTTCAATAGTTATGCCAGGTGGTAGAACCAACAAATCTTCCATAGACTATAAAGTGTTGGCAAAATCAACAAAGCTCAAATCTTGATTGTCACACCGGCAGTTTCATCAGCTTTATGACTTTGCTTTATTCAATTAAGTGAAAAGTAACTTGGATTTTGCATTACTGATTTCTGTAATCATCTATTTTATTTTTAGTTTCAGTATGTGTTTCTGTTAGTACCGGCTATTATAGTGTTTTATCATTTGTTGTTTGGCAATGAAGTAATAGTCTTCTCATCCATTTATGAGTGAAATGTCCTTTCCCCCACAGTTTTAGTTTTGTGTTGAAGTTTCAACATGATCACCATTAGAAGCAAAGAAGTTTCTATTTCTACAAGGTCAATTTCTATAAATATTTTTTAAATTTTATTTTCAATTACAGTGTACATTCAGAATTACTTTTGCATTAATTTAAGGTTCCCATTGGATTGGTTAGACAGTCATATATTTTACAGAGTGGCCCCCCTGATGCTGCTTTCCAGTACCCACCTGGTACCATACATAGTTATGACGATATTATTGACTAAATTACTGTGCTATTCTTTATATCCTATGACTGTTTCATAACTGCCAATCTGTATGTATCACCTTTTTTACCCAGCCCCTCAAAATTTCTCCCCTCTGCCAATCACCAGTTCACTCTCTGTGTCCTCATATGAATCTGTTCTCTGTAAATTTAAGTGTCTAATTAACTTGGTGTGTTGCTCACTCGTGTCCAGGATAAGGGAGGGATTCCCATGTGGCATCAACTTTACTTGGCTATTTTTTCAGAGCATCTGTTTGTCATGAAAGTCACTGGCCAAGGGAGAGTAGTACCAGATGTCTCAGAGATAAAATCTCCTGGCAGAGTGACCTGTCCTAGCCACACCAACTTCCCATGATAGGTTCAGTGATTCATAACTTCTACCAAACAAGCCTGAACCTCCATGGTCCAAGTCTATTTTTGAAGAACAGGTGGAAGAAAGTTCTGGGATCTGCCATTATTATTATTATTATTATTATTATTATTATTATTATTATTAATTTGTAGTAGTAGTATTAGTATTTGCTCAGATGTAGCACTCTGTCTAGTGTTAATGTCAATTTGCAGAAAGCGCAAGATTATTCCTGTTCATGGGGAGTGAATGAGTCTTTCTGGTTACATCACTTGCATGATGTGCTTCAGATTACATGTGGTCTGTCAAGAGCATGCGTTCTAACAAGTAGATGCACTACTAATTTTTTGACAGCAATATTTATGACCAGTCAGATCCCTATAACATTGAATATTATTCCAGAATATTTGGAGCTGTTAGACATTACTTATGCTATTTTGACTGATTTATTGTTATACTCCCACACCTCAAGTTTCTATTCAGATTCAGATTTAAGATGCATTATGAAATATTTTTATTAACCATCCCCAGAATCCTTTTTTTAAATGTCCTATTGTCCAAAGATGCCACTTATATACTTTATAGGATGAAGGTGATAATTCAAATGCCAGTAAGAAAGTACAATAATGCCTTTTTAAAATTATTCAATTTTAGAACACTTAAAGCTTGATTAATACCAGCTCAGCTCGATTACATAGACAAGGATCAGAAGGAACAGATATGGTTCATCTTCTCTAATCAATGCCAAGACTAGTTGTCATATTGAAAAAAAGCAAAACAATATTTTTATTGTTCCCCATATTTCATTATGACACGTGTTAATTTGAAGTATTGAATATGTTTGCTTTGCAGTATGCTTCTTTGACATGATAGAAAGAGCCAAGTGGGCAAAAACTGGATGTAGTGATTTCTCTTAATCTCAGTCAGCCATTTGAGTTTTCAAATAACTTTGGTTAAATGTCACACTTTTATCACCAGCCTCAGGAAATCTGATCCGTAGTGTTCTTTCTATGACTTTGATGGAAGCCACACAATAAAAGCACTGTCATCACCTTTACAGTTATACAATTACATCAATGAGCTTGGGCTAATTTCATAATTATTGAAATGAAGGGATACAAATCGATGATTTAAGCTACTTCTATTAGGAATATTTTCCAGCATCTGATTCCAAATCTTCCGACACTGATTTTAAATATTTTAATGCAAACCCTGAAGATCAACTTCCATAATGAAAACCTAATTATAAATTTATCTCTTCTCTTATGGGTAAAATAATTTTTATTTTCTTTCTGTTTCTATAACATGATTTTGTTTCCTAAAACATAAAAAGTGAATAGAGTCTTAGTTTTGGTGTGTTTTTCTTTAATGTGGCCGTTATTCAAGGCAGGGTTTGTCATTCATTGTACAGATGATCCACATAGACTCATGTGTGCATTGGGTTTTTAGGGTTATGTAATATATAACCTGACTGTGCAGACAAATAAGGATATGTGTGTGCCTGAGTTATTGAAAATAGTAACAGCAAAAATAGTAAAAATAATATACACAAACTTATTTTATGTTTAATGTATCTGTTTGCCATAAAATCTACTCATAAAAAATTGTATTCCAAGTCTAAAGCTAAAACAAAATTAAGCCAAGATTTCAAGTTATTGGCAAATAAATCTTATATATTAATATAGGAATATTTCTAAAGAGTAAAAATTATGGAGTATGTGGTAAAACCTTTTTTAAATTATAAGGAGACTTCTAATAAAATTGTATTATAAAATTATATTTATGTTGTTATGATTTGTATTGTAAAATTACTTGGAAATATTCAAATGGACTCTCATTTATTCTCTTTTCACATAAAAGTTCATGTCTTTATCCTAAAATATGTAAACTATGAACTTTAATAGAAAATATATGACATTTACATAGCACAATATATGGCAGGTTGTAACAACTTAAATAATTGCTCAGTAGTATTGTTTAACTGCTATCACAAGTAAGAATAATTGAAATAATACACACAAAGCACATAACATAGTGCCTGGTATAACAAATTATTAATAAATATTAGCTACTATAATCTTTCCCTTTTTGAGGCCTAACTATTTATAAACGTGGTTACAAATCCCAAAGAATATACATATATCCTTTAAAAACCCCAAGTTAGCCAAAGCATGCCTCAGTGGTTGAGCATTGACCTATGAACTAAGAGGTCACTGTCGGATTCCTGGTCAGGGCACATGCCTACATTCCAGGCTCTATCCCCTGTGGGGACATGCAGAAGGCAGTTGATCAATGATTCTCTCTCATCATTGATGATTCTCTCTCTCTTTCTTCCTTCCTCTCTGAAATCAATAAAAATATATTTTAAAAGTCCCAAGTTAATTCTTTTGGTGGATATTTCTGATTTTTTTCTACTTTAGTGCCATGATTCTGTACAACTTTAATATAAAAAGATAGAATGTTTCACTGCTATGGATTCCTATTTCCTCCCTTGTTAAGTTTTAAAGTTGAGTAGAAGGAAGATACATGAATAGGTAGATAAGGGTGAGAAAACAAGCTAATCAGTCTTCCCATTTTGCTTATAACACATGAAGTGAAGCCCTGACTCCGTGATGGCGAACCTATGACACATGTGTCAGCACTGACACGTGTAGCCATTTTCGATGACATGCGGCCGCATGCGGTCGCATACAGATAAGTATGGGGCCGCATGCTGAGAAGGATGTTTCATCCTCGGCTACTGCACGGCCAGGTGCAGTAGCCGAGGATGAAACATTTGCCAATGAAATTCAACAACAAAAAAGTCACTAATAGGCAGGCTAGTTAAAGAATTTCCCTCCCCCTCACTTATCTTAGTTCACGGCACCCCACACAAGATAAGTAATATCAGGACCAATAAAAGAAACCGACTGACAGATGAACAAAGAAGTCACTAAGCAGGTAAGTTAAATAATTAGTTTTTGATTTATTCAATACAGTTATATATTACAATAATACATTTTTGTTATTTAAACTATAAATATCGCAAGATTATGGTTTTGTTTTTTTTTTTCTTGAAGTGACACACCACCAGAGTTATGCTCAGTGTTTTGGCGAATTTTGACACACCAAACTCAAAAGTTTGCCCATCACTGCCCTATCCGGTTTGGCTTAGTGGATAGAGCGTTGGCCAGGCTCGATTCTAATCAAGGGCATGTGCCTCGGTTGTGGGCACATCCCCGGTAGGGGGTGTGCAGGAGGCAGCTGATTGATGTTTCTCTCTCATCGATGTTTCTAACTCTCTATCCCTCTCCCTTCCACTCTGTAAAAAATAAATAAAATATATTTAATAAATAAATTGAGAAATACATTTTGGAGACTTCCACCTGAGAGTGGAGATAAAGATCAATTCTATCAACACTACTTTTTTTTTTCTTTTTCAGGCAGTAAATGCTAAAATAAGGTTATAAGAATCTTCATTGATCTAATTAAAATATATAAGCTAAAATGTATCTTAGTCATGACAAAGTTTAATCAATGAGATTATACACACAAAATTTCCAGAACTGTAAATTAAATACAGTTGACTCTTAAACAGCCCAGATGTAAACTATGTGGGTCCACTTATCAGCAGATTTTTTAAATAACATTTCCTATTCTCTAGCTTATTTTATTGTAAAAATATAATATATAATACATATGACATATAAAATATTAAACAATAGTTCATGTATCAGTAAATCTTCTGACCAGTTGTAAGCTTTTAGTAATTAAGCTTTGAGTGCTTAATTACTCAGAAGTTACATGTGAATTTGTGACTGTGCAGGGGATTCTGTGCCCCTAACCTCTGTGTTGGTCAAGGTCAATTGTAGTGTTATTTGACCTCTCATCCTACATAAAGATTTGGGATGGGCATTGTGTTTAGTGCTTGAGGTATTCATATACAGTAAGTTGTTTTGCAAACTTACTTAAGTCCTAAATCTAAAATAAATTCCACTTATTAACAAAAAATGTGATGAACTATGTGTTCCTAGTACAAAGAGTGTGCTATTTATACAACAACTAGAGGTCCTGTGCACGAAATTCATGTGCAGGTACAGTCTCTAGTCCTGGCCTGTGATCAGGGCCTCTTCCCCAGCTTCCCGCAGCCAGCCCCTGCCCCCTGCTACTACTTACCCCAGTTCTTCATTCGCCATTGGGTGATTGGAGTGTGATGGCCAGGTTAAGGTACAAAGAGGTTGGCCATTCCTGCCCACTTCCTGGCCCTGCCCCTGCCCTGGGTCCCCCTCTGTGTATGGAGTGAGCAGTGAGGTGGGGATCTTGACCTGGCACCACCCACATCCCCCACCACCTCTGGTTTCTAGTTCGCCATCAGGCAATCAGAGCCTGCTAGATTGGGAAAGGGACCGAGAGTGGTCACTGCGCCTCATAGTGACTGGTCGAACGGTCGGTCTGGTCATTCTGCTGTTAGGGCCAATTTGCATGTTGCCCTTTTATTATATAGGATGGGAAAATAAAGTTGAAATTGTATAAAGTCAAAATGTATATTAGACTTAAATATCATTGAACCCAATTTAGAGTATTCGTTTACTTTTTGTGAAAGGGAAGGAAAGATATGAATGTAATGAAAAGAGGATAATGTATTCTATAGTTTCTATATTGAGAATGTCGTGAGAATGTTAATGAATAAAGTGGGATACAGAGGAAAAAAAGAAGACATTTAAACAATAAACATAATTTCATATTTGCAGCCCTCCCAACAGATGGCTTTGATATACAAGATACCTTTATGCAAATAGTGAGTCAGAAGACATAGAATAATAAAACCTACTTTAAAATATATGAATATGTATGCAATTATCCATCCATAAGCAGTAGTAATCACAATTTTATAATTTGAAGTATCCTTCCAGTAAGTGTTTGTGTCCTAATGATGGTGTTTTGTTTTTTAAATTAAAATTAAAATTAGTTCCACATTTGTGCTAGACATTTATGTGGTACAAATGTCTTTTTTTTAAAGTTCTTGTTGAACATAGATGGTACATTTTTACTCTTAATACAAAAAATATAAATTATTCATGCCATAAGGAGATGTGTAATTGATCTCATAATATTCTGTAGGCAAGGTGCCATTTCAGGTGAAGGATGAGAACTGTTGTCTGGAGTTTTTCCTGTCAACTAACTGACTGCCTTGCTCTAATCTAAGATCAAAGAATTTGATTATATTCTTCATGGCTACTTTTACATTAGTTTTATCAACAAGTAAGGTGCTCTAATATGGATAATATGAGAAAACTATGCATAACAGAAGTTAAAAACAACATACTTATTATAAGATAGATTATATATATTTAGGGAAACTGTACTCAGGTTATAAAAAACAGGTTAAACAGATTCAATAATATGAGTAAAATTACTTTAAAATAAGGGTAAACAGTGTGTTGGAGAGAGGGTAGATAAAGCAATGTATGTCAACAATGTATTATTATTCTGTGTTAGATATTTTGAAAAACAGAAGAAACTAGACTTTCCAAAGAGAAGAGTTGCAATGTTTATACTTCTAACAGAATTTCCCTCATGTTCTTTTGATCCCCTTACACATTCCCATTCACACCTACCACATGTACTATATTAATCAGTCCCAAGGAGTGACTGATGATTTTTGTATGTCCTGGAAAGTTCCATATTGATCATATATACTAAGCATAACAAAAATGCAGTTTAAAAGTTAAGTTTGGTTTTGCACATGCTAAGGACCACAGAAACGCCAACCCAGGCTCCAGATCTATTTTCTGAGCTTTATATGGGTTCATCCTCTTCCATGTTTGTTACCTTCCTCAAGGTGGGTCTTATGATATTCAGGAGATTAAAAAATGCCTTTCTTTTTGCTGTCTTCTTTTATTTATTAACTAGAGACCAAGTGCATGAAAAGTCATACTCTGGTGGGGGTTTTCCTCAGCCTGGCCTGCCCCCCTCACAGTCTGGGAGCCCTCAGGAATGGGAGGTGACCCAGCGATCAGGGAAGGAGGATGCCTCCCTTCACAGCTCTGCTGCTGCCACTGCCACTGGCAGTGCAAGCCTCAGCCAGCCCTCGGTAACCGGGGTCAGATAATCACCACCCTGGGCACCTACCAACCAAGGCTTGCTTGTGCCTCAGGCCAGCTCTGGACAGGTGTGAGGCTGAGAGGCCTCGGGGATTCTGAGGCAGGCGCCCTGGCAGGGCTGAGGCACTGCCATCTTGTGGCTGTGGACACTGCCATCTTTGAGGATGTGGCAGTCAATTAGCATATTCCCTCCTTATTAGCTATGGGAGCTACCATCTTAGCAATGGCGTGAGAATCAATTAGCATATCCCCTCTTTATTAGTTGGGATTTTAAAATAATTTTATTGATTTAGAGAGGAAGGGGGAGAGAGAGAGGGATAAAAATATTAATGAGGAGAGAGAATCATTGATTGACTGTCTCCTACACACCTCCCACTGGGTACTGAGCCCACAGCCCATGCTCTGATTGGGAATGGAACCATGACCTCCTGGTTCATATTTCTACGCTCAACCACTGAGGCACACTGGCTTGACTTTGCTGTCTACTTTTAATGAGAAGAAGAACTTATGTAAATACCCCATCTATATGTCATTGGTTTAAGTTGTAAATGGGAACCATTATGATTGGCAAATATCAATCAGAATTTTCCTCTGAAATTTGATTTAAGTGCCTACGACCTTGAATTAATTGATGGAGCTTTTGATTAATAAAATTACTCATTCAAAAACAGGAACTTTGAATGTGGCTGAAGCCCCTCAAAAAAATAAATATGGGATGACTACTTGGCAGGTTGGATAAACTATCTGAAATAAAATGTTATTCAGTGGTATTAAGGGATTTGAAGGAAGGCTGACTAGAGCAGTCTAGACCATAGCAGTCCAATTTCATAGTCAGGTGAGTCAAATAATCAGGGCATTAATATTTCCACTTTTCTCGTGGTCATGTTGAATTCAAGAAGTCATGACCTATTGACTAACAAGCAATATCGGATTTGGAGTACTAAGCAATTAAAACATATTACAACCAATCAGTCATTTATATAACTAGTTTCTCCAAGAAAAATGGGTTTATTCCCTTTATTGCTTTCCCAATCTCTCCATCATTTCTCTATAAACACAAATTTCAATACCTATGCATTAGTCCTGATAAGATATGCTACAAATGAAGCAGCTTTGGCTACACTGTAGGCAGAGTGGGAAGGGGATTACATTGACTAAGATTTTTCAAATCCAAGTGTCTTATGTTTTGTTGCAAAATTGTAAAAATGTACATAATTATGAGTTGTATGCTTTTAACAGTGAGGTTAGAAAGGAAAATGCATAACAATGATCAATATGGTTTACTCTGCATGTATCTTAGTCAATCTAAAATATGACTCACAGAAATCCAAATTATGTTTGTCAAAAGAGAAAAAGTAGACGAGCTTTCAGGTGATAAAATTCTATTTTTCTCCTACAATAAATGGAAATGTAGTGAACTGAAACAATTCAGTATACAAAGGAAGCTTTTACTTTTATCTTGGATGTAAGTGCTTTTCTAGTAGAAATATCATTGATCAATAGAATATAAAAAATGTATTCTGTGTACAGATTAACTTATAGTTCCTAATCCAAATGTTCATTTGATTCTAAAATAAAACATATGTATAGCTTAAATGCCCAGAAAAAAAGATGAGTCACTGAGGCTTCTACCTATGTCCTCAGGCTACAAATGGGTACATTTACTGATGACATGCAAGAGGATATTAAACTTGGCATATTAAAGCTAATTTAATTCTCTAGTAAAATGTTGGACACTGTTTCCAATATCCTGTCATTTATAGTTGAATGTGTGAAATTGTCCCAGAACTATAACTTCCCCAAATAAAAAATAGTCTATCCAAATAACCACTTGCTCTAGTGCAATATGCAATGGTTCCTGTAACACTATTAGTTATTTTAACCTGTCTCTACCCATTGATAGAACATGATAACACAAGTTCTATATTCTTTATTGTTTTCACAGCCCTCATAGCACCATATTGAACATCTGTTGTTTCTATCTCTCCCTTGTCCTGCCTTTCCAAAATCAATTTAAAAATTAAAAAAAGAAAATTAGTAAGTGACTCAATTTTTAGAAAGCGACCATTCTTGCTTTATAATTTTCAACAATGTCTCAATTGCCTGTAGAGCAATTGCTTGGCTATCTCACTGAACCTCACTCATATTCCTCCACCAGTACAGCATGCCATCCATGAGGCTTTGTCCATGCAAGTTTCCGGCCCTGAGGTGCCCTTGCCTTTACTGGAAACCCCATGCAGTCTCTGAAACCTCAAAGTCTTGCTTAAAGGCCATGCCATGGCCCCTCCAGTGTTCAGTGTTCTCAGCTGGGTGTTCGCCCACCAGGCACTGCAGGTACCAGACCCAGGTAGACAACTTTGCAAGTGGCAACAAGAGTATTAGGTTCTGGATGAGAAACCAAATTAAATGGCAAGTTTGAGATTAATATTCAAGTAAAAGTCAACAAAGCGTAATGTTATGCCATTTAGGTAACATACATATTCTATTTAATGTGAGATATAATAATACATTAACATATATAATATACCATTGACTTAATCTCCAAAATTAAGCCAACCCAATGTCTTAGAGGCTTTTTATGCAGTCCTATTTTTAAGCTTCTTCAGTCTCTAGTGATAGTAATTCTGTATATTTGATTTTTCTCATACATGTTTATTTTTTATACTTTTTTATATCTTGTCTTCTATGTTCTCTTAGAACTCATTAGGATAGGAAACAATTCCTTTGAGTGGAGGCTATTGTTCAGAGTAAGGGTGATACCAATCGTAAAAAACTTCTATTTTAGTATTTTTTTCTAATTTGTACTTTAAAATTGTTTTCACATGCACTCGTTTCTAATTTGAGTGACAGTTCCTGAAAAACAGAAACCATTGTTTCTCATCTGTAATTAGGGCCCTGGAAAATGAACAGGTTTCAATGAGTTAATTGATTATTGTCAAAATCACATAGGCAGATGAGAGCCTGGATGTTCTCGCTATCAATTATTTGCCTAAATAAGAAAACTACATGTGAGAAGAAAAGAAAATCTTTGTTTTTTAAAGAGACATTTTAATATTACAACCACCATTTCAGTATTCAAGCAATTGAGCAAATTACAACTAAGGTATAAGAGTATAATAAAATTGCATTTTGACTGAGTATTTGAGGTTTTTCAGAGGGCCTGATTTCTGCACAAATTGACAAGAAAAATCTTTGTGTTATAACCAGTAATCATAGTTTCTGCTTTAAAAACACCCTATGTTTCTTCTATTTCCAACTTCCTTTTCCTCTTATATTTCCTGTAAGCATTCTAGCCTTCTGCTGATAGATGTTATACATAACGGATACTCCATTCATACTGTGTATGTAGCATTTTGTCAGAGACCAATTCCCACACATCTACTGTTCTCTGGCCAGAACTCTTGACTGGTTTAATTTGTTGTCCTTAAAGTTTGGTGTCTAGTTTCTCAGTTATCTAAAAAAATGTCAAGCTAACAGAAACTATTCAGAAAAAAAAGTTTTTGTGAAGATTGTACTCATTTTCCAAACTGAGGGTCATTTACAGCAGCATGAACTTGATAAATGTCTGTAAGTCAAAGAATGTCTCACCATAAATGATTTGGGATGACAGGCCTATAATACATTGCAGACACAGATTGGATTCCCAGCGGGGCCCATGCAAGCGCACATTGTTGACTCACACAAGCAATACCAGGAATAGTTACAGTTAACGAAGGAGAAATTTCTCTCTGATATCAAGAAAGCAAAATCTTGTATTGAAACCAAGTAAGTTGAACATGATCTCATAGTCAAATTGCTATCAAGGTCAAAATCTACCATCATGCCTCAGAGGGCATTTGCTGGTACCCACAATATCATAAGTGATCATTAGCTTTGTGTAAATAAATTTATATTAAAAGCAATCCTGGACTTTGGGAGGTGGGCATGAAATAAGATTGGATGTCTTTCTGAAATTAATTATAGGAACCCCAAATGCTCACTCTGCCCTCCCTGAACTGACTGGATATACAAAGAGAGAGATAATCAGCTCCTTGCTTTTTGTTAACATATTTTTTAAAGATATTTTATTTATTTTTTACGGAGAGAAAGGGAGAGAGTTAGAGAGTTAGAAACATTGATGAGAGAGAAACATTGATCAGCTGCCTCCTGCACACTCCCTATTGGGGATGTGCCCACAACCAAGGTATGTGCGCTTGACCAGAATCAAACCTGGGACCCTTCAATCTGCAGGCTGATGCTCTCTCCACTCAGCCAAACCGGTTTTGGCATCTGCTTTCTTTATGATGTGTAATCTCTTCCCCATCTGAAGACTTTTATCCTGGGCAGGCCCTCATTGCCTGAACATTGGTTAAATCACACACTCCCTCTGGACTCAGCCTTCAGGAGCTCTGATTCTTCTCAAAATAATGTGTTTCAAGTTATCAAATAAACATTTAGGATAAAAACATTTATCTGGAATATACTTAAACCATGTGACATAGTAATGTATGTATGTAAGTGTTAATTTATTTAAAAAAAACACCTAATGGTGCAACTAATAATTCCTACATTGAATTTAAATAGTATTTTGAGATATTTGCAACAGCTGTAAGTGAAATGACAGTAATTGGGACTGTTTTGGTGATAGCATTTTAGGATTGACACTATTGCTATGGCTGTTGCCTAAATACTTAATTGAATGAAACACTAAATTTAGATTTGAGGTCAGCGAGAACAAAGATGTACATGTTCCCACCTGAACCATAGATCTAGGGCGGGGGAAGTCCTTCCCATTCAAATTCTCATCCAAAACCACTTTTCTTTTCTGTTTATAATATTTTTATTGATTTCAGAGAGGAAAAGAGAGGGAGACAGAGATAGAAACATCAACAATGAGAGAGAATCATTGACCGTCTGTCTCCTGCATGCCCCAAACCTGGGATGGAGCCCACAACCAGGGCATGGGCCTCGACTGAGAATCAAACCAGTGACCTCCTGGTTCATAGGTCAAAGATCAAACAGAGCCAAGCCAGCCAAGCCAAAACCAGTTTTCTTTCTCAATGTCACCACATAAACTAAGCAAGATCTGAGTTGTGATGTGTCTCTAATAGGCTCAGTAAGGTGTGATTCATTTTCAAGTTCTTCCAAGGTTCAAGCTTGTTGGCACATAAGACTGTGATCTGGCTGCCTCTGACAACTACCCTCTGCCTTAGGTGATGATATTTAAGCCAAATTGAATTTTGGACCTTTTCTTGTATGTACTAAACATTTCATACCTCTGTAACCCAATTTATGTATTTATGAAAATAAGCCACTGTCACTAAATCTGGTACTCCAAATGCAAATGAACTCAACTAAAGGTAAAATAGAATTAATACATCAGTATGGAGAGAGATTATGAACAAAGTGAGGAAATACATTTATTTAAACATTTTAAAAACATCTAGACTCACATATGATTAGATGAATGAATGAAGCCCCATTTCATAGCTATTCAACTAGAAAGGAATATGTGTCGTGATTGTGTGTACATACACACATGCCTATTCTTATTGACAAGGATATAGACTAATTGTTAGTTTAATAAATAGAACATAATAATGATATGTGTAAAATAAGTGTTCACATTTTTTTCTGAGGAATACCACTTTCAATCAACAATCTGAGGAAATAATAGAAAAGCAGCAAACACATATATGAAATGTACAAAGCAATGTGGTTTCTTAAAAGAAATGGCAGGAAACAACAATTCCTTCTAACATTAGAGAAATAGGTTTTAGAAAAGCAACTAGCAAATGACATATTAAAATGAGAAATATCTAACATAATGTGGTGAAGAACACATTACGTAGATATGTGGCCTCCTGCCTTTGAATTCTAGGTTTACTATCTCATAATCATGAGAATAGTTACTTCAACTTGCTAACTTAAAGTTCCCTCTTGTGTATAAAGTAGAATTCATAATAATAACACTTAGCTTGAAATTTGTTGTGAATATGAAATAATGATAATTTAAGCACATAGTAAGAAGTGTGTATGTTTTAGCTATTAATATGATAATGATACTTATCATTATTATGGCTATATAAACCCTATAAAGTTTTAAAATAAGAATGTAATAAGATCAAAATAAAAAGTGTATCATTAAGTCTCTGATAAAAACATCAATGCATGTACTTCCCAGATGGAATGGAATTACAAAAGGCCAGGTTGCTAGTTGGTTAATGAGATTTTACTTGAATATTAGCATCAAAGTGCCTGCATTGTATTTAATAACAAACCCCTGACCTTACATTCTTCATAATCATTTTTCTATATAAATGGCTTCTGAATTTTCCAGATTGTCAGTAATTCTGTTGAATAGAACCTTTTACTTCCATTTTCTTCTACTCTTCTTCTTATCTTTTTTTTCTATTTTTTTTAATTAATTTGGTTGTTGTTCTACACATGCGCGCGCGCGCACACACACACACACACACACACACAAATATATTTATATGGCTTGAAAATATTTGGCTAAAGACGCTATATTCCTATTTTCATAGGAAGTGTCTTGAGACGAAACATCCAACCTTTACCTTCCCAAAGCCTTGTTGATCGATTCCTGGATCCAGTCATGGTAATTGTCAAGGTAAAATACATTTCTATCTGCAGAAGATTGTTATGAGTTTATTTGAGCCAACTGAACGATTTCAGGGAAGTAAAATCTCAACAGATTGAGAAATTGCTCCAGAGAATGGTAGTTTTGAATCTTATCTTATACAGTACAATCAGAGGAGGAGGTCTCAGGTGGTCACATAAAATCCATTGGTGATAGATTAGGGAGGCAGGAAAAAGCAAAACAGGGAAATCTCTGAGATTGACTAAAGAGTTAAGCAAATCCACACTTCTTTCACATAGGTGGGTATAGGATAGTTAACATTTAACAATTAAACAGATGACAATAATAGTGAAAGGTTTTGTGGTCTCTGCTCTGGTACAGAGAGGTCTCAAAAAAAAAAAGGAAATTACCCTGACATTCTAAAGGTATAAATGTTATTGTAGATGCAAAAAGTTGCAAGAATACAATAAACAGGCTCAATTAAGGTAAAGATTGACTTTTGTCAGGGAACATACTGGCCTAGGACACGATTAGACACTGTGACTTTTTTTGAGTTTGGAAGTTTTAATTTCAGAACATCCTATGTGGTTATTTTTAGGTCTCTAAGTTTGTAAGCCCACCGTGAAGGCCTCCCCTGAGCTCATCAGGTTTAGCACATGGCCCCTTTCTCATCCATCTATAATAATAAAAGCATAATATGCTGATTGGATCAGATGTCATTCCAGACATCCTTCCAGATGAAGCTGGGGCTATGAGGGAAGCCTGGGTCCCAGGTGCCAGAGGGAAGTGGGTGCAGGCAGCCAGGGGAAGGAAGGCCTACTCTTGCACAATTTCATGCATCAGGCCTCTAGTATAATTACAAACTCACTAATATCTGTGTCTTTACTTTTGGAAACATATCTACTGAAACAGAATGAGAATCATATCTTCATTAATATGAAACAATGGAATAGTTTTAGATAACCTTCTACCCTTTGGTAATTTCAATATTCTACAAAATGAGAAACATTTTTTGGTGTTGGTAGGAATTTTCAAAGGGTTTTGCAAAGGTGTGGCTATGACAGCTTCCTTCTCTAAAGGGAGCCTTAACATATTTTACATAGCTGCCTATGTAAAACCTGAGAAGTTGCGTTATTTGAGGGTAAGCCACCTGCCATGAAGGCTATTTATTTCATGGCCACATAGGCTGTTAGTGGCATGGGGGAAAGCCATCTTTTTTGCCTCTTCTTTCTCCTAGAACTATTTTTTTTCAACACTTGTGTGGGACATAAGAAAATGTAATAAGAACTAATAGTTCTAAAATAAGCATCAGCTGATGGGTTATTATTATTTTGGGGGGATACAATTCTTCAGTGTTTGATTTATGTTTGCACAACTGAGAGCCTTGCTGACGTTAATCTGTTTGAAAATTGGTAAAATAAATTTGCTCCAGGCTCTGACCTTAGGTGACAAGATGAGCCCAGTGTGAATTTTTACAGTTGAGTTATAAACCTCTGAAGAGCAGTTTTTTATTATGAAAATGCTGACAGTACCTCAACTGTAGCAGCATGCATGATCTGGCCATCATTTTGTTAAAGAACAGTTACAGGTAAAAATAGCGATTGGAAACTGGTATATTTTGAAAGAAAAATGATGAAAAGGAAAGGAAGAACTGAAAAAAATGACAAGAAATAAGTTAATTAATAATAAGAAAAAATAGATAACTCAGAAGATAAGTAAACAATCTTTGGATATTTATTTCGAACCAAATTATATGCATGAAAGATAGTCTAACATTTGTGAAGAAATTGTATGCAGTCTTTTGTATAGGGTCTGTTTTTTATGGAAATAGGATTCTCCCACAGTCGTGGGTTCTTGTAAAGCTGGGAGAACGGCATGTCAGGGACCCACACGTTAGGAGGATGTGAGCATCTGTGGCAAGGTTTATCGGAGCAAAGCTAAGGTTGCTCATGTCCCATCCAGGACTAGGTGGTTGAGCTCCTTTCTGCAGAATAAGCTCAGGCTTCAGGGCCTCAATCTTGCACTTGTTCTCACCACGCCCAGAAGAAGGGCCAGGCCAGGGCTCAGAGATTGTGTGCAATTAGCCCCTTATCGCCAAGGCATCCAAAGCATCCATAGTTCCCCTCAGCCCATGCCTAAGCTTTAGTAGTCTAGCTCAGTCTCTGTCCCCCACTGCTGGCTTAGTCTCTGTCCCTGGTTGTGTTCTGGTGGGGTCTGCATTGCTGCTCTCAAGCTAGTGCTTGGACCCGCAGTTGGACTGTGTGGCTGCTACACAGAGAGAACATGTGTGAACAAAGGGGCAAACCTCTGGGCTTTGGGAAACTTGGATTATACCTCCTTGTGTTTGGAAAGGGGTAAGCTTTCTTTCATACTAGCCAGTCTCTTTCCTGGCTCTTCACAGGCCTGTGCTGGACCCTGCTCCATCCAATTCCTTTCCTAGATTTTTGGGGGTTTCATGTCCTTATCTGATCTAATCCTTTTCCCAGGCTAGATTTCTCCCCTTTGTAGTCACCATTTTGGCTCTTACTGCATATGCCTCAGAGAAGAAGGACCTCCCCCTGCACAATCTTGAGTTCTACTGGACATGCGCCCAACAAAGATATTTCTCTTTTACTGGTTCTCATTCCCCAGGACTGGCTGGACCATGGGGAGACTGGAGAGCCAGTTCTTTCGGCCTGCTCAGGTGAACAGGGGAGAAGTAATCTCCTTGCTGCATCCCCCAGAGTGTGTGGAAGCTATGGCTTCCTAGGTGACCTGGCATTTGTACAAGAAATTCAAGTATTTTTGTATAGTTTGACTTAAGTAGAATATATGCATACATATTTTTAATGTTTTCAAATTGTTTATGTACTTATAATGATTTGCTTAACCAAAATACGTTTAGTTTTTGCTGTGCTATTATTAAAAGAGCAGAAAAATAAGGTGGTGATCTACTTTATTAGCAAAGTAGATATAGTCAGAGATGTTATCTTTTTTGAAAAATTTTACCACTTTATAGAGATAAAATTTGGTTTTTACCAACTAATATCAAATATATCATAATCCTACGCTTTAAGTACATCAAATTACTCAATTCATCTTTTTTGTTGTATTTTTGTATCCCTAATCTGTAACAAGTAAAATAATTATAATTTATCACTTTGACTCTTCTTCTTTTACTACTCCCTTAATTCACCAGCATTTGAAAACTTCTAGAAAAAAGTGAGATTTTTAACTCTATAATTAGAATGCCTTATTTTCTTCCCAGTTATATAAAATAATTAATAACTGTAGATATCTGTGGGAACCCCTTTTTACATCCGGCGCGATTCAGGGTCCCTGGTTCAGGGTTCGGGTTTCTGGAGAAGGCCACACACAAATAAATAAAGAGACTCAGAAAAAATATTAATTTGGAAAATGGGGGCCAGGCGGTAGTTCAACTCTAGTGGCAGAACTCCCACTCGCTCTGGCTTCACCACTCCTTTTATTAAGATTAAAATCATAAGATATAGCTGTATCCCCCAAGCCAGAAACACTAGTAAAAGTCAGTCAGTCTTAGGACTAACAGGGCTGCTTCAACCATCAACATCCCAGTAACCAGCTCCAACCCCTCAGAGAAATCAAGGTTGACCAGCCCTCCAAACTCCCTGTCCACAGCTTTCTATTATTAAAGCAATAAGTGGCTTCCGGCAGACATCAAGTAAGTGAATTTAAATAATTACTAAGCAAATAATACATTTCAGTATTTATAAAACTATTAGCACTTGATTTTACCTCCAATGGATCTATTTTTAATCATACTTAAAGTTAGAAAGAATGTTTTCAAAAGTTAGTCACAGCTATTATTTACTATGCACCCATTATGGTCCAAACAGAATGTTTCCTGGCTTCTAAATTCATCTTATTCAAATTTCACAAAAACTGTTACTTTCCAAACAAGGGACTGAAATCTAGAGTGGCTTCATGTTACTTACACCCAAGGCATAGAACAATAGACTGGCATTGCATCGGTTTTATTTAATGTTTAGTGATTATTAATTTCTACATAGTAAGTTACAAAAAAAACTACAAGCAATTTTGATTTAAATTTTTGAATAAAATAGTATAGATGGTTTAGTAAACATTCAGCTCTCAATTACTGAGAAAACTAAAGACATTTACTTTTAACAATGAAGCATCTATTAAAATTTTTCATATAATTAACCATGAGTATTTAATATGTGAGCATCTGGAAATAATTATAAGCATGCAATTATATTAGAAGCACCTGAATTCCTTAATATAAACACAGAAATACTGTACTGTTTAGAATTAAAAATGAAAGGAATATTAAAAGGCACAAGCTTGTCTTAAGAATTAACTCAGTGGTCTTAGTTTTTTAAAATATATTTTATTGATTTTTTACAGAGAGGAAGAGAGAGGGATAGAAAGCCAGAAACATCAACGAGAGAGAAACATCAATCAGCTGACTCCTGCACACCCCCACCTGGGGATGTGCCTGCAACCAAAGTAGATGCCCTTGACCAGAATCAAACCTGGGATCTTTCAGTCCACAGGCCGACACTCTATCCACTGAGCCAAACCAGTTTGGGCTCAGTGGTCTTATTGATCTTTTTAGGATATTTTAGGATGTTACAATGTTTCCTTTGAAGTAGCAACTGGCGGTTGACTTGTATCAATATAATATTCAAAAATTAAATTAACTCTGTGCTGGTGAGAATTACATTTTTAAGTGTTTCTTCACCACAGCAAAAAACGAGCAAATAAAAAAACAAGGCACATACAATTTAAGTAGCCCTCTCACAAATTAGATAGCCATCTCACAATCCAGGATTGCTGGCTCTCAACTGCTCGCCTGCCTGCCTTCTGATTGCCCCTAACCACTTTTTTCCTGCCAGCCTGATTACCCCCTAACCACTCCCCTACCAGCCTGATTAATGCCTAATTGCTCCCCTGCCAGCCTGTTTGCCTCTAACTGCCAACCTGGGTTCCCCCTAACTCCCTTTCCCTGCAGGTCCAGTCACCCCCACCTTCCCTACTCTGCCAGCCTGGTCAGCCCTAACTGCCCTCTTCTACAGCCTTGATCGCCCCCAACTGCCTTCACTTGCAGGCCTGGTCCCTCCCAACTACCCTCCACTGCTGGCCATTTAGTGGTGGCCATCTTGTTTTCACATGGGGGCAAGATCTTTGACCACAAGGGGGCAGCCATCTTGTGTGTTGGTGTCATCTTCAGTTTGCATGTTACCCTTTTATTAGATAGGATAGAGGCCTGGTGCATGGGTTGAGGCCAGCTGGTTTTCCCTGAAGGGTGTCCCTGGATCAGAGTTGTGGATTCCTTGGGGTGTGGGGTGGCCTGGGTGAGGGGCCTGTGTTAGTTTGAAGGCTGGCCATGCCCCTGGTGACCCCTGCAGAGGCCCTGGTATCTGGGATTTATTTTTCTGCTACAATTGAAACTTTGTAGCCTGGAACAGAGCCAAGCCTTCTGCTCACTTTGTGGAGGCAGCTATTTCTGTTGGGATTTATTTGCCTTTTATAATTGAAACTTTGTAGCCTTGAGTAGGCCAGGGCAGGTGGACAGTTTGTATTCCTCCATTGCTGGGGAAACATAAGCTTCCCTCCTGCTCTCTGTGGCTGGCAGCCATCTTAGTTGGGTTTATTTGCATATTCTCTCCCGATTGGCTGGGTCATGGCTTGTTGGTATAGCAGAGGTGGGGTCAATTTACATATAACTCTTTCATTAGATAGGATACCACCAGAAATGGTATTTAATGGTTATTTCCAGCTTTAAACGGACACACAATGAATGCACTTTGGAAGAAAATTTTCTAACTATATTTTTAAAGATATTTTTATGGATTTCAGAAGAAAGGAGAGAAAGAGAGAGAGAGAAACATCAGAGATGAGAGAGAATCTTTGATTGACTACCTCCTGTACACCCCCTAATGGAGAATAATCCAGAAACCCAGGCATGTGGCCTGACTGGGAATGATATTGTGACTTTACCACGGAGCCATGATGCCTTGGTCTCTGTATTTTTAATGGCATTATTGCCCTGTTACTTCCATCTGTCAAAGAACAGCTCTGCTCACCTTTAGGGTCTTCTACCAATAATCTCTGTGTAAGTTTTATTATTAATTTGCCAGAGTTTTGATCTGAGTATCCTCAATTTGGTCAACTTCAAAGTTTACCTCAGCAAAAGCTACATTAATTATAGTTGAATAGTGTAGTCCCTAAAGTAAGTATCTTAAAACATATGTGAATGCTAGTAAAAACCAAATTCTTTGCATATCTTATATTGCTTGCACATCGAGGGATAATTTGAAAAAATACAGTAACATAGCAAGTATTTTAGTTACATTTATGAAAAATCACTGATAATTTCTTTTTTTTAAATATATTTTATTGTTTTTTTACCGAGAAGAAGGGAGAGGGATAGAAAGTCAGAAACATCAATGAGAGAGAAACATTGATCAGCTGTCTCCTACACACCCTCTACTGGGGTTGTGCCACAATCAAGGTACATGCCCTTGACCGGAATTGAACTTGAGACCTTTAAGTGAGCAGGCCGACACTACCCACTGAGCCAAACCGGTTTTGGCAAAAAATCACTGATAAATTCATTAATCTTAATTTCAGTCCATAAAAGTAGTTCCCATGGGGTCAATAAACTAAAACCTAAAATCAACAGTGTTGATATAACCAGTGTTCCTTTATGATGAATAAAGTGCCCATAATTTAAAAGATAGCTATTAGTGTTCTCACTATCTTATTTTGAAATGTTTCAGAGGTAGAAAATTATTTCTACAATCTATAATAATCAACATATTTATAAATAAGTTTATGCTTCATAACTCTTATAGTTTAGACCAGACTCAGACTTCAGATAGAGGATTAACAATCTACTGGGACACGGTAAAAAAATAAATAAATAAATAAATTGAAAGCCTATAGTAATACTAAGGGCCTGGTGCTGGAAATGCATGCACTGTGTGTGTGTGTGTGTGTGTGTGTGTGTGTGTGTGTGCCCAGCCTTCCCCCCTCACATACTGAGAGTCCTTAGCGGAGTCCTACTGACAGCTTAGACCCACTCCCCACAGGGAGCGGACCTAAGCCACTGTCTGGCCTCCCTTTGTGGGAGGCGACCAGCCTGATCAGGTAAAGGCACCCGCCCCATCACACTGCTCTACAGCCACTGCCAGCCACCACACCCACCAAGGTGTTTTCATCAACCCAGACTCGGGTCCCTTTACCATGAAAAAATGACAACTTTCTTTAGGCATTTTTAATATGTTCCTTTCATAGGATGTGACATTTCCTTCTTTCTTTCTTTCTTTCTTTCTTTCTTTCTTTCTTTCTTTCTTTCTTTCTTTCTTTCTTTCTTTCTTTCTTTCTTTCTTTCTTTCTTTCTCCTTACCTAAGGATATGTTTCCATTGATTTTTAGAGAGTGTGGAAGAGAAAGGGAAAGACAGAGAGAAACATCAAAGTGAGAGGAATACTTTGATTGGTTACCTCCGGCATGAGCCCTGACCTCGGCCTTAGCCAGGGAGAAGCCTGCAACATAGGTACATGTCCTTGATCAGAATATAACCTGGACCCTGCGGTTGGCAAATCTAGGCATTATCCACTGAGCCAAACCGCCTAGGGCAGGATATGACAGTTCTTAGCTCTCCAGCAGTGGACCTTCGTTTTTTTCTCCAGGAGTGTGGTGGAAAAACCCAAGGTTACTTTTTTTGGATTCTTATACCCAAGTTACTAAGACTATTACCAGTGGCATACAGGGAGCTTAGCCAATCAGCGGTCAAAAAGGTGTTTCCTCTATATTTCACACATATCTCCTCTGATCTCCGGCTCCCCCCTGTCAAGGCCTAAAGCCTCTGGTCCTGGGCAGGGATCCCCAGCGTTCTGGGATCACCTTGCTCCGCCACAGCCAAGGCCACAAGCCTCTGGCCGAGGCTCCGAGGCTCGGGCCCTGGGGCGGGGGGACCCCCAGCTCACTCTGATGGGCAGACTCTCCCCTGACCAAGGCCAGCAAGGGGAGGCAGAAAGCTTGGCTTCCTCCATTGCTGGGGAAATGCAAGCCTCCCTCCTACTCTCAGTGGCCACAGCCCTCTTGGTTGGGGTTTATTTGCATATTGCTCTTGATTGGGTTGTGGGCATAGCTTTTAGGCATGGCTTGTGGGTGTTGTGGAGGTAAGGTCATTTTGCATATTACTCTTTTATTAGATAGGATATTTGTCCCATCAAAATCTTCTCATTTTTGTAAGGTATAATAATAATAAAAAAAACTTGTTGATTATGAATAATATATCTAATTTTTAAAAATTATTTATTGGGCAATGAGGGTCAAAATTAATTAGATGAGAATGTCTCAGATTATCTTGGTGAGGGACATTTTTTTTTGTTTCTGTTCTAAATTCCAAATTATCATGGGTTACTATTTGGGTCCATACATTGTTCAATGAGACAAATCCACTGATCACCATAACCTGTGCTGTTTGCCTAAAATATCCAAGGAAGCACATTAAAATGTTCCATTTGTGTGTGCAGAGAAAATACTCAAATTATTAATCCACTGACATTGACTAACTTCTGAGATTTGTTTTAGAATAATATAGTATGTGATATATTAACATAAAATTATTTAATAGCATATCTAAAATGAAATATATTTGAAATATTTTATGATATATAGTATAAAACATGACCTTATTTTAAGAAAGATAATTTTTTAGCTTTAGTTTATGACTGATAAAAATCATATATCATTTACTTATTCAAGATTCTTAAGCAAAAATAAGGAAATTTTTATTAATGGTACCTTAAAATTAAGTGAGTTAAATAAGTGACACTACTATCAGCTTAATAGAAATAATTATAATTTTTTATAAAAGCACTTGTGTGAATAATCTGATAAATGACATGTTTTAAAATGTTTTACATATCTTCTTGTGCCTTTTTGTTTCTTTTGCTCAAAGGCTTTTGGTATTTTATTTATATAGACTTTATCAGTATACTTTATACTTATTTCCAAAATATTGACTCTAATTTCATGGGTTTCTTAATATTCACCTCAGCCCAACCTGCACCCTCTCCAATCTGGGACCCCCTTGAGGGATGTCCAACTGCCCATTTAGGCCCAATCCTGGACATCCATCTCACAATCCAGGACTGTTGCCTCCCAACTGCTTGCCTGTCTACCTGATTGCCCCTAACCACTTCTGCCTGCTAGCCTGATCACACAGTAACCTCTCTCCTGCCAGCTTGATCAATGCCTAACAGCTCCCCTGCCAGCCCAATTGCCCCTGATTGCCCTTTCCAACCTGCCAGGTCACTCCTACTTGCCCTACCCTGCTGGCCTAGTTGTCCCTATCTGTTCTCGCCTGCAGGCCTGGTCACCACCAACTACCCTCCTCTGCTGGCCCAGTCACCCCTAACTGCCCTCCCCTAGAGTCCTAATTGGCTCCAATTGCCTTCCCTTGTAGGCCTGGTCCCTCCCAATTGCCCTTTCTTGCCAGCCATCTGTGGTGGCCATCTTGTGTCCACATGGGGGCAGTCATCTTTGACCACATGGTGGTGGCCATCTTGTGTGTAGGAATGATGGTCAATTTGCATATTACTCTTTTAATAGATAGGATTTTTCAGATAGAAGTGAGTGGGAATAAATAGTGGTTAGTAAAAATTGTGACATAAAAATTAGAACAAATTTTCGTAAAGAAAGTTTAAGATCATTGTAGGAAAGTAGTGTCACTGAGCATGCATATTATGCATTTAAAAATATGTCAGTGTCTTTCACAAAGATCCATAAGTCAGAATCACAGCAAGAAATCACTTGTTGGAGGTACTTTACTTTGAAAAGAATTTGAGCAGGAAAATGAACTTGAGAAGCAGTGTGGCTTGTCTCTGCACTGAAGTCACTCTTTGTAGTCCTGCTCTAGCTTTTTTTAAAATTTATTTTTTATTTAAGTATGATTATGCAATACTAAAGGCCTGGTGTGTGGGATTTGTGCATTGATGAAGGGCATGGCCTGTGGGGATTTGCCTGCTGTGAGAGTGCTGCTCATCCCGGTCAGCCAAGTAGCACACAAACTGTGGGAATGCACTGACTACTAGGGAGCAGCTCCTGCAATGAACATCTGCCCCCTGTTGGTCATTGTGCATCATAGTGACTGATCAACTGGTCATTCTGGTCGTTCCATAGTTAGGTCACTGGGCTTTTATTATATAGGATTACATTATTTATATTCATTTAAGGTGTACAATATAGCGATTCAACACTATTATACCTTACAATTTTATCAACATACTAATTCTGGTAATCATCTGTCACTGTGAAATGTAACTCGATTGTGCAGAAATTTTTAGGCAATATGCTTGAATAATTAATATAGATAAATGTGAGAAAAAATTACCGTATTTGCAAGGATTGGACTAACTGAAGGTATAAGATAAAAAACTTGTTTGAACCATTCTTTTGAATTTTGGTAACTGAGGGTAAGGGGAAAATACTGGATAAAGAAACAAACTAAGACTTCACATATGAAGAAGAGTTGTTTAGAAATAGAGATGCAGGACAAGGAACGGCAAGCATACAGGCCTATGGAGAGAAGGAAAGTGATATACATCAGGGACTAAGGTCACTGTGGATGCAGCCAAGAGAATGAGGAGATCTGAGGAGCTTGAGGCAGCAGAAGAATGAATAGTTTCCTATATGTGCTCTTCTTCCAATGTGTTATTGACAATTAGAGGCCTGATGTACAAAATTCATGCATGGGGGTGGGGGGGTGTCCCTAAGTCCAGCCTGCACCTTCTCTAACCTGGGACCCCTGGAGGGATGTACAACTGCCTGTTTAGGCCCAATCCTGGCAGTCGGACAACCCTCTCACAATCCAGGACTACTGGCTTCCAACTGCTTGCCTGCCTGCCTGATTAGCCATAAATTTTTCTGCCTGTCAGCCTGACCAACACCTAACTGCTCACCTGCCAGCCTGGTCACCCCTAACTGCCATCCCTTGCAGGCTTGTTTGCCCCTAATTGCCCTCCCATGCAGGCTTGGTCACCCCTAACTGCCCTTCCCTGCAGGCCTGGTCCCCACCCAACTTCCCTTCTCTGGCGGCCTGGTTGCACCTAACTGTCCTCTCTTGCTGGCTTGATTGACCCAAAACGCCCTCCCCTGCTGGCCAGATTGCCCATAACCGCCATCCCTTGCAGGCCTGGTCACTCCCAACTACCCTCCTCCACTGGCCATCTTGTGGTGGCCATCTTGTGTCCACATGGAGTCAGCCAACTTTGACCATATGGGAGCTGCCATCTTGTGTGTTGGAATGAAGGTAAATTTGCATATTACTCTGTTATTAGATACTAGAGGCCAGATGCCCAAAATTCATACATGGGGGGCTAGGGGGTGTCCCTCAGCCCAGCCTGCACCCTCTCCAATTTGGGACTCCTTGAGGGATGTCCAACTGCCTGTTTAGGCCTGATCCTGATAGGATCCGGATAGGATCTGGCCTAAACGGGCAGTTGGACATCCTTCTCACAATCCAAGACTGCTAGCTCCAAACTGCTTGCCTGCCTGCCTCCATGATTGCCCCTAACTGTTTCTGCCTGCCAGCTTGATCACCCCTTATCCACTCCCCTGCGAGCCTAATTGATGTCTAACTGCTCGCCTGCCAGCCTGTTTGCCCCCAACTTCCCTCCTCTGCTGACCTGGTCACCCCTAATTGCCCTCACCTGCAGGCTTGATCACTCCCAACTGTCCTCCTTACAGGCCTGGAACCTCCCAATGGCCTTCCCCTGCTGGCCATCTTGTAGTGGCCATCTTGTGTCCACATAGGGGCAGGATCTTTGACCACATGGGGGCAGTCATCTTGTATGTTGGAGTGATGGTCAATCTGCATATTACTCTTTTATTAGATAGGGAACGGCCTGGTTCACGGGTTGGAACCAGCTGGTTTGCCCTGAAGGGTATCCTGGATCAGGGTGGTAGTTTCTTTGGGATGTGGGGCGGCCTGGGTGAGGGGTCTGGGGTGGTTTGCAGGCCAGCCATGCCCCCCAGCGACCCAAGTGGAGGCCCTGGAATCTGGGATTAATTTATGTTCTATAATTGAACTTTGTAGCCTGGAGCAGAGCCAAGCCTCTGCTGGCTCCTGGCGGAAACAGCCATTTCTATTTGGGTTTATTTAAATTCTATAATTGAAACTTTGTAGACTAGAATGGAGGCCTAGGCTAGGGCTGCATAAGCTTGGCTTCCTCCATCACCTGGCAACCCTATCATCTCCTCTCTCCAGCTCCCTGGTTGTTGCCATTTCTGTTGGATTTACATATTTTCTATAATTGAAACTTTGTAGCATTGAGTGGAGGCCTAGGTCAGGAAGGGCAGGCAGAAAGCTTGGCTTCCTACATTGCCAGGGAAACCCAAGCCTCCCTCCTGCTCTCAGTGGCCGCAGCCATCTTGATTGGGGTTTCTTTGCTACTGATTGGCTGGTGGGCATAGCTTGTGGGTGAATCAGAGGTATGGTCAATTTGTGTATTACTCTTTTATTAGATAGGATGGTTTTTGAAAATTCTCTATAGATTCCAAGTTTTTTGTGTGTATGTTTGTTTTTCCAGACCCCAGGGTTTTTGAAAATTCTATTAATTATTCTAAAATATCCCACTTTTTGGTAAGGCAATTATTTAAGTCTCAGTTCATGGCACTTCCTCTAAGGAGCTTCTCATAACCCCCCGTTTGCATTAGAATTTCATCCTTAGTTTCACTTTTTCGTCGTAGATAATTTCATATAGATGTTGGATTAATGATACAGAAATGAATTAATAATCTGTAAGTATATTTAATGCAACTAAAATACATAATATACCAACATGTGTTTGAAATGATGTAGAGGAATTTCTCTTTTACTGTTCTAATAAAAATCAACTTTGCTAACTAATATTAATTTCAGAATTTTAAACCTGAACGGACAATAACAAATGCAGCTGTGTTAGCTCTGCAATGTTTGTGTTTCCTATCCTTTGGAGAAATATAGTTGGTCGGTGATTCCATTCATGAATTGTAATCATATCCTTTCAGACACCTAGGCGGTAATAACAGTACTGGCATTTTATTGTTGCTAAGAGTAAACTCTCTCCTTGAGGCTGTTTAATGTGTAGAAATGTTCTCCCAGATTGAAGTTGTGGACACAGATCTTACTCTGTGAACCTAATCTCCCCACCGTTTGTGGCTGCCACTGTCAGTGCTTTCATTCTCTCATCTCACCTCCACTTCCACTACCTTATCTCCTCTCCCCATGCCCCTGTCTCCAATCACAGGGGTCTGCTCCCCTTTCTCTTGCACTGTCCCAGGAGTCCAGACACTCCAGGCATACCTGTGGCAAATGGTTATTCTTTCCTTAACCATGACAGATGATTCACAGGGGTCTAGTGAAGGCCTGTATGGCTCTGAGATTCACAGCTATTTTATGAATTTAAAATTAATCGACACTATGGGTCAGTGATACTTCCTGGTATTCTTCTCTCTCTCAGTAAAAGAGATATCATTCATGTAACACAATTGTATGGCAATATAGATTGGGGGCAGGGTGTTTATATAAAAATTGTAGAGTTTAATAGATCCATTACTCATATAAGTTCCATTTTAAATAATGTATTTAGGGATTGGCAAAGGGAGTGAGAAAGAAAAAAATAAAAGGTTGAGTAGATTTGTATATAATGACATCTTAGATGTCTGCATAATCAAGAGAGTTTACATTTCAGCAAAACCTGACATTTTTATTTAGAGCTTTCTTTGTGTATTTAAAATATAAGTGGTTAAAGGAAATATAGTACTTAGTGATAATGTTTAGTTACTTTTCTGATAAATATATAGTTTAAGTCTAAATTTGGGGTTACAGTAATTTACAAAGGTAGCCATAATTAATACACAGCTATCAAACTTAAAACATGTAAAAAGAAAAAGAGTTGGAAATATTTTTTTTTAGTACACATACAAAAAATGTCTGTTTCTTGTATCCTGGTCCCATATATCAATTTCTCTTTTTATTTTAAATTCATTCATGGGATTCACCAAAACTATGGTAGCCAGAACTGATTATGTCTACTCAGGTAAGCGAAAATAGACTTTTCAGTAAATTTATGCACATCTACCCTTTGTGTAAAATAAGAAAGGCCTACAGAGGTTGCAGACACATAATCTTTCTCTGATTTGAAATATTCCCTGAGATGGGACAAGAAGTCTGAAAAAAAATATTCCTGGGATTCTCTTGGTATTTAGGATTTGAAATATTAATAAGTAAAAATAAGCCAAAGTTGGAAAATGAGATAGTCTTGATATTAGAATGACCTACCTTACAAAAGGTTGATTGCCAAGTGTAAACTCTCAGGGCTTCACGTAAGGACATTGACTTTTTCATGGACCCATGCAAGATTTGTTCATTTAAATTTTGAGCATATGCCTGTCTATGTACTTCTGTACATTTGTTCAGAAATAAAAATTGCATCTACTTTTGCTCCTTAATATTTGAGAGAATCTTTTGGAATACCACAGACTATTCAGTTCTATAGTAAAACAGAGCACTGGATATCAGTATAATGTTATTATTTATCTATGTACATGCCAATGCCTACCTATAACTGAGGATTGGATTGGATTCACTGGATATTTTCCAGAATCAACGAGTCCTTTTATCCTCAGGCTGGAGGACCGATGCACGAAGATTTGTGCAAGAGTGGGCCTCCCTTCCTCTGGCTGCCAGCACTGCCTTTGCTCTGGCTAGAGCCGCCTTTACACTCTGGCCTGGAGCCGCCTTCTGCTTTTGCACGCTGCCCAGAGGCCTGGAGCAACTGGGGTAGTGCAGAATGCCTGCGTTGTCGCCATGGTGATGATGCAAGCATCCCGCCCCAGCCCCGGCCACTCGGCACCTGCATATACTCTACATTGGCTGGTGGGTGCCGCTAAGGTACGGTCAATCAGCATGCTACACTTTTATTAGTGTATACCATTTTAAATATATATACAAATATATATATTTTAAAATGTGTACCATTGCCCTAACCAGTTTGGCTCAGTGAATAGAGCATCAGTCTGAAGACTGAAGTGCCCCAGGTTCTATTCCAGTGAAGGGCATGCACCTTGGTTGCTGGCACATCCCCAGTAGGGGGTGTGCAGGTGGCAGCTGATCAATGTTTCTCTCTCATTGATGTTTCTAACTCTCTATCCCTCTCCCTTTCTCTCTGATAAAAATCAATGAAATATATATTTTAAATGTGTACCATAAATGCTTATGGTGATGGCATATATTTAATTATAGTCCTTGTGAAAATTGTTCCCTAATAGAAAAAGTATTCCTGTGTCTCTGTTCTACTTTATTCCCGTTAGTTTTAGCATATACATTTACTATTGACTCAGTTAACATATTTTATTTTTTAAATGTTATAAATTTTCTAATTTCATTTCATAGTCTTGAAGTTAATACTGTTCTTCATATAATCCATCATAAGTCCTATTAGAATTCCTCAAAAATAGATCTGTAGCCAAAATACTTTTTGTAATATCCATAGATTGACAATAGTCAAAGCCACCTTCAGCTTTTATTGGAGAAAATATCTTCAAATGCCACCTAGTTTTATTTCAGGCCCTCTCTAATCTTTTTACAATAGCTAGAGTTTAAACAGGAATGCCTCCCTCCTCTTCTCGAGTCCTTCAATGGCTTTTCACCTCCTTGGAAATGAAATCCAAAACCCAAACTGTGACCAATAGGACGAACACAGTAACCATTCTGCTACTACACTTATGCCTTTCCCTGGCCCCTTCTCTCACACACTGTGCTCTAGCCACAATGCCTTCCCTTACTGCTGTCCCCCAGCACATCAACCTGACCAGCCTCGGGGTCTCTTTACCCACTGTTCCTTCTGCCTAAAATGCTTTTCTTACACCTGCCTGTTCTGCTACTTCTTGAGAAACCCACTTTCTTTGTGTCCCGTTGATATCCATTCCCAGAAAAGCTCTACTGAATAAATGAATGGTAACTGAGCTCACATTTCCATCATTTACCTTTTCATTTTTTTTCAATATCAGTCCACCTAATTCAAAGCAATGTTATGAGTGAAGGGATCATACGTTGTCATTTAAAACCTGTTTGGCTCAGTGGTAGAGCGTCGGCCTTTGGATTGAAAGGTCCCGGGTTCGATTCTGGTCAAGGGCATGTACCTTGGCTGCGGGCACATCTCCAGTAGGGGCTGTGCAAGAGGCAGCTGATTGATGTTTCTCATTGATGTTTCTGACTTCCTATCCCTCTCTCTTCCTCTCTGTAAAAAATCAATAAAATATATTTTAAAACATGAAAAAAATAAAATAAAAGATTGAGATTAATATTTGAGAGAGAAAATTTTTACAGTACTGTGATCAAAATCTATCAACAGGCACCATTTAATATAGCTTAGAGGTGTTTGGCCACTGAAAAGGCAAAAAAAAAAAAAGAGGAGAGAGAGAGAGAGAGAATAAATCAGAACTAAAATCCACAGCAGGAAGTAGCTACTATACGAGACAAGACTGAAGAGAAAACGAGAAATGCTTGGCTTTATCAAAGCTAGTAGTTCAGTGGAAGCAAGCTCATAGTTATTGCTCAGCTCTGTGAAAAAAGTACCCGGATGTGACTGTAGTCTTTGAGAGGGCATACGTTTGGTTCAGATGGAGCTACGAGAAGGTGATGGTTAGAACCAGCTAGCACTGCTTGTGATCCATTCTCTCTGCTGTAACCAAAAAGCAATCCAAGTGGAAACGGGAGTCAGGAAATAAGGCTCACCAATGCTCTCCAGTCCCACCACAGCACAGACTGTGCGTGTGATGAGATGTGAGGTGACAGGTTCAAATACGCACATTTTCGTTTTCTATTCTTCTGACACAACTATATTAGAGAAATCATTAGAAAAGCTAAGCACCTGGAATTTATTAGTTCTGTCCCTTGATAAAATGTCTGCAGAGAGTTACAGTTTAATATAATAGCCTCAAATGAAAAACACTGAAAGAAGAAGGGGGATGTTAGAATAAATGAAGTACAACCATGCAGACCTGAGAACCCATGTGTAAATATAATTTGGTAAAATGGTTTAAACATCCAGGGATGTTCAGGTATATTTATAACTGTGGGAATAATTGCATAATTATTCACATTTAAGCGCCCTCCCTGTGCTCTTTAAAACACTCTTCTTGATTTATTAATATTTAATACAAATGTAGGAGAATACTTTTGGATCAGGAGTATCACATTGAGTTTGATAAAAATAGACACAAATAAAACATACTGTCACTGGTTTTATTTTTAGAGCTTATTATGGAAAGACGCTGATTACTTGTTTTTAAAAATTAGGTGAGCATATGCTGGTGAAGATGTCATCCCTATACCTGCACCTATAAATGATGGTAATAACTATATTTAAACCATTTCACATGTGATGTGACTATTATGCAAATTTATCATGACCCCCCAAAAAGACTATGCATATTTACAAACTTAATTTTAAGAAATTGAATATATAATTTATGCAAAAGCTGTATTCTTTGTTTCATTTAAATTCAAATGCTAAAAACTTGGTTGAAATTAGATTAAACTATAATATGTATTTGTAGATATTTATCAGTAACTTTAATTAGCTCTATTGTAGCTATGGTGGCAAGTAAGCAGCAGTTACTTACGTTGCCAGTGAATCTTGTAATTGTTCTGATACAAGGCACTTTCAATCTGAAGGCTTTTATTCTTCCTCAGTGGATTCACTACACATTTCTCAAATTATTTTGTCTACTATTAACCCTATTTCCTGGACAGGAATTGGCTCAAGAATGGACTTATATTTAATTCTGGTTAATTTATGTTGGTGAGGAAAATTAAGAGTTTTCTGAGGAAATAGCAATGTTTCTGAGAGAGAGAGAGAGAGAGAGAGAGAGAGAGAGAGAGAGAGAGAGAGAGGTCATTTCTCTTCCTGCTAGCAAAATTGATGACTCTCAGAACAATTTAGTCATGCTCCCCATGAAGAATCTACATTTTACTAATTTCTGTAATGAATGTGCATTTTTACTCTGCTGAGTCTAGTCAGTACAAAACTCCACATCTGTTAGACACTAGAGGCTCAATGTGCAAAATCCATGTACAGGTAGGGTCCCTAGGATCAGCTGGCAATCAGGGACAATCTGTGTGGCGAGTGGCAGAGCGATTGTAGAGGGACACTGGCACCTGCGCTGTCACCCACCTTGGCTGGCCTGGTGCTGCCCACTCACCAGCCCTGCCCCCTGCTCCCCTGCCTGCACCTTTGGTTTGGGCCTGAGGACTGGGGGCAGCTCCTGCATTGAGCCTCTGTCCCCTGATGGTCATTGTATGTCATGGTGATTGGTCATTCTGCTGGTTGTTTTGCTGTTAGGTCGATCTTCATATTAGGGTTTTATTATATCAGACTAGGGGCTTGGTGCACTGGGGTGGGTGATCCCTCAGCCCATCCTGCCCCCTCACACATACTGGGAGCCCTCAGGGGATGTCCTACTGACCTCTCACCCCTAGCTGAAGCTTTAGGCCTTGGGCACCCAGCCTTCACCCTGCAATGGGGCTGATGGCTGGCTCTGCTCTGGCTGCCCTGGCCCTGCTCCCCCAGCCCAGACCTTAGCCTCGGTGATGACCACCCATCCCTGGGAGCACCCCTACTCGGCGGCCACAGCAGCCTCCTGTGCACTGTGCGCCATCGCCCCGCCCCCTGCCTCACTCAGGCTGTGGCCCTGCCCCCCATCTCCTGTGTGCCTTGGCCCTGCCCTTGCCTCGCATGCTTGCCAGTTGCCTTGGCCCCGGCCACCAGTGAACGCCCAACCCCGCCCGCCCAACGCGCCTCATGCAGGCCTTAGCCCCGCCCCCGCTCCTGATTGGCTTGTGGGCTTGGCCTCTGGGTGTAGCAAAGGTACGGTCAATTTGCATATTACTCTTTTATTAGATAGGATTCTTAGATGTCACTTAACACTCACCAAATAATATTTTCTAAGGAGAGTTCAAGAAAAACAAAGTGTATTTCTCTTCCCCTGTTATCTAAATTTAAAATGTATTTATTTTGAGGGGAAAAAAATGTAGCAGGATCTTCTCTAATGTCTAAAAATGTTGGCATAACTCGATATCTCTGGCTATTACTGTGCATTTGGAGCTTACTCAGTAACCAAGTTCTCTCTTTCAAAGTGGAAAAGATAACCATAAATGTGCAATTTAATGAAAATACATGTTATAGGGCTCTTACTATAATATGTTATCCTATGAATTTTGAAACACATGCAATATATTTTAGCTTATTCTGGTCATATAAATTTTTAAAATAAGCAAAAGCCTTACTTCACACCTGCTGTATAAAAAAAAGAGTATAGTAGTTTTGCTCTCCTGTCACTTGTTATTACTGGCAAGGGAAAGTATCCCAATGGCTTTTCTTTCCTTGCACAATCTTCCCTCTATTCAAAACAGTCTTCATAGTAAAATCTTTTATAGCTTAAGCTGTCTTAAAATTATAGCCTTTATTTCAGGGCTCAAAAATACTCTCATGGATTTTGTTCACAGTGAGAATTACTGGAATGGTATATGGGACACACAAGATTTTTTAATTATCCATTTGAATCCTCATAATTATCGGGCCCTGAAAAAAAGATGAATTGTTTGACTAGTACTCCAGCTGCTTCCTCCAAAGAAACTCAGTATGTTACACAGGCTTCCCCAGGAAAATCCATACAGGTGACAAATGCCAGTTTGCCAATTCTTTAACATGTGTAAACTCTGTAAGCAGGGGTTCCCAGTTTCAGCAGGTGCGTAGCTGTTCTGTGTTTCTCAGAAGCAGAATCTATTTTCAGCATCGCCTGGTGAAGCTGGGCTGCTTCTGAAGCTCCTTCAGGCGCTGGCATTGGGAACAGGGTCAATCAGGAAGAACGCTGGCTCCATGCCGGAGTCTTCTGCTGTGCTCAGTTCAATTAGATTCCAATAAGCACAACATGGCAGTGAGAAGGGAAGGTCAATCCCAGGGAAATTAAATTAGCAACACCTCGGATGTAATTTTTGCTGTGTCTGGTCTACCTACCCTCCAAATATAGAAATTAAGGAGAGCACTATGGTAGGCTGCCATTATATATGAGAAAAATCCTATAAGGACTAACGTTTAAAAAGTATATATAAGAATAAGGCCTCTGTGGTGTGTGTCCTGTTGTGCATATTGCTTTCAACATCCTATCGTCCATAGAGTTAGTTCTCTTCCCAAACTATATAGCATGTATAACTTGTCAATATGTTGTATTAATGATTTTTGCTCTTAATTTTTTATAGGACAATCTGAAGTGTAACATTTTGGGCATGTCAGTTGAAAAGTCAAATCACCAGCACATTTTTATTCCTTTGAATTTGATATGCACTACTCTCTCTCTCTCTCTCTCTCTCTCTTTATTTATTTTTTGGTATTCTTTCATTTTATGCTACCCCCATCAATTCTTTATACCTGCTTTCATTTATTATAATGTAGAAATCTAAAATTAAAAAAAAAAATAATGTCAAAATTAATGTTTACCAAAAGAGGTCGTTAGGAAGAAGTTTGTATAAAATAATGTGTTTTTTTTTACTAAAAATAGTGATCTGTTTCTGTTTATATATAGCAATTATCATGTGACATGTCATATTATACTGATGTATTTTGACAGTATATATGCATACTTAATTTTTCTTATTATTTTGAGGGTTGAAGTTTCAAAAGATATTAAAGTGAATTGGATATCATTTACAAAAATTGGCCAATAATTAATATTTAGATTGTCTAAAGTAGTAATTGATGCTTGAGTAATTTCTTCCAGTTATAATACATATATGATCTCTTCTTTACTTTTATTCTTATAGTTACTAGGGAAATAACCATGCTATGTTAATAAAGGTAAGATTTAGAAAAATAAAAGACCATACCTAGCAAAAAATAATAAAAATCATATAGCATATATTCAATATGCATATATATATGTACATAATAATATATTATTTTGGAGTATTATCAGACATTATTTTATATGTTTATATGTCATTTTAAATCTATTTTTCTTTCTATACCATGTACTACCTGTGTAAGTTGTTTACAAAAATTGTAATGGGTTGTCAGACTTTATTGATTTGTATAAACCTTTATATAGCAAAACAACAACAGCAAAACAAAACCCTTTATCTTTCAAATGGGATAAAATATTTTAAATTTTCATTCGTATTTTAATTTATGATTTTAATTTATATATTCCTGTATTTGTCTATGTTTTATAACATCTGATTTTTTGGCATTTCATATAAAAGCATGGGTAGATAGAACATAGATAAAGATACTAACACACGTACACATATATACATACATTCATAGAAATTTAGGTGTAGATTCAAAATAGCTTATATATAGATCCTTGTATATGTGTAAATTTTTCTTCTACTGTGGTATAACTTTTATATTTTTCTTCATAGTAATCATTTTATAGGGTAACTACATATCCTAAAGTGATATGTAAAGGGTTGTTTTTGTGAACAAATGAGTCAGAAAATCCACAATTTATTTTTTAATTAAATTGGTAACTGTTATGATATTTAAAAATAAATATTTACTTGAGAGAGAGAGGAAGGAACAGAGAGAGAGAGAGAGAAAGAGAGAGAGAGAGAGAGAGAGAGAGAGAGAGAGAGAGAGAGAGAGAGAAATAGCAGCTTATTGTACCAGTTATTTATGTATTCATCGCTTCCTTTCCTTTCTTGTATGTGCCCTGTCAGGAGATTGAACACACAGCCTTGGCATATCTGGGCAATGTTGTAACCAACTGAGCTTCCTGGCCAGGACTATCATGATACTTTTAGTTTCTTCATTTATAATTTTTCATATCAGGTTGTAGGTTATGACGACATTTTACATACCTTTTTAATAAATAGATTCAAATTGATGTTATAAAGTTAATAACAGATGGCACTGTTAGGACTACAGATTAACAATTATTATACATTGATTAAATTATGTCCTTTGAGTTGCATTTCAAATGGCTTATGGTACTGTGATTACAGGAGAGAAGAGTGTCAACCAATTTAGTTCCCAACTAAAGTTCTGTGAAATATGAGTCACATTTCTGTGTGTTGTCTTGAAATTTATAGGCCTTATCTAGTTTTTCTTGTCCGAGTTTATATCACTCAGTATCAAAAATATAACCATGACACTGATAAAATGTTGCTGTTCATGTTGTTCAGAAAATACTGTAACTTAGGAGAGTCCCTATAAAAAACCATTCTGACTCTGAAGAAATGGCATTTGGTATTTGATCACTCACATTAATATTGTTTTATCTTTATGTCCAACAGTAAAACGGCAGTAATATTGAATTACAGATGACATTTTTATTAGTAAACTGCGGACTTGGATGATGCTTCCAGTTTGCTGGACATGGCAGCAAGCTACCAAGTTAGACTGAAACATTTAGGAGCAAAACTTCCATCTAGGCATGCCCATGAGGTCCTTAACTACAATCTAAAATAGCCACATAGAGAAGGAGCTGGATATGTTTATAGTAGAACCTCAATAAACATACACGGAATTGCAGAGTCCAAGAAAGAAGAAAAAGGCCTGAAGAGAAAGAATCAATGGAGGTGAGATGAGAGAGGCTTGTCTCTCAACTATGAAGATACACTTTTTTTAACAATGTGTTAGAATCATCTATAATTTAAAATGACCATTTCCAGAACAATATTTTAATAGCAAAACAATTTCTGTAGACAGAAAATTAACCAGTCGTTAAATTTTTCTAATATTGTATTAATCACAATTATTTTGGTCCCTTGATGCCTTCTCAAAGGTCATTGCCAAATACAACAGTTTTCTGTTCATTAGGTAATAATTGGTAAGACATAAGGACTTCATACTTAATTCACTGAGTGCTTTTTATCACTTATAGTTCTTCGAATTTTCATTTTGCCATTATACTCTGGAAGTGGCATATAGATTTATGACTTTTCAACACAAAGTGATTTAAAGGTGATAGAATATAATTCCACATAGGTTTTTTTTTAAAAAAACAATAGCATTATTACATGCTGCTCTTAAGAAAATAATGAAAATTCACAGAGGGGATTTCCTATTGTTTTTATACTTTTTATAAAAAATATTTATATATGTCTATTCAGACCAAATATAACTGGTAAAATAGAAAATAGAATCCTGCTTTGTTTTCCTTTTGCTTTTTTAAAGTAGTCTTATATATCCATTATAATGAAATCCACATTTTTCTCATGGTCCTTAAGAATGAAAATGACTAATCCTTACAGATTATGTTTATAGGACTCTTATAAAATTTTTATTGATATTTTAGGGAGTCTCTAAAATAACTTTTAAAATCAGTGTATTCTTGTTTATGTCCTTTTTTCCCAAGAAATTTGTCTACTTTTTCATGTCTGATATAAATAATCACTCTCCTTATTTCATTCATTTTAATAATTAGTTAGGAATATAAAAAATAGATTCAGAATGGTATTTGATTTTATCATTGCAACTCAATCTAGTCAAGCAATTTTGTTTTTATTTCCATATATGGTAGAGAGTTACTATTTTTAATTTCATGTATTTTGTTTATTTAGATGCCACTTTTAATATCCTACAAACAGTATAAATTTTTATTTTTAAGTATATGCTTTGTGTTGACATCTCTACTGGGATAAAGGGATAAATATGCCTCATCATGTAATAGTTTTCAATAAAAGGGTTACAGCATAAAATATGGCCTCTTTAGACATCTCTTTATACCTCCTAAATAGCTATTTTAGCACCAGCATTTTTCTTACACCTTACTTTAATGATACTATATATCTTTTTCATTTAATTTCATTAGTAGTATTAAATATGAAATCCCCTAATTAACAGTTTGTTGAATACTCATTACATTAAAAAGAAAGAACTAATTGTTAAAATAATTAAGAAAACTATGGCCATTCTTCCTAAATTCTCTGCTATCGGTGTTTAAAAATATCCCACCCCATAGGAACAAATTTGAGTGAATAGATGTTCTTCTGTTCAAAATTAGATTCTGATTTGTAAGCTAGTATCACTATTGTAGAGTAGAAATTTTCTTGTTTATTGTTAATTTTCAGATAATTCTATTACATATAAATATTATTAATGCTAATAGACAGTAAAATAGATTAAAATTTCATGGTTTTCATGAAATGGTTCTGTTTTTATATATAGTTTCCCAGTGTCATCAAGGTCATTATCTTGAGGATATAATCTTATTTTATCATATTCTGTGCGCACTGTAACTCAAGTCACAAGATAGGGCATTGTTATTTGAAAACAATAAAAGAACACATTAATATGACTGTTTCAGTGTGACTTACTAGCTGTTATTACTCCATTTTATTTATACATAAATCTAAGAAGGAGGGTAAGTTAACATCTCACCTATTTCTTACAACAGGCTGGAGAAAGTAAAGGAAATGTGTAAATTGCTTTGTGCTGTCTCCTCCCTATGAATCATCATGGCTATTAAATAATTTTGAACTCTCATTTTTGTGATAACAATTTGTAAATAGAAACTAGTTTGGCATGAATCCATTTTTAGTAAATGAGAGTATGAGCAGGGCGACCTGTGCAATTCTAAAGGAACATTAAGACTATTGGGAAAGTAAAGAAAGCACTGTTATGCAATGTGATATAACAAAAAGTATCCCAAACCAGCTTCCTTTTCTGGCCAATCAACAATTTGCCTTATGTTCCTGAAAAGTGCAGACTAAGTCTCTGTTTGTTACCTGGGTTCCAATCTGTGCGGTGCTGGGTGTGGGAAGTGAAGCGGCCCTGGGGATAGGAGACCTCCCTCAGAAGGGGTGAGGGTTCAGGTCCCTGCAAGATTGGGAAGATGAGGTTCTTTGCCCCACCTCTCTTGACCCCCAAGTTCTCTCCTGATGGCCCCTCTGCGATTGTGCCTGTCTTAGGTTGTTCCTTCCCTGAGGAATCTTACCCCTCTCTGGCTAACCAGCCATCCTCTGGCACCAAGCAGAGTGACATGAGGTTCAGTTCTGTCTCCTTGGTATAAACAGGAGCATTAATTCATCTCTTTTCAATGTTTTTTAGAACATATTTGTGTGCCTGTGTGGATTTTTCTCATATTCTTATGAACAAATTGAGATTCTTATCCCTAACAACCAAATTCTTTTCAGCCATTTAGTATTTTATGTTTTTGAAGTTCCAAATCATTGTCGCAAATTGATTTTCTAAATCAGATGCTACATTTTTATAGCCCTATTATCACTCCTTCATTTACTTATATGTTACTTTTCACTGATTTTTCTTTAACTTTTTTTCCAGTTGCTTTATTAGCGTGAAACCACCCTGTGTTTTTTTCCCCCCTAAAAGGAATAGATATGGTTGACTTTGGAGTGGGCAAGTAGGCACTTATTAGGGTTTAGGTATGTCTGGAGCAGAAGCCATGCTTATTGTAGTACATATTAAGCAATTGCTCAGATAACATCCTGAGTATGTCTCCTGACAGGTTCCTGTTTACCAGGTCTGTGAACAAGAGCACTTTGATATTTTTTAAAACTGATAGATATGTGGTCCAGCCCCTTTGGATGTGCAGATACAAATTATAGCCATGTCATCTGTGAGTGTTCTTAAATGGTGGGGTGATACCCCTTGAAATTACGAAGCAATCTCCATCCACTCGGGTAAGCTCTTATCCCATAATTAGCCACTCCCTAGCTGGTTTGGCTCAGTGGATAGAGGATAGTCCTGTGGACTGAAGGGTCCCTGGTTCGATTCCAGTCAAGGGCACATGCCTAGGTTGTGGGCTGGATCCCCAGTAGAGGGGTGTGTAGGAGGCAGCTGATCAATGATCTTCTCTCATCATTCATGTTTCTCTCTCTCTCTCTCTCTCTCTCTCTCTCTCTCTCTCTCTCTCTCTCTCTCTCTCTCTCTCTCTCCTTTCCTCTCTGAAATCTAAAAATATATTTTAAAATATTTAGCCAGAACATTTTATACATATATTTCTATGATAAATGGTAGATTTCTTAAATTGTGATCTTTTATGAGGATGCAGAGGTTTCTATTTCTACCACAGTCATAAGTAGGAGAGACCAATAAACCACTATTTCATCTTTTTTTATGCCTGAGTAGTAAGTATTCCATTGAATATATGAAGCACTTCTTTATATAATCATCTATTGAAGAACCCTTGGGTGATTCCATGCCTTGGCCACCATGAATAATGTTGCAATGAACATTGTGGTGCCTGTATCTTTGTGAATAAATGTTTTGTAAAGTTCTATGGGTTGGTGTGTCATATGGAAAGCCTCTTAATTTTTTGTGATGTCTCTGTGCTATTTTCCATAGTGGCTGTACCAATTTACATTCCCAGCAGCATTGAATGAGGGTTCCTTTTTCTCCAAAACCTCTCCAACATTTATTACTTGTCTTGTTAAGTATAGCCATTCCAAAAGGTATGTGGTGGTATCTCTTAGCTTCGATTTGCATTTCTCTAACAGCTAATGAAGTTGAGCACCTTTTTATATGTCTGTTGTCCATTTGTATGTGCATCCTTCCATAACTTAGTTGGCAGTGTGAAAAGTTCATTAACTTTTAGAATGACACTTGGGAAGATTAAAAACTCCCAAAAATATCTTTAACATTAAAAGTATAGGAGGGAGTAACGGATAAAGGGGGCAATTATATAGGACATGACTTGACTTTGGGTGGTGTGCACACTATGCAATATATTGATCATATATCACAGAAACGTACACTTGAAAGTCTATATAATCCTGTTAACTAATGCCACCCATCCTATCTAATAAAAGTAATATGCAAATTGACCATACTTCTGCTGCACTCAAACCAACCCCACCAGCCACGCCCACCAACCAATCAGGAGAAAATATGCAAATAAACCCAACCAAGATAGCTGCTGGCCACAGAGAGCATGAGGGAGGCTTGGGTTTCCCCGGTGATTGAGGAAGCCAAGCTTTCTGCCTGCCCATGCCACCTCAGGCCTCTGCTTAAGCCTACAAAGTTTTAACTATAGATTACTAGAGGCCCAGTGCATGAAATTCATGCACAGTGTGTATGTGTGTGTGTGTGTGTGTGTGTGTGTGTGTGTGTGTATGTGTGTGTGTCCCTCAGCCCAGCCTCCACCATCTCCAATCTGGGACCCCTCAAGGGATGTCTGACTGTGCATTTTGGCCCAATCCCAAGGGGATTGGATCTAAACAGGCAGTCAGACATCCCTCTCATAATCCAGGACTGCTGGCTCCCAACCTGCCTGCCTGATTGCCCCTAACCACTTCTGTCTGCCAGCCTGATCACTCCCTGACCAATCCCCTGCCAGCCTGATCAACACCTAACTGCAGTGGTGGGCAGTTGGGAGCAATCAGAATGGCAGGAGAACAGTTAGGCCTCAACTAGGCTGTCAGGGGAGTGGTTAGGGGTGATAAGACTAGCATGCAGAGTGGTTAGGGGCAATTAGGAAGGCAGACATGCAGGCAGTTGGGAGCCATAAGTCCTGGATTGTGAGAGGGGTGGATTGGGCCTAAACGGGCAGTCGGACATCCCTCAAGGGGTCCAAGATTGGAGAAGGTGCAGGCTGGGCTGAGGGACACTCCTTCCCCCATCCCCCATGCACAGATTTCATGCACCACGCCTCTAGTTTTTTTTTTCTTTAATAAAAGAAATAATATAGTATAGTGTGGCTAGAAAATAGTGCAAAGTATATGTACGTGTGATAATCAGAAGAGGTCAGCTTGCATGGCATGGAAGACTTTGGCATTCTTTTTTTTAAATTTTTAAGTATATTTTAGAGAGGAAGGGAAAGGAAGAGAGAGATAGAAACATCAATCACGAGAGACAATTATTGGATAGGCTGCCTTCTGCATGCCCCCAACTTGGGATTGAGCCTGCGACCTGGGCATGTGGCCTGACTGGGAGTCAAGCCACAACCTCCTGATTCATAATTTGATGCTCAACTACTGAGCCACACTGGCCAGGCAAGACTGGCATTCTTGACTTCACTGATAGATTAAACACAAAACATATCTGCAGGGTAAATTGCAGATGAAGTAGGAAAGCACTTAAAGGGCACACATTTCTGACATGGGCTTGGAATGTAAGGTAAAAGAAATAATGCTTTCTATATGATCAAAAAATGGTGATCTAGAGTTATTTGGGGAAACATACCTGAAAGTTTCGAAATGAAGAGGGAATTACTTTGCTGAAGTCATGAATATCATTATAAAATATAATAATTAACCAACTAACTGAATACTTGGCATTCTATCAGAGGAATTCATGTAAATTACATGATTTGTATTTACTTTTGTGCTCTTTCAATGTCACATGAACAAAGCCAAATTTTATTTTAGATATGATACCTATCATTTTTTTTTGCAAAAGTAGAGAAAATAAAGTAGATTTGAATTGTCTGTATGTGAAGAATGGGTATAATCGTCTTTTCACTCTAAAAAGTGAGCATGTAATGCAGCATAATAAAGATGACTCTGGGGGAAGTTGGAATCACCTTACTAAAAAAGAAAAGTTCCTCACAATGACAATGAATGCACTAAAAAGAGTAATAATACTTTGCAAAGTTGGGATGAGTGGGTGATAATTGTTGCTATGAATTGGATAGTATACAATTCTTCTGAATACAATTACTTTTGGTTGGAGATCTACTCAGTTGAAGAATTATAGCACCAATAATTATGAAGAGAAAAAATATATCACCTTTCAAAGAGACATAAAAACGGTTGTATTAATATAACTATCAAATTAAGTATATATATAGCGAAACAAAAACTATTTCCTCAATGAATTCATTTTACTTTGTTATATTTACAATGGAAGTGATCATTTTAATTTAAAGAAAGAACTAGAGTAGTAAGATTTTTTTCCCATAGGATATGATGAATCTGCAGGTAGAGGTGGTGACCACCCTCCTTGTCTCAAAGCTGATTAAGGGATTTATGCTTTTCCAGGGCACATTCAGGCTAATTAAAATCATGCTTATGTTTTCATTAATGGGAGCAGAGCAGTAATTCTTGAAGATCATGATAAAAATGTATGCTGTGTGGTATGTTATGTTCCTGTGTTTATTATCAGAGGTCAAGAGAGTAAAAGACAATCTTCCTTTATGAGAAATGAGTTACTTATTATTTATTTATTTATACCAGAAGAAAAAGAAAAACTTTTTATGCACACAGAGATTTCAGCTTTCCATTAGAACACAGTGTACCTAGTAACACATGTTAAAGTAATAATTTTGAAATTCGGCAAAGCTCCATTTTTTCATTATTAACAGGAAAAAAGTCTATACCCCCAACCATGGCCGAAAACCTGCACATATCTTATGTCCCTACTCAGAATTATATTTGGCCAATGTTCTTTTCAAATACTTTAAGGATTACATGTTTGTTTGTTTGTTTTGTTTGTTTTCAAAAAATGTGCTCCTTGTTATTAAAGCTAATTATTAATTATGGCATTATTTAGAGCTAGCATTAAGAACTCCGTATTGCCTTAGCCAGGTGGGGTCAGGGGATAGAGGACGTGGTATGGCCAGAAACAAGGCCAGTGTCCAGCGTTTCCGTTCCATGTTGCAGCGGCGTGTGGTTCAGCACTCAGGCCAGACTAAAGTCCATCTGTCCATGTGTGGATTCCCATGTGGCCCTGAGCCATGTGGGCAGGGGGCAGTGCAACCCTCTACAGCAGCAGTTTCAAGAAGGACAGTGCAAGAGAGAGAGAGAGAGAGAGAGAGAGAGAGAGAGAGAGAGAGAGAGAGAGAGAGAGAGCTCACATTTTTGTTTAGAAGTTGGCAACCCTCTACAGCAGCAGTCTCAAGAAGGCCAGTGCATGAAAGAGAGAGAGAGTTCACTTTTTTATTAGAAGTTGACATCTTCAGATTTGTCTGGCTTGCACTGGCCACAGTGTCCAGGTGTGATTGATGGGCAATTAGCCTCCCCTGTCACTCAGATTTCACTGGGCCTGCGTCTAACTGCCTTTTTCCAGCCTCTTCCCCCATCGATGAGTGTGGAACAGATTTGGACAGTGTTAAATTTAGCTTTTTGACAAAGCTGAATAAATGGCATGCTATACTATTCGGTCTCCCCTTTCACTCCTTTCCTGTTAAATAATAACCAGGTTATTGCACCAGTATCAGATGGACATCAACAACAGGAATAACATTCTATGGGCATATTTTAGGAAAACATTGCAGTAAGTTCAGAGTCAACTCATACTTCATGTTCTAGAGCTGTTCATGGGTGGTCACAGTCAGGATGGTAAGATGGTTTCAGGTCAAACACAGAGGGCCACATTCCTGCAATTCCTTCTGCTCAATATCATGCTTGTTCATATTCAGAAAATGAAAGACCTTCGATATGCTATGCTGTAAGAGGTAAAACCTATTAATTTGGAGAATGTTTGTGGTGTCCTGGGTTCCCAGAGCAAAGCTGTTGTTCTCATGTAGACTTCAATTCCAAGCCTTCCCTAAGATTACTTCAATTCACATGTCATACTACAGAAGGGCAAGATGACCCTTTCTCTCCCTAGGTAATCTAACTGTGCAAATCAGAGGATAGAGTAAAGGCCATTCATTTATCTACAAAAATGTTCAGTCAATAGACTTTTCTCTAATAAACAGTGGTATTTTTTTTGAAAGGTTCAAGATAAAAACTATTAAAAGCTTGTGGCAAAGCTATAATTCTTTTCAGCAATTTTCAAATGTCATGTCAGTTGTATTACCAGTAATTGCTTTCACTGTCTTCAATTCCTCATTTATTCATAGTGAACAGAGTAACTGGTTTTAATTTTTATACGAAAGAGCATATTGAGAGTTTCTCTGCTTTTATATTTAATAAGAGTTCCCCCTTATTTGTATCTGAGTAAAAATATTTTTCTGAAGTTTACATGCTCAGGTAAAATTCTTTCTGAAGGAAAATAGTATTAAAGAGTTATGCTTTTATATGTTAACAAACTTAGATTTCCTCTCTACATTATTCTAAGAAAATACCATAATTGAGTTGACACAAACTCAATTATCTGGAAATATCACTGATTATGCAACCATATTGTCATGGTGGAGATTCAGATGTCTGAGTGTTTTTGGAAATACTATGGCATAAGCAATGTGATTACCTCAATCTACCAATTTTACTTAATGGAGAAAATATCTTTAATATATCTTTATTTTACTGTAAGTCAATCATTTTACATTTAAAGGGGTTTGATTTGATATTTTTTAACTGAAATCAAAATACAAATATATATATAAAATATGGAACAACATTTTGGCAACAGATGCTATTTTATTAGTTTATGGATGTCATTGTGTTATTTCATAATGTGTTCTGTATAAATCGAGGTTTATTTATGCAAATTTCTTTTAGTCAAAGCACAACTTAATTGAGTACAAGAAATGCACATGATGTAGCACTATTCAAATCATCACTATGATATTTATTTGCTATTGTACATTACTCAAACCTGTGTTGTTATGTTGGTTGGGTAGATAAACTATGGCCTGAGGCTGAAATCAGACTCTGTTTTTGTATAGACCACAAACAAAGATGTTCCATTTTTAATGGTTATATTTAAAATTATTATATTAGTACCTGCATGATATCCTCAATTTTACATCTTTGCTGCAAACATTTGAACATTTACTACCTAGTTCTTTTTTTAAAAGTTCACCAACCTCTATGTCAATGGGGAGTGAGAAAATCTGAATTGTAATTTCTTATTTTTAATGTTTATCTCTGTGACATCAAATAGGATGAACTTAATTCATGTTAGCTTCAGTTTCTTCACCTGTAAGTTGGACATTTTTATATGACTTTCTTACCTCATACATATAGTACTTTGCAAAGAAAATAATGCATATGCAATCTTTTTGAAAACTATACAACACTATAAATGGATGCATTATGGAATCAGAATACACATAAGACTTGACTTTAAGAAAAGGCTCTGAGGTAATTGCTGAATTTTAATCTCGGGATACTCTCTAGCATTACTGATCTGGGGAAAGTGACCCTAAATTAATCCAAGTTACTTTACTGGGTAATAAATATATCTAAGTTGCTTTATCTAGTAAATGTTCTATAACTTAGTTCTTTATAAGAGTTGAAACCTTACTGAGAAATAGCTCTAGGTAGATCCCTGTGTCCCTTATTAAGTCTTCCATGTTTCTCTGTGGGAAATCTTCCATCATTGCTCAATGATGGAGACAACTCTCTTGATGACAATTGACTTCTGGAATGTCCTTATTATGGGACTGACCCCCTCTGTGGTTCAGTTGCCTGGAAAACACCCTAAATGTATCTTGCCTTGCAGTTTGGGTACTGGGTCTTTCATTGCCAGTACTTTGCCTCTCATGGCAGCTTTCCTAGGTGTCTCAGTTTCTCTAAGCCCCTCCTACACTACCTTGAGTATCTGTCTCTCTTTTGATTTCACCTACTCCTCCATAATTCTGGAGTACTGGGGGCCATTGCACATGGTGTGTCAGTGGGCCAAGCCCCAACACTGATTTGGCAGATTTTCTTTTATAAGAATCCCCTTTTCCTGTGCAAATACCATTAAGTCTCACTTGCTTACATAACAGCAATAGTCTGCAGGCCTAATGTAAAACCTAATAACACTTAGAGGATGTTCCATATCGTATACCAGTTCACAAACTCAGTGGTACACTCACACTCCTTCCTCTGAGAACCACACCAGCAAAAATCACTCATAAAGATGACTCTTCTATACTAATCAACCACAAGTATGTGTCTGAGACTGCTAAAATCCTGTTATTCTCTGATTTATTATGCTGAAGAGATTATTCAATGTATACATGCTCGAGAGATTCAGTTTAGTACAACTCCAAGGAACACCTCAACTTCAGATGGCTGCAGGGTTCATTTGTGTCCCTGAGTCTCTCATATTACTGCCAAACTTCAGACCCGTTGAGCATTAAGTGTTTCCCTGTAAAACGTGACAATTTTAATAAATTAATGACCTCATACCTTTTTACTTCCCTACCTCTTCTAAAATCGACTGAATTGAGTAGATGGTGCTACCAGGGGCATTTCCATTGAGATTCTTAGCTTTCCATTCAAGGATATGTCAAAAGTCAGTTCAGAAAAGCCTGAATTGTTCTATCAACTTGCTTACTTTGAAAGCAGTCAACATTCCCTAGAACAGGATAATAGTCTTCTTATTAAATGTTAAAATTAGAGAGAAAACATCAAGTTTGCAATAATTCTGGCATAATTAGAAATATTCAAACTATTTACAAAAGGGTTTACTCTTGTTCTTATTAGAATTTTATGTATTTAAGTTGTTAAATCATCTTGCTTTAGAGCGACTTTCATAATTACGTGATTTTTTTCTTAATTAAAACTAGTAAAAGCAGTGTGGCAACTTACTACAATCCATCATTTCACAGCTAACTGCGAATATGTTTGTCCTCTGTCATTAATATAATAAATTGTATGCTTTAATTATAAATGAAGATATAAATTGTGAGATATCAATTATCTCAGAAAAATTAATAATATATGATTATCATATCTTCATATCCATAGCACTGAGTTTAAAAATTAATAAAACAAAAAAATGACAATCTTATGAAATAAAAAAATGGCTCACCCTTCAACTGGAGAGGAATATATACTCAGCGAAAGTATGTGAATTATAAAAACATTTAATTAGATTGTAAAGTTGGCTTGTCATTATAAAATATGGCTTACACTAAAAGGTATCTTAAATAACTGATGTTTTCTCCATTAGAAGTCAAGAACCCTATTCTTTGTCTTTTGATTTAAAAAAAAACATTCTGTGATAAAGGTAAATGGTCCTTGCTTTGTAGCCCCTTTGAGAGAACAGCCTCAATGAAATAGTCTGGTGTGATGATGTGAAGCTTTTCATATTCCTAAGCAGGGCGCAGGCATCTGGAAATCTAATTCCCTAAAGATTTTTCTGAGCTGCTTTTAAACAGAAGAGTAAAATGATGGAGCAGGTGAACATCTGCCAGTTACAGAAAACCGATATTTTGTTCAATAGGGCATTACACTGTGTGTTCAGCAAATATTTACTGAGTGTCTATTTTGTGTCTAATATACATTGAACACTGTGCAAACTATCAAATACTATAAATTCTTTAACATAAAAGCACATTGACGTTCGGAAAGATTTCAGCTTAAGCCCCAGGAATAAAAACATACAGAATGGAAAATTATATTCTAATAACAATTAAAGATACAAGCTTTTCTCTTTAAAATGGTGGGAAATCAAGGAGAATTTTTCATGATAATCAAGACATTTGCATTTTATTCAATAAGCAACTGGGGACTTATAATAATGTGAATTATTAAAGTTTTGTAAGGGTGTATTTTTAGCTGTTGTTCTTAACCACTATCAGTAAGACATGTTGAAGAAGGAAGTGGTAGCTTTTTGGAGCTGAGCTTAAGATATTATTGGCCAGGAAACTTCTTTGTGAGGTCCGTAATTAAATTATATCAACATTCTGTAAGGTTCTACTAGTGAGGACATGAATGTAATAATCTAGTATTAGACTAACTCTTCAAGATGGGTCCATCAGCATTAGTCACATAAAGCCAGTGAAAACATCATGTGGTAATATGTTACAGAAAAAAAAGAGAGAATTAAGCCCTTATCTTTTACGCAGTACATGGACATACACACAGGTGAAATAATATCTAGGGTTTGCTTGTACATAGATTGCATGTTTATTTACTGAGCTCCCGTTTTGTCACAGAGTTTTTCCATGTCGAGTAACTCACTTAATCTTATCTGTATATATACATGAGCTCATTTCATAATATGTACCCTCCTTTTTAATTTGAAGAAACTGAGGCAGATGTATAAAAGCTAAGAGCCCAATAGTTCACAAGTGCCGTTTGCTGTCACCCTATTTCTGTGTTTTAATCCCAGGAGTCACCAGATTTCCTGTATTTTTGTCACTATTGTTAAAACTGCACCATTATTCCAAAAACTTGTCCATATATTTGATGTATGCAAGGCAGTTAAAGTCTTATTTCAGACTGTTCGCCAATAGTATGGGATGTGTTCAAACCCTGCATTGCTGCAGAGAGTTTAAATTATTTTTAATAAGGAAATAGAATCACCAAGACAGATATAAATCACCTATTCTTTATGTTACAGCAGCAAATTATTGACTTTTGCCTAAAGTGAAAAAGAGCAAATAGACATGAAAGGAAACTGGGTATTACAGTCAGTGTGACTGAGGATAAAGTGAAACATGGTATTCAGAGTTAATGGAGTCTCCATGAAACCTAAAGAAAAACTTCAATTTAGTAAGTAAATAAACAGGACTAGGAGGGTGATTCTGTTTGGAGCCACTCTGTAACAATACCAAGGCTATGATAGTCTTTTCATCCGAAGGCTTGTCAAATGCAGCCTGAGACTGAGAAAGCCCAATTATTTTTCTGTAACATAGTCACCTGCTGTGGCAGAGATGCTGAAGATATGCTATGGGAAGATTTCCATGCACATTAAAGAGAAGCTCTAAACAAATGGACAATGATATAAGCGTACAAAGAAATAATTGAGCATTCCTCAGAGGACACTGTAATCGAATAGGACTTTATATCCTTACACAAAATTTTTGCTGAAATGTTATCTCAATAAGTACCTGGATGTTATGTTAAAACTTGTTTTAAACTTGGACTGGAGAATGTTCTGTACACTTTAGGAGACCATTGGAAATATAAAGTAGTTGATTTTATTTCATTGTCAATCTGGTTATTTTAGAAAAGAGGATATGCCCATAGGATTAGAGATATACCAACTCTTATCTTACTATGGATGTAAGATGGCATTTACAGTTTAATTAAATTACAGTAGTACTTTATCAAAGATAAATGAGGAAGGTGTGTGTCTTTGCAACTTTATTGAAGCATAACTTATAAAATCACCTGCACATAAAGTACAAATGAGAAAAGTTTTGATAGATGGTGCGCCTTTGAAATGACCATCATAATCGAGATACATAATCATTCTCCCAAACTGTTTCTTGTGCCTCTTTGCCGCCTCTTATCCCATCACCATCCTTCCTCAGCTACTTTTTTTTTGCCTCCTGTCAGCATCTTTTGATTCCATATTAACTATATATCTTTTACTTGTCTCTGATTTTTTTTCAGTCAGAATAATGACCTTGTGATTCAGTTTCTGAGTGTCCTATTAGTTTTGTTCCTTAGAATTGATTTCATTGAATGAATGTACCACAGTTTATTCACCTGTTGATGGACATTTGGATTGTTTCCTGTTTTTTGATATGATGAATAAAGTCAATTGTTGATTGCTTGTCTTTGAATACACATATACTCTCTCTTCTTCAGGGTAGATACCTTGGAGTCAGACAGTTGTATCACATAATAGATATATGTTTAAATTTTTAAGAAACTACCAAAGTGTTTTCACTATATTATACTAGGGGCCTGGTGCATGAAATTTGTACACTGGGGGTGGGTGGTCCCTCAACCCAACCTGCCCCTTCTCACATACTGGGAGCCTTCAGGGGATGTCCAACTGATGGCTCACCCCCAGCCTGCCCAAGACCTAAAGCCTCACTAGAGGCTTTAGGCCTTGGGCACCCAGCCATCATCCTGCTCAGCTCAGCTCTGGCTGCCTACCACCACCCGGCCCTGGGGGCTGGACACTCGCCACTACTTCTGCTCACAGTGCCTGGGGGCCAGGAACTCCCTGTGGCCACCACCACTGCTGCTGCCACAGCTTCCCCTCACAGCACCTAGGGGCTTGGCACTAGCTCCCACCACCATTTCATTTTCACCCCCAGGAGCCAGGCACTCACGCCACTTGGCCCCACCCCTGCTCCTGATTGGCTGATAGCATAGCCAATCAGGAGTGAAGATACGGTCAAATTTGCATGTTTCCCTTTTATTATGTAGGATTTCTATGAGTAGTATATGAGAATTGTAGATATTAGAATTGTTAGGGATTTTTTAAAAATTCTAAGAATGTTAAGTATGTTGTGGTAGAAAAAGTCTTTAAACAATTATGTATACTGTAGTTATATACTTTCCAATTAACAGGTTCATCTAATTTAATATTTTTTTAAATCTTAGGAATTTTTAATGAACAGAAAAATTAATGTGATGTTGTTTATCACATTAATGCTCCCAGATCTTTCTACAGTTCACAACTTTACACTCACTCTTCCTTCTTTCCTTTCTGATGCTCAGAACGGACAAAAATACTATTTACTAAAGAAATTAATATGCCCCTTTTTCTTTGTACTAAGCAACACTGTTCATTAAATAGTATTCAATGTATATCTGTTTAGTAACTTATACTTTCTTTAATCATGGCTAAAATTGGGTGTGGTTTGGATTTTATATGCATATTTGTAATCATCACTACTTTTCAGTAACTTTAAGTGAATTTGATACAAATTGAATTTAATATTATTGTTTTTATATTATTTATTTCATTTTGCATTCATTTACTAATCAGATCTAAAGGTACAAAACAGAATACAACCAAGCTAACAGTAAAGGGATACAATGCCAAATAATTATGTCTATTGAAATTAATTATACATTCCGTTTTTATTTTCTTTTAAATTTTAAAACAACTGCCTACTGAAATGAAACTGTGACTTTACAAATACAATTTTTTAATGTTATATGTTAAGGATATGTGCTAAGGATGTCCGACTGCTGGGTTAGGCATGCTTCCTGTGGGGAGTGGGCCTATGTCATCAGTCGAACTTCCCCCAAGGACTCCTGGACTGTGAGAGGGCACAGACCGGGATGAGGGACCCCTGTCCCGAGTGCATGAATCTTGTACACCGGGCCTCTAAGGTATAATAACTATGTGTCTTTAAAGGGATGTACTTAATTTAAAAAATAATATTCTTGACCTTTTTTTTTTCATCTATTCCATGTTCAGTTTCAAATCAATGATTTCTGGCTAATTCTTAAACTACTCAAACTATGAAAACAAAATGTTGTTATAATAATGTCATTTATAGAACAAAATAAAGATGTTAGGGGTATTATAAGGCATAAGAAAGAAGAAAAAGTATAATTGCCTACAAGCTTTTCTTCTTGACTGCCTGATTTTTTTTTTCTGATTTAGTAAAGAGGTTATCAGAAATTATTAGTCAAATAATCTTAGAGATAATATTGTCTAATTCCACACATTTTTCAAGGGAATTAACTGGAAGATTTTTAAGTCACTCAAGGTGATAAAACTAGTTATTGCAGAATTTTGACTGTAGTCCAAACTTTCTGAGATTCAGTCTAGCTTTCTTTATTTCCAGGAGTTAATATTATCTCACATTCACACACACACACACACACATATATATATATATATATATATATATATATATATATATATATGGAGAGAGAGAGAGAGAGAGAGAGAGAGAGAGAGAGAGAGAGAGAGAGAGATGCTGACCTCAGGCACAGAAAAAGTTACCGTAAAGACTGGTCAATCAAAGACATTTCATCTCCATGACGTATATGTAACATATGAGCATCTATTAGCATTCAGCAAGCATTCTTGTGTTAGTATTAGCTTACAGCTGCTGCTGCTTAAAGATCAATTTGTTATTACTTTGTTAAGCTGCTAGTTTATTTTCTTAAATATATTTAAATCAATTAGCATTAATGTGGGAGTTCGGCTTCCCTGATGATTAAATCACCACAAAACTATACAGAGAAGCAATATTTGAATCTGAAGTTCAGAGAAAAGCAAGATGATATTCATATAAAAATGTTAAGACCAATATTTAAACTATTGTCTTAATATAATAGTCAAGATGAAGGAAAGTCTCTGAGTAATCTAAGTGAAGAAATTCCTGCACATATAAATCTCCAGCTTCCTACCAGCTCAGGATTTTTTTTATTATTATTACAATTCTCACTTTTAAGAATACAACCAAGTAAGTGAAGAAAGAGTGGCTTCCATTTAGATATCCATTTAGATTCATTATTGATGACACCGTGACTCACAAGAACATTTTTGTTAAACAAGGTGGGGAACAGTGAGCCTTGTCTGGAAAGAGGACAGCAGGTTTTACACTGAGTATCGAAGACCTAAGGACAATCACTTGCCTTTTTTTGTCCCCTGTATTAAAATATGAGTAAAAGACTTACCGTAACCTGTTTCACAAGATTCCTGTAATAATCAAATGAGATAATAGGTGGGAAATTTCTTGGCAATGTTTAAGGGCTGATTTAATTTGAGTTATCATTTTATAAAAGACACTATATATTAGAAACCTTGGAAATGTGTGGTCAGAACATTCATCTGTAAGATAAAGAACGTGTCTGAGAATTTCAAGAGACCATATGAAATAGCAGGTTTAAGTAACTTGTAGATAAATTTGAACAAACTAGAAATGGATTTTTCAGCTCCATAGTTTATTTTTTTTTTTAATATATAGTTTGATTTTAGAGAGGAAAGGAGAGGGAGCGATAGATACATCAATGAGAGGAGAGACTCACTGATCAGCTGCTTCCTGCACACCCCCTCCTGGGGATCAAGCCAGCAACCCAGGCATGTGCTCTAATCTGGAATTGAACCATGTGGCCTTCTGGTTCATAGGCTGACACTCAACCACTGAACCATCAGCCAAGCCACCAGAGCTGCCTTTGTTCAGTCAGAGCTTCCAGGTAGAAACTATCCACTGTGATTAAACTTAGCTTAATTTATAATGCACTTGTTTCAAAAAGTTTTTTTTTAAAGAGGTCATTCTTTAAGTGCCTGAGAATGAGACTTAGACCAATACAAAACAGAGTGCTTTAATGGCCTGACCACTAAACAGGGAGACATGAACCCCATCAGATTTGCACTCACACATGCTGTGTTAACAACTAGTCAGGATCGTTGCAGAAGAAATTAACAGGTACATTTCCTGCACTGTTTACTCACAATGTATTTATGTGCATCAATTTCCATTTAAGCAGCTTTTTTTTCTACTACAATACTCTAATGCCACTTTGAAATTGGGTAATGAGCTTCCTGCTCCGCAGCAGTAGCAGAAGTTACCCTCTCTTTCTCCTGAGGTGTATTGACTGGTTTCTTCACCTTCCGCTCTCACCCTCCACCAGCTGAGGGAGCAAGAGACCTCCTCTGCCTGGGACACAGTTCAGCCCTCCTGGGGTTTTTCACAGGTTCACCTGTTTCAAGTTCAAGTGTCTGCTCTGTCACAGCAAATCGGTTACACTGAAGTTTTATTGTGTCCAAGAGATTCCATCATGAAGCCTATATTTTAATGAAATACATTAAAAAAAACTTTACTTGGAAGTAAAATGTGGTAAACAAATCCTCCATTATGTTTTGTGCATTCTTTTTACTGATATTTGGGGCTTTTCTAAAGTATATGCAAATATTAAAATGTTGCAATGACAATATTCTCTCTCTCTCTCTCTCTCTCTCTCTCTCTCTCTCTCTCTCTCTCATGCACACACACACACACACACACACACACACACACACAGAGAGAGAGAGAGAGCAAAGGAATGCCATATGTCCCAAGTGAGACTCACTTGGAAAACAGAAATGCTGACCATAGCACCCTGTATCTTTGTGGGAGGGCACTTGTCAGCTTTCCCTCTGGGAATGAGATTTTTCTCACCCTCAGACTTGTAAATGACTTTCTCATCTGTCCTTTTTATGTTATTTGAATAATTTCCTCCTACAAAAGTGAAAGGTATCAAAAACTAACCATGTGGGGCGTTGACATGTAGTTAAGTGACCTTTTTGTAGAAATGAACTCTCTTCAGGGAAGGGGTAACTTTTGATCTAAGGTAGTCAGGGGATGGGTATCAGCAGGTTGTTATGGCACATGACTACATTTAGAAGGTTTGACATTTTGATTCTCTCACATGCTTGCTTCCCCTCCACACCCACTACATTTGTTTTTAGGAGATGAGCACTTCAGATAATACAAGAGATGTTTCCCTTAGGTGTAACGTTGGAGTGCCCCTATGTGACTCAGGTTAATAATGCAAACACTTTTGCCAGTGTGATGCTAATTTAAAATGCCATTTGCAAAACTACAGAAACAATGCTGCATTCTCTGTGTCTTGGTTGGGGTCCTTTGTCTTTAAGAAACTGCCAAACATGCTAATGTAGCATGAATACCTCCTTTTTATAAATCAGAGACTTGCACTCCGGAAGGCTGTGAGAAACCCTTCAATGTATTTTCCTTAAGCAGAGGTTGAAGTCTGAATCCGGCTTGGGGCAAAGACGAGCTCGGCTATCCCTTTCATGCCATAGCTTTGAACACTGTCCAGCTTTCGGCTGGTCTTGCGCCTCAGCTCCATCAGCCAGCCTGTTAACTGGTTGGCTGTACCTGATCCCTAACACGAGTGCACCTTGCCAAACAGCGGGAGAAAGCAAGCGCATTTGTTTAAGTCCTCCCGGGGCTCAACACGGCGCTGAATCGCCTTGCAGCATCACAGTCGTAGCGTTGTCCATCCCTTAGGCTGAAAAAGACAGAATCCCCAAGTGCCCTGGGCGCCTTTTCCGGTTCCCAGGAGACCCGCGACCCTCCGGGCGCGTCGCCTGTGCTCGGGGAGCCTTCCCTGCTAATCAGGTCAATGATCATCGCCCGGCTCCAGCTCCCCGGACCTGGCAGGAGCCCATCACAGCCGTCAGGGAGGAAGCCCGCACAGGCAGCTCGCTCTGGGAGGGTCTCCCCACCGTGCAGGAGCACCGCTCGGTCCTGATTCACTCCCTGGAACCTCTGAGGATCTCAGCTTTCCCATGCATTTATTTATTAGCAAGGGGTCCCGGTAGACAGTGAGGGGCTCCACATACACAGGAGCAAAGCAGCACAGCGTGCAGCTACTTGGAGGGCGCTGATTGAAAACTTGCATCTCCCCACCCCGCGCACGGTTGGTTGTGCACTGGCTTCTCACCTCGTTCACGGAGAATATTTCAACTGAGGTAAGTGATCGGGGAGACTGCATGGCCCTGGGTTCCTGCACGGGAAGTTCTGACCCCCTGAGCCGGCGTTCTGCACTGCAGCAAGTGACCGTGGACGTGGGGAAGGCTTCCTTCCCCAGCGAGGGTCCTGGCGTGAAACGGGCGTTTCGATAGGGATCTTTCAGCCCCTGGTTTCTGACATAATAGCAGCCTCTGCCTTGCATCAGGAGAAAAATAAAAAGAAGACGTGAAAAAGGAGAGTGCATTTGTCATGTCACCTTTTTAGTAATCTAGAGAACGGTGCAGTGCTAAGGTAACTTGATTTTGGTGGAAGTGTTTTGTTGATGTCCTAGGGTAGAAGCTCTGATTCTAAAAGTTTCCAGGTTAAATGAGATTGGGAAGAACATTTGCAAATGGGAGTTGAAATCTTGTGCGGCTTTCTGCTTTACCATTCCTGAGTTCTCTCTGGGTTAAGGATTTGGGGCGAAATCCTTGAATGTTTTAAGTGTCCACTTAGGAGTTAAAATCTTAAATGATATAGTTTCTGATGTAACTATTAAGAAAAAATGGACTAAAAAAACAATTGATATGTCATTGATATGATTTATAGTTCTGATACAAGAGAGATGGATTTATTTTATGAAATACATTAATAAAAAAGACAGGAAAGTTAACTTCTTTCCAAAGCATTCTTCAACAAGAGGTTTAGTTTATGTGTTTATTAAAATGTTGTGTTTGAGGTTGCACTTTGTTACCCAACTAGATGAAATCAGGTAATTCTTGCATTCACATAGTTTAGGACAATGATCTATGTAATTTAGGAAAACTAGTCCACATTATTTTTTCTAAATCCATTTTTCTCATAAGTGTGTTAAAAACATCTATAGAGAATGAAGCAACTTTCTTCCAAAGTTAGGTTAAATCACCTAAACTTTTTCTTTTCTACTTTCTTTGTACATAGACATATAGCCTGGTGGTTTTAGGCCACATTATCAAAAATTATAAAATAATTCTATCACTATAATTATAAATGACAAATTGGTTGGTTAGCACTCTAAGCACCTGAGTGAATAAGAGCAGCCACTTACCTTATTATGGAGTGGTTGTACTTGAAAATGCTTTCCAAACAATGAAACAAACATCGTTTAAAATACAAATATATATCATTATAAGATGCATACTTACACGTATTGAATTTCAATAACAAATCAACTGTGCTATACCACTATGTAAATATCTAGCTGCTTTATGTAAAGATTTATCATGGTTTCTTTAATGTGCTTAGTAGCACGCACTCTCCTGTTTCATAAAATGTTGATTCCACCTTCCTCCTGTGGGGATGCTGAGGTGAGATATTTTATTAAGATGTGAGAACATGGTTTATATTAATTGGCTATCTTTCTGAAATTCTCTGCGGAGCTTTTCTGGCTGATGTTGATATTATTGTTTCCCTCACAGGAATAAAGTATTTTTAGAATATCCATGGGGGCTGGCAGGTACTTGCTGGTAGTATGTTTTCAGCCAAAGCAACAACATTTATCACCTCTGTTGCACTGAGACTTCTCTTTTCTCTGGGGGAAATGGTTTCTCTAGTGATTCAATGACCCTTGAGAGAAGAGTGTGTTGACTACAGTTACTGTCCGTGGGTCTTTGGAGTGTTCCTTTGTTAAGCAACTTTGATAAACAGGGAGAGACAACATTAACCAAATAGGGCCACATTTACTAGTAATAAACTGGTATACTGCTGAAAACACCTCTGTATTTTGAACTATTTCTTGTGCCACATTTGAAATTGTTGGTGATATCCTACCCAATGAACTTTTACTTGATGTATTGACCATTGAAGATATATGTAATGTAAGATGAAACATTTATGTTTAAAAATATAAAGATACCTGTAGTTTTTATTCAAAACATGTACCGAAAGTTTTTTTTTTAATACAACTGTTGTAGTTGTATTAATTTGCATTATACTGGCTAAAAAGGGGGAATGGAGAAAATTCTGTGTACAAGTGAGAATTAGGAGCTATTCATACTTGGTAGTTCTGCTTCCTCAATCAAACCTTGCCAGGTACCACTTACCTCTAGAATCTATATCATATCTCATTTTTCATCTATTTGATAATAATTTATTACTTCAATGAGATCAGAAAATATTTGATAGGACAACCTCACTTATCAACAGTAGGCAGTTTCAAAACTTAAAACAAATAAATCTGCTAAAATGTTATAAAAGTTATCTTAAGATTTATAACCTGTTTCTAAGTATGTGGTACTTTCAATAAAAGTCAATGGGACCCTAACTGGTTTGGCTCCATGGATAGAGCATCAGTCTGCAGAATGAAAGTCCCAGGTTCGATTCAAGTCATGGACAAGTTACCTTGGTTGCAGGCACATCCCCAGTAGGGGGTGTGCAGGAGGCAGTTGATCTATGTTTCTCTCTCATTGATGTTCCTAACTCTCTATCCCTCTCCCTTCCTCTCTGTAAAAAGTCAATTATATATATATATATATATATTAAAAGTCAGTGGGGAGAGGCAGTGTCTAACATGACTCCTAAATGTCAGACATCTAGGCTCTAAACATATATATTATTGTGTTAGTTTCAAGTCAAAATGATAACATCAAAGTTACTTACACCAGTTTTCCAGATGAGAAGATGCAGGCTATGAGCAGGTAAGTAATTAGGCTAAGGGCATACCGAAGTTACTGGGTCTATGATTCAAACTCACAGCAGGCTGTGTTTAAAGCTCTCAATCTTTGTTGTACCTCATTGTCATCTTGTATATGGTGACCTTTTCCAATATCTGTTATAATACTGATGAATATTTTAAGATGATTGTTAAGATAGTACAACTTAGTTATATTACCTTCAGAATAGCCTAATTCTTGGCAAACTCAAATTAAATTATTTGTAAATGGCATAGTCACCAGTGTTTAAAACAAGCATATACTTTTTTCTTTTGGGTTCTGAAAGAGGTTAGTGCTCCAGTCTTTGTATCAAGTTCATTTTGATTAGTATTGAAAGAAAAGGCACTCTCCCATATGAATATTCAGGACTGAAATTTAGTATCTATAATATATAGACCTCTTCAAAGAGTGTTGCCATACTCTCAGGAGAATATAAAATAAAAACAGATACAGATACAATGAGAGTATTGTATTGAAATAAGAGTAAAAGGAATTTAAGGTGAATTCATGATCATGGCAAAAGACATTCACAATATTAGAAAAGAAAGAAATTAACAGTTGGAATTGAACGTTGGAAAGTGGACTAAAACAAATGTCAATGTCTATTTGCTCTTCATTTTATATAAACTTTCCATTTTTACAGAGATTTGCTACAAGTTATTATGTTGATAATGTGAACAATACACCAGATATAATGAATTCTGTTTGGTTAGAAGAATAATCAAGGAATATTTGTGTATAATATCTAATCATCAGCCAGCTTACTTCCTGTTCTCTGGGTTTTATAGTAAGCTATTGACTTATTCTAGCTGTGTATATGAGTAATAGAAAAACAAGAATGTATAATCTTCTTTAATCCCATTCCAAATGAATGAATATGAAATTAAGAAATACACACAGTATTATAGGGGAGCTCATTATGCTGAATGTCCATAATGCATAGGTCTCTTCACCCAGAATATATGACCATGTTTCTAGGCCTAGTTGGTCACAGTAGATTTGAACAAAAATGAATATGCCTGGATTGAAGAGCCATCTCTAGCGTGGCCATTAACAGCAACTCTGTATAAGATAACAAATACTGAACTTGATGACCTTAAATATGAATAAATGTGGATAACTAACAGTCAATGAGGAGTCAAAACTGAGAAACATAGGGATGGTGGTCTGTATAAATTATGAATAAATTAAAGTCAGGAGGCTGATAGGAAGGAAATAAAAAAGGCTAATCTTTTTAGCCTTTAATTAGAAGAGCCACCTCTTTTTTTATTATTATTCACCGTGATAGCTAAGCACAAAAAGGAAATTTTCTCTTGAGGAGGCAACTGGGCTGAGTTATCTCGAGTGATATTCCAAACATGCCATGCAGTGGTGAGACTTTTTCTGGTTTTCCACATTTTTCTCCATTGTGTCAGTCCCATTAATCAATGGAATTCACATTTGTATTTCTTGCGAAATAAATCATGATAATTGGACCAACATTATATATAGTCATAGTCTTGGTTGATAAGACTATTAACCAAGGCAGAAATCTGTAGTGGCTTCAAGTTCAGGTTTTGGGTTCAGCTACATGGATTCAAATCCCCCTGAGGGACTTAACTAGATTACTGAACTTGGGCAAATCAATTAAGGTGTGTATCTAAACTTTATTTTTATAACCATTAAAATGAAGTTACTGACAGTACCAATCCCATAGTAGTGTTGTGATACATAAAAGAGTTAATGAATAAAGCATAGTTACAATTATTCAAGTGCTCAGGAAATGATATTGCTATTATAAATCAGAAACTTTGTTACCATTTCCTCATCTCATATGTCAAGTAGAGAAAATTAGGGACATTTTTCTCCCCTAAAATCAGTTCATACTTGAACCTTATCAGATGCTTCTAGAACCACTTCCAGGCATTGTGTTTATAACAGTACATTTGAATTTTAGAAAAAAAATGCATATATATCTACATATGTATATACATATGTGTGTATATATATATATACACATATATATGTGTGTATATATATATATACACATATATATGTGTATATATATATATTGCATTTAGACAACTAAGTGGATGTTTCTTGAAATTATAAATGTTGTAAGTTATTCATCACCATGAAGATATATATATGCATATGTGTATCTATATATAATTACCATGTGTATGTGCATATATATTGATGCAAAAGTATTCCAAATTTTGTACATTGATTCCAGTAATAAGCATAGTGGAATGTATTTTCTGCAATGGGATTCATTGTTTTCTTCCTTTAAGCCATGCATTGTGATATTTTGGTATATATTGGAATCGGTGGCTATGTGTCCTAAGGCGGCGGGTTCCTGCATCTTATACCTGGGGTACAGATTTTAGGAGTTCCGAGAAATTACTCCAGAGTTACGGCCTTGAGACATGCACAGGTTATCCTGATGAAATCTGAATAGATAGATATGTGGCCAGATCACCAGGATTTGAACAATATTCCAGATAATTCTAATATGCAAACAAGGTAGGGGATTGCTGTTGTTGAACAGGCAAATCCAAACGTGAACTTGCGTGCAAGCTATCTGTTGCTCTTGTTCAGTAGTTGTGGAGTGGGGCCTGAGATTGTGCAGGTCAACAACCTCCCAGGGATGTCAGTGCTGCTGGTGAAGGAGAAATGCTCCTCTCATTCTGCCCCCACCTCCCCTTCCTACCCATGGTTACCATGGGTGGGCAAAATGTTCAAGAACCTACAGGCAGGAGATTTACAGCCCAGTTCACCTTGATGAAACTCTACAAGCTCTCTCCCTTAAAGAATGGTCATGGGAAGTTCAGAGGCAGGTCAAAATTGAAACTCTTTGTCTGTTTTAATCTATTGTTTTTCCCCTCTTTTAAAAAATATTTTTATTGACTTCAGATAGGGAGAGATAGAAACATCAATGATGAGAGAGAATTATTGATTGGCTGCCTCCTGCATGCCTCCTACTGGGATCAAGCCAGCAACCCAGGCATATGCCCTTGACCAGAATTGAACCTGGGACTCTAGTCCATAGACCTATGCTCTATGCACTGAGCCAAACCAGCTAAGGCTGTTTTAATCTATTGTTGCTTCCCACTTACCCCCTGGAAATACATTAGTTGAATGTTTCAGAAAACAAGGCACTTAGGTAAGCATGGCCAGCATATTTAATATATGAAGTGGGAGCGATCATTGCTTTTCCAAACCCACTTCCCAATGTGTAGAAATGTTTGGCTTTCACAACACCCAGGATAACTCCACACCAAAGTTTAAAGCTTAGCAGAAACTGCTGACTTATCAGAGAACTGAACCATTTCAGTTCCCTTCATCCTAGAAATACAGTCCTGAGGCTTCATTGTTTGTCAGTGTAACTCTCTTCTCTCTCAAAGCTAAACGTCAAGGTTATTGATCTCAGCTCTCTAATTTAACTTTTTCTCACCTTCTCTTTCCAACTGCCACATGTTATTGTCATTGATAAAACCTACAAAATACTAAAGAAAATATCATCTTTCATTAATACAGACACATTGGATGATTCCTGTGGTCATTTTCAATATTACAAATCTGCCTCTACTCTTGCAGGATAACCAGACTCAAAGAGAACTATTTAAAGATAATGTCACTCACATTCTTTTTTTTTAATTGATTTTTTACAGAGAGTAAGAGAGAGGGATAGAGAGTTACAAACATTGATGAGAGAGAAACATCAATCAGCTGCCTCTTGCACACCCCCTACTGGGGCTGTGCCCGCAACCAAGGTACATGCCCTTGACCGGAATCGAACCTGGAACCTTTCAGTCCGCAGGCCGATGCTCTATCCACTGAGAAAAACCGGTTTCGGCAGTCACTCACATTCTTCTGAGGAAAACATTTGACCCTTTTATTTCAGAAGCGAAATCTAGGTGTTACTGTATTTGGCAGAAACTGTCTCCTTTGACCAATACTTTATTGTTAATTGTCAGTAAAATTAAGTTGTAGATGTAATTTACTCACAGAAGTTTTCTTTTACCATTAGGTACAAAATGTCACCCCCTCATTTCGTTCCCCTTATTCATCTAACGTTTAATACTTATTGCTTGGCAATAGGTTCTCCAATGAGACCATAAGCTCTCTGAAGAGAAAAAAAAAACTTTTTTTTATTAAGGGCTGATGACTTGGTACTTAGATTACTGTCTATCATATAGGCAGTTCCTACATGTTAGAGGGAGATAGGAAGGAAGGAAGGAAGGAAGGAAGGAAGGAAGGAAGGAAGGAAGGAAGGAAGGAAGGAAGGAAGGAAGGAAGGGAGGGGAAAAAAGGAGACGGAAAGGAAAGGGAAAGAAAGGAGAAGAGGAATCAAAGAATCTTCCAATCATGACTCCCAATGGGTCAAGTTAGAAATTCAGAAATCATCTTTACCACACTGATCCTCATCCAGTCAGTCAGTTTTTGGCACTTAGGTAAGCATGGCCAGCATATTTGGTTATGCCTTCCAAATCTCTCTCACAGGAATTTCCATCTGTGCCTCTCCCAATTCACACCACCTTCATCTGTCACTTGCCAGTGGTCTCTTTGTTATCCTTACCTTTTGCACAAAATAGTGACCCCTACTGTCAGAAGACTGACCCGTCTTACCATAAACTTGCTTATATTGTTCTATGGTAAAGGCTTCCTTCTCAGTGACCCTTGTGGGTTAGAATCTAATCCAAACCTTCCTGTGATATCCATTTGTATGCAACATCTGGATGCTGTATCTTCCCTTGCCTTGCCTACCCTCTAGCAGTTTATTTCCCAATCATCTTTTGGTTTCCTGTCCATGAAATTCATGATTTCTGCCTGTCATATCAAGTTGACATTTTCTATGCAAGATTTCTTGACTGGCAAAACTCAAATTGTCACTTCACCAGAATAGGTTTTGGCCCCAACCAGTCTAGTTGAAATGCTCCCCCTCTCAGTTTCCACAGCACATTTTATGACCCTTCATCTCCAGTCACAGAACTCATTACAACATTTTAAAATGCTAAAATCCAAACTCTTTGATGCAGACTTTATACCTATTTCATTCACAACTGCGCTTCCAGGAACAGGCTCTAATGTATACAAACCCTTTGTTTACAAAAAAAGAGGCAAGTAATGCAGTTCTCTGAGTTCAGAAACAATCTTTATTCATAAGCTTTTCCCTTCCACTTTGGCAGTTACATTTCTGCCATTCTGAATAAAATTTTGCTTCTCCATGTCATCTTCATGAAATGTCAAAAACCACAAAAATATAGCAATAATTATATAAATTCAAAAAATCACCATGCCTGTAGCCACTGAAATTCATTTACTATATTTCACATATTATATCCACCTATTGCACTATGTGGATATCTCATCCTTTAATGAACAGTAAATTTGTTCACATACGTTGGTAAAGGTCACCTGATTTTAATCAGCTCCTTTCTATGTAATAACTAGGTGACATTTCAGATTCATTTGTGATCTATGAACATGAGTATTTTAACTCAAAGTCCACTCTTATGGCTTCTTATTTAATAAATCGATGATATATAGTACTATAGGGTTCTCTGCTAGTTATTTTTCTTAGGCTTTTTGTTCTTTAGAGAAAATAACTGGTCGGACAAGCAACAGAAATTGGCTGAACTTGAGAATCAGCTGTCACAAAGCACTTCCTAAATAGATACTCTTTGACCTCTCATGTTTAAAGAATGATTGCACTGTTTTATTTAATTTTACAATAATTAAACTGTTTTTTATTACTCAGCCTTTATATGGGGTAAGGCGAAATCAATAGAGAGTCAGCGACAGCATTAACTCTAGAAAGTAGGTCTCTCGCAGACTCAGAAGCATCTTCCCTGGAACCATCCTCCTCAGAAGGAAACTGCAGCCCTCGCTGACACAGGAGGGTCACCTGGGTCTCGGTGCTTGCATTTTCTTCACAAAGCACAAATGACATTTTAAATAGCTTGTCAGAAAACAAAGTGATTTTTAATGCACATCCACCAAATATAATGTCTTTTATCAGTGCCCCTGAAGGCAAACATCTGAAAGGCAGAGACAAACAAAATACCAAGATAAATGCTGTGACTGGTGTCTAAGGATGAACATAATGTTAAGATAATAGAGAAACAGCTCAGGAAAAAAAAAAAGAACAAACAGGTTTAATATCCCATAAGTCTGTATCTACTTAGAGGTACAATTAGAAGTCAGGATTTTTTTCCTACTGGATGCTATGTAATTTTGTTTTGAAGGTATTTTGGGGAAAAAAGGAGCAGACCAAATCATGCTCCAGTCTGCAGACATGGGGGAGAGTCAAGCAGTAATGAGTGAATTGTTAACACAAAAACTTAGGTAAAGAAATGAAAGTGTCAGACTAATCTGCTCAAATATTGTTGTGTAATGACGGTCATGCTATTGTTTTTCAAAAAAATATTTTACAGGTAGAGAGAGAGAGAGAGAGAGAGAGAGAGAGAGAGAGAGAGAGAGAGAGAGAGAGAGAGAGAGAGAGAGAGGAGAGGAGAGGGAAGGAGAGAGAAGGGAAGGGAGGGAGGGAAGGGAAGGGAAGGGAAGGGAAGGGAAGGGAAGGGGAACGGAGAAGGAAGGGGAGGGGAGGGGAGGGGAGGGAAGGGAAGGGAAGGGAAGGGGAAGGGGAAGGAAGGGGGAGGGGAGGGGAGGGGAGGGAAGGGAAGGGAAGGGAAGGGGAAGGGGAAGGAAGGGGGAGGGGAGGGGAGGGAAGGGAAGGGGAGAGAAAAACATCAATGTGAGAGAAAAACATCCTCCTGCAGGTCCCCTAATGGGGATCGAACTGCGAGCTGAAACCTGGGCAAGCAACCTGACTGACTGGAAATTGAACTAGCAACATTTTGGTGCATGAGAACACCCCACCAGCTAAGCCAGAGTGGCCAGGCCCAGTTATATTATGTTTGGTCTTGAGCAACATATAATTTCCCAAGCTGCTAGCCCTTTCACATACCCGCTCCCTTCTCTAAGTTCAGTTTTCACAGACTCTTGGATTATCTATCTCTTGTGACTAAGTAGCTACACACCTACTGTTTTTTGTGTGTGCCTGTTGTACTGGTTTTCCACTCAATAATAGGACAATTATGCCCTAGCCAGTTTGACTCATTGGATAGAGCATAGGCCTGCAGACTGAGGGTCCCTAGTCAGATTCTGGTCAAGGGCACATGCCTGGGTCACAGGTTCATTCCCCAGTAGGGGACATTCAGGAGGCAGCTGATCAATGATTCTATCTCATCATTGATGTTTCTATCTCTCCCTCTCCCTTCTTCTCTGAAATCAATAAAAATATATTTAAAGAATAAAGGAATTGGGCAATTTTGGTTTGAATAAAAGAAGCAAAGTTGAAATTTTGCTTCTCAAAGAAACCTGACTAGGAAAAGTTTCTCCCATGGTAAGGAGAACAGTGTACTCATAGGTATCATTCTTCTTCAACCATGTGAGTCAAATAGTCTTTGACTGCCTTCAGCTGGTCCTGAAAAGGTGAGATCGTGCAATAAAAATAAAAAAGGAATGCATCCTCAGCATGTTATTGCTTCATGTGCAGTGTGCCCAGCTTCCAAAATTAAACCTTATTAAGGTAGGTAAGCATTTTGAAATCTTGAGGGGTTGGGTTAAGATTAGGATCAGGTGGTAAGGAGAGTGACCCTGCTAGTGTTTAATAGTTACTGAAATGTTTCATACTTTTTGCATTCTAAGATGAAATTCCAGAATTTTGGTCCACATAGAGCCACAGATAATGGAAGCAAAAGAAGTCTTCAAAAATTAGACCCTGAGTTTTGTGTATGAACCACTGGCTGGATATAGCTGAATTGTTGAGGTTGGGAAGTAATAAAAAGTAGAATTTCCATAAGTCCTGGAGGAACTTACCTGAAATCTGACAAGAGCATAACAACACATGCGAATGGAGCAAGCTTAGCATCTCGGTTGCTAGATGAACTTGAAACAGCAGAAACAGTTTGTTAAGCTTATGCTCTTTTGGAATTAAATAAAAATAAAAATATTGAAGAATTTCAGAAATGTTTCTTTCCAGCATTTTCCACTAGGCAAAGTGTCAAATAACATAGCTATTGTTGATATATCATGTTCATAAAAGATGTTCTCTTGGTGTGCAAGATGCATTTGAAGCATAGTTTCAACTTCAGTTGTGGTGATATAAAATGAAAATACCATGAAAAGAATAATAATGTTATAAGGCATGATTTACTTAATTAAATAATAGGGGAAATGACTGAAAAGAGGTAAAATAGGGAGGCTTCTGAGGTGCTGGGAATGACCATCTTGATGTCAATGATAATTATAAGGAAATGATAGTTAGATAGAGAACTAGATGAATGATGATAGATAGATAGATGATAGATGACAGAAAGATGATAGAGATAGTGATAGGTATGTACACATACATAGATATATATAGAATTATTTTTCAATGTTTTTAATGATCTATTACACATGTAGCTAAGCTAGAGAATTCATGCACTACAGGGGAGGAGGGGAATATCGCCTCAGCTTGGCCTGTGCCCTCTCACAGTCTAGGAGTCCTCTGGGGATGTCCAGCTGCCAGCTTAGTCCTGCTTCCTAAAGGGGCAGTTCCTGTGTGGAGCGTCTACCCCCTGGTGATCATTCCACACCATTCAGTTGATTTGCATAATAGCCTTTTATTATATAGATTTTTTTCAAAGAAGATTGATACTGATGTTTATTGTGAAAGAAATAATACTAATTTTTTATCATAATCATAATGGAGTTTTTTCACCACAGTATACAAGTTAAGAGTACCATGCAAAATTGTTTGTAGTCTTCTAACTGATTGCACATAGATACATAAGAAATGCGAAGCAGACACATGTATAAGTCTGAAAATCTATACTTGTTTTGATACTTTATTAATTTTAAAGGTAATGATTTTGTGTGAGGAAATCATCTGGGGAGCAGTTGAAGGAGAAATGAAATAATTGCCTAAACTTTTTATTGTACAGGTGTATTTCAGGAAAATGTGATAATATCATAATTCTAGATGAGGACTCTCTAATAAGGACACTATACAAATGCCTGCTCTTTATATAAAGCAATAAAAGCCAATTTAGAAAAAAAAAACAGAGGAGCTGTCTCAATAGCAGAGAAGTGATGTTGAGAAAGCTGCTTGCCTTCCTTCAGAGCCTCTCCCTGGAACTCCATGACAAAGTCTGCATTTCCCAATATCATTTTCCCCCTTCATATCGGGGTACTGAAGACTCTCCTGTTAGAAATGCACGAGGAGTTTCTTAGGAATCAATAGCATGATCTGTTTTTATTGGATTGGCTGGGGATTGAGAAATTGGGACTGAATATCCAGCATTTGTAAAAAGAGAAATGGAAAGATCTGTTGATTGAGATAATAAAGGGACAGAAGACCTCCCAAGCAACTGCCGTGTGTCCCCAATTCACAGTCACTGAGGGAGAACAAATGGAGGCAACAAGGAAGAGGCCTAACTAGACTGAAGGTGCTTTGGGAATAGTTCTAGGACCAACTGGCATGTTAGAATAAATGCTCTTGTCCCATGAAGATATCATGGGACATCAAGTTCCTACTTGTGTAACTTTATAGCACCAAGTAAGGGGACTCTGAAAGCTGTGTATTGAGGTCAGGTTAGTAAGCAGTTTCTGACTATATGCGTGGCTTACATGTAAGATGCTTACTGAAATGGAGCATTCAGAAACCAATTCAAAAAATTCTAAAAGTCTAGATAGACAAACAGATAGATGTGTTTCTATGTATATTTGTTTTAATTCATTCATGCATATGCACTGAAATTCATACATGTAATTACCACAGGACCTCTGTAATGTAACATGTAGAAAGAGATGTAGCATTTTCTTATTTATGTTATTATTTAAGACTCTCTAGACACTGTGAGTTAAATTTTGTAATCAACACGAATGCATATTTCCTTGTGTTATTGCTAATGGTTACATTTGAGAAAATATGATTGGGTGTGTGAAGGTGTGCATATCAGTGTCTTTGTGTGTGTATGTGTGTGTGTATGTGTGTGTGTATGTGTGTGTGTGTGTGTGTGTGTGTGTGTGAGAGAGAGAGAGAGAGAGAGAGAGAGAGAGAGAGAGACCATTCAGAAAAAAGAGGGAACATTTTATCCCTAGGCTTTCATTCTCTAGTGTTGAGCTAAATTCAGTAACAAGAAAATAAGGGGAAAAACTGCAAAACATACTGTTTTGCAGAGAACTGTGGAAGAGAAATCCTCTTCAAGGAAATGAATGTGGTGGCAACAGAATAAGTCAGGAATCTCTTTGCTTCTTTGTGTTTACGAGGTATAACATAAATACTTTTGCATTTCCTCATTGGTTGTTTTGAGAATTAAATGAGAAGTTTCAGTAAACACCGTCATAGTGCCTTATGAATAGCAATCTCTGAAAGATAAAATAACTATTTTTTCTTTGCCTCTCCCATCCTCAGTGGGGTCACCAGAAAGGCATCCAGCACTAAAAAATTCACCTGAAATGTAACAGTTCAAATAAAGGGTTTTACAGTTAATCAGTTTGAACTTTCAAAGTGACTCCACCACTTCCTACTTGTATAACTTTAGGCAATCTGCTTTTCAAGGACCCGTTTCTCTTCTCTACTATACTACAGCTAATTTTAATGATCTTAGAGGTTGTTATACAATGATAGGCCGTAGCAAGCACATTGCTTGTGAGATATTGCTATTATATCAACTGGATGCCAAGTCCCCATGTTTTACTGGCATTGCCTACTCTTTCAACCTTGCTAGGTGTCAGAGATATCAGGTTCCTCTCCCTGACCCCCATGGCAACCTTGCCCTCCAGGATATCTAATAATTTCAAACCAGGAAAGCCACTGTTTACCCAGAGGAGGGAAAATTCAATTTTATGGAGGACTTAGGACAACTCAAATGTCTAGACCTAGATAATAAAATAGAATCTTATTTTTATTAAGAACCACCTTTATGAGGGCTCAGGGCCCACTGACTTGATCACTGTAACTGATTGTGCAAGCTCCCCAGGTGCTCACTCATGGATTCCTGTGTTTCCCTCTCCGACCTCCTGCCATCCGCCAGGCAAGGCTCCTCACGCTGACATCTCTCGGGAGTTGGCAACTCCTCTGGGCAGCACTGTCCCCTGTCCTGGTCTGCATTGCTCATCCTCTGCTGCTGCAGAAAAAGAACTCTGTCCTCCTCTCTATTGTATGGAGTAAGATTCAGAAGAGGTAAATCAATTTTGAAGCAATGTATCAACACTCAAGCCTACAGCCCGGTACCTGAATGTTTCCTTTCTGTTAACCCCACTGGTTATTGCCCAGAGCCAGCTTTCTTCTCCCAACGGATTACATTCAAATAGCACAGGCCAGCACACACCTCCAGGGAGGTGTCAGAGACATAGCTACAGAATCCATCAGAGGTTGTTATAGAATGATAGGCCATAACATCTTTGTGGGTTGTTACTATTATTTTAACTGGATGCTCAGGCCCCCGTGTTTTGCTGGAATTCCCTACTCTTTCAACCTCTCCAGGTGTCAGAGATATCAGGATCCTGTCCCTGCTACAACCTTTGAATATGAACCCCTCATGTTAAGCTCTAGATTCTTATGTAGGTATTTGTTGTTAGAATGTGCAATTATTTCATTTAAAATGTTTCTTCTTCTCTTCTACCCACTAAGCTATTCTTACTAGAAGTATTTGAAGAAAAACCTTCATAAAGTTAGTCTATATTAGTCATTATTAAATGACATGATGTGTAAATCGAATTAAACCAAACCAAGTTCTTAGTCATTGTCTCAGCAGTGAAAGTGTGTTGTGGAGTCTGCTGGTTCATTCAGTACTCCTGGGGCTTTGCTTCAGGAAAACAATGCTATAACAATCATACAGACAGGAATCTCCCCAAAAATATGCCTATTGAAATTTGGCAGCTTAAACAAATGTGTATACATATAAAGAAATAATTTAGTGAAGTAGGAACTTGAAAACACGAAGCTCAAATTTCTAATAATAAAAGACTAATTAGCTTCTTATTCCAGGTAGTGCACATTCAGGAAACGAGATGACATTCAGCACAAAGTGAAATACTTCTTCAAAGTTTCTTACAGGCCCACTTGTAACCATAAATACTCAGCAGCAAAAAGGGATAAATGAATATGCATTATTGAAAACATGTACATTTAACACTTACACCTTCAAAAATCACTACATTTGGAATCTAGTGTCAACCAAGTTCCCCATTTCCTTTTTTATATCCCTGGTTAGAATTCTTAATCATTTTCTCCTAGAAATATTAAGTTGAAATGTGGGAAGTTATAAGACCTTTAGTTCACCTTAAACTCTGCATGCATCCAAATTGGTAAGAATATTACTCAAAAACAGACAAAAAGCTTATCTGTAAAACCCTACTTTATGAATCAGATAAGCTAAAATATATTTAGTAAACATACCACTTTCCCCAGCATGCATGTTTGAAACCTGAGTGTCTTCCTAAACTATGACAGTTTCCCCACACTCTCCCTCCCTGTGCCACGGCTCTCATTTTACCTCCTAATTCCATAACTCTGCAAATCTGTCTGCATATTTGCTGTTTTACACTGGGGATCGAACCTGCAACCCAGGCATGTGCCCTGACCAGGAATCAAACTGTGACCTCATGGTGCATAGGTTAATATTCAACCACTGAGCCATGTAAACTAGGTTCAGCCTCCTCTCTGATAGTCTAGTCTTCAGGCTCTTCCTTTCATTTAGTCCCCTCAGATGTGATCTATGTAAAATTCAAATTAACCTTATTACTTTCCAGAGTAAAGCCTGATAGTTGTTACCTACAAAAAATCATTTCTAGTCTTTCTAACGTGAACTATGAAGACACATACCCAGCTTCTTCCATTACTCTCATCTCTCTCCATTCTTTGCATATGCATTACTCTTTAGTCACTGTGAGTAACTTGCAGTCTCATGAATATGCATGTGCTCTCACGTGGCCGTGCACACACACTCACCCATCCTTAAAGGTATGTTTTGCCCTCTGTACTGTTAGTCAGTGCTGTTCTCAGTGCTTGAAATGCGCCTGCCCTTCCCCGTGTGTGTGTGTGGGGGGGGCGGTAAAATGGTAGGATCTCCACTCCCCTTCTTATCCTCCTATTCCTCCTAACCTTTCTGGCTGATTCTTATTTTCTCTTCAAAACTTACATCGCTTTCACGATGAAGCTTTCCCTGATCGCTAGCCATCAGCCTAATTTTTTTTATGTTTTCTATATTGCTTACTAATTTTCTCTTGACTGATTTGTATTCGCTGAAAGATTATAAACTCTATGCAGGCCCAGACTATGTGTGAATCTTTGTGTTCTTTACTGTGTCTGTCACATATGAATACTACTTGAGTACTAATTTTTAATACATAAACATATGTGTAAAAGATTATGTTCTTTACAGACATGATCTGTTTAGCCAGGTTATATATAATGACAGAGTAATGACTTCTGAGACCTTTTCTATCCTTTGTTGCTAATTACACATTTTGGCCCTTTGTGAATACAGTATCAACTTATGATTCATTGATTTAAAGAGTGGAATGTAACTATAGCTATAACAGTCACACAAAAAAAGCATATACATGCAAGTGTGCCAAGTACTGTGAAAGAAATGTGAATGGTGTTATGAGAATCTAGAAAAGAAGGGCCTGGTTTGTTTTAGAGAGACAAAGAAGCCTTGGAAGAATGGATGTTTGAACTGAAATGTGAGGATGTATAGTTAACTGGATGGAGGGGAAAGAAGACTGTGCCAAGCTAATGTTGAAATTCATGCAATGGCAAGAAGGAAAAATTGGTATGCACAAAGGATTGAGAGACATCAGAGAGGTCAGAGCAGAGGTGAAGGTGTGCAACCAAATAAGAGAAGGCTGTGACGATTTTAGAGGAGGTTGGAAATGAGGCCAAAATGAGGGAGGACAACTCTTATGTTACTTAAGAAATATATAGCAGGATCAAGAAATATAGTAGGATCTCTCCACATCATGGTTATGGAGAGAAATGGGTGGACTTAAGGAATAGGTGAAGTCCTCACCAGTTTGGCTCAGTGGATAGAGCATTGGCCTGCAGACAGAAAGGTCCCAGGTTTGATTACCGTCAAGGGCATATACCTTGGTTGCTGGCACATCCCCAGTAGGAGGTGTGCAGGAGGCAGCTCATCGATGTTTCTCTTTCATTGATGTTTCTAACTCCCTATCCATCTCCCTTCCTCTCTGTAAAAAAAAAATCAATAAAAATATTTAAAAGAAATATTTTATGATAGATTGGAGTGTAATGGTAATGGGAAGGAGAGATGAGGAAAATTAACTGATTTCAGAGTTGGTGGTTCTTTTTTACTAAGAGACAAATGGATCAAGATGGTCCAGCTTTTGTGGAAGATCAGCAGAGAAGAGAAATCTAAAAAGTCTGCTTTGGACTAATGACTCTAGGTGTTTTCTAGCTTCAGAAATCTACCCTGAGACTAATTGGGAATTGCAGATGGGAACAGAGTGTGGAGAGAGATAGGAGGAGGAACTTAAGGCCAAACCATGTGAAATTCCACATTTGGAGATAGGTGCAAAGAAGAAAGAGGACAGGGTTCATTCTCAATGTGTTTTTATGCATATGATTTCATTACATGGTAAACTTTGTGAGAAAGGTGGAAAAAAAAACACATTTTCAATGTAGTCACACAGCACTAAAACAATGCAGAAGCCAAATGGAATTCTTTTGTTTTTTAATCTTCATTGTTCAGTTTATTAATTACATTGTTTCCCCTTTTTATCCTCCTATAGCTTCCCTCCACCCTGTACCTATCCCACCCTCCATCCTCACCTCCCCCTCCCCACTGTCCTCTCCCATTGTTGCTAGGTTTTTGTCCAGTCTCTTGCTGCACTTCCCACAACCCTTTTCTCCCCAAGAATTGTCAGTCCATTCCCTCTCTATGTCCATGTCTCTGTTATATTCACCAGTCTATCCTGTTCAACAGCCTATCAATTCACTTGATTTTTATGTTCATTTGTTGATAGATGTGTATTTGTTGTTCATAATTTTCATCTTTACCTTTTTCTTCTTCCTCTTCTTAAAGAATATCTTTCAGCATTTCATATAATGTTGGTTTGGTGGTGATGAACTCCTTTAGCTTTTTCTTATCTGCGAAGCACTTCATCTGACCTTCAATTCTGAATGATATCTTTGCTGGATAGAGTAATCTTGGTTGTAGATTCTTGCTGTTCATCACTTTGAATATTTCTTGCCACTCCCGTCTGGCCTGCATCGTTTCTGTTGAGAAATCCGCTGACAGTTGTATGGGTGCTCCCTTATAGGTAACCAACTGTTTCTCTCTTGCTGCTTTTAATATTCTCTCTTTGTCTTTTGCTCTTGGCATTTTAATTATGATGTGCCTCGGTGTGGTCCTCTTAGGGTTCCTACATATTGGGGTTCGGTGCACTTCTTGGACTCCTAAGTCAATTTCTTTCACCAGGTGTGGGAAGTTTTCAGTCACTATTTCTTCAAATAGGTTTTCATTGTCTTGGCCTCTCACTTTTTCTGGCACCCCTATAATTCATATGTTGGTATGCTTGAGGTTGTCCCAGAGGCCCCTTACACTATCATCAATTTTTTGGATTCTTTTGGTTTCTTGCTTTTTCAGCTGAGTGGATTTTACCTCTTTGTATTTCAAATCTTTAACTTGGTTCTTGGGGTGCTCCAGGGCACTTTCAGGTCTTTGTATAATATTTTTTATTTCAGTCAGTGTATGCTTCATTTCTGGTTGGTCCTTTTTCATATCCTTGAGAGTCTGCTTTATATCCTTGAGGGTTTCTTTCATTTCCTTGTAGGACTCATTCATTTCCACGTTGATCTTGATCATTCCACGTTGGTCTTGATCATTTCTTTGCAGCTCTCGTTTATATCCTTGAGGGTGTTGTTCATTTTCTTGTAGGACTCATTCATTTCCTTTGTGGTCTTGCTTATTTCCTTATAGGCCTCGATCTTTTGTTGGAGCCTCTTAAAAAACCCTATAACCTGTGGTTCTGAATTCCATGTCCAGTCGTTTTTTTTCCTCCATTTCTTTCTCATCTGATTTCTTTCCATGTTGCTGCATGGTGGCTGCTTCCCTGAGTTGGTCAATTAGCTTTGTGTGGTAGACTTCCTACTAGGGATAGTGGCTCAGCCTCCTTGGTTACCTGAGGTGGATATGGGCTGCACAGTCTTGCTGAAGTTAAGCTCAGTTAATCGTTGTTAGCACTTGGAGGGTTGACCTCCAGGCCAATTGTCTGTGAAGCTCAGCTGTGCTCAGTTGGGTGGGCGGAGTCTCGGGGCCAAGCAGACAGCGTTAGATCCACCCTATGCAGCCCCAGGGACTCTGTGCCTGGGGCAATGGCTGCCAGCACCTCTGAGAGAGAGCTGCTGTGGTGCTCCACCAGCTGCCGGTTGCAGGGGAATTCAAACTTTCCCAAAATGAGTCTGCATGCGCAATGTCTTACCCAGGGTCGTAAAACAAAGCAGTCTGACGGTTTTCCGATTGAGAGGCAAGTCGTGGTGCGCTCTCTGCGCGGTCACGCAGCTGATCTGTTCGCGCGAGCTGCCTTCTCCACAAGCAGGCAGACCCGGCAGCACCCGAGCTTCGGCGTGCCCTCCCACTGTCCAGTTTTCACCCCGTGTGGTAGTGGGTTCTCTGGACTTTGCCCAGAGCTGGAGAATCAGTCCAGTGGGACACCTTTGTCTCCCCATTCGAGAAAACTGGCCGGTTTTCAGCCGCCTGCCCTCTCCGCTGGCGCGCGCTCCAAGCCTCTCTCTGTGCGAATCTTTCAAGGCTGTTCGCCGCTGCTCCTCCGAGTCACAGTGTCTTATCTTCACTTTTATTTGTGGAGTTTTCACTCGGTGAGCTTTCTGGTGATTCTGGAAGGTGTTTGTTCTTTCGTTAAGTTGTAGTATTAAAATTGCTGATTATGACGGCAAGATAGGTGTTTTGCCTTTACCGCCATCTTAGTTCTCCTCGCAGATCATTTTGCCAAATGGAATTCTTGAAAAACAAACAAAAAATAGTTGGCATGAATTAAAATGATTATTTGTCATCTAATGAATCACTCTAAAATTTACTTGAAAGATGAAAATTATATGTCTATACATAGTGTCATATTTTTTAAAAAGCATTCATGTGGGGTAGGGACAGGGATATTTTTAGTAATGCTTTGCTTTTCAAATGAATCATCTCATAACATATAGACCAGTGGTCATTACCCAGGACAGAGCATGATGACTCAATATGAGGATTAATTACAAAAGTAATCATATCCGTTATCTAATCATTCAAATCTTAATTATAACTTTGCTGGTCCAATTAGTCCAGAACACAAGGCTAATGTTAGTGATGGGTGAGTACTCAGCATCTGTGCCTAAGTGAGCGGCATCTGCTGCCAAGAGGTGAAGCAATGGAAAGTGTCAACTTACCAGCTGTGAAGGGAGCAGGCTGAGAAAAGCCCACGGAGCTGGTGGAATTTAGCCCATGGGTCTGGGGTTCGGGGTCAGTGAGTATGCATGTGTGCTCTGGTGTCATTGTTATTTCCTCTGTGGAGGGTCACTGCAGGCCATTACTTGGCTCGCTACTGGGTGCGACAATTAAAAACAGACAAAAAGGGGAGGTATTTCTGTTCCTTGTCTTTTACAAGCGGATAATGCCATAAAAAAGAGATGAGCAACCAACCGATTTTAACAAATAAATATGTTTTTATAAGTTTATTGGAATCATTTATGGTGTCTTAACATTTACTTGATTTATGCTATCGCCAATAACATACAATGATATGGATGAAACATCTACTTATTATAAGTATAAATAATAAAATAGAATCCTTGATTGCTACTATTGATTTTGACTTTGGTACCATATAATATATAGTATCTCAAAATATGTTACATTTATTTGCTATTATTGATTTTGACCATGTTATATGGGAAGGACTTTATTAATACTGCTATTGATTTTCAATATATTTATTAATAATATTTATCAATCTTTCATGTTGGCATAAAAATCTTTATTGAACTATAATCAACTGTTAGTGAAATGTAAGCATTGTATAAAATACGACAGAACTGATTAGGACTCTTAAGTACATCAACTTTTGACCCAGCTGTGGAATCACTTTCACTGTTGGCCAGCCTGGTCATAGGTCCCTGCTTTTATTAATTTGCATTGGGAAAGTCGGAATGAATGAATGTTTACACTTATTGAAGTCGGAAAATTTTAATCTACATGAAATGTATATACATCTTGCTTCCAAGTGTAATAAAAACGATTTCAACTTTTCACATTGATTTCACAGAAGAAAATTACATTTCAACAAAATTAAAAGAGTTAGGGGAGCTTTTTCAGCACCGCATCTCCACTGTTCCCTTGTTATTGAATCACAATAAGAAGCCCTGTTAGTTCTCTGCTGCTGAGCAAATCGCTTTCCACATTTACGGTTTATGCTTTAATGGGGATAGCTTCACATTAGGAGAATTACTCCCACCCAGCATCGCCTCCCGATGCCACACAGAACAGCACCCCGCCTACTTTACAAAACCTGTGCCTCCCCTGTGGCCTCTAAGGGAAGTGTATAAATAAATGCTTGCCAATACTGCTTCAGAGAGAGTTTTAATTGAGGATAATCAAACAGTCAAAGCCTCAATATGAGGGTATACTGGCCACAAAATGAGGGTATGAAAGCACCTTGCCATGCTAATAGGCAGGAGTAGTTAACACAAGTTTTGTGAGATTTTGCTGCAGGTAGGTGACAATTTGTCAGATTTAGCTGCAATGATCAGTACTGTTTTGCCTACTTGTATTTCTGATGTTGACTTGGAAGAAGGATCTGGGCTGAAACCGGTATGGCTCAGTGGATAGAGTGTTGGCCTGAGGACTGAAAAGTCCCAGGTTCGATTCCGGTCAAGGGCATGTACCTTGGCTGCGGGTACATCTCTAGTAGGGGATGTGCAAGAGGCAGCTGATCGATGTTTCTATCTCTCTCCTTTCCTCTCTGTAAAAAATCAATAAAATATATTTAAAAATAAAAAGAAGGATCTGGGATGATATAAAGTCAGTGCCTTCAACACTAACCATCCTGCCCACTTCAGCTTTAGGGCACCTGCACATCACCCCTTAAAAGAAAGGAAAATGACCAGGAAAAGTCAGAACCATTAATTACACAGGACTGAATGTTTCTAGGCCCCTCTTCTCCCCATCTAAGTTGCATTTCACCTGCAGAATACCTCTCTCGCTTTTTATTCCGAATAGCACGTGTATGCTTTAGCTGAACAGCTTACCAATTCAAGTGGTTTGCCTCCGTTGTAAGACATGAACTCGAGGTGATAAAGCATGGTGCTGCTTCCATAAACTGGAATAAGAAATCACGTTGACAGAGCCTACATTCTGCTCTGGGTTGCTAACTGTGGTTTTGTTTTCCTCCTTTCCCCCACTCTCTCTTTCAAGGTCACTGTTCTTTATTTGATATGGAGCATATATTGTGTAACAGCACAGGAAAAAAAAATGTAGGCAGCCCAGATTCATCCATTTGGGATCAAAATGGACTTCAAAGTGAAGGGACTAGGCCCTCTTGAGATATTCAGCTAATATTCACAAGTTTACAATGAATCTTGATTAAATGGCCACTGCTGTGAATGCCAAGAGCTATGAGAAGCATGAAAGGAAAACTTGCAGTTGCTTATTAAACAAAGGGAGCCTCTTTATTTTCTTCTGACTGGCATGCAGCACGGAGGCGGGGTTTAGGAGGATTTGCTGTGGAGGCCTCTTCCACCTGAGGGATTTATAAGTGAGATATTTTCATTTCGGAGTTGAAAGTGTTGGTCTCTGGGACTTGAGATGACAAGTGTCTTTCCCCACCTTCATCACCTGCCAGCAACTAAAGCATCGTCTGCCCAGGTGCCAGGTGGCTGCTTGCTCCTAGGGGGCTGATATGCATTTGTGTGAGTGTTTGCATAAGAAAAATCCCTCACCAAACCACATGCACTTATTGGCAACACCATAATTTATAAAAAGAATACTTAAGAAAAAAGGAAATCTTGACTTAGTAAATGAAAACTAAAGATTGTATCCTAATAATTAATTGTTATGAGTTCCTTGTTCTTAGTAGGATATTCTCCATCTTAATAGCCATTTTGTTTTGTTTGTTTGCTTGTTTTTTTCTAATTTAAATTCTTTTTTGTTTCAAGTATTACATAAGTCTACTTTTTTCCCCCATTGACCTCTCCCTGGCTTTTCCCATTCCCCAGCACATGCCCTCATCCCCCTTCTGTCTGTGTTCATGGGTTATGCTTATATGCATGCATACAAGTAAGTCATTTGGTTGATATCGCCCCTTCACCCAGTAACACTCCCTACCCCCTTATCCACCCCTGCCTTCCCACTGAAGTTTGGCTAGTCTGTTTGACGCTTCTCTGTCCCTGGATCTATTTTTGTTCATCAGTTCATGTTCATTATATTTCACAAATGAGTGATGTCATATGACATTTATCTTTCTCGGATTGGTTTATTTCACTTAATGCAATGCTCTCCAGGTCCATCCATGCTGTTGCAAATGGTAAGAGTTCCTTCTTGTTTATAGCAGCGTAATATTCCATTGTGTAGATGTACCAACGTTTTTAGTCCACTCATCTGCTGATGGGCACTTAGAGGCTGTTTCCAAATCTTAGCTATTGTAAGTTGTGCTGCTATAAACTTAGGGTACACATATACTTTCTGATGGTGTTTCTGATTTCTTGGGATTACTGGGTCAAACAGGAGTTCCATTTTTGATTTTATTAAGGAAACTCCATACTGTTCTCCACAGTGGCTGCACCTGTCTGCATTCCCACCAGCGGTGCTTGAGAGTTCCTTTTTTTCTCCACGTCTTTGACAGCACTTGTCGTTTGTTGATGACAGCCGTTCTGACAGGTGTGAGATGGCAACTCATTGTCATTTTGATTTTCATGTCTCGGATGATCAGTGACTTTGAGCATGTCTTCATATGTCTCTTGGCTTTCTGTATGTCCTCTTTCGTAATGTGTCTATTTAGAACTTTTACCCATTTTTTTATTGGATTGTTTGACTTCCTTTTGTTAAGTAGTAGGAGGAGTTACCTGTAAATTTTGGAGAATAAACCCTTATAGATATAACATTGGCAAATATGTTCTCCCATGCTGTGGGCTCTCTTCTTGATTTGTTGGTGGTTGTTTGCTGTGCAGAAGCTTTTGCTTTCAATATCCATTCTGTTCATAAATTTATATGTTAAATAAATTAAAATTATGGAGTGCGTAAACTTTGTCGCTTAACAGCATCCTTAAAATTATAGTTAAAATTATTTTCTTCAAGAAATATACTCTAACTCTTTTTCATTAATACTCCCTGTGTTATTAAGTAGTCTCTCTAACATACCTTAAATTCTATATCACTCCAGTTTGCAAAGACAAATATTCGAGTTTCCATTAACTGCATTATTAAAAATTAAAATGTTTCTTCAAAGTTTCTCTTCCAGGTTTATAAAAAGCTATAGATTGTGTGTACAGAATGGCTGCCGTATCTTTCACACTACTGTCAAAAGATAGAAATAGATTTTCATTTTCTTTACACACATTCAGCAAAATTTGTATTTTTAGAGATGAACTGCAGAACTTTCCTCTATGAAATAAAATAAAAAAGAAGTGCTCTGGCCAGTGTGGCTCAGTTGGTTGGGCGTCCTCCGGTACACGGAAGGGTTGCCAGTTAGATTACTAGTCAGGGCACAGGCTTGGGTTGCTGGCTTGATCCCAGGTACGGGGTGAGCTGGTGGCAGCCAATTTATATTTCAATCTCCGCCCCCCCTCTGCCTCTCTCTAAAAAAAGTGACAATATCCTGTGACATTAAAAATGTTCCTCTTATATATGTATTTTAAACTGACTTTGAGAGAAGAATGTTACTTTTCCATACATTTTAGGTTTCATGCATAAGAAAGCAGTACAAAATTAAGATTCCTAATCATGTTAGGTACTTAACTCTGCCAGAGAATTCCTGTTCAGGGATGTAAGGAAGCAGATTCCCATGAGGGGAATTTCTCTTAGGTGTTTTTAGAACAAAACACATGACTCAAGTGTTTTCCTTCAAAGAGTTCTGGGAATTGTGAATGCATTTGATTTGATTAGGATCTCCTCATCATTGCTATAAAGTCCCTCAACATGATTTGTAAAATCCTTAGTGAAAATCGCAGAATATGTACTTCTTTTGGTGAACCTTAGAATATACAAACAATTTCATACAAATAGAAATCTCGTTAGTGGAATGAATATAAATGCACCAGTCCCACCACCCTTGCTTCATGTTGTATTTCAGTGATGGATTATCACTAAATCTTCTGCTACAATCCTATATAATAAAAGAGAAACATGCAAATTTGACTGTACCTTCGCTCCTGACTGGCTATGCTACCAGCCAATCAGGAGTAGGGGTGGGGCCAAGTGGCACAGTGCAGGGCCCCTGAGTTGGAGATGAAATGGCAGCAGCAGGGAGCGCCTGGCCCTCGGGCACTGTGAGCAGAAGTGGTGGTGAACTCCCAGTCCCTGGGGCTGGGGGGTTGCAGGTAGCCAGGGCTAAGTTGGCTTTAGGCCTTGGGTAAGCTGAGGGTGAGCCATCAGTTGGACATCCCCTGAGGGCTTCCAGTATGTGAGAGGGGCAGGTTGGGTTGAGGGACCACCCACCTGCAGTGCACAAACTTCATGCACCGGGCTCCTAGTATAAAATACAAGACCTTGCTGTATGGTCGTATATTTATTTTCATGGAGTTTCTTCATTTGCCTTACGAGATAAAAGCACCAGTGTTCTCTCCTTTATGCACTTAAATATGCTTGAGGATGATAAATAACATGATCCCTATTACATGAAGAAAGACACTGTGAATATCAAAGTAAAGATCTCTTTGATTCTGTAGCACACAACTATTTCTTCCAAACAGGTTGCATTCTTTTTTGAAAATATGTTTTTATTGATTTCAGAAAGGAAGGAAGAGGAGAGATAGAAACGTCAATTTTTGAGTGAGAATCATTGATCAGATGCCTCCTGCATTTACCCTACTGGAGATCCAGCCCACAACCTAGGCAGGTGCCCTTGACCAGAATCAAACCCTGGAACTTTCAATTCACAGGTTGACGTTCTATCCACTGAGTCAAACCAGCTAGGGCTCAGGTTGCATTCTAAGAGCTTATGTGTGCCTTGCAGGAATCAGATAATAATTATAATTTTTGATAAAATTATCAACAAGGAAGATTTTGTTCTTTTTTTTTTTTTTAACAAATAAACAAATGGAATATTTCATTGGTAAGAAATAGTAGGGTGAAAGCTTTGTAAGTACACATCTCGAGATAGTAAACCGAGTCTTGATAAAATCACAAAGCAACCAAAAAATATTCCTTAAATACTGACTATTTAGCAAGCACTGTGGCTAATAAAACTAAGCTTTAAGGAAAAAATCTTGAGTTGGCTTCATTTTCCACATGGAGAAAATGGAGAGTGCGGGCTCCTGTTTGGGGAGTAACATTCACAGAAGGATGACAAGCATGGCCAGCTCACACCTTGACTTGATCTTGCTCTGTATATGTGAAAGCAGTTCTGGGGTTCTAAGTGAGAATACATAATGGTTAAGATAATTTCAAAAGATCTTTTCTAGTTAGATCTCTCCTTTTGGGGTTAGGTTCTGCTGTGTTCATTTTTGTGCATTTACATACATCAAAAGCAGTCGCTCTTCCTTTTTGGGAGTCATGAGATGCACATTTACTAGGAGTGGAAACATTAGACCTGAAGAAAATATCTTGCTATAGATTTCAAGGAATGAATGAAACAGGAGCTTCACACAAGGAGTATTTATGGCTCTGAAATTCTATTCTACCTTCGACTTCAGCTGAGTGAAAAAGTGAATGCTGTAATTTCTCTTAGTGACAATTAAAGAACATCTATTTTTGGATATGAAAAGCTATTTTTAGTTTCTAAAACAGAGGCTTAATTTTATCAATTAGTTTCACTATTTCCTTTCAATTTAGGAGTGCATTAAGAACAAGAATGATTTTTATCAGCTCTAACGTGTGAAACGTTTTAGGTATATTATCTTATTTACCCCTCGCTACAATCTTAAGAGTAGGCATTACTGCCCATTTTATAAATAAACTGAGTTAAGAGATAGTGGCTTGTCTTAAGTCAAATCCTTATTGATTCACATAACTAGAAGGTTGACTCAGGTCTCCCTAATTCTAAATGTGTTTCTGAAGAACTAAGTTATTTTTACCTCCTTTGCAAGTTAGTCATCCTTCATATATTAGACCAGAACATAAAAATGAGCCATTAATAACTCCTTCTATTCTAGTCATCATCACAGTGTCATCCTTGTGTGCTCATTTCCTTAGCTGGAGGGATTTAAAAAAAAAACTGCATTCTTGATCCTTTCAGTTTAATGACCTTGCAGAATTTCTTTTGGCTTTCTGATTTTTAACAATTCACTTGATCTTCACTCAGTTATGTTTTGCTTAACTGATTCCATTTTCCCTGTTGGTTTGAGTGAGATTCTCCCTGAGGATCATCTAGATTATACCTGCAGTAATCCTTTCATTCCATTGCAACCTTAGGAAGGGACCTCAGTGATTAGAATACCATATAATAAATACTATATAAAGGTAAATTTATTTTTTGTTTCATTAAATTTCAGTAGACAAAAACACTTACCTCCCTTGTTTTCTAATCTATCACAATATTGTTCCCTTTTCTTTACAACCAAAACTATTTAAAGAGTAGTTTGTACTATAACCTCTGGTGCTTTCTATATAATTTACTTTTCAACTCGAATAGATTCATTTATATCCATCTTACTCAAACAGTGATACATTTGACAATTCCAGAAAGAAATTCTCATTACCAAATACTATGGGCACTATTTTGTTCAGGCCTCACCTTGATTCACCACGCTTTTCTTGAAAGTCTCATTCTGCTTGCTTGTTGTTAGCCAATTCTCTTCTTTCCACAGTTGTAGCTAATTTTTTCTTCATGTCCTTGGGCTCAAATATGTCTGTTCTCCTTCTAAAATCTAATTGTCCCCATGGAGCAGTCTCTATGTGTTAAGCTCGTATCTCTGCTACCTGTACCAGTGACTCCCAAATTTGATTCACCACTCAGTCATTTTCTTTGAACACTGTATACTTATTCCCATATCCTTCCAGGAATCTCCATATCGAACAACTCTAACTCTGCCTTTGTAAAATATAATTAAAACATTACCACAAACTTCTTTTCCTCTGCAATTGATTATAACTTCCAGGCCCAGCCACCTGATCCTGTGGTCTCTTTTCTCTGGTCCAGCTCAGCCAGCCAGAAACATAATTTTTATAAATACTTTTCTTCAGTATCACCGTCTCCTTTTTAAGCCAACTGCCATTGCCTTGGTCAATATCTTCAGTCTAGACAAGAGTCTTAACTCACTAACCAATTTTCCTATTTTTTTTGGAATAACCCTGCTCCTTTACATTCTCTTATTTTTCTGCTGTGCATAATTTCTACAAACAATAAACGAAGCACATTCCTACCCGCATAAGTATTCCTATTACCTTAATGCCAGAAGATTAAATATGCGTTCTCCCAGGTGAGCGCTTGTGGAGATTGAACTCCCAGCTAGACTCTGTACTGAAGAACCCACAATGACACTGAAGCTGCCCTTAATAGAAGAAGTGACAGGAACCTTAATTTATAACCTAGCAAACAGATGCAAAATTATAGCCAAACACGTGTCAGGAGCATATACTGAAATGACCTGAGGAGTCTGGTAAGTCAGGCAAGGAAATTGTTAAGTAGAAAACTGAAGAATAGTAAAAGCTAGGTCAGAAAAAAAAAATCCAAAAGAAACAAATTGAACAAAATACCTTAAAGAGGAATAGGCTCAGAACATTTCAAAAAATGAAAGGCTAGTATATTTGAACACAGAGAACAAATAGGAGATTATCACTAATCAGGGCTGTAAAAGGCATAAGGTTGATCTTTATTCTTAATTCAAAATAAATCAATTAAGAGGTTTAAAGGTAGAGGGGGGAAAGTGATATGATTATAAAACAGTTTGGAAGAGGCTAAGGGAGACAGGATGGGAAGCACGCACAGAAAGAGATGAAGATAGCTTGGGATATGAAGATTGTAAGGATTATGGAGAGAAGTGGAGGGACTTAAGGCATATTATAGGAGATTTTTAACTTGTGCTTAAACATGATAAGGTTCTTCTTGTTAGTGGACGGGATGGGAGAATAAAGGAATTACGTAGATACCATTCCCTAATCAGGGAGCAGGAAAGAGGATGGGTATTGAAGGGAGAAGCATGCCAGGTGTTGATGCCTGGTTTTGTGTACATTATTAGTTCTAATGACCCTATTCAACATAAAACATGATGATGCCAAGTAATATATGGCAATAATTGAATATTTGGGATAAAACTGAAAATTTTACATTGTAAGTATATATAAATAAAACCAAAATTAAAACATAAATTTTGGGAACATTGACACATAATAATAATTAGAACTATAGGCATGAATTTAATTATAGAGGGAGAGAATATAGATTTCAAAGGGAAAAAAGCCAAAGGTGAATCTTCAAGAATTTTATTATGTAATGTCTGGGTAGAAGATAATAAATTTGGGAAGACTGCAAGTGGAGGAGGGGGAAGAAGGCTAAGAGGGGAAAAAGGAAAGTGTCATGTGAGAAATGTGAGAAAAGTTTCAGAGTGAAGGGAGTGATCAAGTATCTTTAGGGCTATCAGTACAAAAATAAAGTCTGCCAGTGATTCTTAGATATGTCCACTGAGCTGTATGGATAACCTTTTAGTAATAGACATATGTAGTCAAACTAGAGTAAGTTAAGAATGTTAGATTAAGAAGTGGATAGAAAATCAGATAGTACCTAAATCTTCTTGATAATTTTGCATTTGAAGAAGAGAGGATGGTGTACTATCTATCACAAGGTCTGTTTGTTTAATTAAATGACTTGAATTTTTCCCAGAGGAAAGATTTAGTTAAGAAATGTGAGGTATATAAAAGGCAGAAAGTGTAATTCGAGTTGCCCAAAATACTGTGCAGATTAATATTTAATAAAAACCGTGAACTTGAGTTGGCAGAACAACCAGATCTAAAGCAGTAAGTTATTATAGATTATGTAGTTAACTGCACTGTATGCACTGAAGGCACTGCATTCCAAATTTAATATTTCCACCAAATACTGAACACTTTGTTAAATGATTGTCTCCTACATAGAAGAATAGATGATAAGGTAATTTCAATGTGCAGATCTCGTTTTCTCTACTAAGTAATTGACAAGGTTATCTACTGAAAGTATAGCTGAAAATTAGAAGGATGGAAGAATTGAGCTACAGTAAGATAACTTACATAGAAAAAATAGCAAAGTTAGGCTGTTAAGTAATTGATCATCTAGATTACATTTTATGCTATTTATGATGCCATCCATGTTCACAGTAGAAGTTATGAAAAAGATAAAATCTCTGAGAATTTCCAAGTGTCTTGATAAATAAGTGAAATGAGTAAGATCCACTCTTCTTTATCTAATCCATCCTCAACTGTCCTCCTGCTGGACTCATTCTTTTTCTAAGGCAGGCTTCTCACACAGCAAGCCCAGTTTTCTCAACTGTACCCTGAACTCCCCTTTCTGTTTGCATATTAGTCATTTCTCCCGCTTGATATTAATTATCCACTCTGTTTGGTAAACTAATGTTACTCGGTCTCTAAGATGCACATCACATAATTTCCCCTCTCTTATTACCTCCCAAATCCTCCAAAGTCTAGGACTTTGAGGTGCTCATTCAATAGACGGGAGGAGAAATATGTTCAGTCTCTGAACTTCGATGTGCATTTATTTTGAATTTGTTCCTGTGCCCTTACATATTTCTGCACTACTGTTGACTTTAATCCAGTGGATATACAAATATGATCAGATTAAGAAACTTTTTGAAAAAACATTCTAGCACACAGGCGCTGTGTGCCATAAACTATAAGTTAAAAAATAAACTTTCAATTGAGTAACAGATTCTTTAAAGTAGTTTATTGAATTTTAGAAGAATTATAATTTGAATTTTATATTCGTATTAAAATAATTAACTTCTGAAACATTTAGGTTAAATATTTTAACTTCGAGGTAATTGCAAAATACCATAGGGTACATTTAATTTTAATTAAATACTTTTAAGACAAATTCTAAACACTTTTGTTTTATATTTATAGTATCACATCTCTCTTATTGGAAAATGTAATTAACCTGCTTCAAAGAATAGCCTATAATATTTTATAAACCCAAATTTGCTAACAATACAAATAATCACATTCAAATTAGTTTTCCTTTCTTACATTCATTATCTTTGGAGAAAATTACTCTGAGGAATAACTCTTTAAGCACATAGAGGTGAATTCCAGTTTATATTGATAAATGCATAAATCTGACATGCTACATTCATCATCAGTTTCCTCATTATCACCATTCACTGAGTGCCTGTTATGTTCTGGGTACTTACTGCTCTATGTCTGCAACATTACAAAATAAAGGATAGAAATCACATGATCATATCAATAGATGCAGAAAAAATACGATAAAATCCAGTATGCATTTATAATTAAACATTTTACCAAAGTGGGAATAGAGGGATCACATCTCAACATTATAAAGACCATATATGAAAAACCCACAGCTAGCATCATATTCAATGGGCAAAAGCTAGAAGTGTTTCTCCCAAGATCAGAAAAAAAGTCAGGAATGTCCTGTTTTACCAGTTTTAGTCGACATAGTACTGGGAGAACGAGCCACAGCAATCAGACAAGAAGAAAAGTCATCCAAGTTGAAATGGAGAAATTAAAATGATCATATAAGATCATTTTTAACATAGGAAAATAGATATTTTCACCCGTATATTCCAGATGATGAACTACACTTTGAATGCATATACTTGAATTTGAGTTTAGGCCTTTTGGAGCCCTTATCTCAAAATCTTAACTCCTGTGGAAGACTATTTTTTTTCATAGTTAAACTATTAGAGAGATTTTCAAATGCAAATAATTTTAATGCATGTGTTACTATTAATGTATAATCGATTCATTAAGTCAAATTTGAAAGTAGATATGTGTAAAATATAAGTGGAAAGTTCCTGTAGTCCCAAACTCAATGCTGTTAAGACTTTCTTTTCTATTTTCTAGTTTTATTTTGGTGTAAAAGGCCTACAAAACAACATGGCTTGCCCTTCAGCCTTGTGAAATTAAAACAATTCATAATAACAACAGAGTTTCCAAGATTTGGGAGCAAATAGCATCCACACGAATTCTTAGTAAAGAGTAGGAAATGGTGCAAACTTTTATAATGGTAAGTTAATGATGCCTGTTAAGAGTTAACATCATATACCCAGCAATTTTAGCTTCCAATAATTTAACTAATAGACATTATCAGAAAAAGGGACAAAGATGTATGATGAGCTTTTGTTTTTGTATTGCAGTACTGTTTGTAACAGAAAAAAAGTGGTTTGAGACACCAATAATATATAGAAATTAAAAGATGAATTTCCTTCAAAATATTACTATTTATAGATATAGATATTTATAATTCTGAGGATAAGTAATATCCTCTATAACAATAATGTATTACAATAATCTAAGGAAGATTTTAATGAACATGGTGACTAATTTGGTGATAGGTCAGGATACCCTCAGTGTTTGAGTTGAGTCCTTTCTCTTACAGATAGTGTCTCATTTGGATAAGTGGAAAGAAGGTGTTCATCTGAAGGAGTGCACTTTGAGCTCTGATTTTGAAATCTGAATAGAAGTTTGTCTAAAAAAGAGAAAGATGCCAAAATTCTGTGAGGCAGAGAGGCATGGTCTAGTAAACTGACAGAGATAAGAGAAGCCTTGGCTTTTCAGGATTAGAGTTTGCTGTTCCTCTAGCATGCTGTGGAACCAAACCAAAGCAGGAAGCTGAGACTGAAAAGTGTACAGGATTCAAGTCATTCCCTTTTTTATTATCAGCAGTGTCACCCACATTTCCTATCACTTTTTTTGCATAATTTGGAGATAGTAAAATGCTGTTTTATTATTGGTATTAAGAGTAGACATAGTTATATTATGAATGCTAGATACTTTTTCATCAGTCAAAATGATCTCTGTATCCTATGTAAAATATTACAAATATTTGATAAAGCTAAGAAATGAAATTCTAGTTAATGTTTTTAGAGAAAGAATAAATAAAACAAGCCTTTATAGGTTACGAGTCTGTCAGTGTTTGGGTACGTGGAAGGTGGGTGACTCTAATCACTTTTTCAGTCTCACAGAGCAAGATTGCCCTAGGATAGCAGTCACAATGGCTGCAATCCAGCCATGTGTGTGATGAATTTCTAAATGCCGAAATAAATCTTTGTATAGCTCTAATCACTTTCAAATGGATGTATAGATCCAACAGAAAAGTAACTCAAAGTTAAAGTCTATGCTTGCATATGGATTTTCTTTCAGTAGTTGGACTTTCAAAGAATTCATGCAGTTTTCTAAATTGACTCTACACCTACTTGCTGTGATACATAATTTAAGCATGGTATTCATACTCTCCTTCCCTGGGAAGTAAGATTTTCAGTCATCAAATTCTACTGGGTGATCCCCATACCCAAAATAGAGGAAGTTTTTTTTTATTGATTTCACCATCATATTCTTATTTCACTCCAAAGATAAAAACAGCCCAGCCAACCTGGCTCAGTGGTTGAGCATTGATCTATGAACCAGGAGGTCAAGGTTCAATTTCCGGTCAGGGCATATTTTCAATCTTGCAGGCTCAGTCCCCAGTAGGGGGCATCCAGAAAGCAGCCAATTAATGATTCTCACTGATGTTTCTCTGTCATTCTTCCATCTTCTCTGAAATCAATAAAAAATATATGTTTTAAAAAGATAAAAACAATTAACATTAACAACGACAAAGACAAAGCAAAGCCATTTAAGTTTGAAACAGAAAGATTCTAGAAGTGTTATAGACACAATTATAAATATCCCCCATTGCACTCCTCTCCTTGCACACTTCTGCCCAGTTCATCCAACTCCCCTGTCCTTGGTCTTCACTACACTGTTGTATGTGTCCGAGGGTTATGTTATATGTTCTCTCTTTACTTTCTTTTATCCAACCCCCTCCAATATACCTCCTCTGATCTCTCTCAGTCTGTTTCATGTATTCATGCCTCAGGTTCTATTTATGTTCCTCAATTTATTTTGTTCATTAGATTCTTCATATTAGTGAGATCATATGATATTTGTCTTTCTCTGAATGGCTTATTTTACTTTATATATACTCTCCAGGTCCATCCAAGCTATTGCAAAGGTTAAGAGACCTTTCTTTCTTATAGCTGAATAATGTTCCATTGTGTAAATGTACCACAGCTTTTTTATCCACTCATCTACCAGTAGGCACTTGGGCTGTTTTCAGATCTTGGCTATCTTATCTAATAATATACAAGCATGTAAATTTGACCGTACCTCCACTATGCCCACAGTCCATCAGAGTGAGTACGCAAATTAACCCAACAAATATGGTGGGTTAATTTGCATATGCAGGTGCAGAGTGGCCAGGAGGGGTGGGAAGCCTGCTATGAGAGATAGGGGGAGTGGTGAAGGGAGCTACAGAAGCAGTGCTCCTGACAGAACTGAGGTCTTGCCTGCTTCCAGGCAGCTGGGAGTGAAGCCAGGGGAAGAAAGGCCTATTCTTGAACAAATATTGTGCAATGGGCCTCTTGTTATAAATAATGCTGCTATGAACATAGGGGTGCATATATTCTTTCTGATCGGTGTTTCAGAATTGTTAGGATGTATTCCTGGAAGTAGGATCACTGGGTCAAATGGCAGTTCCATTTTTAAGTTTTTGAGGAAGCTACATATTGCTTTCACCCTGGCTGCACCAGTCTACACTTCCACCAACAGTGCACTAGGGTTCCCTTTTCTCCCCATCCTTGCCAGTTCTTTTTGCTTATTGATTTATTGATGGTAGCCATTCTGTCAAGTGTGATGTAATACCTCACTGTAGTTTTAATTTGAGTCTCTCTGATAATTAGCTACATTAAGCATGTTTTCATATGTCTATTCGCCTTCAATATGTCCTCTTTGGAGGAGTACCTTTACTCAGGTACTTGCCCAGTGTTTTCAACTGGATTGTTTGTCTTCCTGATGTTGAGTTGTAGAAGTTCTTTGAACATTTAGGAAATTAACCCCTTATTAGATATGTCATTGATGAATATGTTTCCCCATATAGTGGGTTCTCTTTTCATTTCATTGATGATTTTTTTTGCTTTGTATTAAATGTTTTAGTTTAATGTAGTGTCATTTATTTATTTTTTCCTTGTCCTAGGAGATGTATCAGCAAATATATTGCTCTGAGATATGTTTGCAATTTTTTTTTAATCCTCACCTGAGGATACTTTTCAATGTGAAAGAAACACATTGACTGTTTGCCTCCTATACAAGCCCTTAACAGGGCCAGGGCCAGGGCCAAAGGAGGTACTTACCCTTGATCAGAATCTAACCCGAGATTTTTTGGTCTGTGGGCTGACATTCTATCTACTGACCGGCTAGAGCTATCTGTGATTTTACTGAATATGTTTTCTTCTAGGATTTTTATGGTTCTGTGACTTAAGTATGTTACCAATTTTCAGTTTGTTCTTATGTATCATATAATTTGGGGGTTTGTGCCATACTGTGACCATTTGATTTACATAAACACTTTAAATTAATGGATAATTCTTCAGAATCTGCAGATTTACAGCATTTATAATCAGTGAATCAAGAAATAAGTAAGCATATATCATGTCAGACTCTTTTAAATGCTAAGGAATAAAAATTAAAGATAGAGTATGTGGATATATTTTTAGGGGGAAGGAAAAATGACATCTAGGAACTCTGTTAGAACTGGTGCTTTCTGGTTGAGTGAAAGGGAGAAAGGTCCTGAGCTGTACCCCTGATATTTTTTTTAACTAGTTAAGGAGCTGAACCAGTTGCCTGCAAAGCCACTGAAAGGGTCGGGGGAATGGGCCTATGGGGCTACCTAGATTTGTCTCCCCTCATCTTGATTAGACCTCAGCCTCCCACTGGCATTTTCACTTCCCATTGCAGTTTGACCTACATAGAGGCCATTCTACAGACTATTTTTTCAGGAGTGTTTCATTCAACCAATAAATCTTCAGCTGTTTTATTTTTTTAAGTTTACACCATCTTCTCTTTAATTTATTTATAAAAATATACTTTTTCTTCTGATATTTAGGAAAACCCAAACTCAGAAATTAGGCAAATAAATATATATATATTTCATCCCTTTCTCAGATTACCAAATGTTTTTAAGCCAACTTTCCTTTTGTCTTGAATTTCTATGTGCTTCCACCATTTGACAAAATAACCTAATACAAGGTGGGAAGAAAGTAGGTTTAGAGCAGTTTGTATGGAAAATAAGGCAATAATTGAGAAATTATAATACAAAGATAAACTCTGTATTTTGTGTACTCACACCTTTAAAGCTATGTTTTCCCTACCTTGTAGACACAGGAGAAGCTACTGCATTGTTGTTTGTGTTGTACAGAAAAATTTGACTTAAATTCCATTAATCTGAAATGGGTAAATAGTTTACCTGTTTTGCAAAAGACACATTTGGCTTACATATTTTTAAATTAATGCTATCATGTGTGTGATATGTAGCAAAATATTGACACATGTTAAACCAGTTATGAACAAAGAATTAATTAATCTTTTAAAGAAGAAATGTGTTTTTGTTCTATTATTTACAAAGTCAAATTTTTGTCATTTATCTTGAAAAGTCTGATTGAAAAAGAGTAGTTTTGTTGTAAAATATAAAAATTATAAATTAGTTAAAATACACTTCAATTAACCATTATTTACTTGAAATTTTCAATTTAACTCTGAATAATTAGATATAGACCATTTATAACAATAACATTTATGAGAGAAGGGAAGGCTAATAAAGAAACTAAATGAAGTCATTAAAGCATTGAGCTGGTCCCAGTGTCTTATATTTGTAAAAAGCAAAGTTGATTTTATAATGAATACAATATATGATATTTTACTAAAGCTTTCAGCTTGCAAAGTAAGTTGACAACAGATGTATATATGTCATAAAACGTATTTGTTATATTTTTTATTGATCAGAGTTAGGGATCCTAGTTAATTATAAATCTGCTGCAATAATATAGCCCTTGAATGGGTGCATTTGACTCTGTCGTTACTTGTCCTCAAGACAAATTGTATAGACTAATCCCTGTGGTTCACTTAATAGAGCAGGTAGAACACCATTTATATTCATTATAGTCTGGCTTAATCATCCCATTTCTTACCAAGAGCTATGTCAGAACAGATTTTACAATTCATGATTTACATCTTATTTCTCACTCAATTCTAAACAGGTAGTTTTGATAGAAAAGAAGACAGAATCTGCCTTCAGTTTTGACAAGCTTTTAGAAATGTCAAAGATCTTGAACTAATTAAAAATAATTTTGTATGTCAACATGTGCTCAGAATATAAGGTACACAGTAATACTTCTTGATTGCATATGTCTTTTTACTAACAGTAATTTACTATAAAATCAAGTGGAATTTGAATCAATTTTTTATATACAAGGTTCAAGGCTCTGTCTCAGGTGCTGAAGAACATAGAAAATGGAGATATACACGTGTTAAGTGTCTGCAATGAAGAAACTACAGGATTTAGTTGAACTATGAGCTCATTTTACTAATAGTTTTGAATTTGTAATGAAACCTATTTTTAACTTCAAGTTTTTAACAGAATAAATGAGTTCTTTGTCTAATTACCTCAAATCTTTGTTGAAAATTAAATACAATATATTTTGAAAGTATTTTATGAATTACAACTCATGGAACTAGTATTTCCTAATGGATTTTACAGTACACTAGCCCTGCTACAAATTTAAAACCAACTAAAAATGATTGCTGGTCAAATATATTAGGGAAATACAGCATATTACGTTCATTCTACTTGGAATGTAATATTGCAAATTAAGTTATATGGGCTCAATAATTTTGTTTAAATCAGTATCCTCCAGATTTATTTAAATGTAGTCTTATCATATGGTACTGATTAGCTCTGAAAAATGTACAATGAAAAATATTGAGAAAATTATAGCTTATGTAAAGGTTAGTTGTGCCTTTTTATATTATAGTCTAGTAAAAGTAGCAATATAATTATGTGAATAGCTACAGTATACAATGGATTTTCAATATAATAAAAGCAGTAAAAATGATATTATGCTATCTCTTAGAAAGGAAGTGTTAACCAATGGTGTGTTCATCAATTAATTCTCCAAAGGGTTTGGCATAACTATTGTAGAGGGTTAGATTTGGAGTTCCTATAATCCATTTCAACAGTAATATGCATGTGCGTGTGTGTATGGGGGGTGGGTGTGTGTATGTGTGTATGTGTTATTTAAACTAAGTATATAAACTATAGCCTATATAAAAAAGATGTAATATGCAAGTGGTTGTTACGCCATTAAGTATAACGACCAATTGTGTAATGACCACATCACAGATCAGCAGAAGGGTGGGGCAGCAAGCTAGAAGTGGGCGGCAGAGAGCTACAGGGCAAAAAGCTTTGAGGGGCAGGTGGGCAGAGGGAGCTACAAAAGGGTGGAGCAGCTGGCAGAGATCCACTGGAGGGCAGCAGAAAGCTACTGGTGATCTATTAGCACAAAGATTCATGCACAGGGCTACTAGGATACATATAATATATAATATTTATGTTTGTATGTGTGTAAATATATATCACCAAACTATACTAAATAAAAATTTAGAAAACAAAATGTAAATAATATATTACAGAGGGCAGAGTTTAGAAAGGAACAGAATGATTAGGTGGAATTTGTGTCTGTGTGTCTGTCTATATTGAAATTTACATGTTGATATGACATCTAGGAGAACATGCTCATCAGACATGAATGCCAGTGGGTCTGATTATTGAATCTTGGATACTGCCTGCATTGAACTTGAAGAAAGATGCATTATGCATTATGCGTAATCCTCAGAGTCATAGAATTACGAGAAGAATAAGTTCAGTTCAGTGCCACAGAATCAAGTGGGCCACATTTTTCTGTTATTTTGTTTTGTAAAACTTGCATCAAGACATGTTTAAAATTACTACAGTTAAACACATTTATTCTTCTTATATTAGGAATATCAAGGATGGGAAACAAAAAAAAGTAAAGTACATTCAGGAAAGTATAAGAATAGTATCAGGCTCCATACGGTTGTCTATCCAAAATACAGCCCTTTCTTTCTTGTTAAGAAAGTGATATCTGCATCCGGAAACCACAGTTATTTATGAAACTAGGGAACTCAAGAAAGTTAGTCAAGGCACCAGTTGAAGAACATAGAGGACAAATATGACAAGAGTGTAGGCCCTTGTTAATGATGTGAAGATGCTGCATTAAATATTAAATTAATCCATTTTATCTGTGGATCCCTTGTTTTGAGAAACCACTTAATTTAAACACATTGTGTTGGGGTTTTATTTTGTTTGCTGCCCAAATTATGATAAAATAAAGAGACTAAAACATCCGTTTCTTTCCCAAGTGCTATAAAATAACTTCACATAACATTTCTTTGTTTTATCTGCATTTAAAAACATTGGGGACATCTAAATCCAAGACAACACTAAACTTAAAAAATAACCCAAAGAATAGGTAGTAAGTGGCAGGCTGTATGGAACAGGAAGCTGAGGTGAGTGTCTTTCTGACTCCCACTCTTGCCCTCTTTATACGGCAATAGGTTCTGAAGATTGTCCCTGGGGGCTCTTCCTGGACTGATCTCACATGGTCTCTTTTCAGTGATCTAGACACATGAGTGATATATAACAAACTCTTCCAAGTTCTTGACTAGAGAGATACATATAATGTAAGTGTAAACATAAGATATACAAGGATAATTTTGCAGTGAAGCACAGTAATCTGAAGTCAGTTTTCTAAGCATTGAGCACTGGTTCTAGCCATTACCAGCTCTGTGGCTCTGGGAAAGTTATTTAGTGTTTGTGTCCCAGATTCCTCATATTAAAAAAAATAGAGTAAATTGAATCTATACAGAAATATTATAAGGAGGAAGTACTTATAAAAGTGTCTGGCAGATAGTGAGCACTGTTGTTTGTATATGCACTTAAAAGCAGTGTAGGATGCTGCTCTTTGCTTTGCTCATTCATAAAATCTAAATGCATTACAAAGAATATATTTTTAGATCAATATGGATTGTGCTCATAGTATCAGAGGAAGTGATTTTCCTCAGAATCATGGAGCAGGCAGTCACTGATACTACGCTGGAGTAACATCTTGTACATAACAATACTTAATAGCCATGTAGTTTATTTATTCTAAACAGCTAGAAGCACTTAACAGACATTATTCAATTAATCATTACAGATTCCTGTGTGTCCCTGTATGGTAGGTCAGAGTTATTATCTCAGTGTTAGAGATAATGACAGGAACTTACAGAACCAGTGAGCTACTAGCTAAACCTGAAGGACTGGTTCAGTGTAGAGCTAGGAATAGAAACGAAGTCCTGATTCCCTGTCAAGGTTGCTGTTAGGTGGATCAGGTTTGTTCTTGAACTAGACATTCTTAAATTGTATTTTTTAAAAATAATATGCAAGCATGTCTAATTTTAACTCTCAAAAGTGGCAAAAATAAGTGTTGTATGCCTCTGATAGCACCTACATTTAAGCATATAGCTACCAACCTTATGATTTGAGATCCTCATGAATTCTGACAACTTATAGGGCTGCTTAATTAAAAATTTAATTAACTATAAGTACTGACGATGAATAAAATAATATAAATGTTAATTTTATGGTTCGATCTAATTGAAATTTAGAATAAAATCTTACTATTAAGGTTATCATTATCAAAGATGGATCTGCTGCCAGTGGGTGGAAAGTACGATGCTAAATTGGATATATTCCTTCAGTGACAAAATTCAGTCCGGAGCGTACTGGAAAGAGTGAGGATTTGGTTCAAATTACAGGATTTGAAAAAAAAACGTTTTTTGAATCCTCATTTTACTTACCATCACTTCTCTAACTTAGAACACACAAAACTATTCTAGGGACAGCTTAGCCATTTATTTAATTGAGGTCAGTTAAATAAATGTTGACAATTAAATTAATTGCTCTGAGGTTTAAAAATGTCAGAGAAGTAAAGTCACCTAATAGAATCTAGCCACGAGATTGTCAGCAAATGTCAGTTGCAATGGAATGTGGAAAGCCAGGTGAATCACTCAGCATATTCAGTTCCTCAAAACTAATATCCCCAGAAAATCAGAATAACTTCAAGTTTTTAACTATATTTTGTGTGTTTTTCCCTCTTGGATATTAATGCCCACAGTGAAATACCTTACGGTGAAACAAAGCTAGCTATTATTATTCCCCAACAATGCCTTTAACTATTTTTTATGACCCTTAGGTTTCTACTGTTATACATCTGTTATTCAACTATGCATTTTACCCATTCAGAATTTAATATATGCTAGCTTTGGGGAGAAGATACTCATAATTTAGTAATACAGTGATTGTAATTATGAAATAGAAGAGTGGGTTATCCCAAGTAAGTGCATTTTTAATAAGCAGAAAACTTATATAATAAAATACTCATAGGAATTTGGAAGCCTCGACGAGGGGGCTGATGGAAAATATATGTTAATAAGAAGAGACATGTATATTTTCAGTACCCATGGTTCTAACATACACTTTCTAAAACTATGACAGAATTTACTTTCTTAAAACTTGAGTTTGCTCATATATAAAATAAAAATAACTCAGATAAATATATGACATGGAATAAAATAAGATGTTATATATAAAACAATTAGAATTGTGTTTAAATCACCTATTTTACCTCCTTTCTCCTATACCGCATAATGCAGGCATGGAATGGGAATGCTACACATGAATTATTTTCCTTCCAGGTGGTATTATTTCAGAATCAAACTTTACCATGAGGCTTATCAAGGTCACTGTGTTAAAAAAAATTATGTTTGCATTCATGAAGTCAGAGGTCTAAATGGGCTTTATCGCAATTTGACTGAAAAGGCACGAGGCAAATCTAATGCATGCGGTCATCATTATGGATAAGACTCTTCATTTTCAGACTCTTAGGGGGTTTGTCGACTGTAAGGAAGAACTTCGGCTCAGTAAGTAGGTGAGTGATTGATTTTCACTATGCAAGAGAGCAGAACAGTAATGAATCCACCCTATAAAGTGTAAATTGTGTATCTATAGTTCTATATATATATGAGAACAGGTAAAATGAAAATGAGGAAACCTGAAGGGATGTGTATGTGTGCGTTCATCCAGAAAAAGTCACACAAACAAAAATGGAGAAAAAGAGAAGAGAAGGAGAGTGTGATCCAGAGTCAGAGACACAAAAGAATGACAGAGAGACAGACATAAAAAGGGAAAGACCGATAGGAGGAAAGGGAAACAGACACGGACTGAAAAGGTGAAGTAGCCCGCCTGGCCAGTGTGGCTCAGGAGTTAAGCATCAACCTATGAATCAGAAGGTCACAATTCTGTTCCCGTCAGGGCACATCCTTGGGTTGTGGGCTCCATCGCCAATATGTGGAGTACAGGAGGCAGCCGATTGGTGAATCTCTCTCATCACTGATGTTTCTCTCTATACCTGTCCCTTCCTCTCTGAAACCAATAGATATATGTGTTTTTTTTCTAAAACAATGAATTAAATGAGAGATGTAGAGATTGGATATGCAAATAGACAGAGAGGCAGATAGAAAGAAAAAAAAGAAACTTGCATCTAAAGCAGTAGTCCTTTCCCTTGATGTGACATACGAAAGGGTCCTTATTCTTCCCTCGCAGAGTGTAGTTGTTGCCAATGGGAGATAGTCCCGGAAGATGTGTGTCTCACAGCTGCTGTCTCTTCCTGGTATTTATTTTTTGCAGTGTATGCCCCAGGCACACATTATTTACCTTGATTATTGTTTGAAGGAATATATTAGACCCTTTATGTTTATACATGACATATATCAGACATTGTACCACGTAAATCAAAACAGTAGTTGAATCATGTGCAACACAAATAACATGTGTCTATAGCTGCAAGCTGCAAGCAGAGTCCTGATGGCAGGAGTTGAAAAGTAAAAAAACACACAAACAAAAGCCACATTTTGTTTTTGCTTTTACTTTTTTAATAGAATATAAAGGAAGCGGGAGAGAAATAAGCATTAAGATTACCATAAATGTGTATCCATCTGCTTTATTTGACTCTGTAATGCATGCTAAGTAAACTGTTTTAAAATTAAATGACTCCTTCCCTCAAGTAGCTTAAGATAGCAAAGGCTGTTCAAGGTTTCCGAAGACAGCAAAATATATGAGCAATCACTATGGATAAATAGAACATATCACATTTGTCAGAAACTTAAGCTCCCCACTGTAGAATAGAATTCAGGAAAAATAGACAATATTAATTGGTTTAGAAGAGTCTGGTAATGTCATAATGGAAGACTGGACATGAAGAGCGGAATCACATAATTTTAATTTGTGATCCATTCAAAATGAATACACACCTACATATGTGCATATTATCTCCATGCATATAAACATAGGGGACTATCAGCTCATAAAGTTCAGAGTCACCCATAACTAGAACAAAGATGATATTGGTGCAGAGCCCACAATTAATATTAAACAAACAAACAAACAAACAAACAAATAAATAAATAAAAGAAAAACCTTCTACCTTCCCTTGCCCACCTTCAACTTCCCACCCTTGGTGCCTTGAAATTTCCCTTGTCCTTGTTCAGATGCCATTCATGGCAGTTATATGTAATAGGAAGAAAGTGATGACCATTGAAAGCAATGGAAACCTATCCATTCATTGATGGTTTTGTGAGGGGAGAGTAAAGAAACCAACATGATTGAGAAAGTACAGGTTGATGCCCCCCTTTGGGTCAGATATATATTTATGTGCCATGTATCTGCCATTAATGGCATTAATGAACCAGACCTAGAGGAGTGATATACAAAGTACATCATAAAAGAGAATAGAGAAACCTATATAAAATGAGAAAACATAGTTTTCATTATGATGTAATTCTGTTTGTAGCACTATAAATGTATAGTGTTAAATGTCCCAGAATAGAATTAAAGATTTAAATATCTTAAAGATATTGCCATATTTGCTATTTTTAGTTTCTGTGGTTGATTTCAGATCCACAGAAGGGTAATGGGGCATGCCAGAGATACTGAGTCCAAAGAGCTGTACATTTATAGAGCTGTATATTTAAAGAGCTTGTCATGATAAACAAAAATCAAAGCATTTAAAGTTATAATTCCCCAGAGAAGGAACAAGCCAAGGACACCAATACCATTACCATTGTCAAAACCTGTCCAGGCATTAAACTTTTCAATCTGCTTTGGTTTGGCAGTGTAAGGTCATTCTAGTTCCCTGGGGTATCTTTCTTTCAGAAAGGCATTGACTCCTGTGAGTAATTTCTTTGATTGGCATTTATATGTTCTTCTGCTTTAAAATCAAGTGACCAACAGCCCTCAGAATATAAATGGAGACGTTCTAGCACACTTTCTCTCACAAAAAAAATCCAAATTCATTTCTCTATGTGTTTTCTCCTGCTGATTGATGAGTCTATCTACACAAATTCCGTTCTCTATTTTCTCATTCATATGTGGGACTGGCGCTGTTAGTGCCTGGGAGTGGCAGCAGTGGGAGCAGGGCTGATGCAGATAGGTGACCGGAGGCTGTGGCAGGAGAGGGTGGGTGGGGGCATGGAGGATGGACTGAGACCCAACCCTGTACCCACCACAACCTTGCGTCCCACACTTCTTTTCAATGAATTCATGCACTGGTCTTCTAGTATGTAAATAATATTACTCACCAATGAAAGTGTTTATTAGATTTTCCTTGTTTGGCATGATATAGTAGATTGAGGGTCCTCTTATGCACTGAAAGGTCACCAGTTTGATTCCTGGTCAAAGTCCTGAATGTTTTTCTCTCTCAATTTCTCTCTCTCTGAAAAAAAAAAATCAATAAAAATCTATTTTTTTTAAAAAAAAGAAAGATTTTTTTTTTTTTTAGATTTGAATAGACTTTAGCAGTCATTCTTTTAAAAATTGTAAAATCTATTCTTTTTCTACAGGAAGCAATCCTGGCTAATAAAAAAAGTAATATGCAAATTGACCACACCTCTGCTACACCACAAGCTACACCCACCAGCCAATCAGGAGTGAGTATGCAAATTAACACAACCAAGATGGCTGTGGCCATGGAGAGAGCAGGAGGCTAGGGTTTCCCCAGCAATGGAGGAAGCCAAGCTTTCTGCCCACCCTGACCTGCCTTGGCCTCCACTTACATCTACAAAGTTTAAATTTTAGAAGATAAATAAATCCCAACAAAAATGGCTGTGGCCACAAAGGCTACAAAGTTTCAACTATAGAAGATAAATAAATCCCAGATACCAGGGCCTCCACTTGAGTCACCAAGGGGTGTAGCCAGCCTGCAAAGGACCAGAGGCCCCTTGCCCAGGCCACCCCATGTCCTAAGGGAGCCCCTACCCTGATCCAGGATGCCCTACAGGGCAAACCAGCCAGCCCCCACCCATGAACCAGGCCTGTATCCTATCTAATAAAAGAATAATACCCAAATTGACCATCACTCCAACACACAAGAGGGATGCCCCCATGTAGTCAAAGATTATTGCCCCCATGTAGATATAAGATGGCTGCCACAAGATGGCCAGCTAGGGGAGGGCAGGTGGAAAGGACCAGGTCTGAAAAAGGAGGGCAGTTAGGGGCAAACAGGCTGAGCAGTTAGGGGCAAACAGGGGGAGCAGTTAGGCATAAATCAGACTGGCAGGGGAGTGATTAGGGGGTGATCAGGCTGGAAGGCAGAAGCAGTTAGGGGCAATCAAGAAGGCAGGCAGGCAAGCAATTGGGAGCCATCAGTCTTGGATTGTGAGAGGGATGTCCAACTGTCAGTTTTGGCCCTGTTTAGGCCCAATACAGGTAGGATTGCACAACATAAATGTTTACACAGCAAGTCTTCCATTAATAAATTCCCTTCATCCAGGTAGGATTGGGCCTTAACAGGCAGTTGGACATCCCTTGAGGGGACCCAGATTGGAAAGGGTGCAGGCTTGGCTGAGAGACACACCCCCATGCACAAATTTTGTGCACTGGGCTCTAGTCATTTATAAAACCTAGTGATTTTTAAAGTATAAATATTGAATTTAAAATGCACCTGAAATAAAATACATTAGAGCAGCAGCATTTCTATAAAATGAAGCTCATCTCTGTAATCATTTTAAACTAGTTTTAAACTGTCTAGTTTTCTCTGTGTCAAAATATTTTAAAAATGTGTATATATTTTTATAATTTAGCAAAATTGTACAATATAATGATTTAACTATTTATTCTTATTGACCTACACTTCAAATATTTTTAGCAAATACTTGAAAAATGTTAATTTGGTTATTTGATTACTACAATTTTAGAAACAGAAAACGTTTTTTAAATGAAATTTATTTTAGAATAAGTTGTTCTCTCTATGTACTACCAGACAATATGATATGGGAATGCATAAAACATTAACCTCTATCAAGGTCTGATCCAATTTGAATGAGTAGCTATATCATTCCTGGTATAGTCATATATTCATTCAAAAATATTTACTGTCTGCTATAGAGTATACCAGGTTCTCTTGTAGTTGTCTGGTTGGACATATCCTATCTAATAAAATGATAATGTGTTAATTAACCATCACTTTGTCACAATGATTGTGGCACCCATACCCACAAAATGGCAGCACCCAGTCCTCTAAGCCCTGTGGAGTCCCCCAGCCCAGGCAGGGGGGAGCATCTCCTGAGGGCAGGCAGTGTAAACAGCCTGGCAGAATGCTTGCTCTCTCACCATGGCAACAAGGCAAAAGTTCCGTGCCCAGCCTTGGATGGGCCTCTGGGCCACTGAGAGCCTCTGGGCAGTGGGCTTGGAATGGCCAGGCCGTGCAAAGAGCTACTGGCACACGAATTCGTGTGCAGGACTACTAGTAAATGAATAAATGTGGTAAAATCCTTGCCCTTCTGAAATATGTATGCTAGTAAAGTAATACAGGAAAGAGTTAATAAGAACAACAAGGTAAAAAAAAGTTGCCCGCTGGCATGGCTAAGTGTTGTGCATCTACCTAATGAACCAGGAGTTCACAGTTTGATTCCTGGTCAGGCCACAGGCCCAGTGTGCAGGCTCAATCCCCAGTATGGGGCATGGAGGAGGCAGCAGATCAATGATTCTCTCTCATCATCGATATTCCTATCTTTCTCTCTCCCTCTCCCTTCCACTCTAAAAGAAATAAATATATATTTTTTAAAAAGAACAAAAAATAAGGTAATAATTGGTAAGGAATAAAAACATAAAACACAGTAAAGGGATAATAGACCTCAAATGAGAGAGAGAGAGAGAGAGAGAGAGAGAGAGAGAGAGAGAGAGAGAGAGAGAGAAAACAGGCAGAGGAGGATAGGTAATTGCAATTTTTTACGTAGGATCATCAAGTATTTATTTATTGAGAGAAACACACCTGACATACCTGACATATTTGAGGACCCTCTAGAAGGCTGGTATGGCTACAGAGGAGAAAATTAAGGGGGGTCAATAGAGGATGAATTGAGAGAAAAAATAGGGACTGTTCATCTGGGAACATTGTCAGAAACTAATCTGTCTTCTTGAAAGAAATATCAAGTAGGTCATTTCAGGATGATGAGCAAGGAAATGATCTGATCAAACCTGCATTCTAACTGGCCCCTGTGGCTGCTGTGTTGAGAATGGATTATGGTTGGGGAGATAAGAGTGAAAGCAGAGACACTACGATGAGGTGCCACATAAATGTTTACACAGCAAGTCTTTCATTAATTAATTCCCTTTACCCAGGCAAAACACCTGGGAAAGAAACAAATTTTGTGAGAAGTCTGATCTCCTATTAGACATGACAATGACAGACCTCCTGACAATTAAACGAAATACTTTGTGCTAGGAGAAAACTGCTTATTATAAAAGTTTTTGGCAGCATTTCTTACTTATACTATGATTACTTATAGTAAACAGACCTGAAGTATATGGATTTATGGGACATAACACTCTGAGTAATATGATGTAAATTATAAACTATAAAGTATGAAATAGAGAAAAATGGTTCTTTCTGTTCAAGTGACATGACCAAATACTTTATTAGAATTATCATCTATTTCTTGAAAAATGTACATTTTGCAAGATAAAAAATGGACATAGGGAGTCATGCTGGGGATCTTAGAAATTTATCTTCTTCACCCATATCTCTTATTTATTTGTGTCCTTGACATTATTACTGAGCTTGATCAATTCCCTAATTCTTGGGGATCTGATTTGATAATTTAATTCCAGATGATGCTGCAGATGGCATATTCCAGGCAAGCAGCAGAGGTGATGAAAAATTTCAAAATATGAATATATTGGATAGAATGCTACTAATGCAATAGGTGTAGAATATAGATGAAAGAGAGGGTTCAAGAATGACTTCAAATTTGGGCGTCTGATTTTTTTTTTCTGTATGGAGGTTGGAAGAGCAGAGTTCAGTTTTGTACATGCCAAGTTTGAAAGTCATATTGGTCGTCAGAGTGGTGATTGTTGAGTGGACAATAGATACCTGAGTCTTTGTACCATTAACATAAAAATATACAGGAGAGGACAGTGGTCTGGAATGGAGATATATACTTGGGAGTTATCATCATACTGAGGATATTTAAGTACTGACACCAGATGATAAATCTAATCAAACACATATAAGTAGAATAAATAAATGGTCACTGTCTGAGTCCTTAGATAAGACATTAAAAAGTCAGAATGAAAAGGAGAAAGCAACAACAGAGACTGTTGTCAAGGAATAACCTATAATATGAAATGAAGAGTGTGTGATGTACTGAAATCCATGTAAGGAGGAAATATTTATTTATTTTTAAAATATATTTTTATTGATTTCAGAAGGGAAATGAGAAGGAAAAAGAGATGGAAACATCAATGATGAAAAATGATTATTGGTTGCCTCCTAAACACTCCACACTGGGGATTGAGCCCACCACGCGGGCATGTGCCCTAACCAGGAATCAAACTGTGACCTCTTGGTTCATAGGTCGATGTTCGGCCACTGGGCCATGTCAACTAGGCAGAAGAAGATATTTCATTATGTCAGATGTGGCTCAGAATAGGGTGGTTTCGACAAGAGCAGTGTAGTAGAAAATGAATCCCTCATTCTGTGATAATATAAATGTTTTTGTTAATCAGACATAATAGTTAAGCTACCATGCATGATATTTATATCTATACTAGTGTCCCAGTGCACAGATTCATGCACATTGAAAGGAACTTAGTTACAAGAAATATTGTAATATTGCTATTCTTGTTTTCTCTTTAATAGAAGTGTCAACCAAATTCAGGATCAACAATGACAGATCAAAACACATGCATGCATGCAATTAGTGCCATAGAGTTTTTTTTTCCTTTTTTTCATTTTTTTAATCTTTATTGTTCAGTTTATTAGTTACATTGTTCCCTTTTTTTTCACCCTATAGTTCCCCTCCACCTGGTACCCATCGCACCCTCCACCCTCACCCCCCTCCACTGTCCTCTCCCATAGTTGCATGATTTTTGTCCAGACTCTTGATGCACTTCCCACACCTCCTTTCTCCCCAAGACTTGTCAGTCCATTCCCTCTCTATGTACGTGATTCTGTTACATTCACCAGTTTATCCTGTTCATCAGCTTATTAACTCACTTGATTTTTAGATTCATTTGTTGATAGATGTGTATTTGTTGTTCCTAATTTACACTTTTATCTTTTTCTTCTTCCTCTTCTTAAAGAATATCTTTCAGCATTTCATATAATATTGGTTTGGTGGTGATGAACTCCTTTAGCTTTTTCTTATCTGCGAAGCACTTTATCTGACCTTCAATTCTGCATGATAGCTTTGCTGGATAGAGTAATCTTGGTTGTAGATTCTTGCTGTTCATCACCTTGAATATTTCTTGCCACTCCCGTCTGGCCTGCATTGTTTCTGTTGAGAAATCTGCTGACAATCGTATGGGTACTCCCTTATAGGTAACCATCTGTTTTTCTCTTGCTGCTTTTAATATTCTCTCTTTGTCTTTTGCTCTTGGCATTTTAATTACGATGTGCCTTGGTGTGGTCCTCTTAGGGTTCCTATATATTGGGGTTCGGTGCGCTTCTTGGACTTTTAAGTCAATTTCTTTTACCAGGTGTGGGAAGTTTTCAGTCACTATTTCTTCAAATAGGTTTTCATTGTCTTGCTCTCTCTCTTTTTCTGGCACCCCTATAATTCAGATGTTAGTATGCTTGAGATTGTCCCAGAGGCCCCTTACACTATCTTCAATTTTTTGGATTCTTTTGGATTCTTGCTTTTTCAGCTGAGTGGATTTTACCTCTTTGTATTTCACTTCTTTAACTTGGTTCTTGGGGTGCTCCAGAGCACTTTTAGGTCTTTGTATAATATTTTTTATTTTAGTGAGTGTATGCTTAATTTCTGGTTGGTCCTTTTTCATATCCTTGAGAGTCTCCTTTATATCCTTGAGGGTCTCCTTCCTTTCCTTGTAGGACTCATTCATTTCCTTTGCAGTCTTGCTTATTTCCTTATAGGCCTCGACCTTTTGTTGGAGCCTCTTGAAAAACCCTATAACCGTGGTTTTGAATTCCATGTCCAGTCGTTTTTTTTCCTCCATTTCTTTCACATCTGATTTCTTTCCATGTCTCTGCACGGTGGCTGCTTCCCTGAGTTGGTCAATTAGCTTTATGTGGTAGACTTCCTACTAGGGACAGTGGCTCAGCCTCCCCAGTTACCTGAGGTGGATATGGGTTGCACAGTCTTGCTGAAGTTAAGCTCAGGTTAATTGTCGTTAGCACTTGGAGGGGTTGACCTCCAGGCCAATTGTCTGTGAAGCTCAGCTGTGCTCAGGTTGGATGGGCGGAGTCTCCGTGCCAAGCAGACAGCATTAGCTCTGCCCTGTGCGGCCCCAGGGACCCTGTGCCGGGGGGGGGGGGGGCAATGGCCGCCACCACCTCTGAGAGAGAGCCGCTGCCGAGCTCCACCAGCTGCCAGGGAATTCAGACTCTCCCCAAATGACTCTGCACACCCAATGTCTCAGCCAGGGTCATAAAACAAAGCAGACTGACGGTTTTCCAAATGAGAGACAAGTTGCAGAGCGGTCTCTGCGCAGTCACGCAGCTGAGCTGTTTGCGCTCAAGCTGCCTTCTCCACAAGCCGGGAGAGCCCTGCAGCACCCGAGCTTCGGCGTGCCCTCCCACTGTCCAGTTTTCACCCCGTGTGATAGTGGGTTCTCTGGACTTCACCCAAAGCTGGAGAATCAGTCCAGTGGGACATCTTTGTCTCCCCGTTCGAGAAAACTGGCCGGTTTTCAGCCGCCCGCCCTCTCCGCTGGCGCTCGCTCCAAACCTCTCTCCGCAGGAATCTTTCAAAGCTGTCCGCCGCCGCTCCTCTGAGTCACAGTGTCTTATTTTCACTTTTATGTGTGGAATTTTCACTCGGCCAGCTTTCTAGTGATTCTGGAAGGTGTTTGTTCTTTCGTTAAGTTGTAGTATTAAAATTGCTGAGTATGACGGCAAGATAGGTGTTTTACCTATGCTGCCATCTTGGTTCTCCCGTGCCATAGAGCTTTATATGTATTGCAAATGCATGAGTCAACTTAGCCTTTATATATATATATATATATATATATATATATATATATATATAGAGAGAGAGAGAGAGAGAGAGAGAGAGAGAGAGAGAGAAAATTGCTTAATTACCAGTATAATTCTTTCTGATTTAAACGTTTTCCAGCCCAGTGAAGCACCCCAACTTCTCTTTCAGGTAATTGTCAGCAACATAGCAGTAAATATCAACATGAAACAGATTTTGATTGTAGATCACACAGGGAGAACAAAGGGCAAAATATTTAATTGTAGCAGTGTTTGACTATATTCTGTGCAGTAAGAAAACCTGAAGTTATTTTCAAGTTCCAGCATTTCTTATTTATTTTCAGTAAGGTCAAGTTTCTAAACTTCTAATTCTCCCATTTTCTGACTAATTAAGAGAAAATGTGATTTTACTGAATTTCCTACCTGCCTACTCCAGGACTTCCGTGAGGATCAAATGAGATGAGGCATGGGAAAATGTTTTACAAATATTTGGTTGAACTGTAAAATGTTTGCACCTGACTGTAAAGCAAGTTGGGTTCCTTGGCTAAAGAAACTCCAAGGAGGCTAGTTGCTAGGGAGAGTAAGTCAGGTGTTGCTATGTGACGCCACTGCCCAGTTCCCACAGTGATCATTTCCAGCCTGGGCTAGGCTGTGGACCAAATTTTGTGCCATAGTGTTTTGGTATTGTTGGCTGTGATTTGTTTGGGTGTTGCTCCCAGGTGGTGGGGAAGCCTGTGTCCCACTTGGGGGAAGCCGAGTGTTGGTTTGTTGGCATTAGGTCCACAGTGCTGTTTATTTTTAAATGGCCAGTGCACTTCATAGCTACCAGTGAGATGGACACTTAGCCTTTTATATAGAGAGAGGCTAGTGGCCCAGTGCATGAAATTTGTGCATGTGGGGGAGGGTGGTTGTCTCTCAGCCCAACCTGCATCCTCTCTGATCTGAGACCCCTGTGGAATTGGGCCTAAGCTGGCAGTCAGACAACCTCCTCGCAATCCGGGACTGTGAGCTCTTAACCGCTCACCTGCCTGACTGCTTGATCACCCCTAAACACTCTGCCTGTTGGCCTGATTGCCCCAACTGGTCCCCTCTGCCAGCCTGCTCAGCTCCAACGTGCCCTTCTCACCAGCCTGATCACCCTCAACTGACCTCCCCTCCTGGCCTGATCACCCCTAACCACCTCTGCCTCTGCTGCGGCTGGGGCTGCAATTGGGACTTGCGCCGCATGCAGGGAGGTGCAGGTCATGGTCAGGGCCTCATCGCGGGAGGTGGGAGGCAGGGCCAGAGCCCCTGCTGTGTCTGGGGCTGTGATCCAGACCTGTGCCACCCTCAGTGAGGCACAGGCCTTGGCCTGGGCCTCATTGCGGGAGGCGGGGGGCTGGGCCAGAGCCCTTTCTGCAGCTGGGGCTCCAATCAGGACCTGTGCTGCCTGCAGTGCTGCCATGGCTTGCTAGGGGGGGAAGGGGCCCACCTGCCATCTTGCATGGGGGTTAATTTGTACATTCTTTTGGCTGGTAGTGCAGCAAAGGTAAGGTCAGTTCGCATGTTTTTCTTTTATTAGATAGGACTAGAGGTCCAGTGCATGGATTCGTGCACTGGTGGGGTCCCTCATACTGGCCTGTGCCTCCTGCAACCTGGGACCCCTCAGGCATGTACTAGTACTAATGTTCAAAGTGGCAGGCAGCTGGAGAGAAGCTCAAGCTTGGTCCACATACCACACTGCTCCTCCTCATCCTGGCCCCGCTGTGCCTGCCACCACTGGTGTTGGGTAGCACTGCTGTAGAGGCAGGAAGGCTCATGCCACTTCAGCAGCACTCACCAGCCATAAGCTTGCATCTGACAGCCATCAGTCAGCTGAGCAGCACCCCCACTGTGGGAGGGCACTGACCACCAGGGAGCAGCTCCTGTGCTGAGTGTCTGCCCCTGGTTGTCACCGCACATCATAGCAACCAGTTGACCAGTGGTTCAGTCATTTGGTCATTTAGTCTTTTATATATATAGACTAGAGGCCTGAAACATGGCTTTGTGCATGAGTAGGGTCCCTAGGCCCTGTGTTGTGATCTGGGGGCCCCCACTGGCACCCACCTTGACTGGCCTGGTGCCACTTGCTTGTCCACCATGCCTCCCGCCGCTGCCACTGCCACTGGTCTCACCCCCCTCTGTGAGGCAACCACTAGGGTTATTTGGAGGGGCCCTGCTGGCACCAACCTTGGTTGGCCGGAGGCCTGAGGGCTGGAGGGCAGCTCCTGCATTGAGCGTTTCCCCCTTGGTAGTCAGTGCATGTCAGAGTGACCGGTCGTTTCTCTGGCTGTTCCTCCATTCAGTTGATTTGCATAATAGGATTTTATTATATAGGATATATTTCTCTAGTATCTAAGATTTTAGAAATTTCAATTATACATTGAATTTCTAACTGCAGTTAATGAATACACTTGAAGTGGTTGGATTTATTTATCCGACCTATTTTCTATTATGCTTAAAAAACACATGACCTCTTTTAATTGATTTATTTTTTAAGCTCCAAAATGGACTCATTTCTTTATAAGGACCTGCAATTAATGTAAAATTCCCCATCTGAATTTTCAGAAGAGGTCAAGGATACTCTATAACATATCATGCTAACAAAGAACTCATTGAAATTCAAGACAGTATTGGCGATAAAAGGCACAAATGGGAATATACAGCATGAATTTTACAAAACTTCTTTCATAACTCAACTCTACGTGCATTTTCTTCACTTTGTATCTTCTTCCTGAGTAGTGTTATGAAAACCTAAGGATTCGGGCAAGGTCACTTAGCATGCCCATTCCAGCAGCCATATGTTTACAGAGGATCAGAAAGTGAACTTACCGTATACAAAGCCAATTTTCTCCAACACATTTGCCAAGAGTACTCTAGCCTTAATCATTTTCTGCTGGTGGCATTTAATATTTCTATTCATCTGAGGTCATGTCAATACCCATGGGCACTTACTTTATCTGAAAGAATGGTTTACTTGATTTATCTCTTCCTGCTAAACATCATTCATGTGATTACTCAATATAAAAATAAAAACTGAGAACTAGACCCTTGGTGCTCAGTGGTTGAGTGGTAACCAAATGGTCACTGGTTCGATTCCGGGTCAGCACATGCCCAGGGTGCGTGCTCGATCCCCAGTAGACGGTATGCAGGAGGCAGCCAATTGCTGATTGATGTTTCTATGCCTCCTTTCCTCTCCCTTCCTCTCTCTCTAAAATCAATAAAAACATAGCAAATAAAAATAAATAAATAAAAAATGAAAGTTTCTAAAAATATTCAGCCAGAGAGATACCACAACTGTCCCTTTGGAAAACACTTTTAACATATCCAAGGTAGAACATTAAATATTTGTTTTGTTTGTTTTTCTCTGGGAAAAATTATTCTGTGGAAATATTGATACCGGATTGAACCCATTTTCAATCTTTATTGCATTGCCAAATGATAGCTACTAAAATGAAGATTCTTTTGAGAACTGCAGAACTTCTGGAACACAGATCTAGGACTAAAGAGCAACAGATGGATGATGCTTTTATAATTTTCTATGACCTGGTACTTATTTTATTTCTTTTAACTTTAAATGTCTTATTGTTTAAAGTATTATAAAATATGATGGTGGGGTGACCTCACCGTGGCCTCCCCCACCACCATATTTTATTGTTACATCTATTACTGTTTGCTTGTCTAAAACATTAGACTATGGGATCAATAAGTATATACATACACACACATACAAACACACACACACTGTCTTTTGACTATAGTCATGTTGTTCATCAATCTGCTTTTTTCAGAAACAAACAATTTAATTTATATCATGGCAAAATTGATTCCAGTACAGTCATACCTATCCAATTAGTAGGCTGTAATGAAGTTTATGGGGTTATCAAAATAGATAGCCAGTTTGTCTATCAGATAAAAAACCCAGGCGAGTTTTTGCTATAGTATGTATTCATTATTTAAATATCTGCAGTGCAAACACAGGCATTGAGATGAAAAATTTTACTTGGAGGGCAATAACATGATTAATAGTGTTTGTCAACACTGATTATGTTAGACAAAGGACTGCCAGAGGGGAAATTTATCTGGACCATGTAGAACATACAGACAGATGAAAAAGGAGATAACATGATTTTGATGGATATATCTAGAGGTTAAAACAGTGTTATATTAAAAAAGGATTTTCAAGAAAATATCGCTGTGCTCTTTTCTTATTAAAATAACAAGGTTTTATTGGCAAAATGCATATAATCATATACATATTCTTATTACCCTAATAAATTTTATTGTAAAAAAAACAACAACTGGACATTTTCATCATGTGGTAGTCAGATAATAAATGACCATATTTACTGTTGAAAAGCAGCTTTTTTCTTTATCTTTTATTTCCTTCTAACATATCCCATTTAAAGTTGTAGTCTCTCTTGTCGAGATCAGTTTGGCTCAGTGGTTAGAGCGTCGGACTCCGGACTGAAGGGTCCCAGGTTCGATTCCAGCAAGGGCATGTACCTTGGCTGCGGGCACACCCCCAGTAGGGGGCGTGCAAGAGTCGGCTGATCGATGTCTCATTGATGTTTCTGACTTTCTATTCCTCTCCCTTCTGCTCTGTAAAAAATCAATAAAATATATTAAAGTTGTAGTCTCTCTACATTTTATATATGAGGCCCAAAATACTAGGTTTGAATATAATATAGTGAATTGTAATAAGATATTTCATCTATACCCAGACATTAGTTTTCACGAATATAGGATGAACATTAATAATATTTAGATCTCATTATAATCTTTATCCTGCAGATAAAACATTGAACCAGATTGGATTTTTAGACTCAATGACAATTATCTTATTAAGATTGATATCCAAATAGACTCACTCACATTAGCCATAAGTAAGTTTCAAATAGGTAAAGAGTTGATTATAACTAATGATATTTTATTTTTTTATTCAAAAATATTTCAGCATTGCCTTTTGTAATTATTTTTAAACTAAACTTAATTACACAAATTGTGAAAATATACAATTATTATTGTACTAGAGGCCCGGTGCACAAAATTTGTGCACGGGGGCAGGGGGGTGTCACTCAGCCCAGGATGCATACTCTCCAATTTGGGACCCCTCGAGGGATTTCTGACTGCCCATTTAGGCCCAATCCCAGTAGAATCCGGCCTAAACGGGCAGTCGGACATCCTTCTCACAATCCAGGACTGCTGGCTCCAAACTGCTCACCTGCCTGCCTCCCTGATTGCCCTTAACTGCTTCTGCCTGCCAGCATGATCACCCCCTAACCACTTCCAGGCAGCCTAATTAATGTCTAACTGTTCCCCTGCCAAACTGTTTGCCCCCAACTTCCCTCCTCTGCCAGCCTGGTCACCCCTAACTGCCCTCCCCTGCAGGCTTGATAGTCTCCAACTGCCCTCCCTTGCAGACCTGCTCCCTCCCAACTGCCCTCCCCTGCTGGCCTGATTTCCCACAACTGCCCTCTCTTGCAGGCCTGGAATCTCCCAATGGCCCTCCCCTGCTGGCCATCTTGTGGTGGTCATCTTGTGTCCACATGGGGGCAGGATCTTTGACCACAAGGGGCCAGCCTGCTTGTTTGTTGGAATGATGGTCAATCTGCAAATTACTCTCTTATTAGATAGGATAGAGGCCTGGTGCATGGGTGGGGGCCAGCTGGTTTGCCCTGAAGGGTGTCTCAGATCAGGGTGGGGGTTCCCTTGGGTAATGGGCCAGCCTGGGCAAGGGGCCTGTGGTGGTTTGCAGGCCAGCCACCCTCACCCCTCCAGCGACCCAAGCGGAGGCCCTGGGATTAATTTATGTTCTACAATTGAAACTTTGTAGCCCGGAGTGGAGCCAAGCCTTCAGCTTGCTCTGTGGTGACAGCCATTTCTGTTTAAATTCTATAATTGAAAGTGTAGCCTAGAGTGGAGGCCTAGATGCTAGGATCACACAAGCTTGGCTTCCTCCATCCCCCAGGCAACCTTAGCCTCTGCTCTCTCCAGCTCCGTGGCTGTGCCATTTCTGTTGGAATATATCTTTTATAATTGAAACTTTGTAGCATTAAGTGGAGGCCTAGGCTGGCAATGGCAGGCAGAAGGCTTGGCTGTTGCCGGGGAAACCCAACCCCCCACCTTGGTTGAGGTTTATTTGCTCCTGATTGACTGGTGGGCGTGACTTGTTGGTGTGGCTTGATAGGATGTATGGTCAATTTGCATATTACTCTTTTATTAGATAGGATAATAATATAAATATTTATTTGACATTTAGGTCTTATGAATTTTTAAAGGACAGAATAAAATATAGGAGGGTTTTTTTTTCAGATTTATGAGAGGTAAGCTAAATGTTTTTCCTCTTGCATATTTGTGGGCAAATGATCTGTATATCTATCTTGTGATCAGATTTCATCAATGACCTTGACGAGGTATTTCAATTTGATTTGGTGAATGTCAGGTCAAACGCATCAGGTATGCCTGGGTGTGTGTGACTTTTACTTCCTGCTGTATGGATAGGTCTGAGGATCTCTGAGAAATGTTATCATTATATGATGCTGTTGCACTCTAGGAACACCTACAAAATTACTCTTCTCAGCCCAGACATAATGAGCTCATTTTTATAACCTGCTTCAATCTTCCTTCCTCATGGAACAGGTGAAAGGAAAGAGGGAAATTACTCAAGATGCAAATTGTGTGGGCTCCTGTGAGCCAGGTACACCAGACTCACTGAGTGCCTGTCGGGGAGATGTGAATTTCTCAGAAGCGACTAGATCACCTGGCTCAAAGGGAGGTACTGATTTCCTGCAGTGTCTCTCATGCAGACATGAAGGACACATTTCTAGTTTTTTTCTTTTGTCAAACTATATCTTTTTCTCCTATAAATGCCCATACTAGAGTTAATATAATATAGAGACATTGAAGAACACGTTTTATTTTATCCCTGTAAAAAGGAGAGAGGGAGAGCGAGAGAGAGAGACATTCTATAAGGTTGCAGTGGGAAATATTCCAACATCCTGCCTCCTCATCTATACTTAAATCAATACACTTTATACCGACTACATTATGCATATGTAAAAAATGCTTTCCATCATAGTGAGAAATGACACAGCAATTAAAATGTCAAAAAGGTTAAGAAGACAATGTGAGATTAAGTGCAGTTAGAATTTTACTTTAAAACTTTTCACTTCTTGCCAAAACCGGTTTGGCTCAGTGGATAGATCGTAGGCCTGCGGACAGAAAGGTCCCGGGTTCGATTCTGGTCAAGGGCATGTACCTTGGATGCAGGCAAATCCCCAGTGGGGGGTGTGTGGGAAGCAGCTGATAGGTATTTCTCTCTTATCAATGACTTTCCCTCTCCCTTCCTCTCTGTAAAAAATCAATAAAATATATTTTTTTAAAATTCTCACTTCTCTACTGCTCATTAAAGTGTTTTTTTTTTTTAAAGCATTTCACATTTGGAACATTAACAAAACCCAGCCAACCTCTTAGTTTTATATGTCAAATTTGTGTATTTTTAGATACCCTTCGTTCTTCCACTACATTAAATGATGCATGTCCCTTAATTTTTTCTCAATTATTTAAAGACAGAAAATACTTCCTTATTTATGTATATTTTTCTTCCTTGAGCATAGGTAGATGCTACTTCATAAAATTCAGACAAGGACTTAGTAACACTTATTATTTTTTCCACTGTCTGCTCAATGGTCAAAATCATGTGCACTAAGTTGTATATGAAAAGCCTCTGCCTGTTGTCTTGATACAATCTTTTCCAATAAGGCACCGTTGACATTCACCTTCCTTCTGCATCACTTAAGCTGCACTTGTTTGCTGGAGATCTCTGAGTTAGCTCCAGTGTTACTGTGATAAAGAGGGAGCAAGCAGGCTTGTCTGCGGAATGTGGTTAGAAACTGACTTCTGATGAGACAAGTAAGATGAAGCGCATGCTCTGCACGGTCCTTAGGCCATGCCATGGAATCTCCACTTTTATCATCCTCAGAGCTTAGTGAATGCATAAGTGAAAACAGGAGCAGAATATGTAATGCTCTCTTTTCTTTCCCCTTTCTTGTCAGTAAGTAAAGATGCAAACCCGCACAGCTCCACCTCAGGGAACCCCAAGGGGTACATTTGTGCAAGGACTTAACCTTCCACATCAAGCTCTGAGCAGTCAGGGTAATGAGACTTTGACAAGCTATCGGCTGACATATAGGTTTTATTAGATTAAAAGCTCTGAAATGCCCATAAGGCAGAATGAGTCCTTGCATATTCTCCAATTCTAGAAGGCAGAGAATTGTTCTAGTCCATAAAGCAAATGCATGCAGCTCATGCCTGTAAATCTTTTTCTAATCAGTGTGGCCTTCGTTTCCTCCTATTGTTTGGAAGTATATTTCCTGAAACATGTTAACTAGATGCTTATGGAATATTTCTCATGCAATATCAACTTTTTTTCTTTTTGGTAAAAAATGTGACTTGTTTTTTAGTGATTTTTAAGTGCTTTAAAACAGCTCATGTTCAATGATCTGTTTCAAAACCCCAAACATGCACAAAATATATAATTCCAAGAAGATTATTATTTCTCTAAAAAACAGAATATTCTCAGTTGCTCTTTAATACTATGTTTAGAAGGTATCATGGTTAAAAGATCTTAACAACTGCTTAAACTGAATGTCTAACTATCCGTATTTCCTAATAGTTTGAATCAAGTTAAATATTTTTGGGTTTTACTTGAGAAGTTAAAAGTTTCCAGCTTTTCAATTATATACCAGTAGTGGCCCTCATTATGCTTGGGGTAATCCATAACCTAAATTGCTCACCAAGATCTCCCTCCCACCGCGGGATACCCCCTGCATAATGCTGGAGACTGTGACTATGACAGAGTCGACTACAGCGATTTGGTCATGGCTTATGCTCAGTTGACCTTAACATAGGACATGATTTAATCACATGAGGCCTTTCAATGCAGATTTCTCCCTGGTTGGGAGCAGAGGGAGAGTCAGAGCGATTTGATGTGGTAGGGGTTCAGTGTGAGGAAGCTTTTTTATTGCAGAGATGAGGGCCACATGACATAACCTGAAAGCAGCCTCAAGGAGCCGAGATCAGTCCCCAGCTGACAGCTAGCAAACACTAGGACCTTCCGTCCTGCTCCCTCAGGGAAAGCCTTTCTGCTGGATGTCTGGGGGATTTTGTAAGAACTACATCCTTCCCAGTTGAGCCCTGAAGTGAAGATGCTGTTAACTGTTTTTTTTTTTGTATTTCAACCTTATAAGATCCTGAGTAGAATACCTAGCTATAACATACCAGACTCCTGACCAATAAAACTGGTTCAACTATAAATTAGGATTGTTTTAAGAGGTTAAATTCATATCAATGCTTTATACATAGCAATGGCTCAAACAATATAATGTTATATGAGTTGAGGAAGTTCAGTGGAGGGAATTTCTTCTTGAATTTTTTAAGCCACTTTTTTAACTTCAAATATCAGTTAATATATTTTGAACCTTTACTATAGACTAGGTACTATATTACTATTTACATGAATTTTGTAATTTGGTCTTATAGAACCCTTATAGTGAAAAGGCTCTACTATTACCGTCCGCTTTACAGATGAAGAAACTGAGGCTTCGGGAATTTAAGTGTTTTCCTCAAGGTGAAGTGGTTAGTAAGTTTCCAATTGAGGATATAACACTAAGAAGTTGAAGGCAGAGACCATAAATGTACTTACCTCTCCCTTCAGAGTTTCTTAGAACCTCAGATCCCAGGGGCCCAGCTCCTATTCTAATAGGAAACCAATCAATGTGGCAAAGCCTCTGGCCACTCCCAGGGAAACTGTGACTACGAGTCTTGTTAGAAAGGAAGAATTTCAAACCCAAACCCAGACTTCGGTTCGGCATCCGCATTTTATCACGAACTCAGGGGATTGGTCTGCACATTAAATTGTTAGGTGCATATAAATTCCTACTTGACACTGTGGCCTTAGGCAAGCCACTTCACCCTGACATCCTTACCATTTCACACTTCTGTAAAACAGAGATAAACTACCCAATTTTCTTTAATAATGAAATTATACCTCAGTGCCAAGCACATTTTCTGCTAAATATTAAGCAATTGATAAATAATGTTTTTTTTTCAAGGATGAAGATAAACAAGGAATGATGAGGTTGGAAAATTCTTAGTGCTTCTTTTTCCCTGGAGCCCAACAGTAACTGTGTGTAGACAAAGTTCTTGCTTTGGGATCCAGTCTCCTGGGATTATGGGCAGGCCAGAGAATTCCAGAAAAAGATAGGGAAGACTTGGTCACCACACAACTCATGAGTTAGAATTCTTAGGATAATGTAATGTGGAGTTGGAGTTAACTGTGTGCTTGCCTCTCTCTTCCTGAGCATGGAACCACACGGATAAATATTATGCTTTTTCCCCAAAACATACAACAACAGTCCCCTTTGCACTATCAAAAACTCTCGTATCATAACTATCTGTTTTTAAAAGTTAGAACTATTAGATAAGATATATGTGAACTGGAAACGTGTTATTTTAAAATCTTTTCTTTGTGGCTAAAAAATACAATAAAAAAACTAATATCTAAATATATTGACTTTAATTGTTTTTAGTTGTCCTCCTTTAAAAACAATTTATTTATTTATTTATTTTCCCTTTAGCTCGAGCATAGTCTCCCTGCATATTTACTCTTCAATCTTTGGATTGCTTCTGAGGGGGATTACTTTTAAAAATTAGAATAAGTAAAAATAAACTAAATCCATGGTAAGCTAAATTTAGTGAAATAATATGGGTAGTGGCCACACATAAACTACCACCCGGCACATTTTCATGTTGGAAAAACATTTAAATGCCTGGAGGTTTTTGTTTGTTTGTTTTGTTTTTCTTTGTTTTTGTATGATAGAATGAGATAGACAATCACTGTGTCTATTTCAAGGCACTGAATTGGAATATATTTAAATTGAATTCTGAGCTGTGTTGTGCTTCAGAAATTTCAATACTCTTAACCTTAACTCTGAGATCATTTCTTTCTCTACTCATCTGTGCACATGATAATTTTTTCTGTCATCAGTGCATCATTTCATTCGGTTAACAAATGTGTATTTCATGCCTGCTGTGTCCCTACTGTACGACTGCCTCAAAAGTGTTTCCTGTTATCGTTCACCGTTTTAGAAATAAAATACTTGACTGAATATTCTCATTTTCATTTCCTATTATGCTCTATACACCCCCACCTTCTTTTTTCGTCTCTATTCCTATCTAACTGGGTTAAGAATTGGTTAGATGCATATTCATTCTTGGAAGAGTTAGAGAATCGGAATCCATGACAGCATATCATGAGCAAAAGCACCTCAATGGGAATGAGTGCTTTAGAGTTTTGCTTGTTTGTCCTCTAGTGAATTCGTTGAGCACCTATCAGGATCAAGGCCATAGCCTGATTCACCATCACTCCCTGTAGTTTAAGTACTAAGAACCTTCTTTACGAACAATCTGAAATAACAGAGACCTCATTAAAAGGTGATATGATCCTAGATCTCCTAATAACTAGTTGGATGGCCTTGAATATATTTTAATAATTTAAGTTTATATTTTCTGTGCATGCTTACAAAAATATATACATATATTTACATACACAATTATATAAACTATAATTGCATGCATTAATTATGCACAATTAAGAATTATACAATTTATATGATTGTGTATATGTGATTTTAATATATGATTTTATCACAAATGGCAGTAGCCATTTGCTCACAAAAGGTGACTGGCTTTTGATATGGAGTTGAAGAAATATAGATTCAAGTTACCATGTTCCTAGAAGCCCTCACCTCTTTGAATGAGTAATTTAATAGCTTAGAGATTCAGTGCTTCAATTCTTCCTAGACTTCTATTTCTTTTTTATAATAGAAAATTAGTTTCCAACCTGGAAATTTAGTTACATTTCATAAGATTGCTATAAGAATATGTAGTTTATTTGACCAGACAGTATTTGAAAATGACATAAAATACACATTTCATGGAATTTAACACAATAATTTCAATTGACATTTAATGCATAAATAATAAGGAAAGTGAAAATGATTGCCATTTAAGGTAATTTGAATAAAAATGATTACCATTGAAAAAAGGTAATATCTGTTTTTAATTTTATATTTAACTTTTTAAAAAAAAGTCTCAAGTTCAGAATAGCTTAACATGTATAAAGATTGACATTTTCAAATTGGAGAATAGTAAGGACAGTCACAAGATAGAGCAACCATAATGATTTAGTCACTTATTCATTTATGTTGGGGTGCATGCAAAAGTCAAAAAGAGACAAATCCTTATTCAAGTAGCTTGCATTACAGAAAGAGTTAACAAAGTAAGATAAAGGAAAAATAAGGTACATATATATAGTGTGATAGTAAGTATTTGTAAAAGCTCTGAAGAAAAGTGAGAAAAAAAAGACAAGTAACAAAGTTTATTTGAAGAGGATGTTTGAGCAGGGACCTTAATAAACTGTTTAGAGAAAGAGTTTTCCTAGCAGAAAGCGGAGCAAAGCTGTTGTTCCTGAGGCAGGGATGAGCCTGACCTGTTAAGGAAACAGGATGGAGGTCAGCAGAACAAGAGTGTAGGTTCCGAGGGACAGGAAGGGGATGAATTCATAGATGAAAACACAGCTGCATTGCCCTCTCCTTCAGGTACCAGGAATTCCTGTACTGTATTCCTAGTGTGGTGGGATACAAATGGAGGGTGGCAAGCAAGGGAAGACATGTTATTTACATTTTAATCACTGGCTGAAGTAGAAAGAAATGATTTTAGGGAGCTAGAGCAGGCGACAATTTAGGAGGCTATGGTAGTAATCCACATAAGAGTTGATGGTGGCTTGCCCTAATGGGAAGTGTAGGGTGAGATGAGAAGTGGCCCATACTTTTTAAAGAAAAAGTAAATAATTTCTGATTGATTGATTCTTGCTTTAGAAATAATGGACAAGTTCAGTGAACTTTAAATAAATACAGAAGAAAAACAAACACAAAAACACACCTCAGCATTATTCAGTAGCTTTTGTGAATGACTTAGAAGAAAAACAAAATAAAATGTAGACACAAGAAAAAGTGGATAATTGAAGGAGGGAATACACGCACACACATATATCCCTGTTTATGACACATTGGATCTTGTGTGAGAAAATAGGCTAAATGAATATATTTCTTTTTCTCAGTTGGATTTTTAGATAAAATATAATTTTATATATTTAAATTGTTTTACTTACATTAATTTAAAATGTTTTAATAATTAAATCAATTATTTAATAAAATATCTTTAATTTTTTTAGTTAAGATCACAAATTTGTCATTTATTTACTCATAGTCATATGTTATCTGCCTATTGAGTGGCTATTAGCTGAGAAGCAACTTTGCATCAATCTATGCAAGTTCTAGACACTGTTTGAAAGTCAAGATAATAAAATATAAAACATTTTCAGGAAGGAATTTACAATCTTGTGAAGTGACTATATAGAAAATTGCATGTTCCTGATGTTGAGTAAATTTAATTCATCTTAAATAACATTGCAATGTATTTATCTATATTTGTCATAAAATTTACCTGACAACTTGTTCTAAATCTTAAATATTTAATTGTGTGAAACTAATTTTGGCTGTGTTTTGAGTTTCTGGCATGTATACACATAAATGATATCAAACTATTGGTATCAATATTCAGCTGCCAGATCATCACTTTTACTTTGTAATCTGGTCATGAGCACATTTTTATGTTATTCTTATTAATATAAATATGTAGAGCATTACAATTGGTTAAAATTTGATATAGATCAAATGCATTTCATAATAAATAAAACACACTACACACATCAATCCCAATTTTACATTTTAGCTGTAGTGGAAAAAATTGAATTTTTGACCATGAGACATTGACCATAAGGACAAAAATAATTGGAAGAGTTTATATCTGCCTGTGTCCATTGTACTTGTATATAAAATTAACTAATGCTATTACCATTAGCAATACATTAGTCAAAATGGTATGATATGGCAGTAATTTTGAAAAGAGAACCCTTTTCAATATTATTTGGATAAGATTAACATTAACCCAATATGCTATTTACTAAAAAATGATAGGAACTTAAGCAATAAATACAATTCTCAAGATTTGCTAATTTTAAGATCTTAGAAATTAATTTTATTTCTGAACCACATATTGGATGCTGAAAGAAAAAAAATGTTTTTAGATAAAACAATGTATTTCCTATTATGCTCTTTCTTAAGATTGTGATTTAAAAGACTCACCATTCATATATCACAATGATAGATTTATGCATGAGATGTAGTGATCTGAGAACACTCAGGTAAAAATATATAGATGTTAAAGTACAGCCTAATGAACAATCAATAAATTAATACACATTCTGAGAACCTACAATGTACTGATTGACTGTCCTCTCCTTGACAAAGGATTCCTTTGGATCTGTGACAGCTTCCGCATTGTTTTTCCTTACTATTCAGGCAACTTCTTCTCAGAGTTGTATGCCAGTCCCCTTTCCTCAGCATGGACTTTCTCTCGTACTCTGTAGTGAAACCCAGGCTGATCTCATTGGCCTCTGGCTTTAGTTGTCGTCTGCTCCCATTCACCTTTAGAATGCCAGACCTATCCTCTGCACTTACCCATCACAGAAAGCTCATCAAGTTCACAGAGTCCAAAGTCCAAAGTCTTATATTGAAACACAGATTCACTTCTTTTATGTTCTCTACTTCAGTTGATGACATCACCATCCTCTTGGATTCCTATTCCAAAAATCTGGGTATAGTGTTTACATGACAGTTACTGGAGCCAAACCACTATAGTTTGAATACTAGCTCTACGCTTTGGCTGTCTGAGTTAAACAAGTTATTTATTGACTCTGTACTTCACTTTATGATATTAGAGTGCTATTTTCTATGTTTATTGTAAGAATGAAATGAATTAATAAATGTCAAGCAATTAAAATAATGAGTTTTACCAACAAGTGTATATGAGTGTTAACTATTGCTTTTATTATAATTTTTACCCTTTTCTTCTTGAACTAGGCCCTTTACATTCAATACATTACTAAGTTCTCCCATTTCTAACTCTGAAATATTTTTTTATTAGAGTCTTTTTGTTTTCACCATTTGGACAAATCCATCATTATCTATTTTCAATGGTAGACCTATTCATTACACTGATCTGTATAATCGCTTTCCAATTCAAAATATTTAAGAATATAAAAACCTCCCTGACCAGTGGTCTTTAGCCTACCTCTTGTCCTTAACATATGCCTATCACTAACTGCTCACTATCTCTTTACTCCATACACCTTCCAGTCCTACTAAGTAGCTAAGGACCCTCTCTTCTCCTGATGACATCCTTTTTGCTCCTTAGGTTTCAACTTAAATGTGACTTCTTCTGGGGCACTTCCCTAATACCCATTTCTTACAGCATACCAACTTGCTCTATATGCTCACATGGACGCTATACACTTGCCCTTCATAGATGTTACCTCTCTTCTATGAATTTAAGTTGTAATTTTGTGTTCACATGTCTCAAATGTAAAGTCAATGAGAAGCATTCATTAGAATAGGTCACTTTATCCTTAGCATTCAGTGTATTGCTCCACCATAGACTATGTTCAATAGATGTCTATTCAAGTAAGGAATAAATGCCGGCACTAAGCCCTGCTCTCACTGAAGTCACAATTTAGAAGGGAACTGCAAAACTGGAAAACAAACAAAACAAAAAAAACAAGGGTGAGAAGTGTTATGAAGGAGATGCACAAAGTAACATGTTGTACAACAGGGACAATCCCTAACTTCTTGTATGGTGACAGAGAAGGCCTCCTGAGGACACTCTGTGCTTTCAAGCTGAACTGAAAGATGAGAAAGAGTTGACTGGGTGAAAGCACCGACGTATGGGCGGGCAGGCTGAGGGAACAGACCTTGCCAAGTCTCTCAGCAAGAGAAAGTGTAGTTTCTACAGGAATGAGATGCACACAAGCAGTTCTTGGGAATCTGTAAGTTTGCATGGAGGGCATTTCTTTAGTGACACCTGCATTCTATGCTTGGGGGGCTTTTCCATAATGTTCTGCTCTAATCAAGACTTAGAGACTTTCTTGCACCTCAGATGAAAGGGGAGGTCTTAGTTCATATAATGGCATGTTAGTGACTCAGGATCTGACATAATTTTAATGAAAACACTAACAGTAATAAAGAAAGGTGTCAATATTTGCTGTGAGTTTGTAGAATAAAATTTTAACACATATTAGTATATGCATGTATGTATGCACACACATATGCAAATGCATGCAAAACACACAGATAACTGTCTAAAAAAATATACCAAGACTAGACTTACATGAAAGTGGAACTATAGGTTTTTACATTATACATTTCTCTCCTTTTGTGCATTATCCATCCATCGTGTGACCAAAACTTTTAAAAACACAAGTGAATACTGAGCAGAAATATCTATTTACTTGAAGGTACATAGCTTGGCCGGCATGGTAGAGCATGAGAAAGGTACCTTCAGCTGAGAAATCATCACATGTATGTTTACTTTGGCTAACAGTACTAAGGGAAAAGAGCATGATGCTAGAATGAGCTCCAATTTGTATAAATTGAATCACGATTATGTAAGGCATGCTTTTTCTAGGATTTCTGTGCTTCAGCCATCTCAGTCAGCCATGCAAAGGGGTGAAAGTTCCAGGGATTTGTTTGGCAGCATGAGTCTGAGAGGCCGCTTGGTGCAGCTGCCTTCTATTTGTTTCACCAAGAGATTGAGCAAAACTAAAGTAGTTCTTCCTGATGAACTGGCAGGAAAGGGCCAAGATAGTTTTTTTTTTGCTTAGCAACTTGGCAGTAGGAATTGCTGAAATATTACAGTCTCTCCTATCTATGAACTGAGACAGGCTTTCAACGGATGGCTCTCAAGCTCAAATACGATTAAGATAAAACCACGTGGCCTTGGTTTATATTTCAGCGGAGAGGAGGAAGATGAAGTTAGGCACTTTAAATACATGTACAGTAATTTCTCAGGAACCCTTGGCCGGTTTGAGCCCAGTGCTAATCTATGGAATTAAACTGCCCTGGCTGTGATGTTATAAGCACTGTCGCCCCCATTGATCACTGGCGTTTCCTTTGCATTTGGGAAGAAGGGATAGACCCATTGAGAAATTGTGAGCACAGGAAAAGCCCGAGATAAATATCTTTCTAAGAGAGCAGTGACAGCTTGCCATACATTCCCAGACTTTAAAGAGTTGTGGTTTGCTTTCTTTCTGTGCAAATTATGGAATGGATGAGAGTGACAGAGTGATGACACCAGCTAAATGGAAACATAATGTAGACAGTGACTGCAGATTCCTTATCACACTTCTGCCTACACACACTACCTGTAAGGCTTCTACAATTTAAACACTCAGGCTCTTCCTAACTAATGCAATGCAATTAATGATGCTAATTTTACCAATTGATTAGTGGCTTTCTGGAATAGATACTATCTGTATAAGAACATATTTTAACTGGTAAATATATTTTATATATAATAATTATTTGATAACTCTAAGAATCAAGAGGATTAAATTAATAACTTATAGTGTGTTAACCTTCAAGACTTACTATTATTGTTTTTTAGTGAAAAAAAAAATATTCTGGGGGGAAATAGATGATGCCATAATTCACCAAAACTTTAAATTCTTAGAGTATCTTGTTATCTGACTATTTTGTCAGTAGGTTGTTAGTTTATTATTGATATTAAGATGTACAACATTTGTTAATTGACAGGATTTCCATTCATATCTAGTCTCTCCATGTGCGTAAATGTGTCCTACATAGTGTCAAGTTAATAATGGGGGGAAAAAGGTGGGATTCATCATATCAAAAGTTGGACAGAAATAAATTGACAGTAAAACAAAATATTAAATTACAGTTTTCGTGTGCATAATGATAAAAATGAAATCTTGTAGAAATGGCTCTAACTCAGTTTGATCTTACTCTTATTCAAATAAGCATTTAATATGTTAAACTTTAACTTAAATTTTAAAAAATATATTTGATTGATTTTTTTTACAGAGAGGAAGGGAGAGGGATAGAAAGTTAGAAACTTCAATGAGAGAGAAACATTGACCAGCTGCCTCCTGCACACTCTCTACTGGGGATGTGCTGCAACCAAAGTTCATGCCCTTGATCAGAATTGAACCTGGGGCCCTTGAGTCCACAGGCCGACGCACTATCCACTGAGCCAAACCGGTTAGGACCTTTAACTTAATATTTAAAAGGCTTCCATTTACATCAAAGACAATGACATAAAGGACATTTTGCTAAATATATAACTTACACATTAATTTTAATTTTGTTTTAATTTTCCCAAGTTTAACTAAGAATATCATAAAGACACTTTAGTAGCAATTTTTAAGAAGAAGCAACTAAGAATTTTACTAACAACAACAAAAACTGAAATATATCAGAATGAGTTTGTAACTAAAACTGTTTTTAAACTCCCTGTATTTTGTATTTTCAAATTAAATATAATAAGGCTTTCACACTTTTTTTTTACATTTATGAAACTTTTACATTGCAGATGAGGTACATGAGCAACCTTTAGAACTTAAATCTTTAAGTTGTAATTCCTAAGCCAAACTAAAACACTAATTTTTGTTTAAACTGTGAATAAATCAATAAGGGTCCACAAGTCCTCTTTTTAGTTTTAGAAGACAGGAGAGATGAAGTTGAATTTAAATAACAAAAGTTATCATAAAAGGAATAAGCTTTTAAATTATGAAATAGCTCTAGTTCTATAGTGGAAATCTTATTGCTTCCATATGAATAATTTTTCATCAATGCACATTTATTTTGTTTTTATTTAAATATGTGATTTAATAAAATATACTTTAAATAATATGTTTCTTTAACCTGTGTTTAAACAACTTGCTGGTATCTTTCAAAATTACCACTTTCTGGAATGCATAATAGTGTATATTGAGAAAAAGGTTATTCAGAGAAATTACAGACTCATTTGCACCCTAACCTTAATGAGAGTTTATTGCCAGTCATCCATTGGGCTCAGTTTTGTTCAAACAATTATCAGACTGCTTTATTTATAGAACCATGTGCCTATTTTTGGCAAAAGGTTCTCATATATTACTAAAATACAATAGCTCAGGAATAGACCTTGCTTCAAAAATGGATTCCAATTACAATGGAAGGGGAACAGTTAGGTGAAGATTTCAATTGCACCATTTGCTCCTGGGAAATCGGTGGGACAGATTGAGAGGAACAAATGGCCATGATTGCACATGGTTATTTTTCAAAATTAAAATCCCAAATGTAAAGGGAAACTTATAAGAAAGAAAAATAGTCATTAAACCTAATTTTCATTTATCACTGAAAAAGCACAGTAGTATATTTAGTAAATGTCCTAAAGCAGTACCCAGGCTGCAAGAGTTGAAGGAGAGGGAGAGGGAAACTGGAAAAGAGAGAAAGAAGAAAATGAAAATATGCATTAATATCAATCTCAGGAGATGAAAAACAGCCTCTATAAAGACTCAGAAGTATGTCGATATTTTATTATTTGGTCTTCTATAACATGTATGACAATTACATACTCTGGGCCACACAGAATTTATTACTGACACTTGAATGCCAATTAAAGTAGGAAATATTAAAACAAAGCCTGTAATTCATACTCTGAGTGTTTGCTGTCAAGACTGCTTCTTAGAATAGTTATAAAGAAAGTTCTGGCTTGTAAGAGGCTCTTAAAAATAGAAAGCATGCTTTGCAAATCATATTGGAAGGTCAGGCTAAAGAGGGTTTCATACAACATACCCTTAATTGCATGTCTTTTTAAAAAATATAGTTTTATTGATTTCAGAGAGGAAGGGAGAGGGAGAGAGAGATTGAAACATCAATGCTGAGAGAGAATCATTGATTGACTGTCTCCTGCGTGCCCCACACTGGGGATCTAGCCCACACCCCGAGCCTGTGCCCTGACCAGGAATCAAACCCTGACCTTCTGGTTCATAGGTCAATGCTCAACCACTGAGCCACACTGGCCAAATGATAAACCACTGAGCATGCCGGCCAGGTTTATATGTCTTACTTGACTAAAAGATAATTGGATTTTAGAATGATTCATAAGCCTGTATGTTTTTTAAGTGGTGTCTGCTCATATTTGGTCATCTGCTACTGATCATTCCTTGTTCTCTTCCATACAGTTCCAGGATCATTCATTTTTGCCTGGATTGGATTAGAGGATTTCAAGTTCTAAATGATAGCACCTGTATCGCAAAAGTAGATTTTCTCCAATGTTTGTTTAATGATGTTTTCAGCAAAATATTTCTCTCCCTAACCTCATAGCTCCATTGCCTAGGTAAAGTTGTAGCCAGAACTTAAAGACTCTAAATAATTGATTAGTATGGCAATACAATGGTAGAAAAATTCTTCAGTTAACATGAATAGAATGGAAGTCATTGTCAATGGGAATATGAGCTTTTTACAGCATATTGCTATTATGTATATATAATGAAGATTGACAGAAGTATGTGCACCATGCTTATGTCAACCTTCTGACACAGTCCTTCTTTATAGTGGCATCGTGGTGCCATATGCAGGCCTCTACAACGGTGCTTAGTGGTCATAAATATTGTAGGGAGCATGGTCAATTTTTTATTATCTCTGACAATTATTGAAAATAACTGCTTCAGAAGGGGGCACCACCCAGCCAGCCACTCCTCTGCCCCTTGCATTTACTGAATTCTCTACTGATTAAAACTGGGATATGTGCTTTCTCAACAAATCCGGTCTTTTCCAGTGACCACTGCACCTGGGGAGCTCTTTTCCCAGCAAGGGTCTATATTGCCAGCTCCCTCTCTTCCCAAATGTTTGCTCACAAATACCTGTTAGGTAACTTGCATCTTCCTATTCTCCCACTACCACCCCAACCACCCTATCCCATTTTACCTGCTGCTCCACTTTTCCTATTTTTTAAAAAAATGACTTTCTCCTTTTAAATAGGCCATTTAACTTAAGTACATATTTTGCCTAGTGCTTTTTTTCTATCTCTCATCCTCAAAGAAAGACTTTTTTGTTTTGTTTTGTATACCCTTTTATTCCAAATACCTTAGAAAAAACCAGCTGATCCATAATAAGTAATCATTAATATTTGTTGAATAAAAGAAAAACATCAAAATTGATGTGCATTTTTAAATTTTTACTAGATGGAAGGGCAAATTTCCTCATATGCTTAGATCTTTAATTTAATTTATTCTCACCTTGAACAATTCTTTCATCTTCTTTCTCATGTAGTTTCTTATTAACATGTTAAGGAAAATACACTTTGGAAAGTGGAGTTAGTCATTTTTACTGGTCCGTTCTGTGTTACTTAAAACCAAAACCAAAAGGCACCTTGGGGTACTTTTGTTACTTTGGTGTGCCCCCATCCCTGTGCATTTAGCCCTTTATTGTGAGCCAGAGACCTAATGCACGAAATGTGTTCAAGAGTATGCCTTCCTTCCCCAGGCTACCAGCACCCGCTTCCCTCTGGCACCTGGGAACTGGGTTGGCTTCCCTCCAGCCACCTGCAGGCACCTGGGACCCAGACTTCCCTCCTGTCCCAGCTTCATGCAGAAGAACTTCCCATCTAATTAGCATATTATTATTATGGATAACTACACTCAGTTAAACAATCCCACAGTATCCACTAATAGTCACTGAGTTGCCCTCACATTCTTTATAAAAATGAAAGCTTGGTTAAAGACACAACTTTCTTTTACGGCACAATTTGTTGGCTCTTAAACTGGATCACTCTCTTTACCATTTGATATCCTCAACTGAGCAATTTATGACTGATTTGAAGGCCTCCTGTCCGCGGCAAGCAGCTGGTTTTAAAAGCTCCATCATCATCTTACATTTAATGAGTAAATGGCTGAAAGTTCAGCAAGTTGGTGGGGGAAGTGCTGGGGGTTTGATTCTCTGGCAGCCAGCTTGCTCTTGCAATAATTAACAATGAAATGTTTCATCTCTTGCCTTTTACTTGGAGACAGGGAAAGTGACTGGGATTATGGAGAGAAATAAATTTACATTGTCGCTTTATAAAGCACCCGTAGCTTCAGGAGCTCAATACACACAAAATTACTATAAGATGACAGTCTCGCCAGAAAGTAGTTTCAAAAATATTTAAAGCTCTAGGCAGAAGAATCAGGACACTGTAAGAATACAAAAAGGGGAAAAAGACATTTTGTTTTATCCTGTCCCTCCTTTCCTCCTGCTTAATTTTTTCCTATTCATCTTCTTATAAAAAGATCAAAGATCTATCTAACTTGTCTCCCTGAGTGAATCTATTTCAGTCAATGTCACAGCCCACCTAATGTCACTGCTCACTCACTTTCCCACAGTGACAAAAGTTCCCTTCACACTGCTCTTCTCAGCTCTCCCTGTGGGCCCCACCGCTGCATCCATCATCCTAGAAAATGATTTATTAAGAAAAGAAAGAGCGCTGGAGTTCTCTGAATGAGTCCTGCACAGTGAAGTTGATACCCCTGACAATTAGCCATGTGTATAGCAAGCTAATAGACCCCAGGTCATCATTTTTAACCTTGTTCTTCCTCCAGACCAGTGCATCTGGACATCTTGCTTTCCCCACCTGTGAGAGGTGATGCAGAATTCTCTGTCATCTTCCCATTCATGGAATCTGAAGGTGACATAAAGTCCAAACGCTCATGTCAGCTTTGTGAGTTGGCAGAAAATAAGTGTAGACTCTCACAAAGAGGCAGAAAATTATTCAGAGTTAAGGATCTAAGAAAATAGTAATCCCCATATAATTATTTTTATCTTTGATTATTCTTTCTCGGTTTTAACAGTGCAAATATTCATACTGTTGGCATGCTATTAAGAAGTGGTTGCTCTTCATCCTCAACCATTCTTCTATTGCAAATGTATCGGAAGCCCTTATCTGTGGATGAGAATAGTTGAAAGTGATATTAACCATCTTGTTTAAAAATCAGCAATATTTTACACTGAATAAATAACCTAGTCGATTAAGATGACTGGCAGGTTTTATTTTACTTCTTTGTGTTATTGACAAAAGTATATACTTAGTTATGTGTGTGTATAAGTATTCGTGTATAAACCCTGCAATGACTGAATCTTGGGTCCCCCAAGATAATTCCTATGTTGAAATTCTAATTCCCAATGTGATGGTTTTGGAGTGAGGTCTTTGGGAAGTAGTTAAGGTGGAGCCCTCATATATGGCATTAGTGCCCCTTCAGAAATATTAAATAGAAATATTAGCAATCTATTGTACATATTTCTTATGGATGTTCAAAACAACTTTATCCTATGTAATAAAATAGTAATATGCAAATTGTCACTCCAAGACACAAGATGGCCGCCCCCATGTGGTAAAAGATGGTTTCCCCCATGTGGACACAAGATGGCCACCACAAGATGGCTGGCAAGGGAGGGCAGTTGTAGGGAGTTGGGGGTGACCAGGCCAACAGATAAGGGCAGTTGGAGGACACCAGGCCTGCAGGGGAGGGCAGTTGGGGGACCAGGCCTGCAGGGGAGGGCAGTTGTGGGTAATCAGGCAAGCAGGGAGGGCAGTTAGAGGTTACCAGGCCAGCAGAGGAGGACAGCTGGAGAAGACCAGGCAAGCAAGGGAGGGCAGTTATGAAGAACCCAAGCCTGCAGGGGAGGGCAGTTGGAGGGACCAACCCTGCAGGGGAGGACAGTTGTGGGTGACCAGGCCAGCAGAAGAGAGCAGTTGGAAGGGAAAAGGACTGCAGGGGAGGGCAGTTGAGGGAGACCCAAGCCTGCAGGGTTGGGCAGTTGTGGGCGATCAAGCCAGCAGAGGAGGGCAGTTGGGGGAGGCCAGACAAGCAGGGGAGGGCAGTTGGGGGGGCATGCCTAGGAGAGGGCAGTTAGGGGTGACTAGGCCTGCAGAGGAGCACATTTGCAGGTGGAGGACCCAGGCCTGCAGTTGGGGGGAGGCAGGCCTGCAGGGGAGGGCAGTTGGGGGGCATGTCTAGGGGAGGGCAGTTAGGGGTGACCAGGACTGCAGGGAGGGCAGTTAAAGGCAAACAGGCTGGCAGGGAAGTAGTAAGGGAGTGATCAGGCTGGCAGGCAGAAGTGGTTCAGGGCAATGAGGCAGAGGCAGGCAAGCAATTGAGAGCCAGCAGTCCTGGATTGTGAAAGGGATTTCTGACTGTCCATTTAGGCTCGATCCCACCAGCTGGACATCACACAAGGGGTCCCAGATTGGAGAGGGTGCAGGCTGGGATAAGGGACACCCACCCCTCTGTGTACAAATTTCATGCACCGGGCCTCTAGTATTATATGTTGCCAGTCTCTATGTTAAATTTGAGTGTATGTGTTTGGTATGACCATCAAAAGACTCAAATGAATGCATTCATTTTAGATTTTTATCAGATTCTATAATAAAATATTTTCTGGAAAGAATATTTGTCTGAGAATGAATTTTGAAATTATTGAAAGTAAACTAGGTTTGATCAAAACAAAACCCTGATCAAAGCATTGCATATAAGGTCATGAGTCTTTGGAATTTTGTTTTATCAGTGCCTGGGAAGGAATCTGGAGCTGAGTTGCATAGCTGAGCTGGATGACAACTACATGCTACCTAAATATCTTCCACTCTCCCTCTTCTTCAATGTTCTTCTTCTTTGAAAGTATTTGAGAAAAAAATATATGTTGCGTGGATCAGGCCCTGTTTCTTTGTTTACTGGGATCTGAATACAAAATGTCAATCACCCCTGGGACTTTCCTGCTAATAGTCTGGAACGTCTTCATTAATATTTGCCTTGAACTCCTGCTGTCTGCTGCCTCTCTCCTGTTGTCCTCAATCCATGTGTTATTTCTCCTTGCTATTGATTCACAACACCTCCTGTAAAAGGCTGCTGCAGATCAGATGTCACAGAAACCGACAGTAACTCAAGGGAAATAAAACCAAGAATACAAAAAACAGCAATAATTTAAAATTGCAGATGCTTATTGTCAGTGATCCAGGAGTTTAATGGGAAAGAAAAATAATGTAAACACAGCAATAGAAACGGCACCTCTTTGCTGTTCCCTAGCTCCCAGGCTTAGCTCTCTATTTGCAGGTCTCCCAAGCTCGTTTTGCTCTTTCTTCCGCTTCAGAAAATTGTATCACCAACAATCCAATGGGATTGTAGCATTTATAATCAAGGCTTTGAATATGTCTGTCTATCTATCTTTCTATCTATCTATCTATCTATCTATCTATCTATCTATCTATCATCTATCTACCTACCTATCTATCGTCTATCTCTCTATCATCTATCTACCTACCTATCTATCGTCTATCTCTCTATCACCTATCTACCTATCTATCTATTTATCTATCTATCTTTCTATCTATCTATCTATCTATCTATCTATCTATCTATCTATCTATCATCTATCTGTCTATCTACCTACTCATCTATCTATCTATCTATATTTATCTATCTTATCTAGATGGGTTGAGTGAAGCACTGTTGTAAAGAAAGAAGTTCTTAAAGACAATATACTTTGTAAAGATAGTCCAGGCTTTCCATGGAGATACACATTTTGTAAACAACAACTTAAATTTTCCTTCCCATAGCTTTTTGCCACCTAATCATGCACATTGTTGCTTAAGAAAAAGGGGCAGTTTATAATGCCTTTTAAAATAATTCAAGCACCCCTCAGCTAACAGAGAATCAGCAAAGCATCTGAGATTATTCTATTTCCTAATATTAGGCCAGATCTAATTATTAGCCAGGACTCTCCGCCCAACAAATATTTCTGAAAATGGTAAGGAATTGGTGTACTTATTTCTCTTTCCTTTGAATGTAATATCTTTGAGTGCTTCTTGCAATTCCATGACACAGTTGGAGAAATATTCCCACATGCTACCATGGAAATTGTTCCTTTCCAATGAGATTTGGCTGCTGAAAGTTTGTGCAAGGATGAGAGTAAAGAGCCAGGCTTAGGGCCTGTCTCTCCAAGGAAGCAGGTGACCTGGGATAGCAGTAAAGCCACCTAATCACCCAGGAGAGGAATGTTGCCATGTGGCTCTAAAACTCTGTGATCATTTTGAGACAGGCATGCAGGAGCAAGACTATTAATAGTAGAAATCAAATCAGTCCATTCTATCCATCAGCTGTTGACTCAACATTGGTCAGGACTACAGTTTAGCGCCACACAATTAATTATCTGCAGAGCCAACATATAAAAAGAACTGGTAAAGAAACATTTTGTACATATGGTAACGATATCTAATAAATAGAAATAATACTGTCCCTCTAAACACAGTAGCCAGTGCTAGACTCCAGATCCCCACTTTCCAGTTTTTTAAAAGGAAGTTGTTGTTTTTAATTACATAAAAACTCTCAGTTAAACATACCTACACAAATATTTGTGCAAAAATGTTCATAGTAGTTTTATTAGCCTAAAATTGGAAACCTCCCAAAAGTTAATCAATATTTGAATGGATAAATTAAATAAAATAAATTGAATGGATATTATTAGCACAATAAAATACATACAGCAATAAGTAGCTAATGACTCAGATACTCAATGACATGGAACATTTTGAATCATTATGCTGAGATATAGAAACTAGAAACAAATTAATATCTACTTATAATACCATTGATATACAATTTAGCAAAGATTAATCTTTTCCATAGTGACAGTATCTAGGTCGGTGGTTGCCTGTGGTCAGGGGCTGGTAGAATGAAGGACTAGAGATCTTCTAAGTCTACTTAAATGTATTCTGCTCCTTTTTATACTCACGTTTTTTTTAATCTAAAAATATTTCCCCTTATAAAATTATCAAAATAAACAGAAACTTTATTTTTAAGCTTTTATCCTGCTTTGGTTCTTGGCTTCTTCTATGCAAAGGTATTTATGTAATAATTGACATTAACTGTTTCTGGTTTCATGATTCATCCCACCTCTTACATTCTAAGGTTCATCCTGACTCATTAATTGCAACTTACTCAAAGGAAAAAATCAGCCAGCATCTCCCATGATTCTCAATGTTTCCAGTAACTGCTCCCTTTCTAGCTTGCTCATTCATGTGTTTATCTGACTCAGCCTTCATATAACTTAGTTAAAAAATATTTGATCTATTCAAGTTGGAACTTATTATCCCTCCTCATCCCAAGAAGGTTTTGCAATTTAAACTTATTTTTTTCACTTGTCACTTAAAGTCTTAACATACTGGTCATCTGTGCATAAACTGTTGTCTTTATAAGCTGCTACCTAACAACTTAAGGACAATGTTATCCTTCATGTTTCTTAAAATGCACCTTTTACCCAAAGAAGGTAGCAAATATTTATATCCGGATGTGCAAATGTGCATATTTTTGGCTTACTAGAGCATGTTTAAAAAACTTACTTGAGAAAAAAAGTGAAACACAGTCTTAACTACTTGTGTTCAGAAGTAGTTCTTGTTGGCAATACTGAGGCCTCCTCTAAATGTCAAGAACTGTGGTTCTCAGTGCCAGCGAAGGTTAAATAAGAAAAAAAAAATCTTCTGTGAGAGATTATCTTGGAAGAAGAGGTATAAATAAATAAAAATAATTAAACTTTTGTTTCATTTCTATTGATAATCTTTTATCATAATATTTAGTTTATATTTCCAGTGAAGTGTATGTACTTATAGGAGGATATATTTATTTATCCTGAAGGAACATGTGTTAACAAGTAATTGGGTGATACTGTTTTCATTGTCATCTGTGTGAAATAAAAGAGATATTTTAAATGTAAAAACAACACCTATATTTAAAAGAAATAACTTTCTATCTTACTTGTTGTGTGACTGACAATAACAAGTCTCTTTGCTATGTAAATTTGTCAACTGAAGAACAGAGTGCATTATCTTATTGAGTGTTATTATGCACCATCAGCATCTATTATCCCTATTAATTCCAAGTTCAACCTCCACCTTGTCCTTTTCCTCTTCTAATTGCCAGTGGAGAAATCATTTCTGGTCAAGATCAGAAGCTCATCTGCCTATCTAACCTTGAACATCAATCTAACAAAAGAGCAGATGCTATTAGCATTGGAGTCGTGGCTAATACATGCAAAGGTCCGATAAAGAGCAACAATGCACTTTGGTGCCTCCATCACTCTTTGGCACCCCAGAAAGTAACCTATAGCTTTCATAAAATATCCCCATACGGATAGCATATTAGACATACAGAATGTTAATGTCAGGTCATTATATCAGGGGTTTTCTCAGTCAAAAAGTGTCACTGTATATCGAATTCTACTTGTAAACCAAGATTCAGACATTACAATCATGGCTTATATTGCCTTCATAACATCTCATTTAATGCTCTTTCCAGGGCTGCAAACAACACTACTGCCTCCTATGCTACAAGATACTCTCCAATAACACAAACGTAGCAATTCTGAAGCTCATTTGCATAACCAAATATTATGAAACTGTGCAGGCGCATTTGAAGCTTTAGAGTCCATTGCAAAAGACATGGATATCTTTAACTTTAAGGTCTTGAGGAAAAGAAATATAAGAATTTGGCCCTTGCCAGTTTGGCTCAGTGGATAAAGCCTGTGGATTAAGGATCCCGAGTTTGATTCCGAAGAGGGGGTGAAGGTCACATGCCAGGATTGTGGGATCAATCCCCAGTAGGGGAGGTGGAGGAGGCAGTAGATCAATGATTCTCTCTCATTATTAATGTTTTTATAACTATCTCCCCCTTCTTCTAGGAAATTATATATATGTATATATATCCTAACTAATAAAAGAGTAATATGCAAATTTGACCGTATCTTTGCCACATGCACAAGCCACACCCACAGCCACACCCACCAGCCAATCAGGAGCAGATTATGCAAATAAATCCCAAGCAAGATTGCTGCCACCACTAAGAGCAGGAGGAAGGCTTGGGTTTCCCTGGCAACACTGGAAGGCAAGCCTCCTGCCATTGCCTGCCTAGGCCTCCACTCAATGCTACAAAATTTCAATTATAAAAGATACAGAAATGGCAGCAGCCACTGAGCTGGAGAGAACAGAGGCTTGGGTTTCCTGGCAACAAAGGAAGCCAAGGTTTCAGCCTGCCATTACCCACCTAGGCCTTCACTCCAGGCTACAAAATTTTATTTTATTTTATTTATTTATTTTTTTAAATATATTTTATTGATTTTTTACAGAGCAGAAGGGAGAGGGATAGAAAGTCAGAAACATAGATTAGAGAGAAACATCGATCAGCCGCCTCTTGCACGCCCCCTACTGGGGATGTGCCCGCAGCCAAGGTACATGCCCTTGCCGGAATCGAACCCGGGACCCTTCAGTCCGCAGTCCGACGCTCTACCACTGAGCCAAACCAGTCTTGGCATACAAAATTTTAAACAGAAATGGCTGCCACTACAGAGCAAGCAGAAGGCTTGGCTCCTCTCCAGGCTACAAAGTTTCAATTGTAGACATAGATTAATCCCAGATACCAAAGCCTCTGTTTGGGTCGCTGGGGGACATGACCAGCCTGCAAATCTCCACAGGCCTTTCACCCAGGCTGCCCCTCACCCCAAGGAACCCCCACCCTGATCTGGGACACTCTTCAGGGCAAACCAGCTGGCCCCCACCCATGCACCAGACCTCTATTCTATCTAATAAAAAAGAAATACACAGATTGACCATCACTTCAACACACAAGAGGGCTGCCCCAATATGGTCAAAGATCCTACCTACATGTGGACATAAAATGGCCACCACAAGATGGCCAGCAAGGAAGGACCGTTGGGAGTGATCAAGCCTGCAGAGAGATCAGTAGGGGTGACCAGGCTGGCAGAGGAGGGAAGTTGGGGGCAAATAGGCTGGCAGGGGAGCAGTTAGACATCAATTAGGATGGCAGGGTAGTGGTTAGCAGGTGATCATGCTGGTAGGCAGAAGTGATTTGGGGCAATCAGGGAGGCAGGCAGGTGAGCATTTTGGAGCCAGCAGTCCTGGATTGTGAGAAGGATGTCCGATTGCCCGTTTAGGCTTGATGTGATCGGGCCTAAATGGGCAGTTGGACATCCCTCGAGGGGTCCCAGATTGGAGAGGGTGCAAGCTGGGTTGAGGGACATCCCCTGGCCCCCATGCACGAATTTTGTTCACCAGGCCTCTAGTATATATATATACAATCTGGTTAGTGTTCTACGATTCAAAAAAAAACGCCTAAGTCATTTTTAATTCATGTATTTAATCATATTTTTCCGGAAATCCTTTTTCAGTTAATTATTTCTTTTTTTAAACCTACTTTTCTCTTTCACTTTCTGCACATCTCTCTCCTTTTTCCTTCATAGTAGCTTATTTGAAACAGCCCTATGCAGTTGTTAATGATAGGCTTAGAAATACTATATGTGAAGTGCTATAACTATATAACACCCTGCCACATAAAAACACTGAGAGAGTTTTTATTCTTGCCTATAAAATTAGCTAGAAGTCTCTCTTTTAACACATGTTCTTTTGTTCATTCTCTGTTTGATTGCATTTTGTTTTTCCCTGGCTCATTTTCTAACACTGGAATGAATTAATATGTAGGGAACATTAGGCAACCTGTTTAACAGACCTTTGATACGGTGCTGGGGAGAATAACAAAAAGTGGTCATTTTCTTGACAATTAGCAGCTTGGCACTTGCGAAACCTTTCATCAGCCTTTTGTGATGCAGTTCCCACTTCTGCAAGCAGCTGAGGTGGAGGCAGGGATGAGCCTAAAGACAGGAGAGACCTCCACTATTCCCTAATAGAGTAATTGCCTACTTTATAAGTAGAAAAACATTCTAAAATGTATCAGATCTAAACAACAAATGCTCAGTTGCAAAGAACATGACATTTGTTTAGCACACTCTTTCTTGATAGATTTTTTTTATATTTTATCAAAAGTGTATATGACCTATCTATGTGATAGCCAGACTCAGAGGGGGGATGAGGATAGAAGAGAAGGACGTAGTTCATCATGCTCAGACCAGACACCACCACCGAAACCCCTTCTAGCTGTTTGTGACATTTACTCAGCCCTCCCTTGCCAGAACACCGCACAGCCACAGCCAGATATAGGGTCAACAGGGCCCACCAGCCTGGGGAGAAAATTTAAAATTTCTCGCTTCCCTGTCCTGTAACTAACTGACCTCATGATACCATTCTCTGTGTGAAATCGGCCAATCACAAATTGCCAAATCTCCCTGCGTTGGAGATAAAAAGTGCTCGCTACCGGGGCTCGCGTTGCTCACTGCTGTGACAGTGGAGACGTGGGCCCGGCTCGAGTTCGTTATTAAAAGGCTTCTTAAAATTTTGATCTGGCTCCTTGGTGGTTGTCACTCTCCGCTGGTCCATAACCATCTATAGGCACGATAAAGTGAGAATTTGACCCCATTTGCACTCCCTCGACATGGGTACACCAATGCCCTCCCCAGGATGTACAGACTTTCTGTCATTCTCCTCATCGCAAACCAAAGGAAGATGTGAGGCAGCCTGGAGCTTTTTCTTAGCGCCTCGTAACACCTACCAGTGGAAAATGAGGTGCATGGCAGACCACACTAGTTTTTATGTGTCTGAAGGATGGATGGCGGGGCCACTTAGAGAGCTGATGGCTCCAGGTTGCTTATGATCTCCATTCCCTGCGACCTGAAGGCTGAGTGCCTTTCCCTAAGTGCTGCAGTCAGCACCGCGGAGCAGCGTGCGTGCTGTGGAGAGTGAAATCCATTACTGTAATGTACATAAATAAATGCCCACTTTATATACCCAGGTCTCTGTATACTTTCATTCTGTATGTGTTTTATTTAAACCCTTGGTACCTTTTACTTAAAAAAAAATAACATAAATTTTGGAAAAAAATAAGTTGATAATATGAAGGCAGCTTAGAGAATTTATTTCCCCCAAACTGAATTAAATAAGCCAACATTTTTTTTAATTTTGTTAAATATGTCAATAAAATCTGAAATACAGCAGCTTCGCACCCCAGAATTCAACAAGTACCACCCAGACCCATTTAGGGATTAATTAAAAGAAGATTCAAGAAGTCAGCTTAGGACTTTTCTTGGCAGAAGAGATTGTAGTCTGTCAGGAAGTGAGGAAAACATCTCAAAACCTCACAGAGGTGCTTGGACTGAGGAGAGAGGCCAGGCCTGCTGGCAGCCAGGGGAGAGACTGGCCATGCTTCACTTGGAACCCATCTCAACAGGAGTGCCTCGCAGACTCAAGTCCAGAATGGACAAATGGTGGAGTGTTTTCCCATAGATATTGTTATCAGAAATGGAATAATGTCCATGATAAGCCACTTGATAACTGGGACGGAGTCAAAACAGAAAAAGATGGATAAAGAAGAAAAGGCAAAACAAACAAAAAAATTGTATGGTTTTATCAAAACTCAAATCTTGAAAATATAAATATTTTGAAAAAATTAATCACACATATGGAAACAGGGAGACATATAAACCTCATATAGGAACAAACAAGACACCCTATTAAACACTCTTTTGTTTTTATCTTCTTCTTTATGTTTTTTTTAATTCAGATGGAAAGAATGCAGTAATAGTTACATATAGTGGCTTCAAGAGACCACATTTTATTTCTCCCCTTAGCACATATATCTAATTTTAAATTCTTGTTATTTTTATCTTTGTAAATACTTTTGTTGTGGTTTCTCAAATGCAAATTTGTATCAACTTTAATAGGACTTTATTAACATACTTTACTTAGAAAATAATATCAATGTTTAACCACATAAATTGGTAAGCTCCAAGCAACCCAGGGACTCTGATGAGTCTTTAAAGTTATAACCATTTTAAAATTAGCATGTACAACACATTTCTGTTTTTCCCTTGTAAATATTAGCCCTACTTTGTGACAGGAAATAAAAGAGATAATCAAGGCATCAGTAATTGCTAGAGATTGGTAGTCACTTTGGCTATGAAGACATAAAGTACTTTGACAAGAACTCCAACTTGTACATTCAAAGTCAAGTTATTTCATTGCCACTTAGGAAATGAAATATGTGCTTTCAACAATAAAGATTAAAAAAAAAAAGAAATGGAGGTTTAAACACTATTCTTCAGTGACATGAGTACACTGAAGGCAAAAATAATTTTAATGCTCACAACTTCATACCAAGAAGAGAGGATTTGAAATTGAGCAAGATTTAGTAATTGCCTTATTCCCAAAATCCAGAACTACATTTAATGCACATCAGCTTTACTCTGTCTGTGGTTACTTTCTTGATTAGAAATCCATAAGACATAAAATAGCAGTCTCACTCTACCTTCTCATTCGCATTGCTCTTTTTCTTAACATCTTCACTGTGCACACTCTCACTCCCCAAAACGGAACATTTGGTTGTTGACTAATGACCAAAACTACTTCACCCCTAATTCTCCCCTCACCAAACATACAGCATTTTCTTATTGTAGTGGAACAGCAATTAAGGATGATTGGAGTATTACATTTCTTAAAGAAGTTTTGTATGACATCTTCTGAGATAATAATGTGATAGAGGCTGAAGAAGAAGATTAATACAAAGTCAATGGAAGTTTGCGGATAAGGGAGAGATAATATTGTTTAGAAATATAATGGTGGGAATTACTTGACATTTTAGGATCCTAGAGGATAAGAAGGGCAGGAAGTAAAAAAAAAAAAAAAACCACAACCTATAATTTTTGAAATGTATATGAGTACAGTTAATATACTATTTGAGAGTCTGAAGTCACTTTTTAATTTTTGTTTCACTTTTCAATGCATTTTTATCAGGATGCCTTGCAATGCTTTAATTGTGCAGTGGTATATGTTGGTCTAGGTTGGAATCATAAGAGGTAATTGTGACTTCTCTTGAAATTGTAATTGTAGAAATCAATTTAATAAATGGGTCTAAAAGACAGTCTAAGTCAGCAGTGTCTGTGTTAGAGTGGAATTGTATATATTTGGTGGGAGAGAAAGTGGGAAAGAATGATTCACTTAAGCTTAGTTTAAGTGGCATTAGCATTGTGCAGCTACTGAGATGTAGGTACCATTCACATGCATAGGAATAAGTACAGAGGACAGTTTGAATTTTTAAAATGCAGAATTTGTTTTTTAAATATCTGTGCTATTTTGTGATTGTATATCTGAGTACATATACTAAATAACTTGACCTATGCTTCTTAGGAGAGAATTGAAAAAGCTACAGGAAAAAAAGAAACAAAAATAAAAAGCTACAGGATAGTGGCTTGTTTCTGTATGATTCTAAGTGTTGGGGTCCCTGATATGAAAAATTGTGTATATATATATATATATATATATATATATATATAGAGAGAGAGAGAGAGAGAGAGAGAGAGAGAGAGAGAGAGAGTCAAATTATTCCATTGCCACTTAGGAAATGAAATATGTACTTTCAACAATAAAGATTAAAAAAAAAGAAATGGAGGTTTAAGCACTATTCTTCAGTGATATGAGTACATTGAAGGCAAAAATAATTTCATTGCTCACAACTTCATACCAAGAAGAGAGGATTTGAAATTGAGCAAGATTTAGTAATATATATATATATATATATATATATATATATATGACTCTGAACAATTTATTTATATTACTAGTGCTGTAAACTCACTCAAGTCAGGTAGCCTCCCTGTACCACTAGCTCACCACCCTAATTATTATGTCAAGGGTCAGGGCCTACAATTCTATGAAATGTTTATTGAACTTTAGGTATAATCTGAATTATTTTCTAGTAGCTTTGAAGAATATGAAAGAAGTTTAGGACACAGAGACAGCTTCTATGGAGCTTATTAATTTTAAGTAACCTAAATAACATATAAAGTCCTAATGAATGAGAACATAAAATCAAAAAGCAAGATTTAGTAATATATATATATATATATAGACTCTGAACAATTTATTTATATTACTAGTGCTGCTATTTTGCTATCTATTAGATAGAGCAATTATGGTACTTAAACTTTGAAAATCATTATAAGAATTACGTGATGCAATATATATAAAATTAGGTATATGAAATACTCAATAAAGGGAACTTACTGTTATTGGCATTGATATCATCATCACCGTTACACTCATTAGTGTGCATATGTGTCTACCTTTCATGCTGTAACCTCCTCAAGAGCAGGAGTTTTGTCTCATTTATCCTTGTTTTTATAATGTAGCCCAGCACTTAAAGACTCGTTATCATTTATGAATTCAAAGCGAATGGCATTTCCATCCATTCGCTCAGAACTGGGCTGTGTCCAGCTTTTTAAATCAAGGGCTAATCATCTGTAACAATGATATACTTAGGGACTAGAATAGTCCTTGGATCCTGAGGCGCACATTCCAGAAGTTGATTTTTGATTTTATGTTCTCATTCATTAGGACTTTATATATTATTTAGGTTACTTAAAATTAATAAGCTCCATAGAAGCTGTCTCTGTGTCCTAAACTTCTTTCATATTCTTCAAAGCTACTAGAAAATAATTCAGATTATACCTGAGGTTCAATAAACATTTCATAAAATTATAGCCCCTGACCCTTGACACGATAATTAGGGTGGTGAGCTAGTGGTACAGGGAGGCTACCCGACTTGAGTGAGTTTACAAAGTGCAGCAAGGCAAGCACAAGCCTAGAGTAACTCCTTTCTCTCATTCCACCAGAACATTGTTTATTTTCACTTATTTCTTTACAAAAAGAGAAAAAAAATCACAGAAAGCAATCAAGTCTTAGGAAGCAGCAATGCTGGAAAAATCCATTCGCATCAAAAGTGAGTGTTGTAGGGGCTCCGAGAAAGCTGAATGCAGATGATGTCCAACTCTGTGTCAGTCACCCATTGCTGCTGTAACAAATCACCCCTAGTGTATTGGCTTACAACAACAGTCATTTATTACCTCCCAGATGTGTACAACACAAGTCCAACATGGAATAGCAGGTGCTTTGCTTATGGCATCACTGGGCTAAAAGTTATTAGCTAGGGTGACACTTTCCTTGGGCTCAAATTATCTTCCTAAACTCACTGGGTGTTAGTAGAGTTCTGTCATAGGACTGATGTCCCCCATTTCCTTAACACTTGCTCCCCTTTCATTTTAATGCCCCAATGGTATGAACTTTCCTGATGCTATGAGTCTGGCAAACCCAAGTGCCATATCTTTTAAACTTCCTTTTCTGCATAAGGAGAAAGAAAGATCTGAGTTTAAGGGCTCACATGATTAGATTGGCCCTGCCCCTATAATCCAGTGCAGTTTTCTTAATTTTAAAGTTTACCAATTAGTAACTTGATCACATCTGCAAAATCACTGCCAAAGATTATAAATACAATAAAAAGCAGATGGTGCCAGCCTTGATTTCAAATTTGCTGCATTTTCAATTGGTTAAACAATCAAAGGCAAACACTTGTCACCCTAATATTGTAGCCAATGTATAGAAATTAAGCAGGCTATTTTATGAACAGAAATTCAGCTAATCAGGGGGAAAATGGTCCCATGAAGCATTTGACAATATGACACCTTTATAGCTTCAAACCTTATAATGTAGATTCGGATCTTATTGCCATACAAATTTTTGAAACTGAATAGAACTATATACTTGTAACTATGAAAATGTTCTAAACCATTGAGAATATATTATATTTGAATAACTGCTTATTTGCTCATCATTTTATTTTAATATTAAAATAACCATGATTGCCCTTTCCTGAAAGTTCACTGCATGCCATGGACATATGCTGATATCTTTGCATATGTTCTCTCACAACAACACTGTGAACTGAAAATATCTAGTAAAGTGTCCCTTTAACAGAGATGGATGTTTATGGAGATTTTCTAAGAAATGCAAAACTAAAACACAAATCTTGCATGATGTTACCGAGATAAAAAATTAGAGTGGGTAATTAAATTCATGTTTTTACCTCAAAACTTGGCTTTGACCATTAAACTGTGTGCTTACCTGACACTTGACTAATTATTTTGTAAATGCTTTGATCAAGTTTTGCTGAGCTTGGAGATGTACATCATCTTAGTATTTGAAAGTTTTTAAATATAATTGATAGTTGAAGGAGGGGGGAAAGACCATGATAGGCCATATAATTAATCTAGATTATAAAATATTTAAGAGTAAGGTTTACAAAACTCTACTGACCTATTTATTTTAGTTTGTTTCAATCAGTGACTCATACCATCATCCAATTAGAAAGTATAACTGAATACATACCTTCCTGTGTCTTGTAAGAGTAGTCAAAACTGATAAATGTGAGGAAGAGAAATGTTTGAGTGTGTGTGCATAAACATATGAGTGCATCCTTTTGGAAATGTAAAACTAGATTCTTGTCCAGAGGAAAAAACCACCCAGGCCTATAAAAATTTATCACATGAGAGTGTCTTTTAGTAAAAGCTACGCAACGTTATTCGATCTAGTTGGTGTCGTGTTTTGTTTTTGTTTTGTTTTTCAAAAAGATTCCATATATATATATATATATATATATATATATATATATATATCTGTATTTAATATTCTTTTCAAATTATCAGAAAAATAAATAGCGGGGGGGGGCTTAATTTACCTCAGTCTTGAATAATCTCTCAATAAATTAATATTTTACTTTATAATTTTATGGGGAATAACCTAAAGAAAAAAGGTAAATATTATAAATATTATTAAATTATTTTTATATCTCATTATAAATTTAAAATTAAATATATGTAATCTAGTCACACTATGAACTGAAAATGTCTAGTAAAGTATCCCTTTAACAGAGATGGATGTTTATGGATATTTTCTTTAAAAAATGTTTATATAGCCAAATATTTTAAGTAGTTCCTTAATGTAATTACAGTACTTGTGGTGTGTTTATGCATTTCAAGTTCTACATTTATTTGATGGCTTGAGATAAACTTTCTCTATTTCTGATAGGTGGATATAAAGCTCCCAATGGTAGTTCATCTTTCAGCTAGTAAGATCCTGAAGGTATTATTGACAGTGCATAAGCAAGATGTGTATTAACAAAAATGACTTTTGGGGTAGCAAAATTACCATGTAAAGTGTTAGAAAATATGAAGCATCTCTTGACCAAAATTGAGGACAGATGGTAAATAAGTATATTATATAGAAGTGTAACTGCACAGGGAATATTTAAGTGGGCAGAATGTGATTATGTAAATGAAAAATTCACTTGTAACTAAGAGTTCTGAGTACATAGTGATACTCAAATTGCATTATTCAACTAAGTATAGAGTTATTCCTGGATTATGATCATAGGCTAAAGGACTGGTCTCTGTAAAAATGTAAAACATCTATATTTGATCATATTCCTTACCTAAACTTTTAATATTTTATTTATTATAGAATAAAGCATGACTTTGAGAGCATATCTCTTTTTTTTATAACCTCCTTTTATCAATGTTTTGATAAGTGAATACACATTTGGTCATAACATGAATGTTACCTGAACAGTGATATTGCTTGAAAAGAGATGACAGGAAAGGGACAATAGCTAACTAACTACATCAAATGCTGCAATATTGTGATTTCTGAGAAATATATATTTGGTCATTTATGTGATCAAATTACATGTTTCATATATAATTGGTCTTCTTCCACAGTTCTGGCCTCATGGTTAAGCAAAACTTTGGCATTACTTGTGTTGAGACACAAAGATGTCTCTTGTGATGCTGATGTGTTGACCTTTGGACCACACCTAAGGATGGAGCTGGATGGCAAGAAAAACAACCTTGTGATTAGAGGGTTGGAACTCAGACTTTCACCCACAGACCTCCAGGAAAGAGAGAGTCCTCAAATTTTAATAAATTGCTAGAAGCCAGTGTTTTAATCAATCATTTCTATGTAACGAAGCCTCTATAAAAACCTAAAAGGTTGTAGGGACAGTGGGTTTCTGACAGAGCATGGGAGTTCTGAACCCCTTCCCACATATCTTGCCCCATTCATTTCTTCCATCTGTCTGTTCATGAGTCAACTCATTTTTATGATAAACTGTTAATCTCTTTTTTCATATTTTTATTGTTTTCAGATAAGAAGGGAGAGGGAGAGAAAGATAGAAATATCAGTGATGAGAGAGAACCATTGGTTGGCTGACTTCTGCATGCCCCACACTGGGGAATGAGCCCACAACCTCAGCCTGTGCCTTGACCGCAATCAAACCCTGAACTCTTCGTTCCTAGGTGAACACTCAAACACAGGGCCACACTGGCTGGACAATAAAATGCTAATCTAATAAGTATACTGTTTCTCTGAGATACGTGAAACCCTTTAGTAAATTAAATAAATCCGTAGAGAGTTTTATTGAGACATCTGATCTATATCCAGTGGGTCAGAAGCACAGGTTTGACTGGTGTCTAAAGTGTGTGTGCAGGTAGAGTCTTGAAGGACTAAACTCTTAACCTTGGAATCTGATGTCATCTCTGGATAAATAGTGTCAGAATAAAGTTGAATTGTAGTATACCCAGCTAGTCTCCTAGAATTGCTTGGTGGTATGGGGGAAAACCCCCTAAGAAGTCAGAATTGGTAGCAGAACCAGATCACCTGCGCATTCAAGAAAATAGTAGAAATATAATGATTTAGGAAACATTTTGAGTATTCAGATCATGTGATCTAATTGAGTAATTATTTTAAATATCTGTGATGAATTCATGGCTGTACACATTTTTTATCTAAGGAGTCCCTTCTAATGTCTTCCATAAATAAAATATGCTTTTTTTTAAATGGAGGCCCATATTCAAGCATTCAGAGTTCAGAGAGTTTCTAGTGTTCTTTTTTTATCTTGGTTACTATTAAAGCACTGTGAGACTTTACTCTGCTTCCAAGCTGACAAATTAGCCTGCCACAGTTTCAGGGGTGCTGGTGGAAGGCATGGGACTCATGGTCAAAGACAATGTACTTAATTACTCACAGTGACAGCAGTATACTGTGTTACAGCATTTTATCGTGCCATTCTCTGAACCTTGAATCCCATAAGGTGATTTGAAAAGAACCAAGTGCCATCTGCATAGATAGTGAGTTGATTGACAGGAGAAGGCCCCTGAACTTGGAAACTTGAAACATTTATAATGGGAAGCAAGAGTGCTTGACTTGCTGAGGAGGCAGATATAATCTCTGTCTCCCAAGATTGTAAGTAGAGCTCCCCTTTGCTCCAGAGAAATAATCCATGTCTATCTTCCATTCTTGAAAAGATCATCTAAAAGGGCCTTATTTGCAAGACCTGCAGAAACATGGGAGGTGCATGGATAGTTATATTCCTCAAGTGACATATCATAAACAGTAGTATGAAGTATGATAATCAGCCTCTTGCAAAGTAGGCGATGTTTTCCACACATTTTAATGAAGGTTGTTATCTCTATCAGTATTTGTCTTAAAATAGCCTGTTTATTGCTTGGTAAAAATTTTAAATTTGTTTAAATTATGCACTCTAAAATCTAGTAGTAAGTCTCTCAAATTTGTGATATGGTTTTAATTTTAAAAACAATATAGCACCAGTGTTCAACTTTTCATTTTCTTCAGGGAGTTACTGAATAAACGTTGATAAATACTTCAGATCCCCTCCAAATTTATTATGAACCTGTTTTGACATAAGGCATTAAAGAGAAAGCTTTTGCCACCTATCATCATTTGTCACTCAGGGTGACATCTCTGTGGCAATGAAATCACTTCATCACTCGGTTGGACTCTGGGCTTGAGTTGCCCACATGACAAGGCTCTAGCTACATTGTGCTCTCTCTATCAGTCCCCAGGCATATACAACTGAGGTGACCTTGCACTTCAGGTCATGCCTAGCTAGCACCATTGCTCATTGTAATACCTCTCATTCTTTATACGACTTCCTTTTGTCTCTCCTCCACGGTGCCACCTGTTTAGAAACAGTTATTCAAGAGTATATGTGTCCTTCCAGTCCTATTTCCATACTTTGCCTTAGATAGTGTCACAGAAATAGTGGTGTCATTTGTTTATTTCTAAATCGTATATTGCAGACATTATTTTTGTTCAAAAAGTTTCTGTTTCCTGCTGTTTCACTCAACATTACGGTTTTGAGGTCTATTTGTGTTGCTACATGTAAATCTAATTCATTACTTCGGATTGCTTTATAGTATTTAATCTTATGCCTTTGCAGATTTTATATCCTTGCTGCTGTAGTGATACACAGCTATGTATCACTTCTATTAGTTACCCACAAACAATGCAGTGATAAAATTCTTCATGACCATCACGTTATGGACCCATGGGAAAATGGGTCATCATATTATATATACACATTAGTTAAAGGTAATTATTTAGTAATTACTAATTAAGAATGAGTACCCTTTACATTATCACTTGCTCTCTTTTCTCATATATTTTATTGTGTGTTATTATGAATTTCTTGTGAATATTTTTATATATCATAGTTCTTTAATATAATTTTATTTTATTTTACTGAGGTAATTAAATTTTCTATTTTGCTGTCACATGGGATTCAGGCTCCTTGCATTGAAGTTAGTCTGATGCCTATTGATTTAATCAAATTATTAAGCCTCTAAAGAAGATCTGCTTCAAAGAGAGTAAAAATGTAGTTCTGTGGCATGTCCTACAGGCAATCTTAGACATATGTCATGCACTTGGACTGGGCTTGCAGAAGGCTGGGACTCATGAGAATGGGAAGCTAGAAGGAAATGAAGAAACCCGGACTACAAAAAGACCACGTCCAGGGGATCTGAGACAAAAACAAACAAACAAAACAATTTGTTTTGTTTCTACTGGAAGATTGTATTTCTACTGGAATGCATATAATTTCAATAGTCAAGTCTTCATACACTATATGAAATTAGTACTACTGTGCGATTACACATGGAGGAGTAGGAAAGAGATGCATATGCATATGTATCTACTGGATACATAGTATCTTTTAGTCCATCCTTTTCTGGTGCTTGAATAGTTCTTGGAGTTGTTGTCAACTAGGACCAATGGAGATGTGGAGCCCTTAGACAAGCAGGCTGAACCTTGCTGTGTCTCAGTTTCCTCCTTTGAAATATATGAATGCTAAGAAGCAAGCACTTTTGTAAGCATTAAATGCTAGTACCATAAAGTTTTTAGAAGTGTGCCCAGAATTTAGTCAAATTCAATAAATAGTTACTCTTATTACACTAAAACATTGTTGCATGTATCCTAACATATAAAAACCCTGGGTCTTAACTGGTAATGACCATCAGAAGTCAGTCCTGCAGTCAGCACTGGGTTGCCGTGGCAGGCTCGGTGCCCTAGTGCTGACTGCTGAGGGAGCTGTGAACCAAAGCCAAAGAGAGCCCTGAAGAGAGAAGCAGGGATTGATCCATTGCCTCTGTGGCAGCTTTTGTTCAGCACTTGCCTTTTTCTTTCTCTCCTAGCCTGGCCAGCAGCCACACCTTCATTTCTTTCCAGGCTGCCACTGGGACTGCTGATCAGCCCCACCTTTCTGATCAGGCCCCATTGATAAGCCCAAAGATATCAACTGCCATAGAAACCAATCAATCAGAAGTAAATTTAAGTGAAGTGTGAGGAGCCAATGGCTATTTAGGATGCAGAGCTTTTGATGCTGAATGGCATAGAAACTAATCAATCAGAACCAAATCTGGGTTAAGTATGAGGAGCCAATGGCTGCCTAGGTGGCAGAGCTTTGATGCTGACTGGCATAAAATCCAAACAAAAAGAACCAAATTGGCCAGAAGAGGAGGACAGTTGGGGGCGAGATCAGGCCAGCAGGGGAGGGCAGTTGGGGGCAATCAAGCAGGCAGGCAGAGGCAGTTAGAAGTGATCAGGCAGCCAGACAGAAGGGTTAGGGGCGGCGATCAGACAGGCAGGCAGGTGAGTGGTTAGGAGCCAGAAGTCCCAGATTACAAGAGGGATATCTGACTGCCTGTGGGATCGGGTCAAAACCGATAGTCAGACATCTCCCAAAGGGTCCCAGATTGGAGAGGGTGCAGGCTGGGCTGAGGGAACATCCCCTACGTGCACAAATTTCATGCACTGGGCCACTAGTTAATTAATAAAAGATATTAGGCCAATAGATATTATGTCTAAACATAGCTGAATTTCTATCTCATTCTGTATGTCAAAATGCATCCCAAGATTATCAAAGGGTTACATAACAAGTAGATGATAGTAGCAAATGACAATATCAGAAAGTAGAAACAACACTCAAAAATACAAACAGAAAGAATAATATATTTGACCATAAAAATTGAAATTCCAACTGTTATAACAATTCAAAAAGTAATAAAAGGGATATACTAACCTAGAAATAATATTTACAACACATCTGACCAATGTTATACCTCAAAAGCTCTTAAAATTTAAAAAGAAAAAGATTGAGTAACCTGCGATAGGTTGAAATATATGGCCCTTCAGAAAAAGACATGTTTAAGTTTTCCAGTATCTTCGACTGGGACCTTACTTGGAAATCAGTCTTCATAGAAGCTATCAAGTTGAACTGAGGTTATTAGGGTAGCTAGTAAAGCCACCCATCTGTTGTCCTTATTAAAAATGGGGGAAATAGGGACACATAGAGACAGTGACACAGAGGGAAGGCAATGTGAAAACATACGAAGAGCATTATGTGTAAGCCAAGAAGTCCTGTGGTTACCCAAAGCTGGGAAAGAGGCATGGAACAGATCCTTCCTCAAAATCCTCAGATTGGTTAATCTACCAATTTTGCCATTATTTTCAGACTTCTAGTCTCCAAAAATATGAGGTAATGCATTTCTATTGGTTAAGCCACTCAGTCTATGGTCTTTGTACTACCTGCCATAACATATTAATATGTCTCATTAAAAATGGACAAAATGAAACAGAATTAATTATACATGAAAACCAAGGACCTTACATGTAATGAAAGAAGAGGAATTTCTGAGATAATTTACAAAGTCCAATTAACTTGGACTTTATATATTTTAACTTATTATTAGATTTTTAGCGATCAAGAAGTTTGGAAATAATGATTTAAGAAGGTAAGGGGCTACAGCTTTTTCATTCACTTTGGATGAGATTATTAATTGAGGTGTTTACTTTGGAGGGAGATTTGCTATTATCATTAAAGTTTTCACATACACACAGTTCTGTCCCTATCAGGTAAATGTCTGGTTGTACAAACTTTCAAAGTATATTGTTCTTCTTGGACAATCCTGATAATAATAAGGCTAATTTTTAACTTCCTTTTCTTGCTTTCTCTATCCCCTCCTCCCTTCCTCATCTGGCTCCAAATGAAATACCATCCCTTCCCAACTACAAACAACACAATAATGAATATTTCCCAAACTTAGACCTAAACCCACATACGATGATGCTAGTTTTTATTTGATCTAATTCAAACATCTGCAAATAAACTGGCAATAGATGTTTGCTTGCCAAATTTTAAGAAGAATTTTTAAATATATTTACAAAGATAACAGATACTTATCTATTTTGTATGCTATACCCAGTGAAATGTAGGTGTTATATGTCTCCACTTACAAGTTTCAGAGAACTGATTGATTAGCCACTCAATCTACAAAGCTGTAGGTTTGCCATTACATTTTCTTATAACATGCCATTGTGAGTTCACCTAAAGTGTGGCTTCACCACGGACTGTTTCTGTTTTGTTTCAATGACTACTACCCTTACAACTGCATTATTGATTTTTCTCCCAAACCATAATCATGCAGAGTGCAACAGCTTGACAAATTTATGTTTGTTGCCAACATCTTGACCTGACAAGCTGCTGCGACTTCCTTACTTACATGGTTCCTTCCCATCATGCACGTACAGGTCACTGATGTTGCATTTGAATAAACATCCAATTCCAAATCACTATATGGAATGAGGGAGAAATATAACCTTCTGATTAAGGAAGAAATAGAAATGCTATGTTATTTTTACTGCCTTCTACACATAACCTTCAATCTAGAATCACTGACTTTGAAAGCCTGGAATTACCAAGACATTTTGAGTGGGTTTATTAATCTTGAAAGCAAACGAGATTCTGGACTTTATTAATTGTTTAATAAGCAATGAATGATTAACTGTGTGGGAAGCGATAGGGACTCTGGTGGCACTTGAGAGGGAAGGAAATGCAATATATGAAAAGCTCAGCACCTGCCCAAGTCAATATCCGTTTACGTGCTCACACCCGCAAGTAGAGGACAGTTTGTTTATCATTGGAGAAAGTCTGTGCTGCAGAGCAGCTGTGCAGGTGCTAAGATCCTCCCTCCCCCGACCCCATCATTCGATTGCTAGCTGTAAGAATGAGAGCTACCTGCATCCTCTCCTAGAGTTCAATGTTAATGTATTTTTCACCAATGTTAAGAGCATGACAACTCCTAAGAGAGAAAGAGACAGGGTGAGGGGAGGAAAAAAATAATAAAAAAGATAGAAATGTCGTTAGATCTGCTCCTTGAGACCAAATACATCAAGATTCAATATTAGAAGCTGTCATGGAGTTATGGCTTTTGTTTTTCTTTCTGTCACCCATCTGGTGCAAGTGCTGAAAGGCAGAGCAGGCATCTGCTGAAATACTGTATTCATTAATCACGAGAGTAGGGAACATGCCTAAGTCCCACTGGGGACATTACTTAGAGCCTCTAATGACTTAGGTCAGTGCAGGTTAGTGTCTCTTCTTCACTCTGAGTGTGGAGTGTTTCTTACTGTGTGTTGAAGGGTACCCAGAGTTCCCTTTCAAGACAATTGAGGGATATTATTTGGGAAAGCTCATCCTTCACTTACAAAGAATACGTGTTGTCTAAAGATGAAGGAAACTGCCTGGGCATCATAATGTCTTATTTAACACCTCGCTGGTTTCCAAACCTTATTATAAAACATTTCATGTATTTGAAACAGAATTAAACAAACCCAATTGTCTTATTAACATGGAAGTATGATGCTGATATCTAATCATCAGTGACTTCAGAGTTATTTTTCCACTCCACCTTCCAAAAAGTACTAATCAAAAGATTTTTTAAAATATAGTTGTATTAGACGAGAGTCACTCCCAAAGGTTGAATTAAAAAAATATTTTTATTGATTTCAGAGAGGAAGGGAAAGGGAGAGAGAGATAGAAACATCAATGATGAGAGAATCATTGATCAGCTCCCTCCTGCATGCCCCTAACTGGGATCAAGCCCACAACTGGGGCATATGCCCTTAACCAGAGTCAAACCCAGGACCCTTCAGTCTGCAGGCCCACACTCTATCCACTGAGAAAAACTCTCTAAGGTCGGTTACCTATTATTGATGATTTCTCTCAGGCTATAGGGCAGTGGTGGCTACTTATTAATGAAATCTATATAGATAGTCTTCTATAACTAGTGCCTTTCATGTAGTGTACTCTTTTTAATATCTGTTCATGTTGTAGCACATCTCAGTACTTTGTTCTTTTTCAGAACCAAATAATATGTTATTGAATGATGTTATATAAAGACGCTAAAGACGTACCCTGTAAATGGGCCCCTAGGTTTTTTATTTCTTCACTATAGGCCAAGAGTTATTAATCAAAAGTCCATGATTGTTATACTGCTTCACACCTTTGTATTTTAAGTTCACTATCTGGGCCCCTTTGAAGACAAAGTTCACTGGTTGCTTTTTCCCCCCAGTGTATGGGTCACACTCTCCTTTTGCTTTGCAAGTCGTATAATTGTTGAAAACGGAAATGTATAAATAACATATTGTAACAGCAGTGGACATTGAAACTCCAGTCCCCTCCTCTGGGTATTGTTCTTACTGTTTGTTTGGTCATTTATTTGCTCAGTGAATTGGATGGACTCATTTGGAAGTGTCTATTGCATCCATGATATGCAACCTTTGATAGCCTCGTTCCTATTGTTTCCTCACTTGACCTTTTAACCTGGCTCCATGTGGTATTGGCCCTGCATATGCATAAGCCACCTATTGTTCAATGGCTGTGCTTGAGCCTGCTGGGCCACTTACATTTTCACTCTCTATCATTGCATATATGTGGTTGTAGGCTGCTATTACTGCTCGGTGAATTTGAATGTATTTTTATGTTTATTTTTGCTCCATGTTTAGCTAGGGACAAGCGCATGGAAGGTTTCATCTCTAATTGCTTTTGAGAGGGCACAAGGTTGGAAATACACACATTTTCCCAGACTTACGGGGATGAGTATAATTTTTAAGATCGGTTCCCTGGGAGTTACCCCGGGGTCAGAGTAGCTTATTGCTCAGTCAGCGTTTGAAGATGTAGTGAAGCCTCTTGTGCCAGGGAGACTCCTGCCTGTGTTGATGTGTCTGGAGAATGTTCTCACATCTGCTTCTTCCCCTCCAGCGATCGCCACTGAATGAGTTCAGCTTAGTGTATCTGCACAACCTTCCCAACCCCTGGAGTTGACTGATCCCACAGGGCTCTTCTTGGTGGTCTTTCTGCCTAGTTCTCTCTATTAAGCTTCTAGCTGTTGTGCCATTTGCTTGTTTCATAGTCTACAACTTCCTCATAATTACTCTCCACCAAGATCTCCATTCATTTCAACAATTTCCCCAGATAAGGAGTTTGCTTTCTATTCAAAATAAAGTGTGTTCTATCTGGCAGAGAGAGATGAAGCTCTCTGTCCTTTGGGCCTTCTTTCTTCCTGGGAGAAATGTCTGCACCAAGGAAACAGAGCTGGGAACTGAGGACTCACTTCTCTTGCACTCTGGCCCTCTCTCTGAGTGGGTGTTGGTGGTGGCTGGAGGTAGCAGTTCTAATCTTCTTTGTTTTGCTTCTACACATGTGGAATTTTTGCCCTACAAGCGAGCTAGTGGATTAGTTGAGCCCTAGTATTCTTTACCTGGTGTGTCTGAAGTAGAATTTCACTCTGTGAGTAGGGCTGGTGGAAAAGGGAGTCTAATACTCTCCATCCCACCTGCCTGAAATAGTGTTTCTGCTACTCGGGCTGGGGAGGGGAACACGAGAAACATTGCTGCTATCCTTCCTTCCAAGGATGAAATCATAGCTCCAGCCTAGGTAGCTGGGTGGAGAGGGAGCCTCCAACTTCTTGGCTACTCCTGCCCAGTGAAGAGAGCTTCTGTAACACAGTCCTGGAATGTATGCGTTTTAAAATATCATCTAAGGAAGCAGGTTATGGCTCAATGTCACAGATTCTTGCTATTCTTACCAAGAATGAGTAGATTTCCTTCCATGGGTGTTTCCACATTTGCTATACATGCTTCAGACTTAAAATGATTGTTTTTAAATAATTTCATCAGTAAAATTGCTTCTGTGTTGTGGAGGGTGTCTGCTGAATGCCTCACTGTGCCATTCCAGAAGTATGGTACCCCACCCTTTAGTTTCCTTCTCAGAATGTACCACTTTTTGTTTTTCTTCTTTTCTGATTAAACTGCATAAGATTGAGAATTCAGGAAGTTGAATTTTAAGGAGTGTGATAAAATTGAAAGTCCTTCACCATGTTGGCTGTTTTGCTAAAAGTGAGAATAATCTAATCGTACTCTAGGCTGATTATCAAGCCACTCTCCATCAGCTCCTAGTGGCTGGCTTCCTGTGAGCCCTCTTCAGTCTACCATAGCTGGAGCATTTTGCCTTGTGTTATTGATACAGAATTTGAATGCAGAATAAAAACCCAAACTATCTTCCAACTTAAAGTAGATATCCAAGCATGGTGAAGTGGTAATCAGAATGCAGATTCTATGGCTTTCAGCTCCTGAATTATTCCTAGTACTGATTTCCATCATTTACAAAGGTAATCTCCAAAGAGGACTCTAAACCTGTAATTTTCCTCCTGCTCTTGTCCCATTACTTTATGTAAATATTTACTGTATCTGTTAGAAAGTATCTGTTAGGCTGAGACCGGTTTGGCTCAGTGGATAGAGCAGTTGACTGCAGACTGAAGGGTCCCGGGTTCAATTCCGGCAAGGGCATGTGCCGTGGCTACAGGCACATCCCCAGTAGGGGGCGTGCAAGAGGCAGCTGATCGATGTCTCTCTCTCATCGATGTTTCTGACTTTCTATCTCTCTCCCTTCCGCTCTGTAAAAAATCAATAAAATATATTTTTTAAAAATAAAGTATCTGTTAGAAAGCACCATTTTTAGCCATAACCAAGCCTCCCGATAATGAGATATCAGCCATTTATCAGCAAATATTTTTTTAAAAAATATATATTTTATTAATTTTTTACAGAGCGGAAGGGAGGGGGATAGAAAGTCAGAAACATCGATGAGAGAGACATCGATCAGCTGCCTATTGCACGCCCCCCACCTGGGATGTGCCCATAGCCAAGGTACACGCCCTTGACCGGAATCGAACCCGTGACCCTTCAGTCTGCAGTCCGAAGCTCTATCTTCTGAGCCGAACTGGTCTCGGCATCAGCAAATATTTTTAAAACAACTCATTTATTTGACCACAATATCTCAAATTTATAAAGTGTTCCAATTTCTTAAGAATTGCTTTGGTTTAAAAAATAAAATTTCAGCTGAATAAATTTGAAGATCTAATTGGTTTTATTCAGTGATTCATAAATCAGGCAGCATTGCATTTAGCCATTAGAAAAGAGATACTGAAACTGAAAATAAGTTTTGGTTTGTTGAGATGGGGCCTGCACAAGTGACTCCATTTTGAATCTGTTGTCTTGCTTTCTAGCATTGACTAAACACATATCTTACAAATAAAAGCCTAGGTGGCCCTCAAGCCATCACGCCTGATGCCCTCAAGCCATCACAAGGTGGCTGCGTGCAGAGCTGGCACATGCAGATGGGTGGGGCTGGGCTGCACAGAGCCTGCCTGGGAGTCCTGCCTCCTCCCAGGTCTGCACACAGCTAGGACTGGGTTCCCACAGCTCCGCATGGTGCAGGGGAGGCAGGGCTGGTGGGTCCCTGCACAGTGCGGAATCCTGGGGGTCCACAGCTATGGCCCACCTCTTTGGGGAAATCCATTGAGAAGCCCCAGATAAGTGGGTGGGTGGGGCCTACCACTTTGGGATGATCAATCACGGGGTTCCTGCACTATGAGAGACACAGGTCAAGCTGGGGGTCCTCCCCCGAATAGTGCACAAATTTCATGCACCAGGCCACTAGTGTGTAATAAATATATATTTGTCCAAGTGTATTATTTATGTCTTAAATAATGTTTAAAAAAATTGTACTCTTACTTTTGCATATAACATTTAAAGATGTAATTCAGTTTCATTTGTGGTAATTTTTGTTTATTTCCACAAAATGAATAATTGCCATTTTGTTTTCTTGTTTTTCTATGTACTAATCATTAATTCATCAACAAATTCTCCAGTGAAGTCTGAATTGTTTTCTGTCATTTAAAGATACCATGTAAATAAGTACATTTAAACCATGGAATATTATTCAGCTATTAAAAGAAAGATCTCTTACCCCTTAAGACAGAATGAGGACCTGAAGCGTATTATGCTAAGCAAAATAAGCCAGTCAGAGAAAGACAAGTATTGTATATGACCTCACTCTTATGTGGAATCTAGTGAACAAAATAAACTGATGAACAAAATAGATTCAGAGACATAGAAGCATAGAAAAGATGTGAAATCTCAGAGGGAAAGTGGGGGAGAGTGGGAGAGTGGGAAGAGATCAGCCAAATAACTTGTATGCATATATGCATAACCCATGGACAATAGGGTGGTAAAGGCCTAAGTCTGACTAGAAGAGATCAATGGTGAAAAAAATATATATATATATTTTCAACAATATGGATTTATTTAAAAAAATAATAAATTATTTCTACAAATTCCAAGTATTTCCTTTTATTAAGTAAACTTTACTTTTTGAATAGGTTTAGATTTACAGAAAGAATGGAAAAGAGTACGGAGAATTCATAGTGCCTTGTACCCAGTCAACCCTATACTTAATATCTTACATTAATATTATACTTTTGTTACAATTAAATAACCAATGCTGATATATTATTATTAACTGAAGTCTATAATTCATTAAGATCTTCTTAGACTTATGTCTCTTTTTTTGTTGTTCCAGGATCCCATCCATCACATTTAATTTGTCATGTTTTCTTAGGCTCTCCTTAGCTGTGACAACTTTTCAGATTTTTCTTGTTTCTGATGACATTCACAGTTTTCAAGACTACTGTTCAGGTATCTCATAGAATGTCACTCGGTTGGGATTTGTGTAATGTTTTTCTGATGATTAGACTGGTGTTACGGATTTTTCAGAGAAAGATCAAAAAGGTAAAATGCCATATCAAGAGTGTTCTAACAATCCAGTCAAGCTCCCACCGTGAGAGTGAATGTGCTCACAAATCTCTTGTCTATGTCCCTTTTCATCATTTACTGGAAAGATGTCCCATGTTATACATGTATGATGCATGTATAACATACACTAGATTTTTCTCTATGATATATAATATTATACATGTAATATATACTATAATACATGTATATATGTGTGCATTAGAGAGTAGGATGAGGACAAATTAGAGAGTAAGAGTCAATGAACTCCACAAATTAAGACCATAGAGTAATTATCACTTTTAGGCATCTTTGTTTTCCTCCTAAAAGGCAACAGAAATTGTTTAGCTATTTCTACTCCTCAGTGTCAAATTTCTAAAATAAAGACTTGGGGTTAGGGTTTTGCTGAACCACAGCGATAGCAAAATTTTTTTTTTGATGTGAGTTTACTAGGACCAAGTGAGGTTTAGTAGGAATGTCTGTTCACCCCCAAAGCATTCCAGGAACTGCTTTCATTTCTGAAGAAGGTTAACCATGTCACATCACAACATCTCTGTTAAAACCTTCGGATGGTTTTTCTAGGACTCAAATTCTTAAATTATCATACTGACCTAAAATCTTTAGATGATTCATGAAGATAATGCACTTATACAATATGAAGCAGAGAATTTAAAATGTAGTTAAGTCACTTGTAAATTGAATGTGTAGAAGGTAAACATTTCTATAAAGTGAGGTATAAAGTTTATGGTTGACATTTTAATAATTTTGGGATTACATATATAAGTTGCCATATTTTAATAATATGAAAAGGAAGGTCTCTTTTTACATTATTTCAAATTAACATATTTTTTCACTAGAGTGAAGGGGGGAATTTAATTTTTTTAAGTTGCCATTAAAAAATTACAGCTGGGCAAGAGGCATAGTCACCATGAGAGAGTTCTCCAATACACAGGCAGCCTGGGAATGTTGCCCTTTACAGAGGACCATTCGTAACAATTAATGCATCTGTCAGCCTGAGAAAACATCTAACAAAAGCAGGCCTTGCAGTGTAATTTACTTGAAATAAGATTTTCTCATCTGAAATTGTTCTTAAAAGCAAACACACCCAAAACTATATCAACAAGACAGTAACCACAGCCTTTTTATATCTGTTAGCTTTGGGCTACTGAATAGAAAAGCTGTCATGGGCTATTTCACGCCCAAGTATCCCCTGCTTTGATATATGACTATTAAAAAAATCACCCTTCTGCTAAAAGGAATATTTGACTCCGGAGACTCAGATTTAAAAAGCCTTTGGAAAGCCACCTCGCCTCTACAAAATTTTAGGAATAACAGACAAATATAAAATTTTAAATACTATATCCCAAATTTAATGTATGGAGTAAAGATAGCTCTGGTGATGTTCTTTGTATCAAATACGTCTTCTTTAAGGTTCCCACGTTTCCAGAGGTGCTGCTACCCAGGACAAGTCTGCTGTTCTTGCTCTTATCACAACACCGTTGGTGCTAGTGGACCCAGGTTGGCAGTGTTATGTTTTTGTTTTGTTTTTTGTAAGTCAGGCTATGTTTTGTACCTGGGGGAGTTGTTTCCCTTTCACTTAAGAATAAGAGTCCTTCAGGCTCCTTCCATTACTTGAGCTGTGATACAGCCCTTTCCAAGCTCCCACTGAACCGTGGATGGAGGCTGGGATCTTCCAGGAGCAGCCTCCTGTGCTTGAAATAATCTCTGTTCATCTGCTCATGGAGGGACTGCAGAGCTACAGAATCTTGGAAGGGATTTTAGGATCTAGTGCAATAACATGAGTTACAAAACACACAATGTACACACTTCCTATTTGTGATGGAATATGAAGTGTTCTATTTTACCATGTATATAGCTTCACACACAGAGCATGGTTGATTGTGCCCCCACAATGCACTTGCTACTTACCAGATTTTACTTAGCATAAAACAATGCTGTGACTTCATGAGAAATGATTCCTCAGATCTGTCTTGTTTTTTAGATCCCATCTTTTTATTCATGCATTATTATGACTTGTGCATACCAAGGCTGGACGTGACTCCCAGATCCGGAGCTGTTCAGGAGATCTGACTAGCTGCCTTCTCCCCTGACTGACCTCTGCCTGGCATCCCCAGTCCAAGGGAACTGCAAGAAGCCTGCACAGCTAGAAGCCTGCAAAGCTGGAAACCACTCACCTTCTACTGTTCAGCACCTGTGCCAGGTCCCCTGGCCTGTCCAGTACCTTGCTGCGTGGATTAGCTGGGCTACTGTATAGTTTCTTTTCAGCCACCATCAACCCCGTTAACATCCTGGCCTTATCACTTACTGCTTTTAGGGTTTTTTTTTTCACCTCTGCCTAGAATTATGTGTTTCTTTTATATGCTGGGAGTCCTGAGGACCCTGATTTCAGAGAACTATATTGACCTGATAGCTTAGAGACTGTTATTCTACAGGAGACCTAAATAAGTCTAAGAAAAAATAAGTTGCTCAGCATTGAAACACCTATTTAGCTTTGGGAAATAAAGCTATATATATATATTTTACAGAGAGGAATGGAGAGTGATAAATAATTAGAAATATCGATGAGAAAGAAACATCGATCAGCTGCCTTGCACACACCACACTGGGGACGTGCCTGCAATCAAGGTACATACCCTTTACCGGAAGCAAACATGAGACCCTTCAGTCGTCAGGCCGATGCTCTGGGACCCTTAAGTCCGCAGGCCGACGCTCAATCCACTTAGCCAAACCAGTCAGGGCAGAACTCAGGTCTTTAAACTCACATTGCTTGTCTTACTAGGTTTTGGAAGCTTTGATGCTTTCTTCTATTTACACATTCACTAACACAGGGCAACCTAGGATAGCATCCAAGAGGATGGGCTCTCGAGCAGACTGTCCCAATTCAAAGCTACTTCTAGGCATTAATATTTGGACCATGTTCAAGTCCTTTAGCTGTTCTGTTCCTATTTTATCTGCAAAATGGGTATAATGAGAGCATCTCCTTCTCAGAGCAGTTGCACAGGTACTGAAAAGAATGAAGCACTAATAAATATTTCTGTAAATATTTGATTCTATTTTAAGGAAAGTGGTAAAAGTAATTTGGTGGCAGGGATAAGTAAGGATCAGCCTATTTAGAGAAAGAAGAGAGAAATGTTCACACAAAATGTAGATAACACAGCACGCTAAGGTAGAGTGAGTTCAACAAGAGCCAAAGGAGAGAGCAGAATGTGTGTGTGAGGGAACTGGGAATCCTGTTCCATGTTGTACTCCTATATGGCTTCAGTTAACTTGAGCCCTGATTACAATATTTTGTGTGTAGCTTCTGCTTTTCATGATATAAATATTTAATGTGCTGGGAAATTAGGTTAAGAAACAACACACTTTCTATGTTATATTCACACTAGAGACCTGATGCATGAATTTCATACAAGAATAAGCCTTCCTTCTCCAGGCTGCCAGCAGGCACTCGGGATCTGGGCTTGCCTCTGGCCACCAGCAGGCACCTGGGACCCAGGTTTTTCTCACAGCCCCTGCTTCATCTGGAAGGTAGTCCAGAAGGATGTCCAGTCTAATTAGCATATTATGCTTTTATTATTATGGATTATTATAGATTCTTGTCTACTTATCAATCATTTGTAAGTCAATCCCCTCACATTCCAGACACATGTTCGAGCATATCAGGTGGGGAATGCCATGAGTAGATTAGAATTGCTAAAAGATTACTCTAGTAAAGAATCAAACTCGGATTTTAGACACCTTTGGCTAAAAAGGGAGAAAAGATAGCTGGAATCAGAGTGGTGACAGTTGAAAATATCCGGATGTCCAACATCAAAATCTGTACTATACAATAAAAACACTCTTATTTAGGAAAATAACCTTAGGTGCCATTGCTCTTTAAAATTAGATACTTCACACCTTCTAAAAAGTGGAGGAGAAATTTTTCATGGAACAGAAAGGCAGAAATACAATCTAATTTGCTGCATGTACTAGACTAGGATTGGGAATAGAGGTTTTATCCTTCATCTTCTTTATTGGTGTTTAGCTCCCCATGTGTCTGAGCATGCCTGAGCGAGAAAGGATCATAGAAGATATTGAGTGGTCAAGAAATTAAATCATGTTGAATGTCCTTGATAGCAAGTTAGACCTGAAAACAGATGAGGGAAATGTGCACACTGGCCTTACACAGTTGCAAATAATCTCTGACCTATTAAATTTATTGTCACACAGGCATGATACAGCTCATGTCTGAAATTTCATTTTGAATGTTAAGAACAAATTACCTAACTAGAAATCATAGCCTGCAATTCAAAATCTATTGTTTATTTATTTACTTATTTTATAATCAATGTTTTTATTGTTTACAGTATTACAAATAGTACATATATCTCCTTTTTTCCCCCCATTGATCTCCTCTGGCCTCCCATACCTCCCCCCCCTTGCTGGACATGCCCTCACCTGCCCCAGCCCAGTGTCTTATATCCATTGGTTATGCTTATATGCATGCATACAAGTCCTTCAGTTGATCTCTTACAGTCCCTCCACCAAACATTCTTGCCTTCCCCCTGTAGCCTGATAGTCTGTTCAATCCTTCTTTGCCTCTGTGTCTATTTTTCCCCATTTCTTTTCTTGAAAAAAAATCTTGCCTCTGCAGACTAGAAATAAACATATAATTAAAACAAATGTTTGAGTCCAAATTTCAATGTCCAATAGTTTTGAGTCCCAGTTTCAATGTCAAACAGATCCTTGTATGTACATGTCAGCAATGATATCTTGATGGTGGACACATGGTGGCAATACAGGTCTGACCCTCTCTGGTTTGGTCTTGGGCAACCTGCAGCGACACACAGCTGCTGACTGTTAGCATGGCAAGATGTTGTCAGCGTCTTCCATATCTGGACTGTTTCTCCTCTTGTCTTTGTGGTTGGAGCAGACCTATTAACTCCTCTCTGTTGCAGGAATCCACATGGTCTTGGAGTTGTTTTCTGAAAATATACAAACATATTCTTGACCAAAAATTAATAATCTTTTCTATAAAATTGACTTTGGATCCTTTACATTTTTGCCCAAATGATTTTCCTTAGGCTTATTTTGATACCACGTGTATTTTTCATGGGTGTCTTGCTGTTAGCATTACAAATGAAAATTAACTTTGTAAAGTAAAGATTTCGTAGATGTAATTTACTTACAGGATATTTTTCCTTACATGATATTACCCTACTATCTCCTCCTTTTTGATTAAAAGAGGCTTTTGTAAATTTTATAATGCAGTCTTGATAACTTTAAATTTTAATTTTTTGCACAAAAATATGACTGCTTTAGGTTCATTGCATGTTAAGCAGTTTTACCATGAGATAAACTACCAATAGAAATTTTAGTTAATACTTTAGGAACAGGTTTTTGTCCAATACAGTTAAATTTTCTTGAATATTCACTTATCTCAATTAGCCAATTTAAATTAATTTGAAAACTTGATTACTATTTTATTGTCAAGTTTAGTAGTCTACAAACAATCTTAGTTTTTCCTATAAATATTAGTGGAAAGGATTATTTGCATTCTCGAGTAGGCCCTGAGCATTCCTGGTGCTATGCTGGGTTTAGATAGAAGGCAGCTGCTGTCGATCAAGTCTCTGTCTATTACCTGGGTCCTGATCTGAACTGGGCCAAGTCTCTGTATGTTACCTGGGTACTGATCTGGGCATGGGAAGCAAAGCAGCCATAGGGGCAGGAGACATCCTCTGAAGGGGTGAGAGTTCAAGCCCCTGCAAGGTTGGGGGGGTGAGGGTCTGTGCCCCACCTCTGTTGACCCCCAAGTTCTCTCCTGATAGCCCTTCTGCAACTGTGCCTGTGTTAGGTTGTTCCTTGCCTGAGGAATCTTACCTGTCTCTGGCTAACAAGTCACTGTCCAACAGAAAATAATGCTAACCACAAATGTGAGCTGCATATGCAATTTTAATTGTCTAGTTAAATGCATTAAAAAGTAAAAAGAGATAAAATTAACATAATAGTTTACATTTATTTAAGATATTATCATGTCAACAAGTATTAAATATAGAAATGAATAATGCGATATTTTAAATTCTTAGTTGTCATATTGTCTTTGGATTTTGGTGTATGGTTTAAAAGCAGAGCATGTCACAATCTCAAATTGACAAATTTCAACCAAATAGCCATGTATGGGTAGTGTTTACCATATTGGCCATATAGGTTAAAGTCAACTTTTTATGAACAATAATTTTCCAGATTGAAAAGATGCAATAAAATATATACTACTTTTGTTTCTGTCTAAACATCTCATCCATTCAGATTACTAAAAAATGTCATACCCTATTCTGGAGTGTCCTTATAGAATGCTTTTAGAGTATAACACTTCATCTAACATCTTATCTCAAGTATGAGGAATTACTTTCACATTAAATGTTCATATTTCAATATTTGTGAAGAGGGCATTGTACTTTTTATTATATTATATGTAACTAAATAAGTATTGAACTGAATTGACAGGTGGACAAAATGCCATTCCTTATAAACATTTAATTAAACAGGCATTGATTTTTATTTTAGTTCTCTTATTTTGGAAGTATTATATGTAATTTCTGGCCTCCCACATTTCTGGCTCTTGAAAACCTCATAGGCTGTGGATGCTGTGGCCCTAATTCTAAATATAAACCCACCCTAAATCAAGCCATGTCTTTCCAGCTTGCTTGCAAAATACAGGGATGCCCCTATTCCTATAGCTGTTAGTATAATTGTCGCAATCACAGGTTTTCACAAAATTGAATTTGCTAACTTAAGTTTTGCCATCAGGATATTCTGCTTGCCTATTTTTTACAGCATTGGTACATTTACCCAATTTTGTTAATTTGGTAACTGTTTGCTGTGTCTGATTTAAGAGAAGCAAAGATTATGTCTGTTTTCTTCTATACTGTATAATAAATGACCTAGTACAGTGGTTGGCAAACTCATTAGTCATCAGAGCCAAATATCAATAGTATGGTTCAGATTTCTTTTGAGAGCCAAATTTTTAAAGTTAAACTTCTTTTAATGCCACTTCTTCAAAATAGACTCACCCAGGTCATGGTATTTTGTGGAAGAGCCACACTCAAGAAGCCAAAGAGCCGCACGTGGCTCATGAGCCACAGTTTGCTGACCAGGGACCTAGTATATTGTAGTTACTCAGTAAACCTTGAGTGAATGGATGGGGGAAAAAGGTTTGCTGTAAAGATAAATTTAAAGCTCATTTTACCTGCATGCAGAGTAGAGGTTGTCCATCTAGTAGGGAGCCAAGGTTGCTCTGAGCTGGACATACTCTACAAAATAATTCCCACATAGCTAGGGTTTCTGCTATTCAAGGCTAAAGAGCATTTTTAAAACTTAAAGCTTGTAAAGCCATCTGGCAGGTTAGTATTAAGTTATATTTTACCAAGATCATTTATCGTTACACTTAAGTAACTTATCTTGTTTTGATTTGTTTGCTTATTTGTTTGTTTTCCTGAATGGTCTTATTCTTTGTATTATCTACTAGGGAACTTTTTGCTTTTTAAAAATTGTCTGCTTTTTCTTTTTTTCTGCAAATCTGTGGTTCTCAACTGTGGCCCGTTTTGTTCTTCCCAAGGGATATTTGATAATGTCTGTAGTTATCTTTGTTTGTCATACTGAGTGTGGGGAGGATGCTACTTTGTTATCTATTGACCAGGAAATGCTTCAAAAAATCATAAAATGGACAAAGAATTTTCCAACCCAAAATGTCCACAGTGCTGAGATTGCAAAACCTTATTCTTAGTTCCCTTTAAAATCAGTGATCCCTGTTTTATCTTTAAAATGATTATTGAATTAAACAAAACATTGCTTCTGTTTATGACACACCTTTTGCTCCATTGTAACTAATACTTTTCCAGTCTATAAAAAGCTTAGTTTAACAAAATTAACAGGTTGAACAGCAATGAACATTTATCACTATATTTTTTAAAGTCCTTTCTGTTTCTTCAAATGCTGCCAGATATAATGAGAGTTTTGATGATTATCATGCGATTCTAGAAATTTAATGTATCCCTGTTAATCTGTTTTATAGGTCCCCTTAGATGGAATATAATACTGCTGAAGCCGTTTCATCAAAAGGATTAATGCCTGCGTTATCATTTCTGCAATAAAACGGAAAGCTAAGAAGGGGAGGCCGCAGACACCTCAAACCTGGATTCCACAATTCCACATTAAGTGCTGGAGTTTTCATCACCCTGCTGTAGGAACGCCTTTGCCAATGCTTACAAGGAACTGCCTATCCCTGCTTCTCTGGGTGCTGTTTGATGGAGGTCTCCTAACACCACTGCAACCACAGCTGCAGCAGCCTTTAGCCACAGCGCCAAGAGAGAATGTTATCCACCTGCCGGGGCGGCAGCTGCATTTCCAACGAGTTAAACGCGGCTGGGTATGGAATCAGTTTTTTGTGCTGGAAGAATACATGGGCTCCGAACCACAGTACGTGGGAAAGGTAATGGCCTGTTTCTTTTGACAACTGCTTGATAGCAAGGGGTGTTACACGTTGTGTATTGTGTGTGGATGTTTTGTGCAGGAGTCGGAACAAACCAACTGGAAATGACATTCAAGAAATCTGGTTTTCCTTTCTGACTCAGTGACCCGGGTAAGCTTTGGGGAATATAATTTAATCTATCTTTACTTTAATAATCCTTGGTTAATATATTTTTCTTTGCTACATTTTTTTTGCTAAACATTAAGTTAAAATATACTGTATAAGTCTTTAAAAGTGCTATTATAGCGCATCATAGACATCCTGACATTGTTTACCTCTGAAAGAAAAAAGAAAAAAATCAACAGGTGTAAATATTCTGAATCACTGTTGTTGTCCTTGAATAACCAAGATGTCTTTCTTCCTCTTCACTTTAAAAACATGACATATAATTAGAATTGTGGTTCTGAAGTATTTGACTTGGCTTGCTTATGCTTTATAAATAATTTCTTTATTATATGCTTTGCAAGCTATTTGTGAAGCTATTTACGGTCAGGCGAAAAAAACGTTGGAACCCAAATACTTACACATTGATCTTCAGCACAGCACACAATTTTCTAGTCATATTAGAAGTTTATGGACTTTTTTTTCACCACAAAATAATTGATGGAAAATGTCTATTTCAGCACATTTAAGCTTTACTGTTATTTTCCTTAAATAAAATATTTTTTCTTTTATCTAAAATATATAGAAGTTATTAATGGCACTAGAAAACCTTTTTTATTCTGGAACAGTAAATATTTCATTTTATTCTGATTTTAAATTTTCTAAAAGATTTTGCCATGGTATGAACAAAAGAAAGTACAGATTCGCGTAAAGAGAGTTTAAACGAAGTGTAAAGATAGAAAAGGGAAGCCATAGTAAGAGAGGCATTAGCTGATATATAGGAGAGTATGTCTCTTAAACATTAAAGTCCTCTGAACTTTCTGGAACCCTAAACTAATGATAAACAAAACCAGTCTTAAAATTTCAGTGTTAGGTCAAAGAAGAAAACCCATTCGTGATCTTAATGTTCTGCAGTACATTTTTAGATTTTTTTTCAAAGAATATTGAATAATATGGTGCAGAAAGTCCTTAGATGGAAACCTTTGCTAGAAATGAAGGCATAGCCAAGGCTGCCTAGGTATATGAGGTTCCAGACAAATATTTCCTGTGGGGCCCTTATCTACATATAAAATTTGGGTCACACCAATTCAGTCTTCACTGGTTTCTTATAATCTTGCCAAAAATCTTTAGGGCCATTAAGCAGGAGCAATGTCCTTGACAGGATTCCCATCTACTAGGAATCAGTGACCCTACGACAACTCCTTAGGGCCCGTCTTGGTGCTCCACAGGGTATCTGGTGACCTCCAAAATTGAGAAGAAGTCAGAGAGAGCCTTAATGGACCCTGATGGGAAAAGTGGACACTGAGGCCCAAACAGTTTCTGGCTAGGCCTGAGCACCACACTCTTATGGCATCACTCTCCACAAATAAACCTGGGCACAAGAACAATCTGAGAAAATCTTGAGCAAAGTACTCCAAAACATGGAAGTCCCCTGGGGCTACTGCACGTTGTCTCTATTTATCCTATTTCTACCTACAATCATGAGGTATAATAATCACTACAATGTTTTGTTTTTTTAATTAATATTTTTTTTATTTTTTGCTGTATAACTTAGATTTAATAGTAGTACATATGTTTTCCTTTTATGGTGAAGTAAGTTCATGTTGTGCTGGTAAACTTGTTAATTTAATCTAAAGATTGAGTTTTAAAATCCAATACAAACGAAAGGTAACACAGCTCTAAAACTGCCTCGTGGGTGTCAGTTCACTCAAGTGCGCTGAGGACAGAGGAGAGACAAGGGACAGAGGTGCCTGGTGAATGTCTGATGAAAAGGGCAACTCTGGTTTGGATTAAAGCAGATCAATAGTCTTTAGATGCTCAATTTTGAGGTGAGAAAATGGACATTCTGTTGAAAAATTAATGAAAGTACTTCTAGTCTGTCTTAAATCGAGTAGCATTTCAACTCCTAATGGACATAAGTGAAGTGGAGGTAGGAGTTGCTTATGCAAGTTTTGCTGGTATTCCAGAGTTCTACCTTTGTAATTGCTTTGATAGAATGGAACTCATCTAACTCATTTAAAAGATTAGTTACTATTTATAAGTAGATTATAAAGAAAGAGGTACGACTTTGAGCCTATTATTAAATTAAGACATTTTCACAGGCAGATGGCCCCACATCTGTAAGTTGTAATATGAATCCAGGGTTCTGAGGCATTGTGAGTTTCTAATGCAAATGAAACAACAGTTGCCAAAATCTTCTTTTCACATGAAAATTGGTTAAAGTTTAATTAACTCTGTATTGATGATTTTAGATGTGGGAATAGTAATATGATAACATGGGGACCGATTTAAGCCATTATATGTGTGTAAACATATATAAATATATTTATGCTCTTGCTCTTTCGAGAAAGGCTTTGAGACAGTTTGTAGAAAAGTTAAGTATTATTAATAATATAGTATACAGAGCTACAGAAAAAAAGCAAGTGCAAAAAAAAAAATAAGCACAATAATCAGCCAAACTACTATAATTGAGCTTCAAATTTAACTTTGATTTTTGCAATTAGTGCATCCATGGAAAACATTACTTGGTATACTTCCCATGATCCGAGCTTTATTTAATGAGAGGAAAATATGATTTCCCTAGGTTCAAATATAAAATAATTTATTCACGTAGAAAGTTATGGGGGTGGGAGTGTTCTGAGCAGCTTAGTGGACATTAGCCTCAGCACTTGTTATGTTTAAAGGGAAGAAATATTAATGTTGACATCCTTTCAAGAAGACCAAACTGTGGCAGTAGTCATAGATTCATAGGAATAATAGGTGTGTAGATGGAAGCCAAATTCACATAAGTGGGTAACATGCCTTAGAAAAAATATAGAGAATATGTGAGAACTCTGATTTTCAGCTACAAAGCAGATAAAGAAGAATTAGATAGTTTTATGGATAATAAATTAAAAGAAAGTTTTAAGAAGTAACAAATGTCAAATTTCACAAGTCGAATTAAATAACAACTGAAAAGCCCGTACTGGTTTGGGCAGTGAGTGAGCCAGAGGTGACCTTCATCAAATTGACTTTAATGGTTTTCTCAAAGCTCAAAGAATGGAGAAAGTGATGGGAACAGTGAATATGTGTATGTGTGTGTGTATGTGTATGTGTATGTGTAAAGTCATCAAATTGACTTTAATGGTTTTCTTTAATGAGGTGACCTTCATCAAATTGACTTTAATGGTTTTCTCAAAGCTCAAAGAATGGAGAAAGTGATGGGAACAGTGTGTGTGTATATGTGTATGTGTATGTGTATGTGTATGTGTATGTGTATGTGTATGTGTAAAGTCATCAAATTGACTTTAATGGTTTTCTCAAAGCTCAAAGAATGGAGAAAGTGATGGGAACAGTGTGTATGTGTATGTGTATGTGTATGTGTAAAGTCATCAAATTGACTTTAATGGTTTTCTCAAAGCTCGAAGAATGGAGAAAGTGATGGGAACAGTGAATACGTTTTAAAAGTGTAAATGAAAGAGATTGATCTATGATATGTCTGGTGTGATGTGACAGATACTCTATTAGCTGGTGTTTTCCAGAGAAACAAAACCAATAGTGTGTGTGTGTGTGTGTGTGTGTGTGTGTGTGTGTGTATGTGTATGTGTGTATGTGGAGAGAGAAAGAGAGAGAGAGAGAGAGAGAGAGAGAGAGAGAGAGAGAGAGAGAGAGAGAGAGTTATTTAAGGAATTTGTCACATATGACTTGTATATGCAAGTCCAAAATCTGCAGAGTAGGCTGGTAGGCTAGAGGCTCAAGGAATCGTTACAGATAAGCTTAGTATAGCTATTCTAATTATAATATATATGTATATATACACATATATATTATACATATATGTGTGTACATACATAGGAATATAGACACACAATTATGAAGTATATCTCTTCCAGTTTATTTCAACTATATATTCCAGAGCTGGGAAAACAATTATAGTTGGGATGTGTGGATATGCTGGGTCCACTGAGAGATGTACCGGAGCTAAAATCCATTGACCGTCTGACTTCCTTCAGCCTCTACTCTGACTGGTGGACTAACAAGTGTGATCTTTTGCATCTTCTGGAATTGGTTCAGTTCAGAGCCAATTTCTAGTAGTTCCTTAAAGATCTGATTCTTTTTTATTTTTCCCCCATACACAGGAACCCTAGTAAAATCTTCCTAGGGAAGCTGGAAGAGCGACTAATTGTATATATATTTTTGTAATTTATAGTGTAATGAGCACCTTCCTCAAGGGGACCAGGGCTTTTTCCATTCAAGGGATTCTGGGTCTTTAATTTGAGTCTGGGATTTAATGGAGGGGCTGTAACTCTCTGTCTTTATGATTCAGGTTAAACTTGTGTTTACTAGAACTTTTTGCTGATGCAGATCAAGTAAGCATTTCATAGTCTCCCTACTAATTTCACTTCTAGGAACAATGCCAGTTCCCTAAGTCTCAGTATGCCCCAGTATTCAGAAAGCTGCTTTATCTCTGCCGTCCATTATAGCAGCCATACCCACCTTGCCTTTGACCATTGGATGCTGCCACCCTATCCCTGTCACCCCAGAATCCAATTATTCCTGTTGCATGTAGATTTCCCAATTGCATGGGAACAGTTCTCACTGGTCCTGGCCTGCAGAGAACAGCCACCAGGGAGCTCTTCAAAGATGTAGGTTCTCCCCTTTCAAGCTTGCTTCTATAACTCCTGGTGAAAGATGTGTCCTCTGGAACCTCCCAGAGTGGGTGAGTAGGTCTTAAATGACAAATGTGTTGGTGTTCCAATTTCCCTAAGCTTTTCAATTCCTTCCTCTGCAATAAGCCAAGGCAGATCTGGAATTTCAAATTTATTCACCGTGGGCAACCTTTTGCTCCATGTTTCAGCCAAACAAACTGTTGAATAACTTCCTAACCCCCAAGCTGCAACATTAACTAGAGAATTAAATGCAACATTATAGGTGGGACATTTGCTTAATTGGCCCACATCAATAAGTCCAATCTGATCTTACTTTATGTTTCTTCATTCAATAATGATATCTATTCTCACGTATATTTTGGATTTCTGTCTATATAAATTAGAAAAAGCAAGTTGTTCTTTTGGTGTGTGATGCATTTCCTCGTGGGCTGTACTTTGTACTCACCTTTCAGGGGCTCCCGAGCCTTGAGTGCATTTACAAATCTAGAGTAAAGAGAATGGGAAAGGATGGATTTATGATGAATCAGTAGAGTCTTGAATGACTGTTGACTCAAGGGAGGCCCTGAGGAATTCAGGGTTAATTTCCTCAGTCTCAGATGCAGATGGAGAAACAGCTTTGCTGGCCAACAAGACTCATCAGAATTTATTATTTCAATGTCTCCAGCTTCATCATAGTCTTCCCATACATCTGCACCCCAACTTTCTGGACCCCATTCCTTCACCATCAATGCATTCACTTTAAAAGTAGACAATTTGCATTGTAATCCAGTGACTCACAAAGTGAGATGCTGTGCTTGTTTTCAGCAATCTCAGTTTTGTGGTTCCAGGAGATAAAGTTCCCTCTCCAGCAGACATAGAGGTTGTCAGGTTATTTTTGTGGCATTTGAATTGGGAATTCAAATCCTTGAGTGTATATGTTTCTTTGCACACTTTGTCCATTGCTATGATCTGAAAGTTGTGTCTCCCCAGATTAATTTGTTGAAATTCTAATGCCTAAAGTAGGGATTTTAGGAGGCAGGGCCTTTAAGACGTACACAAGATCAGGTCCTCATGAATGGTAGTAGTGCCTTTATAAACCAGATACACTGCGTTCCCCAGCTCCTTCAACCATGTGAAGACACAGCCAGAAGCTTGTAATCCCAAAGACAGCCAATATCAGGTCATTCAGATACTCTGATCTTAGACTGTCAGCTTCCAGAACAGTGAAAAGTAAATTTCTGTTGTTTATAGGACTGGCTCTATTGTATTTTGTTATAGAAGCTCAAACCAGCTAAGGCATGTAGGGAGGGGCACAACCAGCCATATAATTATAATCATTAGTTTCACAAAAATGTATCATATAAATGATCACCCAGATTCTTAACTCTTATAAGTGTTTAATTAAGAGTATGCAATTGTCACATTTTGTATATCTCTGTTGCTAGACCACACTGTGGACTACCAGCATTATTTGTATGCTTTTGTTTAACAAAATTCAACACAACTTTTATTGTTGAAAGTATTACATGGCTCCTTTTTCCCCTGGATGAACACCCTCTCTCCCCACCCCACCCCCATCCCTATCATTCCTATCTTCGAGGACAAGCCCCCACTGTCCTAGTGTCTGTGTCCATAGGCCATGTAAATATGCATGCATACAAGCCTTTGGTTGCTCTCTAACCCCCCTTCCCCTGCCTTCTCCCCGAGGTTGGACAGTCTGCTCAGTGCCATCTTGTCTTTGGATCCATTTTTCTTTATCAGTTTATGTTGATCATTATATCCCACATATGAATGAGATTATGTGATATTTATTTTTCTCCTGCTGGCTTATTTCACTTAGCATAATATTCTCCAGTTCCAACCATGCTGCTGAAAATGGTAAAAGTCTCTTATTTTTTTATAGCAGTGTAGTATTCCATTGTGTAAATGTACCACAGTTTTTAATCCACTCATCTGCTGATGAGCACTTTTTAACTACTGGAAACAGGGTCATTAGTACCTTTGAGCTTAGGTACAGAGTCAGTTTCAGAAACCACAGAATCAATTAAGAAAACTCTTTGGATGTTAGGGAATTTTGCAATGAGAGGAACTACTAATAGAAATTTTAGTTAATATTTTAGGAACAGCTTTTTGTTCAGTACACTAAATTTTCTTGAGTATTCACTTATTTCACTTGGCCAATTTAAATTAATCTGAAAACTTGATTACTATTTTACTGTCAAATTTAATGCTCAAGCAAAAATCTTAGTTTACCCTGTAAATATTAGTGGAAAGGATTATTTGCATTCTTGAGTAGGCCCTGAGCATTTCTGATACTAGGCTAAATTTAGATATAGGGGAGCTGTTGCTGGCCGAGTCTCTGTCTGTAACCTGGGTCCCGATCTGAGATGTGCCTGGGAGGCAAAGCAGCCATGGGGGCAGGTGACCTCCCTCAGAAGTGGTGAGAGTTCAGGCCCCTGCAAGGTTAGTGGGTTAGGGTCTATGCCCCACCTTTGTTGACCTTTTAGTTCTCTCTTGTTGGCCCCTCTGCAACTGTGCCTGTCTTAGGTTGTTCCTTCCCTGAGGAATCTTACCCATCTCTGGCTAACCAGCCATCCTCCTGGGCCAAACAGGGTGATGTTAGATCCAGTTCTGTCTCCTTTGTAGTCTATGCCCCCGGGGCCTCCACGCCCAGCACCTGCCTTAGGTTTCCCTCGCCTGCTGGCGGGGTCCCAGTACTGATCACATATCTTGGGGGACCCAGGTTTCTTCTCCAGGGAGTGCCCAGCTCACACCATTGGGCGAGAGACAGATCCATGGTATCAGCCGCCCAGAGGCTTCAAACACAGCTTAAACTGAAAGCTCAGGCAACAGCTGTGTGCACTTGGATTGTAAGAAGAGGGTCCCTCTGGGGTAGGCGAGGCTGGGGGGAGGACAATGGGAGGGAAAAAAAAAACATATGTACTACTATTTGTAACAATTTAAAGAAAAAAAATTAAAAAAGAAAACTTATTCATAAGATTTTGTGTCTCTATAACCATTCCTAGTACCAAAATTTGTATCCGTTGGGGTTCGCCAGAAAATCAAAATAAATAAGGTACACATATGATTTTGTATTTACATTTATTGATTTTAAATATAGTTGTCTCATGTCACTGTGGACATGGAAGTCCAAAATCTTCAGGATAGGACGACAGGCAGGGGACTCAGGAAGAGCTACAGTTTGAACTGAAAGTTCTTCTTTTAGTAGATTCCTTATTGATTGATAGAGGCCCATTATTGTTTTATTAAGTTTTTCAGCTAATTGAATGAGGCCACCTCTCTTGTGCTAGCTAATCTGTTTTACTGAAAGTCCACCAATTTAAATGTTAATTTCATAAAAAAAAAAAAAAAAAAACCTTCACTGTGACATCTAGAATAGTATTTATCTGGGCACCTCGACCCAGCTAAATTAACACATACAATTAACTTTCACAGAAATAATAGACCCAGTCAGATGCTAATGAAGATGAGATGGCTAATTTGTGGAAGGAAGAAGTACTAGTTGATTCTTAGGATTTAAGTAAAATTACCTTTTAAAGATTTTGAGTGGAGGGAACTAATAACAATGCCTTAGTTCTTTTCTTTACCATCAAGACAGTGTAAGAAAGAAGAAAAAGGAGAAGATGATTGTATCAATTCATTCTTTCAGAATTATAAGGCCAGTGTGATGGAATAGAGAGAAGGATACAAAAAAGAAGAAGTCTACCACAAACCAGGGTGGAACTACAAATACTAAGTTTTTAAAGAGATTTAGTAGCAAAAATATATGCTTTTATATATATGAAAGTCAAGGTAACATGATTTTTTAAATAATTATATGAGGAATTTGGTTTTGGATTAGTAAAAAGAATAAGAGAAAAGGAAAAATAAAGATAGTAAGATAGTTTATTAAAATAGTTCTAATTGCAATACAAAAATAATTTGTCTATCTGAAATGTCTTCCAAAATAACACACTATTAGGGCTAAAATTTGACTCCTATATAACCAAAAGCAGCCAATAAAAATGTAAATTATATTATAAAGTTATACTGACACATTTAAAGAGCTTTTCATGGCTCAACTATTGTCTATCTATCTATATATTCATCTATTTGGTCAGTCACATAACTTTAAGAAAAGCTCATAATATAGTTTTCATGTTCAATTTATTCCTAAAGTGAGAACATTCAATATCAGAGTAATTCCTGTTCATTTGAGATTCAAGGTTCATTATACCAACTCAGTTTTCATACAGATTTAAAACTTTACACATCCTCTTGACTCCTGCCTCACATAATTGTGAACCTTTGCAGTATATTCAAGTGTCCTATATCAAGGTTTTCTAATCCTTCTAATGCCAAATGTATTGACCTGGCTGCTAATCAAAGCATTTTTAGCTACCTGCTCTTTCTGCAGCAAAACATCAGAAGGAACTCTTCGATAAGCCTGATGTACACCTTGGTTCTTAAACTTACCCCTGAGCTTTACAGTTTCTCTCGAACATCTGGGTGTCTTTGAAATAACCATCTTTGAATATGACCAGATAGCAATATGTATAAAAGGATAATTGATTGAAATGGAACTTGAACAACTAAATAACACAAGATAGTACTTTTCGAATAGTCAATGCCCACTGTATTCTAATTCTCTCTCCTTTGCAATTTATTTTCTGCTTTTGGCATGCTTGCTTTATGACAGCTATGCCATAAAGTTTTAATGTGTTTACCTTAATTGAATTGGCAGAGCCTTGAATGAAATTTAACTATCTTTAAGTCAGTATCTGAATTACTAAAGCCAGCATTTCAAACATAACAAGCACAGCATGATTTGAGCACTCACCTTAGCTGGTTTGGCTTAGTGGATAGAGTATCAGCCTGCACATTGAAGGATCCCAGGGTTGATTACCATCAAGGAAACATGCCCAGGTTTCAGGCTCAGTCCCCGGTAGGGAGCATGCAGAAGGCAGTTGATCAATGATTCTCCCTCATCATTGATGTCTCTCTCTCTCACTCTCCTCTCTCTTTCTCTCTGATATCAAGAAAATTAAAAATAAATAAAAATATTGAGCACTATTTTTCTTTTTCTCCTTCTCCATTTCCCCTCTTCCTCCTCTTACTGTGTTCCTACCCTATATCTAATATATTGCAACCTTTTTTCTTCTAAAATATTTTGGTATTATTTATTAATTTTGATTGACTATAGATACTTAACAGTTGACTAAAATGTTAGGAAGCTTTGATTTAAATCATAAGTATTATAATAATTATCTATACAAAAGTGCTTAAGCTCAAGTATGCCAATAAACACTAATAATATAGTATGATATCACATACCCAAGTTGTATAATCTCAAGCACATATGTCACAAACCTCACATTGCAGCTCATTTTTTTGTGTGTGCGTGTGTATGTGTATGTGTATGTGTGTATCTGTGTGTCTGTGTGTGTTACTGAAATCTCTTGTATAAAATATTAGTCGGATTCCTTGGAAATGGTGCTATCTGAAGGCTAACATTGACAGAAATCTATGATTTGCATATTACACCAAGTGATAAGAGATTTAACCTAATGGAATTATTACACAAGTACCATGGGAAAGGTCACCTGTATGAAAAGGTAACAGAAAAGTAGGGACTAGAGGATGACCTAAATAATAAAAATGTCAATGTTCATATCTTCCAGCAACATTGACTTTCTGGATATATACATGGTTATCTGACTCAAATTTACATTTGAAATATGAGTGGGGGGTTTTTTGTACACTTTGTAAGAAACATTTTTCATTCTTACTCTGAGAAAAAGTGAAACAACTGTCATGGAAGGTACCATCTACAAGTTTTCCTTGTCCATGAAGTACCACATATTTTATTGCTACTGATAGTTCATCAATATGAGCAATACATGAAATTACTGGTATGAAACCAATAATTTTCTACTCCTGGAACTTCCCCTAGAAATGGCCTAAAGGACATTTTCCACATAACATATATCAGTGTTACCACTTTAGAGTAGACTCTCAATGTATGCTTACACTCATTGTTAAAGAATGCCATTGCTTTTGATGTTGTCTTATGTCAACTACTAAGAACTGTTAGTTTTTCATGGTTTCATGAATGCTGGAAGAGGACATGAGGTACCTGGATCAGAGAAATGGGACGCTATCACTCACAGTACAATAGGCAGCATGAGCACAAGTATAATTGTCAGTTTCCATACACTATAAGGGCGGAAAGAATGGGGCCAGGTAGATGCTGCCCATGCAGTGGGCTGCATTAGGGAAGAGGAACTCTGATAATTCCTTCCCTTTGGTGAGAAAGGAGACATTACCTTTGGAACACTGAGTAGAAAGCATGCCTACCCTTTGCTTTGGATGAAGACACTATCTCAACTCTTCAAGATATGTTGCTATATGTAAAAACATAATTTGGTGCTGGCTGTGTAAGACTTTCAGGAACATAAGGGATGATGGAAAATTGTCTCCAAATGCTATGTGATGTGTCCACTTACTAAAGCAACATCATCTAATGTAGTGTTTTAGTGAAGTTAGAAATAATTTACTTTCTTCTGTCAATTAACTGACTTGCTTTGCCAGTAGACAAATTATGATCTTTCTCTCCCTCCCTCCCTCCTTCCCTCCCTCCCTCTCTCTCTCTCTCTCTCTTTCTCTCTCTCTCCCCCCCCTCTCTTTCTCTCTCTCTCTTTGTCTTAAGCTTCAGCAGAATGGACATCTCACTCGTTGAGAAAAGAAAAAGTAATATATAAGAGGACTCTATCATATTGTATGGATTAAGACAGATTCCCATTTCCACTGTTACCCTGAGATTGCCAAGAATCTCCCAGCATGCCCATGTCCCAGTCTCTGGTTCCCTTATCTAAGTATAGCCATATGACCAGGACAACAATATCATATGATCTTGAAGACATAGTCACAATAAGTAGGAATAGTATTACTAGAACTCATTGAGTTCACTTTATTGAGAGTGCAGTGTTGCCTATCATAAAGTGAGGATGAAACGAGTTTATTCAGGGTTTGCACTGCACCCGGGAAGTTGGGTGAAACACAATATATTCCTGTGAACAAATGAACAAAATCAAGAACAGAGTCGTATAGCACACTAATTATAAAATAAATGTTAATATGCATAGTGAAGAAAAATAATTTAAACACATTTAAAACACCCCAATTTTCTTTTCTTGGTTGATTTAAACATTTATTTTGTATGATGTCAGCCTCTTTATCTTTATTGCAATAAACAATTACACATAAACTTTGCAATTTATGTAAAATTGAAAAGTGTGCATTTCATGAACGATATCTAGATTTCACATATTAGAATGCTAATGTTCATTAGGGTCTATTTTATTAATATGTGTAAACAAGGCTTATTAATTAATTTGTTAAGTATATTTCTAGTTTTTGCCTCCAAATAATTAGATTTTTCTGTAACATGCAGTCTTCGATTAAGTACCAAACTTTAGTTATTATATGGGGCACTGAATATACTTTAGAATAATTATTGAGTATTTATTATTCAATCAGTTCTGAGGAATAGCCACATTCATATTACAAAAGTGATACCTTCATTAATGGCGATGAGTACATATCATGAAGTAACTTTTAAAAATCATAACAGTTATTAAGTTAATAATTAACTAAATAGGGGAATATTTCAGTTCAATTAAGTGAAATTATTACTTACAGAAAAATAATTATGTACATTCTGAATATACTAAGCTTCCTGGGTGAGCCTTCAGGAGAACAAATGATATATAAGTAAATGCATCAGGAAAGGGACCATGAGAATTTGGGGATGACTAAAGCAGAAGCTTATATAGGAAGGAAGAGCAGATGTTGTCAAGAGAAAAAAATATAGGATTCAAATTGCTCCCCATTACATCCTAGGCTTCGATAATACTAAGCTTCAAAATCAGGTCACTCTCACTTGCTCTTTTGAGATTATTAGAATACACCTCCCCATCTGCCATTTGGGCGGGGTGTCCAGTCCTTTCCCACGTGGCTTGCACCTTTCCCTTGCAACCACTTCTGCGGATAGTGAAGGGCAGAGCACAGCCATGTCATTGTCCCAGTGCTGCATGGCCTCGCGGTGCAGGTGTCTGCTGATTTCCCAAGGCCAGGGCTGCTCCTTCTGATAACCTTAATATGCCCATCATTTAGATAACTTCCTGTCTTTAAAGGCTATGACCATATTGTTCCAGCTTTATTAAACCATAACATGTTTGCAGCTATTTTGCTGGAGGCATGCCCTTTGCAGTTGATTGGCAAAGCATCCAGAATCAACTGTGTTCGAGGATTAATTAATGCCATTCTCCCTGAGTCTACAGGATTTTGATTTTTATACCGAATTTTCCTGATCATTATTATTTTTTTCTTATAGGTTCCTGTTAGTCTTATGATCATTTAGCCTCAATCACAAATTCTACATACATTGGACGTAATCACATGAGTAGTTTCCACATTACTACGAGAAAAATATTGTGTTCTTTTATAAACTTTCAAATGAAATACATAGGGACAAAAGTGCAATCTAATTTTAAAGATTAATATCAGCCAGGATTTGGGCTGACCTTTGCCAAACCACAATGTCTTGTTAGAAAATGTTGCCCTCACATCAGTTGGAAGATTCTATACGATGTATCTGTGTGACCAAAGTAGGTAGGCCATGGTATTCATTCTTTCCAGATCAAAGAAAAAGTTTGGGCCAAAAGTAAACCCTAGTCTTTTTAGAAGGGAGAAACTAATTAGAAAGTTTCTACTTTAAAAATTTCTAGCTTTCAATATGTACAAGTCAAAACCCCACAAAGTATGTGCAAACAGTATGTGGGGACATAATTTAACTATGAGCACTCTGGTTCCAACAGTTCTAGGAATTATTTACAACTTTTATAAAATTTGGGTAGATGAAGAAGTTAGAAGAAATAATGGAGTGGAAATGGTGTTTAAAGAAAAGTTTCTTAGCAGAGAATTATTTCTAGTGGTTAGCAAGTGGTCATATGTAAACATAGACTACTAGTTTTGTTGACATGGGTTAGAGCAAAAAAAATTAAATTATGGCAGGAGATATACACAGCTAAATAAATAATAAAAATTAATAAAATGAGCCTCGATCCTTAAAATTGTAGCTTACTTAGATAACCCTGATGGGGACACCACTTTAGCTTCTGAGAAATGATAGCATTCCCCCATAACAGTGGAAGATCATTCTCGCTGACTATAAAATGATTACTATGATGTACTTAAGAGGTAAAGATTAGGGCATAGGAAATTATGGCTTTTATGCAAGGCTTAAGAAGGGAATGCATTTTAAAATGCCTGTGAGAGATGGGGTGATCGAGTAAATGCTAGAGTTGAATTACATTATCAGCAACAGTTATAGCCAGAATTTAGTAATTTCTGAACTTTTCATGGAAAGTACTCAAGATTTATTTCATTAATTCTCCCAGCACCCCCAAGAGTGGAGTGCTGTGGTTTTCTGCACATGAAGGGTAAAGAATGGAGATATAGAGTTTTGATACTTCCTGGGTGACTCATAATATTGAGGTACTGAGTTGAAAAATAGGTTTTCCTAACCAGAATAGTGAGCAATGTGCCTGCCTCACCAGGATAACATGTGACCGTGTTTAATATGCTTTCTGGCGCAGAAAGCATGTTAACAGAGAGGAAAGCAGACTCCCAAATGAGCCCTGGCTGTGGGTGAGGAGCTCTGGGAAGGCATATAGCCTTACACATATTCGATATTCTCATGATGTAACTTTCAAGGTGATAAAAAATGATGATGTTGAATGGGCTGTCATTTAAGACATATGTTAATTTAGTGCCTGAAGGACATCACTGTCACTCAATTATGGGGTAAGGAACATCCAGGAAGTTTATGTTTCAGTAGAATGAAAAGCTCTTTCAGAGCAGCAAGCCTCACCAGACACCACGCCACACATTTGTAACAAGTCAGCAATGCAGACTGGTACTTCAGACAATCTGGGGTGATTTCTTCTCCCAGTAGCAGAGATTCTCAGATCTCTTACACAAAAACAAACAAACAAACTGAACGCCATAAACATTACATATATATTTCGAGATAAGAAAATGTTCTAGTATCCATTTGAAAATGTAAGTGTAAAACATTCTTACTGCGTAAACATTGGATGGCAAGATATACAGTGGTAAACCTGAGAGGTTTTAAAGTCTGCTTTGAATAGTCCCTTGGTTAGATCTGATGCTATTAAATGGTTATTTTTTGCTTACTTTCACGATAAAGTGTTTAAAAACTAATTCTCATGTTCCAACAAACTTTAAGATAAATCGAACAATTGTAATAAATGTTTATTTTACCTAGAAAGCAATTCCATGAAGCCTGACAGCAAAAGTTATGTGGAAAACAACAAATGTGTTTACCATTTGTCAAAACAGCTTTTGAATACAATTTGGTGATGGTTATGGAAAAACAAATCTTGCACATTGAAACAAATGAGTAGAATTTGTTATGTTACTCTCTTATTAGAAAGCAAAGGGGTGAAACAGACAAGCAAACACAGCACCTCCATGTGTGTAAACAAAAATAGTCAAAATTAAATTTCAGGTCTGTTTCACCACACAACTGGATAAGTGGCTTCATGAATAGAAGGGGGATTAGAGGGAGGCTGGGTGAGCTGTCATAGGTGAATGATTTCTAAGAAAATAGTCACAAACATTATTTTGTGAAATATGGCTGAAAGAAGATAATAAAACATAGTTCTAGGTTGCCAATTATACCCGTTGAAGTGAGACCAACACATTGTAAAATAAAACAGCAAGAAACTCCTATTCCTTTAAGGCTGTGTGGATGTGAGGGAACAATGTAGCTTTAAACAAGATTATGGGAGAGAGAAAATTGAAGAAAAGTAAGTTAAATAGATAGCACTGCTGAGTTTTACTCATGCTTTGTGCAGGGCAAAGTTCTGAGGCTTTTCACACATTGACTCCTTCACACACAAGGCTTTAAACAAGCGGTTGCGAAATGCATGAAGCTGTGACCCACATGTTTAAATCCCAGAGCAGAATTGAAGTTAAAAGACAAGAAAAATTCCACATGGTAAGAGAAGTTTGAAAATACTCAACTCCTTTACTTTCGGGTACAATGAATGAAAATACAATCCCCAAGTAATATTGAAGTCTTAGTAGTCTCATATCAGCTATGTGCTTTCCCCAAATACCTCTTTTGAAACTACAGCCTACCCGCTTTCTGAAAGGTGATTTCCAGTTCTTCTCTCTTACCCGCTTTTTGTTTGTTTAGAAATGCCCGTCCCTGGTTGGTTTGGCTCAGTGGATAGAGCTTCGGTCCTTGGGCTGAAAAGTCCTAGGTTCGATTCCAGTCAAGGGCAGAGACCTCACAGGCTCAATCCCTAGCCTGGGTCAGGGCATGTACAGAAAACAACCAATCCATGTGTCTCTCTCACATTGATGTTTCGATGTTTCTCTCTGTGTGTCTCTAAACTCAACGAAAACTATCCTCAGGTGAGGCTTAACAACAACAAAATACAAAAAAAAAAAAAAAAAGAAAGAAAAGAAAAGAAATGACCAATAGGTTTTCCACTTTGGGTCAAACTTAAAAAGAAGAGAAATAACTAAAGTGATCCAAGTTAGTTATTTTTAGAAGGTAATAGAAGGGAAAGATTAGAAATTTTTACTTTAATAGTTTGTGTCTTATCACATGTGCATTAATGTTGCAAAAATTACAAAAGAAAAATTTAGAGAAATTATGTAAGGGAACCAAGGTCAACTGCTCTTACAAGTGGACTAGCGTAGCTCCTACCTCTTTGAAATGAGCCATATTGATTTGATCTAACAACAGCAATCAAAAAGTTAACATAGATTCATTTATGTCTCCCTAAGTACATACTATTTATTGTATATAATATCATGCATAGAATGGAAATACTGTATTTCAATAACAGTGGCAACTCAATATAATTTTTTAAAAAGATCATTACTTAGATGCTGAGTTTCATCTAGAATTGACTTTGTATGATATCAAAAAAAGTAACTACAGCTTTTATTTATTGAGTGTCTCCTGTGTAACGAGGTTAGAGTTAGAGCGTTCAAATAATACCATGAGGAGGGCTGTGGGAGGCTGCAACTCCAGACGAGTCCATCTTCAGGAGGAGTCACCCATGTTGCTGGACAGCTGTCAGGTTTTATTATAGCAGAAGTTACTTAGGTTTTATCATAGTTGCTTAGAGTAAGTGCTCTAAGAAGAAGAAAAACATTATTTTCATATTACTTGTTGACAGAGCATGAGTGGGTTTTGGTTAGGAAATGAGAATCTACATTTTTTAAAAAGATATTTTTATTGATTTTAGAGAGGAAGGGAGAGGGAGAGAGAGAGAGAGATAGAAACACCAATAATGAGAGAGAATCATTGATCTGATGCTTCCTGCATGCCCCACACTGGGGATTGAGCCAACAACCCTGTGCATGTGCTCTGACTAGGAATGAAACCATGACCTCCTGGTTCATAGGTTAATGCTCAACCACTGAGATTCACTGGTGGGGCAGATCTACATTTTAAACAGGAATCACTCATGCATCAGGTATAGATGTCCCAATCATCACACTTTGAGAAATATTACCTTAGAGTTCAACAAAACACTGGTTAGTGGTAAAATTGCCTCTTGGATTTAATTTTAGAGCCAGTGCACCTAAGGCAGATGAAGTTCCCAGAATATTTGCTGGTTTTAAGGATGCACTCTCACCAGGGAATTTTAGGTTCCAAATTGTCAGCTTTTTTCAGAAACTCTCCATGGAATACCAAGTATTGAGAACAGACTGTGATCTCCTCTATTGCTCATAATGTACCACAGAAAAGAGTATGAAATTGTCACAGTGATCCCAAGACTAAATTATTCCAGGTGTGTACAGCTTAAAAGGGTGGTAATTGGATAGCAGATGAACCGACATACTAAGTAGAAAATGCATGTAATGATTGTTTGAAAGAGTTTAACTGCTGTAATATACAATAAAAAGTTGAATTGGAACTTTCTACTAGAAAACTACCTACTAGCTAATAGATCACTAACTTTTTTAATTTAATTAAGCCAATCTTTGTGAACCCCTACTGTGTGTCAGATTGTTTTTTAGACAAAGAACATATCATAAGGAGCTCATAATCAAATGCATTTAAAATTATATAAGCACAATACACAATGTTGAAAGTTATGTAAATCTAGGGCACAGATGTGCTATAGAAATGAGGGGTAAATTACAGTACAATAGTGAGGTTCTAAGAATTTGGAAAAGGAGGTGGGAGAAGGTGGGGATGGATAAAACCCAGTGAACTTTATGTATAAGGTAACAGCTAATGTTAGTTTTTGGAAATAGAAACTCAACATTTAAATCAACTTGTGGAGGACATGAAATAAATGGAGATACAACAAAGAAAGCTATGTCTACCAAGCATGGGTAAGCGGATCAGATGCAGATCTGCAGCGAAACTCTAAGATGTTTAGAACATCGGAAGGAAGGAGCACAAATTAAGAGATTAGGAAGGAAAAGAAATATTTTAGATGTCAAAGTATTCCAGATGAGCCACCTCATAAGGGCTCCTCTTTACACAATAAGTCACTCGGTTTGTTTTCTATAGAAAACAAAGTGCATTTTCTAGAGGGTTTAAAACAAACAAAAGGGAAATTATCACATTTTCATTTTGATAGACCTCCATGATAGGAACATGGAAGTACATTGAATGTGCATTGAACTTGAGGAAGGGAATTCATGAAGAGTTTGGCACAGACATCAGAGCTTGAACTAAGTCATTAGCAGTTAGCATGGAAAGAAAAGTACAAATTATAGATTTATTTTAGAATTAAAAGCAGCTGAACTTGAGTGAGAAAGATGGAGCAGGACACACAATTACTGGTTGGCATGATTTGTAGTGTAGTTGTGCAATGACATAAAGCTTAATCAATAGAAATACTTTTTAAAAATCATTTTGTACAAGTTGCTAAATTCTGGCGCCAGAGTTATGTTGGTAATTGATATGGACCACTAATCCCCAGCATATGTATATATTAACTCCAGCATATATATGTGTCAATAGCAGCCAGGAATCCTTAATTCATAAGTTTACTAAACCTAAGAATTTGTTGACAAGGATTGAATCCATACTCTGTAATGAGAATTATATGCAAATTACTCTAGAGTTAATTCAAGCATGAGTATCAGCAACAAGCTATAAATTGTATATTTCATATGTATAAGTCATAAATAATGGAAAATTATAGTGTGTTTGGAATATTAATAGATCCATCTTTCTTTTGGATACACAGATCTTCATTCTTGCGTAGGCTACTCACATCACAGTTCTATGCTGGGTTGTCATTCCATTTTTTCATGGTCATTATTATTTGCATAATGTTCTCACAAGTGCTGTTTGAAGTAGTTTTGAACTTTTAAAAATATGTTGTATAAAGGCTTTTTATTTGTTTGTTTGCCTTCTATGCTCTGAAAAACATGGGCTTGTTGTTTGTCATGTGAACCTAAATGCTTACATATAATAATCATTCTCTTGTTTTGATTCTGTTCTTATATATTTCTGCTCTCTCTCTCTTGATCATCAATTATTTTATCTCTTTTTTATATTTTGTGCACTAGGTATTTTTTCTTCCTTTGGCTACATTGTCATTTGTGATCAATAACTCACTCTTTCACCAGGAATAATTAATCATGACTAGATCTTGAACCAAGAAGATATCCTTTAAACAATTGTGAATATACTAAAACATTTAAAGAATCATCAGTACATTTAGTTTGTGTGTCTTTTTCTAAAAGTTCAGAACCTCTCATTTTTTAAAAGCTTTTATTTTCTTAGATCATGTGTTACTACAAGTCAAAAACAATAGCTGCAGTCAGTTTATTATGTATTCATACTGAGCCATATAATGAGAGAGGACACAGACTTCTTCCTTGCCAGGTCTAGGTTTTCTCCCATGAGCATGGTGCATCCACTGAGAATGTACTGCAATGATTTATCTAGCTTGTTTCATATTATTGCCCTGAAAACAAGGGTATCCCAATAGACAATCTTCCCCAGATTGATATTTACATAAAGAGTCAAATAAAAAGTCTCTCAGGAGAAGGGGATCATAGGGAAGAACCACAAAACAAAATAGCTATCACACCCTACATTCTTTACTACATTAGTTGTAGTCCAGAGGCATTGAGTGTGACTATTCCATACACATTATTCCTTTGACAATAAAAAGAGAAAATGTTAGAAGGGTATTGAGCTCCTAAAATATAGATGAGATGAGAATAATTTTGTATATTTTTTATGAAGATCAGTCAGAAGCTCAGTGTGTTAACTTTACTTGGCAGAAATGGGTAGACTCAAAGATAGAGATTTGCAAGTCAACAGCAAGTAGGGGCAATTGAAAACTAGAAGGGTATAAAAGCATCTACATGTAGCAGAAACTCATCTTTGAATCCCTTTGACGTGACCAAGTGCTTGGCACAAAGGTATACTGAATAAAATTTCAATGAATAGCTAGGCAGTGGTAGGCAAACTCATTAGTCAACAGAGCCAAATATCAGTAGTACAACAATTGAAATTTATTTTGAAAGCCAAATTTTTTAAACTTCTTCTAATGCCACTTCTTCAAAATATACTCACCCAGGCCATGGTATTTTGTGGAAGAGTCACACTCAGTGAGCCAAAGAGCCGCCTATGGCTTGTGAGCCACAGTTTGACAACCACGGAGTTAAGCAAGACATATTGGGGAGTCTTACTCATACTATTTCTTTTAGAAAAGATTTTCTCTTTTATTTGCATTTCCTCACTACAGTTTTTAAAATTTTATTTTTTAAATTAAATACATTGGGGTGACATCCTTTATAATAAAATAGTAACATGTAAATTAACCATCACTCTACTACACCCACAAGCCACGCCTGCCAGCCAATCAGCAACGAGTAGGCAAATTAATCCCAACCAAGATGGCTACAGCCATGGATCAAGCAGGAGCAGGAGGAAGGCTTGGGTTTCCCCAGAGATTGAGGAAGCCAAGCTTTTCATACACCTGGTAAGCCCAGGCCTCCACTCAAAGCTACAAAGTTTCAATTATAGAAGATAAATAAATCCCAACATAAATGGTGACAGCCACAGAGCTGGAGAGAGCAGGAGGCTAGGGTTGCCTCCAGCAATGGAGGAAGTCAAGCTTCTATAAACCTGAACTATATTGGCCTCTGCTTAAGGCGATAACATTTCAATTATTGAAGATCAATAAATCCCAACAGAAATGGCTGCCACCAGGGAGAAAGCAGGAGGCTTGGATCCACTCCAGGCTACAAAGTTTCAATTGTAGAAGATACATAAATCCCAGATACCAGGGCCTCCACTTGGGTCACTGGGGGACATGGCCGGCTACAAACCACCACAGGTCCCTCACTCAGGCCACCTTACACCCCAAGGGATGGCCCATCCTGATCTGGGACACCCTTCAAGGCAAACCATCTGGCCCCACCCATACACCAGGCCTCTATCCTATCTAATAAAAGAGTAATATGCAAATTGAGCATCACTCCAACACACAAGAGGGCTACCCCCATGTGGTCAAAGATCCTGCCTGGAATGTGATCACAAGATGGCCCCCACAAGATGGCCAGCAAAGGAGGGCAGTTGGGTGGGACTAGGCCTGCAAGGGAGGACAGTTGTAGGTGATCAGACCAGCAGAGGAGGACTGTTGGGAGGGATCAAGCCTGCAAGGGAGGGTAATTGGGATTGATTAAGCCTACATGGGAGGGCAGTTAGGGGTGACCAGGCCAGCAGAGAAGGTAAGTTGGGTGTAACCAAGCTTGCAGGGAAGGGCAGTTGGGGAGGGATGACCGGGCCTGGAGGAAAGGTAGCTGCAGAGGAGGGAAGTTGGGGGCAAACAGGCTGGCAGGGGAGCAGTTAGGCATCAATCAGGCTGGCAGGAGAGTGGTTGGGGGATGTTCAGGCTGGCATGCTGAAGCAGTTAGAGGCAATCAGGAAGGCAGGCAGGTGACAGTTGGAAGCCAGCAGTCCTGGATTGTGAGAGGGATGTCCTATTGCCCACTTAGAACCAATCCTATTGTAATTGAGACTAAACGGGCAGTTGGACATCCCTCAAGGTGTCCCAGATTAGAAAGGGTGCAGGCTAGGACACCCTCCTCATGCATGAATTTTGTGCACCAGGCCTCTAGTTGGTTAATAAAATTACATGTGTTTCAGTGTACAATTCTATGATACATCACCTATATGTTGCATTGTGTGTCCACCACCCACATAAAATCTTCTTCCACCACCATATATTTGACTCCCTTTACTACCCGCTTTAGCCTTTACTATCTCCTCCCCCAACCCTGAGCAGACATTTCTCCCAAGTCTTTACTTTCAGTTTTCAAATTTTCATTGATACTTGCATGTAAAATACAGATGAAAGACTAGGATCAGGTTGCTTAAATATTGGACATAATTGAGCAGAAAGATCTGTGGACTGTGCCTGAGTAGTACATGCTTCCAGGATTTAGGCTTATGTTGTTTGGGAGATGCCAGGAGATGGTTAAGAGGAGGATGCAGGGAACAGCAGCTGTTCCTAAAGAGACACTCAGACACCATTTCTTCGCTTGTGCATCTGAGCAGGTGGGTCTCCAACATTTAATCAAGTGGGTTTCTAGCACCTTCATGAAAATACATGGCAAAAACGATGAGCTATTCTGTAATTTGGGGAAAACACTTCCAAGATGAAAGCGATATTCTGCCTCCCAAAGTAAAAGGAAAAATAAATGATGGTGAGAAAAAAAAGGGTCTTGGACTATGGAGGATTGATTCTGTGAATCAGATTTGATGTGAAAATGTCTCACACTGTGGCATCTAACATCTTCTAGCAGGCTGCTTTTCACACATAGTTTAGCTCTTGATTTCTCAGGGTAATACTCCCCCACCTTACAGATTTTTAAAAAACAGAACTAAGAACATTAAATGGCCCTTTCGAGTTAAAAGCTAGTAACTGGGTTCAGGAAGAGAATGGAAATGTTTGGGTTAAGGTCTTAGGGATCTTTACACTTTTCCAGAACTGTTGGGCCACTTTTTGTTTACCTATTTGCTAAATTGCCATAGGTTAGCAAAGCAAACATTTTTTATTAACTAGGTAATGAATTTAGTTGTCAAATTGTTCAAACCATTCAAATGTATAATTGTTCAGGTTTTCGGTTTGATTTTCAACTCAGAGTAGCTACAATATTCGAACAGGTAAAAAGCCAGTTGGTTTCTCAACATTGTTTGTAATTTTGAAATTCTGTTTAGGCATGTTCTTATATTTGGATTGGCAGTACTACTTTCTAATAATAGTGAATGAGTGGGGTATATTACTTTCCTGTAGCTGCTGTTACATTTACCACAAATTTAGTGGCTTAACATAATGCAAAATTAATATCTTACAGTTTTGTAGGTAAGAAGTCTGACAAGGTGCTGGGAGGACAATGTTTCATCAGAAACTCTAGACCCTAAAGTCTAGAGGGAAACTGTTTCCTTGTGTTTTCTAGATTTTAAGGGCTGCCGGTATTCCTTGGTTTATGGCTGCAGCCATCCATCAGTTGCCTGCAATTGATCTCAGATTTTCTCATTCTAGTTTTGCTCTTCCATAGCCAATCTCTTTCTTTGACTCTCTTAAAGAATCTCTTGTTTACTTTGATCCCACTCTGATAATCTAGAGTAATCTCTCCATCTCAAATGCTCAATTTAATCATATCTGCAAAATAACCTTTTACTAGGGAAGGTAATTTATTCAGGGTTTAGGCAAAGTAGCAAGGTAACAAATTCTAGAGATTAGGATGTGGGCATTTTGAGGAGAAGGAGAGAGAGAGAGAGAGAGAGAGAGAGAGAGAGAGAGAGAGAGAGAGAGAGGAAAAGCTCATTATTTTGTCTACCATACTGGGTTTTCATTTTCAAGATTATGGTTCTCAGGCATTTTCATATTTTATGTCTGAACTATTATTTGATTTATTTGTTGATCCAACATCCCAAATTCATTTTTTTTCTATTCTCATTTCTCTCCTTCTTTGATTTTAGATTTCAATAACAAAAATTACAGGTGAGGATTATAGATGAATACTAATTTTCCTCTCATAGCCCTTCTCTAAATTCAATGTTCATTTCCTAAATTGTCAAAAATAAAATTCTTTTTAGGTTAGGAAAACTAACTGTATTAAATCAAGGGAATGAGTTATCCCAGAGCTGTCCTTTGGTATATTTGGCTGGGAGATACTAGTTTATAAAACTAACATTTTTTTTTCTACATGAAATCTTGATTAAGAGAAACTTTATAGGGCCTTAAAACATCAATTAAAGCTTGATTGAATTTTGCAACCCCAAAAGGCTAATAATACTTGCTTTTTCCAGATGACAAAGAAATATGCCCTGTATACATAAGGCTCATTAGTAATGTCGTGACTCTAAAATCTACATGTAGTAATTATTCTAAAATAACTCAGCCAAAAAAAAATAGTTCTAAACTGAACCGATCCATAAATGACTATCCTCTAGAGAAAATGTTTTCCAATTTACCAATTTATGGCTTTCTGAAACAGTCTCCACTTTCTGAGTTTTGACAAGGTTCTATCTTGGACCAGCTCATAATATGATCATTATCATATCATATTGGAAATAAATCCTGTTTCTGCCCAGTGACTCTGCCTACTGTCCCTGGATGCAGCAATATGCAATTCTTCACTGCTTTCATTTTCAGCATGTTCCATGATCCTCAGCATTCAATCACCATAAGCAATAGGCACAGTTTGGAGTATTAAGTCAAGCTCAAAAATTGATATTTTTTCTCCTAGAAGAGCACATGCATCAACTGATAAACAGTGAGCAAGAGTAAAAAGCATTTCCATTATTAGTTCAGTGCACCAGTCATACTATCTAAGATACTGTGTTTATTTCCCCTCTAAAAATGCTTAATAGAATCCAATTAATGGCCCTTTCATGTCAAGGCCAGCTGCCTGGATCCAAAAGTAGGTAGTTATTGCTAGTTTAATCTTAATTGATAGAAATGATGGACACTCAGAATCAAACAATGGGTTTCTGAGACTTTGCGGGAGGATTCTCATATAATCCTAATGAATTCTGGCAGCTGGCAATTGTACAGTTTAACCAGTGTCATAAATATAGTGAGGAGTTGAAACAGTGGTAAAGTTTCCTTTTATCAAATCTGAAAGGCTTTAGTTTTCCATAATGTTAAATCAATATCAGATTTTTAGACACTTCTGAGTTGTGTGTTGTCTGTGTATTTAGTACAAAAAAAAGTAAAACCTTTTCAAAAATTAAATCTTTTTTATAATATATTTTTTATTGATTTCAGAGAGGAAGGAAGAGGGAGAGACAGAGATATCAATGACTAGAGGCTTGGTCCACAAAACTCATACACAGGGGGGCAGGAAGTGAGGAGTCCCTCAGCCCAGCCTGCACCCTCTCCAATCTGACCCCTCAAGGAATGTCAGACTGCCCGTTTAAGCCTGATCCCAGTAGGGGTCTGACCAAAATGGACAGTCGGACATCTTTATCACAATCCAGGACTGCTAGCTCCAAACTGCTCACCTGCCTCCCTCCCTGATTGCTGCTAACCATTTCTGCCTGCCGGCCTGGTCATCCCTAACTGCCCACCCCTGCAGGAGTGATCACCCCCAACTGCTCTCCCTTGCAGGGCCTGGAACCTCCCACTGTCCTCCCCTGCTGGCCATCTTGTGGTGGCCATCTTGTGTCCACATGGGGGCAGCATCTTTGACCACATGGGGGCAGCCCTCTTGTATGTTGCAGTGATTGTCAATCTGCACATTACTCTTTTATTGGTAGGATAGAGGCCTGGTGCATGGGTGGGAACTGGCTGGTTTGCCCTGAAGGATGTCCTGGATCAGGGTGGGGGTTCCCTTGGGGTGAGGAGCGGCCTGAGCAAGGGGCCAGTGGTGGCTTTCAGGCTGGCCATGGCCCCCAGCAACCCAAGTGGAGGCCCTGGGATCTGGGGTTAATTTATGTTCTACAATTGAAACTTTGTAGCCTGGAGTAGAGCCAAGCCTTTTCCTCGCTCTGTGGTGACAGCCATTTTTGTTTGAAACTTTGTAGCCTATAGTGCAGGCCTAGGCTAGGTTCTGTAGAAGTTTGGCTTCCTCCATAGCCCTGGCAACCCTAGCCTCTTCTCTCTCCAGCTCTGTGGCTGCTGCCATTTCTGTTGGGATTATGTATCTTCTATAATTGAAACTTTGTAGCATTGAGAGGAAGCCTAGACCAGCAACAGCAGGTAGAAAGCGTGGCTTCCTCCATTGCCTGGGAAATCCAAGCTTCCTTCCTGCTCTCAGTGGCTGCAGCCATTTTGGTTGGGGTTTATTTATATAAGTTGCACCTGATTGGCTGGTGGGTGTAGCTGTGGGTGTGGCTTGATGGGTGGTAAGGTTAATTTGCATATTACTCTTTTATTAGATAGGATTAGATAGGATGGGAGAGAATCATTGATCTGCTACCTCCTGCCTACCCTACATCAGGGATCAAGCCCACAACCAGTGCATTTGCCTTGACCGGTTCATAGGTCAATGCTCAACCACTGAGCCATGCCATTCTGCCAAAAATTAAACGTTTTTTCATCAATATTTAATTCCAAATTGACATTACTTCTATAACACCTGATGATTGATCATCTGATTTTCTGTTGGTAATTGAGTTTTGGGTATATTTTAGTCCTATTACATTTGCTGTTTCCATTGTATTAAATAATAAAAGAACAAGTATTATGTAGCTCCCACAGTTAGCATACGTCTTTTTCTTTACTTCTTTTCATAAGATTGAATGTTGGTAGGGCAGTTAATATTATGTGGCACAATATGAATAAGGCTAGATTAAGTTAGCTACAAAAGGTTAATGCATCTAACCATTTATATAAATTGGATTTTTATCCTTGATCTGCTGATGACTAATAAGATTGACTTTCTACTTGATTTTATTGTCTGACTAGGTCTTTGTGAGCTAAGGAAAAAGAACACTGCAGTTCCAAATCACTTCAATTTCCCACAAGACACAAAAACACTTATAGAGCAGAAACACTTTTCAGCACCCAGAATGCTGTCCAACCAGGAACCAAAACACTAGTGAATAATTACACATAAACAGAAATGGGAAGTTTATATTAACTATCTGCTATCATTTGCTTATTCACAACACAGTAAATTATAGATTATTAAAGTTACCTATATCAAGTAATATTTGAGCCCAAATATAATTTTAATATCTTGTTTTTAACTTTTATAACACATTTTTTCATCTGTTTGGAAAATTCACATTTATCTTATTTTTCTCCCTGAACAGTTCCTCAGAAATTATAGTAAATTACCTTTCAATTAAGAAATTTATTTTTCTATAAGGCTTACCTTGGGTTAGCCAGTTTGTGCTTTATCTATACTATCTAATAAAAGACTAATATACAAATTGACTGTACCTCAGATCAAGCCTCATCCACAGCCTTGCCCATCAGCTATTCAGGAGCAAATTATGCAAATAAACCCCAACCAATATGGCTGTAGCCACTGAGAGCAGGAGGGACAATTGGGTTTCCCAGGCAACAGAGGAAGCCAAGCTTTCAGCCTGCTGTTGCTGGCCTGGTCCTCCACTCAATGCTATAAAATTTCAATTATAAAAGATACATAATTCAAACAGAAATAGTGGCAGCCATGGAGCTGGAGAGAGCAGAGGCTATGGTTGCCTGGGTGATGGAGGAAACCAAGTTTCTGCAGCCCTGGCTGGCCTAGGCCTCCACTCTAGGCTACAAAGTTTCAATTATTGAAGGTAAATGTCCCAACAGAAATGACTGTGGCCACAGAGCGAGCAGAAGGCTTGGCTCTGCTCCAGGCTACAAAATCGATTGTAGAACATAAATTAATCCCAGATCCCAGGGCCTCCACTTAGGTTTCTGGGGGGCATGGCTGGCCTGTAAACCACCACAGGCCCCTCTCCCAGGCTGCCCCACACCTCAAGGGAACCTCCATCCTGATCTAAGACACTCTTCAGGGCAAACCAGCTGGCCCCTACCCATGTACTAGGCCTCTATCCTATCTAATAAAAGAATAATTTGCATATTCACCATTACTCCAACACACAAGAGGGCTGCCCCCATGTGGTCAAAGATCTTGCCCCCATGTGGACACAAGATGGCCAGCAGGGGAGGGCCATTGAGAGGTTCCAGGCCTGCAAGGGAGGGCAGTTGGGGGCGATCAAACCTGCAGGTGAGGGCAATCAGGGGTGGCCAAGCCAGCAGAGGAGGGAAGTTGGGGGCAAACAGACTGGAAAGGGAACAGTTAGATATTAGTTAGGCTGGCAGGGTAGTGGTCAGGCTGATAGGCAAAAGCAGTTAGGGAACATCAAGGGGGCAGGCAGGTAAGCAGTTTGGAGCCAGCAGTCCTGGATTGAGAAGGATGTCCGACTGCCCGTTTAGGCGCGATCCTAGTAGGACATTCCTGGAGGGGTCCCAGATTTAGAGGATGCAGGCTGGGCTGAGGGACATCCCCCACCTCCTGTGCACGAATTTTGTGCATCAGGCCTCTAGTCTATATATATAAAAGGCTACTATGCAAATTGTCCCCTTGGTGTTCAACTGGAAAACCAGGAATTCCATCACTGGCTATGATATGCACTGACTACCAAGGCGGGGGGGTGCAAAACAAAGGAAGGCCCCAGCCAGCAGACAGAAGGCCCTGATGGCCAAGCCTAGGGACTCTAACCAAGCACTAATTCTGTGTACCTGGCTTCTAGTATGTAATAATGTCCTTTCTATGTAAAAGAGTGATACTAGAAATTTATCCTGTACACATTCATGTTATGCAGCTACAGGAAGCAGGAATCTTGATCTTGTTGTGGGATCTCCAGGTTAGGTCACCTTCTGTGTAGGTCATCTGTCTGAACTATTCCTAGCACGGTATGTCTTTCCCCAGGCACTTGCAAACTCACTATGCACCACATAACTTTTCTTTATAAAATAGAAAAAATATGAGCATTTTCACTCTTGAAAAATAATCAGAATTCAACTAATGTTGGAAATCATTTTCTAATAGTTTATTCATTGACTTTATTTGAATGTATATTGAGAATTCAGAATGTGCCAGACAAGTAGGAAAATATTCATTCTTCTTATATTCATAGAAGATAGGATGGACAGTGCTATTAATCAAACCATCACATATGTTTATAATTTCAGGTTGCAGTAATGGCTGAAAAGGGAACATCCAGATTAATGTAAAGGTGGGCTGTCATGCTGGTGGGGAGTTGAGAGTGGTTCTTGCCACTTTATTTACATATAAGGACCATTTTACCTCATTCTAAGCATTCTCTCTCTTCTTTAATTCTCACATTTCAATATCCATCCCTGTTAATTTTGTCTTCAGAAGAATGGTCATACATAATAATAATAGTAATAAATAATAATAAATTAATAATAGTTATTATTATTAAATTAAAATTATTACATAGACATTATTTCTTTTGCAAATAACCACCAAATTAAGTAGATTTTTGGAAATTAATTTACATATAGATTTTATTGTTTTTGATGATTTAAAAATATTGCTTTTTAAGAATCTTTATTTTTGAGATTATTACAGATGTCCCTCTTTTTTTCCTCATAGCTCCCCTCCGCCTGGTTCCCACTCCACCCCAGGCCTTTGTCACCCTGTTATCTGTGTCTATAGGTAATGCATACATGCATATAAGATCTTTGTTTAATCTCTTCCTGCCCCCGCAACCTCCTTTTCCTCTGAGAATCATCAGTCTGTTCCATTTCCATGGCTCTGATTCTATTTTATTCACCAGTTTTTCTGTTCATTAGATTTTTTATTTGTTTGATTTTTAGATTTAATTGTTGATAGATATGTATTTGTTGCCATTTTGTTGTTCATATTTTTTATCCTTTTCTTCTGCCTTTTCTTAAAGAATACCCCTCAGAATTTTATAGAAGCATTTGGTGGTGATGAACTCCTTTAGCTTTTTCTTGTCTATGAAGTTCTTTATCTGACCTTTAATTCTAACTGACAGCTTTACTGGGTAGAGTAATCTTGGTTGTAGGTCCTTACTATTCATCACTTTGAATATTTCATTCCACTCCCTTGTAGGTAACTAAATGATTTTCTCTTGCTGCTTTTAAGATTCTCTCTTTGTCTTTAGCCCTTGCCATTTTAATTATGATGTGTCTTGGTGTGGTCCTCTTTGGGTTCCTCTTGTTTGGGACTCCCTGTTCTTCCTGAACTTGTAAGTCTATTTCTTTCACTAAGTAGGGGAAGTTTTCTGTCATTATTTCTTAAAATAGGTTTTTAATATCTGGTTCTCTTTCTTCCCATAATGCAAATGTTGGTACACTTGAGGTTGTTCCAGAGGCTCCTTACACTATCTTCATATTTTTTGATTTGTTTTTCTTTTTGTTCTTCTGATTGGGAGTTTTCTCTGATATTTGATTTGATTCTCAGGATCCTCTAATCTACTGTTGAATCCTTGTATATTATTCTTTATTACAGACAGTGTATGCTTAATTTTTGACTGTCCTTTTTCCATTTTTATTTATTTATTTTTATTTATTTATTATCTTTGACATTTTCACTAATGTCTTTGAAAGCCTCACTAAGTCCCTTGGATGGAACTATAAGATTCTGTAAAATTCTTGAGTAATCTTATAACTGTGGTTTTTAACTCTATATCCAGCAGTTTGCTTTCTTCCATTTTTTTTATTTGTGACATGTTTCTTTGTCTCCCCATTTTAGCTACTTCCCTGTGTTTATTTCTATATATTTGGCAGTTCTATTGTCTCCTTGAGTTGATAGAATGGCCTTGTGGAATAGGTGTCTTCTAAGGCCCAGTGGCTCAGTCTCCCCAATCACCTGAGGTGGACTCTCTAGGTGCACCCCTTTGTGGGTTATGTGCACTGTCTTGTTGTAGTTGAGCCTCAATTTCTATTGGTGTCACTGGGAGGAATTGACCTTCAGGCCAATTGGCTATGAGGACCAGCTGCAACTACAGTGGGAGAGTGGCTGTGCAGGATACACCCCGATGAAGTAGGACTTGCTTCATTGGGGCTTTGGTGCTCACTGAGTCTGCCCTTTGAGTATGTCACTTATGGATGTGTAGAGTTGTAATCTGGTATGGTCTGAAACTGACCACTGGGAACACTGGTCCTTAGGTTTCCAGGGAGGTGTAAAGTCAGGCACTGCCTGGGGCCACCCAGCAGGAGCTACAGAGAGATCTGCAGATTCCTCCTCTTTGTATCAGGTTTGGAAGTGCCCAGATGAGGCTTAGCTGTGAAGCCAGGCAGGCTGGTGCTGGTGCAGGGTCTTGGGCCTTTTATTGATAGGTTTGGGGCTCCCTGACCCAGCTGTAGCTTGTTTGACAGGTTTTAGCCTGATCAAGGACATGCCATTCATATGCAAAAGCTGCTGAAGGCAGCTTGGGTGGAGTTATAAATTAGGTGGGGCAGAGTTTCAGGGGATTACCAGGGCATAGCAAATAGAAATGGCTGCCAGTCAGCCATGAGACCAGCAAGGTCACAGGATAGGAACAATGACCACCGCCAGCACCTCCTTCTGGAAGAAAGCCACCCCTGAGTTGTTGCCTCGATGCCAGACAGTCCAGTTTCCAGCACTGGAGCTCAGAGGAAGCAGGAGCTAATAAGTTCAGTTTGTGTGCTGGCCTTTTAAAAGGAACAACTGGGTCTCCTGCAGTTTCTGTGTCACTGAACCTTAATTTGCACTGGTTTTTACAGCCTGTAGTTCTTACTGCACATAGAGACTTCTTTTCCCAGGTCTGGGACCCTGGACTTGGGGGTTGGGATGGAGCTGGGAACCCTTGCTCCTCTGGGTGGCCTCTCCAGAGACCATCTCCCTCCAGATTATAAAACTAGCCCACATGGGTGCTGGCCCAGCCTGTTCTGAGCCTCAGTACCTCATACTAGTCTCAGTGTGCTTCCTTCTTTACTTCTCTTGTTGTAGGCCTGCCATTCAGCTAGCTTTCCAGCAGTTCTGTATTTTAGTTGTAATTTTTATGTGGTTGTGGGAGGCAGGGAGAACAGGCATTTGCCTATGCTGCCATCTTGGTTCTCCTAAATAGATATTTTTATTCAGAGTAGATCCAAAGTTGTGTTTGTAGAGAACCCATCTCTTTTAAAACTACCACAGAAATAGGAGATTCCATGTAACTGATTCATCTGAAACATCAGTGTCTGCTTCTCTGTGAATAACATTTCTGCAACATTTTGGAAGAAGAATTTTAAGTCTTTCTAAATCTGGTAAAAATTGAGATAATAGAAAACAATGAACTAGGCAATTGCTGTGAAAAAGCTCAAATATGCATGTAAATAATTGTAGTGAAACCACATCTCAGATAATAGACTTGATTGTCCAATAGATCTTGCTTGTTTCATTCTTGTAATGCTGATACCACAGCCTTAGAAAATTTCCTGAAGCATAAATTACTTCATTTCACTCACAGAAATTTAAGTATCCCAGTGGTTTGGAGGGAACTCTCCCTATTTTCCTGATGTATTGCTTGTTCTTCTCTGACCAAGCATGGTTAAAGCTATACATGTGTCCTATGTGCCCTATTGCACCTTGAACTTCTGCTCTCAGCATTTGCACTGTGCATCCTTCTTTGGGTATTTTTTTTCTCTCCATTTAAATGTCACATCTTGATAAGCAAAAAACTGAATCCCTACACTTAACATACAATAAGAATCAAAATTGAATCCCCTAAACTTAACATACAATAAGGAATCAAGATGTATTTACTGCAATAATGCCATCCTTAGCCTGCAGAAACTTCATTTATGCCTCATATCAATAATTCTAAATATGTATTTTAATAGATACCTATAATCTTTGCATATAATGCATATATATATATATATATATAATAGATATTGTTTATATTTTCTGTCTTCCTATCTATGAGATTTATCAAGTAATCAATATAAAGACTCAAGAAGGAGCCGAGACCGGTTTGGCTCAGTGGATAGAGCGTTGGAATGCGGACTGAAGGGTCCCGGTTCGATTCCGGCAAGGGCATGTACCTTGGCTGCGGGCACATCCCGGGTGGGGGGCGTGCAAGAGGCAGCTGATCGATGTCTCTCTCTCATCGATGTTTCTGACTTTCTATCCATCTCCCTTCTGCTCTGTAAAAAATCAATAAAATATATTTAAAAAAAAAAAGACTCAAGAAGGAAAATTCCTTGGGCTAAGAAATTTATATTCTCTGTTAGTCAAGGTCAGTCATGTTTAATTAATTCTGTAAATTCTATATTCTGAAAAATGTAAATTTAGACATGAAAACCCTGAAACTGTTGTGTGTGTCTGTGTGTGTGTGTGTGTGTGTGTGTGTTTTCTTCTTCTTTTCACACAAGCCTAATCAGTCAGTTCTGTTGTGGTAATGTTTTTGTTTTAATCTCAGTCTTCACAGATAATTCAACATTTATTTTTATTTTTGTTTCTTTTTAGATTTGGAACCAATAAGATTGGCAGGAAGATTGCTAATAAATACTCACTAAGCATACATAATGTTCCTTTTCCATGCTTTAGATGATTTTTTAAAGATAAAATAATTGACAGAAATGCCTAATTGAAATTTTTAGAAAATTGACTATAATAGGACACAAGGCAATGCATGCATTTGGACTTTCTGTTTACTGATTGTTAACCTAAAAAGAAAAAGCCAAACTGAAAGGCAATAAGCATTTATTTGAGATCAAGGAATTGCAATTTAGGGGTCACAGATTCAGGTAGAAACTCAAATTGTATCTTGGTTACAGGATGAAGGCATGGTGGTTTTATGAGAAAAGGAAGGCTAATAATTATAAGAATAAGAGAAAATAAAATAATTTCTATTGTTTTGAATAAGCTAGATTACTCTTTAGCTATACATGACTGTTATCTGCTTCAAAAGAATTTCCATAATCATGAGTCTGCTTTCCTGTTAACTTTATGTCAGTTGTGAGACATGTTGGTTTAGCTGACTCTAAAGTTTACACATCCCAAAGGGTCAAGGAGCAAGGTGCACAAGTCTGTTCATCTGAAATGACTGCCCTTGCTCCCTTTGAAAATGGCTCTGCTTATGTCAATTTTTCACTTAATGCAAAAGTGCTTTTATATGACAGTGATGTTGTATGTTTCTGAAGTTGAGTAGTTTTATCTTGATTTTTAAAAGTTGCCCTAACTGGTTTGGCTCAGTGGATAAAGCATCGGCCTGCAGACTGAAGGGTCCCAGGTTTGATTATAGTCAAGGGCATGCACCTTGGTTGCAGGCACATCCCCAGTAGGAGGCATACAGGAGGCAGCTGATCGATGTTTCTCACTCATCAATGTTTCTAACTCTATTCCTCTCTGTAAAAAATCAATAAAATGTATTTTTTTTAAAAAAAGCATTCAGTGTCTAAGTGGGAAAATGAATATAATTCAATCAAGATTATTGTATATTTATTATTTTTATTATTAATATTATTATTATTATTTAAAGTGGAGCCAAAGAGATATAGGTGCTTTGAACCATAAACTTAAGGATGATTGTGATATATACAGTGAAACATTCTGGAAGAAAAAGGGACAAAACACTAATACTATATTATGAAAGAATATATATCTGTAGCCACTGCACAGTGTAGTTTTGAGGATAGTAACACTGTATTTTCAATTCACAAACATCTCAATCATCGTGTACCCTTCACTTGGCTAATAAATGTACCTTACCCCAATACTCAAAAGCCACTTTCCAGGGCAGCTAAAGCAGTTATGGATCATAAAAGACCCAGGTGCTCCCACCCAACTCCTGGGCAGTTTGCAGTTAGGTGGGACCAATGCTGCTTCTGGCCAATGAGTGGTAAGTCAGAGTGGTGCGTTTAAGAACTCTCTTCCTCTGCACCAGTAACTGGGAAAGTATGTGCTGCGGTGGCAGAGCCATCTAAAGTCAGTCCATGGAAGAATCCTCTCCTAGAATGCACACCCCCCACCCCGGCTGCACATAACCAACTTGGTAGTTAAACCATTATTGTATTAAACCTCTAATATTTATGAATTCGTGTTTTAGCCAAGACTACCCAAGCCTCTTTCATTATGCTACTGAAGACATGTTTTATCTCCATGATGCACTCAATACTTTCTCTACCCTGACTTCTGTGGGTCTGCTTTTCATGTCATAGGGTTTAGTTTATTCCACCTAGCTTTGTAGAAAGCTGCCTATATGTACTGGAGAGAATGAAAGCTTCAGGAAACCAGTGACCCTCTCTAATCATCAGAATACATACCCAAAACGAGAAAACTGTTTCCTTGTTTATTCAACACTTACTTTTTTAAATACTTCTATGTACCAATTATTAAGCAAATTGTGACTTGTATATTTTAAAAGCGTACATAATGGGATATTTAAATGAATGATACCCAAGTGGATAGCATTCTTTCCAAATTTCATTAGTGTGAGTAAGGAAGCAGTTCTACAAAGTAGACAGGCATATGTAAAAGGCTTGAGTCAGACAAGATCTTGATTTTCAGGATCTGAATGCTCTGGGAGGCTGATAAGCATGCAAAAAGGTGGAATCACAGAAGTCAAGTGTAGATCGTGCATGGCCTTGCAGAGAAAGAGAGTTGGATGCCATGCTACTGAATATATAGTTGAAACTTATTGAAGTGGGTAATATAACCCAATTGCTGTTTCTTTTATTTTTAAGTTCCTTTACTCACTCTTTAAAATTACTGTCATGAGATTGGCTAGGATGGAAGGAAAGAGACCAGCTCGGTCATTTTGTAGTACTTCAGGCATACAATAATGGTGTCTGCCTTTGTGATAGGAATGGAGCAAAGACAAGGAGATGAAGTCCATATATTGTCAGAATGTAAATCAGACTACATCTACTAATAGTAATTTACATACATGGTATCAGAAAAAGAGAAAAAAATCAAAACATCATTTGATTTTTAGATGGCTTCTATGATGTTATTTTTAGACTTAAGTCAAAGTTACATGGTGGAACCAAGAAAATTATGGGATAGAAAGAAGGTCTATAGGCCTCAATATTTAAAGATTATTTTTAAAAAGTAAAATAGCCAAATTGAATACTTTGGTCTCTCAGTTTCATTCATGATATAATAAACTGATCATCATCTTTAATAGGATGTCGAGAGTGAATAGTCACATGGCTGCCCTATTTGCTCTCATGACAGAACCAAATTGTCTAGCTGAAGTTAGGATTCATCAAGCCACTACAAGGTTTAGAATGTTTTTCACTACTTAGAGACGATTGACTCACTATATTCCATCTGAGTAACATTTTTATTTCCTATTTTCCAGTATTTTGCTCTATTTACTCATATTATTTCCTTGGCATGTGATTTGCTCACTTGATAAAATGAGATTCTGAGGAGGATCCCTGAGAAGCCCTTGGTCACAGCTCTCTGGGCCATTGATTCAGCAGCTAGCACAGTGGCTTCTGCAGCAGACAGGCTCCAGAGGCCTGCATCCGCATTTCTAAGGAGGGTGTAGGAACACAGAGGCCTTCTTTAGGTAAAATGTTACCCTTTCCTCTTATCAAGAAACATGTGTTCAATACTTTTTGAGGGGTGAGCTCTCATAGCCTCTTTTACGGTAAGCATTCAGCAATATTTATCATAAAGAGGAAATAGAAGGCAATTTATCTTGCCAAAACTGTGTCTGTTAAGTTACTTTTGATTTTGAAGATTGATGCACTTCTAACTAGCTTAATCAAGGGAAGAAAGTATATATATTGGAAAAAACACAATATTTTCTTAATATCCAAGAAAAGCAGATAACCTAGACTAAATAAGAGTAAGACGCAAAGCAACCAAGGTCCTCGATTGGAAAAAAAAAAATCAAAGCAGTTCAGATATTCCTGTATTTGTTCATTCTCAATCTCTCCCTCTTTAACCCTTTTATTTTATTTGCTTCTTTAAGTGCATGGCACTGCTGGCCCCACAGTTTACATCTTTTCCGTTAAACAGAAGGACATTTCTTGGGAGTACTCTCTTTATGATCTTGTCCAAAATTCATAGATAATAGAATCTTTCCAAAATTTCAAAGCAAGCTCTTATTATTCAAATAAACATTAATGACTTTATTCAGCTCACTGCACAGTTAGGAGCATCTGGAGACCAGTTTATTTTCTCAGCAGCTGGATTAATGTTTTTTATAGATTGAGGTGAAGGGAGGGATATGGCGCCTTATGGTCTAGCTCAGGTTGTAGTTTTCCTTATCTTCAATGGCTACTGAAGTTGTGATTGGAACAATTGAATTTGTATAGGTTTTGATGTCCCTAGTGTCTGATCCTTGGTCCATTTCTTTCTGCAAGCTGTCCAGGTTGTAGCTAGTCAAAGGTCAAGGGAGAAAGAGTTGCAAAAGAAGTATGGTACAGGGAAAAAGAGGAGAGGGAAAATAAGAAAAAGGAATCTAGGGTCAACGCAAGGTAACCTATGTCTAAGTACACACTATAGCCCATATTGACCCAGGAGTCTACTCTTGCTCCAGTCTGATTCAGTTGGTGATGATGGGTCCTAGGGTAGAAATAAATGCTAGAATCTTCCTTTGCATACAACAAGAGCCAATTTTCAGAGTAACAAGGTATTCAGCACAGAGTAAACAAGGTCAATAATGTGGTTTCAATAACTCCATTTACTGTCTAAAATACTAACCTCTTTGGCTAACACAATGACATGTCAGTTAAAGTTGTCTTTTAAGTACAAAGGTTTGTTTCAAAGAAGAGAGCAAATGACTGAAGCAGAACTGGTTAAATGACGGTATTGCTGAGGAAGATATTCCTACACTGAATGCCAGTTGATCTAGAGAACTTTTAACATCTCATAAATTTTTTTCTCTAAAGGCAAACAGGAAAAATTGCAATTACTTGGCTTGTGCAAGCCTACATGCACCTAACAGCAGTTGCTCTATTAGGATTAGGAAGCATCACAAAAGTGCTCCATTTACACTTTTAAACAAGTGTGTCTCCATTACTACTGACCACCTAGGAAGATCACATACTGCAATCTGGGGAAACTCACATGGCTTCTTCCATTTTGCAGTATAATCAGTAACTCCAATATCAATGAACAGCAATTTCAAAACAATGACATATACAATTAATCTGATTCAGTCTAGCTATTAGCAATGGCCAAACCTTAAGAACAAGTCATCTTATATAATAAAGAGGTAATATGCAAATTGACTGTCACATCTTTACAAAGATGGCTGCCTATGGCTAGGCCCTCAGGGGCATTAGGGAGGGATGACCAAACAACTAAACAGCAGGCTGGCAGGGAGCCATGAGGGGCAACCAGATCAGCAGGGGGGCAGTTGGGAGTGCAGGTTGGGAGGGAGGGCAGTTAGGGGTGACCAAGCTGGCAGAGGGTAGCAGTTGGGAGTGACCAAGCCAGCAGCAGGGGGGCAGTGAAGGGGAATCAGGCTGGTGGGGGGCAGTCAGGCAGGTGAGTGATTGATTAGGAGTTAATGGTCCAGGATTGTGAGAGTGATGTCTGACTGCCAGTTTAGGCCCTATTGATCAGGTCTAAACTGGTAGACAGACATCCATGAGGCATCCCAGATTGGACAGGGTGCAGGCTGGGCTGAGGGGACCCCGTACCCCATGCATACATTTTGTGAACTGGGTCTCTAGTTATATAATTCTACAGAGAATATTGTATAATGGCCACTCTCCCATGTAATGAGATTAAACTAGATGTCTAGCAAGTAGGTTGCTATTATTGTATACAAATGCCTCAATCCACTTACCTTTAAAAAACTAATCACACATTATAGCTATTTGGTAGATCTTTTCAAGTAAGTTTGCCAGTTTGCCTTTTTTGACCATCCATGAGCATTCCATACTGTAAGCTAAATGAGTATATACTGATAATTTGCTTTAATCTCCAGCGTAAGGATCTGTTCACTGTGAAAGAACAAAGTCAGTTGAAAAGAGAATATATCCAACATTTTGCTGGGACTTGAGAAACCCACAGATATTATATCATGATTATGTATTTAAGTAGCTGAAAGCCATGTAGTCTTCATATGCATGGATGATATAACAAAGAGAATGATGAACATGGGCCTCAAACCATGTCTGAGCAAGAGATAATGGTGACATTTGTCTAAATGTTGCATATATTCAACACATTTTGACAGATTTTATTAATGAAAATCATTTCTAGGGAATCACTGTTCAGTTTTAGAGACAAAAATGTAAAATTTTATTTCTCTAGTTGAATTACATTTCCCTCATGCTATGTTAGCACTAACTTTCAAAAAAATTTGCTGCAATATGTATATCTCTATTTTGTGATAAGCTACTATATTCTGGAATTTAAAATGTTGTTTTCATAGCAAACAATACAATGGAGTAATGTGTACTAACCATTCACTAAATAATTATTTTTTAAGTAGAAAAGACAGTATATCAAATACCTCTTTTTATCTTTGCAATGAGCTTGAACTGAAGTTAGTTAATGTCAGCTTCTAATTAAACAAAATCAACTGTGAGAAAATTAAACAAATTGATTCACAATTAATGGTTGAGCAAACACTTCTGCAGTTTTATCTCCTGCTTTAAGCTTTTGGAAACTTTTCTATTTTTGCTTTCTTACTTTTACATTGAAGGTTATCATGATTTCCATGAAGGAGTGTATAGTTATAACATTTTACTTCAGCTACATTAATTCGGACTTATATATACATATTTAAAATTTGAAATATTCTGCATAAATATGATATATTTTAAAGTGCACACATCTTGTACATTTTGTTATCTGCTGAAATTCAATACCATCAAACCTAGACATGTTTTGGGACTATACCATAAGATTTTGAAATAGCCATGATGTGCTTGCTGTAATTTTTAAAAATTAAATGGTTCCAAGGTAGGACAGATAACTTGGAAGGCAAATGAATGTATTATGAATAATTTAAACTTACATTGTGAATTGTTTCTGTCTATGCTTCTGTTTGCATTGTAAGATGACTCTTTGCATGCTGTTATTTAACATCGATCCCTCCGTAGATAGCACAAATTGGCCTGACCTTTCTTAAATGAGCCAGTTATTTGTAACCTATACCAATAGCAGTAGGATTTGTCTATCTACTTTCATAACATATTCAATGGAATAAGCACACATACACACATTCTATGTAAAACCTAGCTCTGTTCAGCTATTTAATATAACTGAGATACAATATGTAAATATGTGTGTATATTATATATACAGCCTGAAAATTTGTATTTTTAAATCAACATGTACTCAATACATTTTTGTTATTCTCCAAACATAAATGGTATTTTTTTAGGAACAGGATTAGGCAGAGGGGGCAAGGGGTGAAAAGAAGGAGAAAATATAGACATGAGCTTTGGAGCCAGCTAAAACTCTTCCAGGGTTCCAGGGCTGGAGAAATAGGGAAACTAGAAAGGAAAGTTAAAAACAAGGCCAAACAATGTGGGCAAATTGCAGCCAGCTGGTAACTAACAAGGCTTTATCTTCTCCAGCCAAGGACACAGGAGCAAATGGTAAAAAAACAAAACAAAACAAAACAAAAACAAAACTCCCTAATGAGAGAATACAGAAAGGGGAAAATAAAAAAAAGACTGTTTTACTCCCTAAACAGAGAAGCTAGCAGTCTCAAAGGTTGGTGAGAAAAAGTTGTCCGGTGCTTCTTATGAATTCTTAGAAAAGAGTCCTTGTGAATTAATCTGTACCAAAACCATTAGCAGAGGAATTTGGGACCATTGACAGAGGGTGTATGATACCTCAGACCCCCCACCTAGCCTGCTCTTCAGATTATCTGAGAGCCTGTCTGTGCTTCATAAGCCAGACCATAGGCTTGCTTGCTTTGCTGTTGCTTTTTTTCAGTAAAGGTGCATGCTTTAGTTGCCTTAATAAATTGGCTTTTCACAAGGCAGTCAAGGTCACTCCAATAAATTCATTTACATGAGAAGACAAGGATCAAGGTTGGGGACAGCTCAGGGGGCTGTCCTGTCAGGTAACATCTCTCTGCTGTCCTTGAGAGGTGCCTATAACAGTATTATAGGATATTCCAAGCAAATATGAGACCAGAGTGCTTCCCTTGTTTTATTTACATATTATTAAGGCAGACCCTTTCTTAACATACAGAATCTTTTTTTTTCTTTCTTTACTTCATGATTCTTTCTAGAAGCAGAGACTGGAAAAAGAAATATATTCAAATAAGAGAAACTTAAAAATGAGATTCAGGAAAGGTATCTGGGTCACCTCCAAAATATATATTTTTAATATAAACATTAATTAGCTTTTGAAAAACAACAATCAGAAGCTTTAAGTGTTCAACTGCAGTATCTTACAACCAAGTTTTTTTGTTTGTTTGTTTGATTTTTTTTGTTTTAGTGCTTTATTCTAAAAAAAATAGCTAAGAAGGGGGAACTTAGCCTGTATTCCTTTTATGGATAACTATCACAGTCAATATGAGAAGTCATAATACTAGAGACTCTTAAGTACTTCACGTGTTATGGAACATCGCCTGGATGTTTATTGGGATTTACACCCCATCGATGTCTATTTACTTATTTATAATTTTAGCTTTTAAGAAGAAGCATGCACTATCCTTTGGATGAATTCTTAAAATTTTGACACTTTGCTTTGACATAGCCATATAATTCGGTCACTTCTCCTGACACCTTGTAACTTGGTATGAAATGTAGCAAAATTTCCATGTGAATGAATCTATCAAATAAGGAAAACAATGTATTTGCATTTGCGTGACAGTTGTTATATTCATATAAGGTCAGGGCTCACTTAGTAATTTAAAATAACTAAAACCAAGTTACAGTTCATGGACATTAGTTTATTTCCCATGTGATAAAAGGATAGCATTATCATTTTCATGCAAAGCAGAGAAAACAGTATGAGAGTAATGAAATAACCTGTTCTATGTCACATATCAAGCTAAGTTGCAAAGACTGCACTAAAATCAACATTTTTCAGTCTCCTTCCCCATCCTCTAATTTTTCTGAAATTATTTTATTGATTTCAGAGAAGAAGGGAGAGGGAGAGAGATATGGAAACATCAGTGATGAGAGAGAATCATTGATCTGAGCTGATCAAACCTGCAACCTGAGCATGTGCCCACTTTCTAACCGTGACCTTCAGGTTCATAGGTAGATGCTCAACCACTGAGTCACACTGGCTGGGCCCCATTTTCTATTTTTAAATGTTATGTGACCCAAACCAAGTAAGTATACTGTATTAAAGATACAGAATCATCTTTCATCCTTTTATGCCACTGAAGTATATTACAGTTCTCTATGGAATTGCACGTAGACATTTTAGCAGTTCTGTAAATCATCAGGGTAAAAGCTTTTTGCCTATAAAATAGAAGAAATATATGGTGTAAGTTGGAGATACAATGATGAACTTTTCCATTCTGCTTATCTATCTCAGTAGGTATTCAAAGTATATTAATTCATCATTTTCTTCTTTATATCAAAAATTATTTATTCTCCTTGTCAGATTGAAATAAAATTTTAATCTACCAACTATTTGAGATCTATATTACAGTAAAATGCTAAATTTGTTTTCATCTTTCTCTTTTCTTTTGATGTTTAAAAAGTATAGCACAAACAATTGAAAAGGGAATTTACATTTCATTGTACTAGTATACCCAGTGTGGCATTTTCTGTTTAAACAGAAGCTCATAAAGCAGACATTTTCTGACCTCTCTAGATTTTAATAATTAAAATAACTTTTCAAAAATACAATTTCTATTTTAAATACATCAATATATATGGACATTTTGAATACAATTAATTTTTAAACCATTAATCTGTATTTTGAAAATACAGACTTGGCTTTATTGATATGAATATCAGCCAGGATTATCAACTCTAGTAGTTCATTTAAATAAACAAATATATTGATTTTTTTCCAGATCCCATTTTTCTTTATTTGGTTAATAAATTTATGCTCTCTATATATGAAAAGTAAAATTTATGCTCTCTCTATATATGAAAAGTAAAATACTGCATGCAGTTTGATAGTATGTGAAAGAATGAGATTTAAATTCTATATAGATTATTAATCTTTTGTGCATATTTGCATACTTTATGCATTTTCTAGAAAGGTGAACATATCTTATAATTGCATATAATTTTTCAAAATACAATTAAATTAAATTGAGTGAGAATATTAGAATAGAAGGAAAATTAGAGTAAGAAAAAGTCTATGAAATCATGGATTAAGTTAGCATACAAAATCCAAGCCAGGAAAGTTTTTTTCTAAAAGTGGGTTTCAGATGAGGCTCTAAGTTTGCTGTCTGCTTTTACAAAATCTAACATAGTTGTATGTTCAGACCTTCCAGAAGTTTAATGTGAGATGCTCACACATGTACATGTACATACACATAATTGTTTTTGCTCAGTAAAAAGACAAAATGCTCCTTTTAAGTTAGATAAGAAAATATCTCTCATTAATCTTTTTGAAGAGTGTACCCAGTAATGAAAACAATGGCCATCAACAATATCCTTGCAGTTAAGAAACTTTAGGCAAATATATCTTTATTATAAAGAATCTGGTAAGTTTTAAAGAGCATTTTCTTGTAATGTCCTCCTCTTCCACCCTCCCGTGGCTTATGTCTATTAAAAACACTTGGTAAAACATTTCTATAAGATGTCGATTTTTGTGGTAGTGAATTAGTTTCCTATGCTGGCTTGACTTTCTCAAAGAATTTTCAGTATCTGGAAGAAATGGTGGGCCCACTGTTGTCCTTCAAGCAATCCTTAAATGCTGCTTATCTTTACTATCCTTCCTAGATACACAGATGGGAGCATGTTTGTGATTATTTCCCCTGAAAAGGAACTAGAGTTCAGGGAGTCGTTATTGAGGATTAATTGCCAATCATGTACTTGAAAGTTAATCCAGGGCCTGGTAAGAACATATTTATGATTCAAAAGGTAATTTCACCTCTGCTCAGAGAGAGACTTCAAGGAGTCCTCCATCGCAAGCATTCCTTGTAGACATTTAGTATGTGAAGGAATAGGAATTAGGCCCTAAAATTCTGAAGCAGGGACACAAAATATGAAAGACTCTGGGGAGATGGACATACTCACACATATCAAATGATAAGTGCATAATTTTAGACAGTACATTAAAAGAGACTTATAATAATAGCAGAGATGACAGAGAGCATTGCTGATCCAGGGTAAGGAAAATTTTGATATTGGATACAAATGGGAATAGTGAATTTGTAATAAGCCAGAGACAGACAATTCTGTTTCCTTATCCATGACTGGATAAGCAGAAAGTGGGAGTAATAATGCATTAGCCATTTGCACAATTTATTCTGAAAACGATCAGGGAAAATTAAAGGGGCAAGAGATCAGCTAAGATATAATTGGTTCTGGGAGAAAAAAAAAGTAATAGAGTTCCATGAAGCAAAGAACACTCATGATTTGGGTGAAATGGGGCTCTCACCCAGAATAAAAGCATTGCTAAGTCAACCCTGGTTAAATTCAAGACTCATGAACTACACAAACTTAAAAGGACAGGGAGCAATAGCCATAAATATTGAGTCCAACCTTCTTCTGGTCAAAGGAAAAAGGAGAAAAAAGTCTTTTTGTGAAAGCTTGCATAGAAAGAGGCTGAAAAGAAAAGGTGGGATTTACTTTATTAGTTTATGATGTGGTCACATTTATGCATCATGAGGAGTTCAGAAAATGCTAGGCTAATACTGATACTTCCTTCATGATGATAAAGTGATACTTTAACAAAAGTATAAAAGAAAAAAAAATTAAGATGAAAACTTAGCATGTACATTTTTCACTAGTGCATTTCAAGGTCTTAGTTGAAGAGCCTACATTATTCTTTTAAATTGAGTGTATTAATAAGGATCAAAACTATGAAAGTGAATGACATTAATGACTTAAGAGGATAAGGTGGCCTCAAACACAGTAGGGGGAGAAAGGTGAACTATAAGCCTGAGAAGGAAATGGATGAGAGGTTCAGATGGGTAGAAGGAAAACCAGGTCAGTGTACAAGTAGTATCTCAAAAGCCAATGACATACAATTTTAAAAATTAAATGGTAAACAACATCAAAGGCTGATAGAAAACACTGAAAACTACCCCACTGGATTAAGCCAGTCTGAACACATGGATAACCATATTGAACTGCTGAGGTAAAGGAACGGGCTGTAGGCGCTAAGTGAGCTAAGCAGATTTAAAATAACCATTGCAGAGAGTAGGCAAACAAGTTGACCAGATGCACAATTTAAGGTAATTTGTAAAAAGCATTTGGAGTAGTAATTATACATGCATTCATTAGCTTACCAAGTATTTTTTGAATAATCCTAGTGAACAAAGCAGTCTTCTAGGTGGTTGGGGGACATCTACACTAATAAAAGAGAAAGATGCAAATTGTCCATACCTTCACAACGCCCACCAGCCAATCAGGAGTATGAAAATTAACCCAACAAAGATGGTGGATTAATTTGCATACACAGGTGCTGAGTGGCCAGAGGTAGGCTTTCAGACAATGCAGGTATTCTGCACCCCCCTCAGCCACTCTGGGCCTCTGGGCAGCGTGGGAAGGCACAAAGGTAGCTCCAGGCTGGAGCTAAGGCAGAAAGGTGGCTCCAGGGATGGAGATAAGGCAGAAAGGTGGCTCTAGGCAGGAGCAAAGGCGGTACCAGCAGCAAGGGGAAGGAAGTCCCATTCTTGCATGAATCTTTGTGCATCATGCCTCTAGTTTGTATATAAAAGACAATATCCCTGTCTTTTAGAAATTGCAGTCTAGTAGGGTAGTTAAAAAAGAAGAAGAAGAATGAATGCCAAACAAGAGATGTATGTTGAAAGGTGACTAGTTTTATTTAATAAACAAGTAGACCAGAGTAAGGAAGATTAGCGGTGTTTGAGATGTGTTTGATAGGGATATTTAATTTTTGTGTCATATGAGCAATGGTATCGACTGTTGGAAGTAAGATTTGGTCATGTGGACAGCTAGCAATAACACTCTAGGCAATGAAACAGCCAGTGCAATTTCTGTGAGCAGGCAGGCTTGTGTGTATGGAACTCAGGTAGACGGAGGAGATTGATTGGAGACAAGGTTAAAGGAAACAGTGAGAAGGGGCTGTAAGGGCCAAAAATCAGAGGGTCTTAGAAGCTATCATAAGGATTTAGTTTTAACTGAGTGAAATAAGAGGCATTTATATTGGCAACAATGTACGTCAGTCCTTGCCTTTCTCCAGTAGTGTTCCATTTGTGGATCACATGCACTGAGAGGTGGCATTACAATAGATTTTAACAGTTACTACAAAAAGACAGAGTGTCAAAAGAATTGACTTTTGACAAGTGTTTTATGAAAATGCAGGACCATATGTTCTCAGCTTGGAAATGAACAGAAACAAGAAACGAATGATTGTGCTGAAAGAAAGAAGAGGAAAATGGAATGGGGAATTTCATGAAAATATGTCCAGTCTAATCCTAGAATGCAAGGTGTGTGTGTGTGTGTGTGTGTGTGTGTGTGTGTGTGTGTGTGTGTCTGTTTGTTTTTAGCATTGGATTATCTGATTCTTAGTCAAATCCTTACCATTTCAAAAGAAAATTATTACTTTAAGGTTTTTGGAAAAGAGGAGAAAAAAATGACTTAGCCAAAATGTCTGAACACAGAAAGATGATTTTAATAATACATTGCAAAAAGAAACTATATATTGTATTTTTGGATTTGGTTTCAAATAAATCTAAATCTTTTTTTTTGGCCTACTGGCCATTCATTCATCATTGACTCATGAAAATAAACAACAACAATAAAAATCATTTATTTAGCTACTAAGTACAAATAACTCAGATACATCTTGGGAAATATTACCTTTAAAATTTTAAGACACTCACAGTCTGGAGATAAGGATAACATGTGTATCAATAGTGGAGGTAATAATCTGTAGGTGATAGAGACAAACACAACAAAGACATGGGAATGAATTAGGAGTGGACAAAAATGCTAAGAGGATACAATATTAGAAGATGGGTTACCAGATAGAATATTTTATTAGAAAATGCATTGTTCAGGACCATGTACCAAAATAAAGTAATGATAACTATGACGTGTTACTTAAAATACATGCATTGAATGCATTGAACTACACAGACACAGAATTTTAAGAATACAATCTAATGGATTTTCAGAATCCTATATTGGTAAACTCTTTTGTTAGGAATAAACTAAACTAAAAATGTATCCTCATTTACCTTAAACAGCTAAGGCAAAATTGTGGTTTAAGGGGAACAGGTAAAAAAAAGAAATTAGTTTGTTGTATTTTAGATCTACTGCTCTAATTTTGAGTTGGTTGGACAACATGGTACTTTTCTGGAAAGTTGGGTACTGATTTTATGATTTTCTATTTAAATTAATGTTTTACTTTATTATTTCCACATTTATTTTTCATGTTGTATACAAGTATTTTTCCTTTATGTATGTGTCAATTACCAACATTGGGAGAGCTGGCAGCACTGGAATTATTCAATGAAAATTATTCTTTCCCATAGTGCTCAGGGGGTCAACCCACTGTGAATGCAACCAAATCCATTTCAAAAGTTGATTTCCAATAACAATGTTTATTCTGACACATTATCCTTGGCAATAGACTCATGATTAAATGAAATTGTTAGCTTCTAAATTACTGGACCTGTAGAAGGAATATTTACTTAGAGGGCTAAGAATTGGTTTTTAAGATTATTTTATTTACTTTGATAATGTGACAGCAATGAAAGAAAAATAATCATATTTTAATTAACAGTGGAATATGACTGCATTTATTAATTTTATTTAAGTAAATCCTTTATATTCTCTGGAACTAACACATTACTCACATCAGTGCTTAGAGAAAATGTGAAGATTACAGTTCTTTTTATACAGATTTAACATAAATATATCATTCTAAAATGTTATCTATAATCTAAGGAGAGGCTTATTCATAAATTTATAGAAGCAAATTCCATTCTTTGACTGGCAGTAGGATCAATCCCTTAACACTCATATATTGTTCCCACACAGGTACCATTAAAATGAAAAATGCTCACTTTTTAGGCATATGTATACTAAATCAAAAGCTCATTTTTTGTTTTAATATTTTTATTCAACTTTATGATATTATTTTTGAAAGCACAATTAATAATATTCAAACAAGGTCAATCAGATACCCGTCAGTTTTGAACTTTTTGAACTTTTGAACTTTTTCTCAGAGTGCTCAATAAATAAGTACTTCTATTTGTATCCAGTTTGAATCAGTTTTCACAGAATCATACCTTAAACAGAAAATAGGAGTATATGAGATGTTAATTATATTGTTGTTGTTTTTTCAATATTGCTGTGCTCACTAAATCTTGTCTTTATAGGCTAATGAAATTTTTTATTTTATGATGAGTCTCTGGGCTAATAGAGAAACATGAAATGTTATGGACACATTTTACATAATATTCTGTATTATAATAATTGACCAAATGCTTCTAAATGAAAATTATTTATGTTCAAAGATATTACATACAGATGCTCAAACATACAGCTTAAAACTAGATAATTTGTAATTGGGTTGATAGAATTTTAATTACTTTGCAGAAAGGATATGGAAAAGAAAGTTAATAAAGAACTGATTATCATTTTAAAATATAAATTTTGCCTGGTTGGTGTGGCTCAGTGATTGATCCCAGGCACTAAGAGGTTCTATTCTTGGTCACAGCACATGTCTAGATGCAGATTTAATACCCACTAGGGGGCATACATGATGCAGTCTATAGATGTTTCTCTTACATTGATGTTTGTATTTTTCATTTCCTCTCCCTTCCTTTCACTCTAAAATCAATAAAAAAACTATGTTTAAAATATTACAAGATAAAAATATTACACTTTGTTAAAATATAATTAAACAAGAACTATGGCATTATCAAACACCAGTTTCAAAACAATTTTATGTAAATGATTTTACAGACCTGTTTTCTGATTTGCAGTAGAAGGTAGCTCTGTATTTTCATTACAGATAATTTCCCTTAAGTTTTAAAATTCTTTACAGAACTGCTGTTTTTTTTTTATTTACTGGAGGCATGATGTGTGAAATTTATGTCCAAAGATATTACATATAGATGTAACACTTCTGACTGCCTTGTGGTCCCAGCTGTCTTTTGGCCCCACTCCCCACACACTGGTCAGTCCAGAAGGTTGATCTGCCATCCGGTCTAATTGGCATATTAATGCTTTATTATATAGGGTTAGAGGCCCAGTGCACAAAATTTGTGCACAGGGGTGTGCGTCCCTCACCCCAGACAACACCCTCTCCAATATGGGACCCCTCAAGGAATGTCCGACTAGCCATTTAGGCCCTATCTCACTGGGCAGTCAGACATCCCTCTCACAATCCAGGACTGGTGGCTCCCAACTGCTCACCTGCCTGCCTTCCTGATTCCCCCTAACTGCTTCTGCCTGCCAGCCTAATCACTCCCTAACCACTACCCTGCCAGCCTGATTAATGCCGCACTGCTCCCTTCCCAGCCTGTTTACCCCTAACGGCCCTTCCCTGCAGGTCTGGTCCTACCCAACTGCTTTCCCCTGCAGACCTGGATCTCCCCCAACTGCCCTTCCCTGCAGGGAATCTTGTGGTGGCCATCTTGTGTCCACATGGGGGCAGCCATCTTGTGTATTGAAGTAATGGTCAATTTGCATATTATTCTTTTATTAAATAGGATTAGATAGGATAGAGGCCTGGTGCATGGGTGGGGGCCAGCTGGTTTGTCATGAAGAGTGTCCCAGATCAGGGTGTAGGTTCCCTTGGGGTGTGGGGTGGCCTGGGTGAGGGGCCTTTTGTGGTTTGCAGGCTGGCCACGCCTCCCAGTGACCCAAGGGAGGCCCTGGTATCTGGCATTTATTTATCATCTATAATTGAAACTTTGTAGCCTTAAGCAGAGGCGAAGGCAGGCAGAAAGCTTGGCTCCCTCCATTTCCAGAGAAACCCAAGCCTCCTGCTCTCTCTATGGCAGCAACCATCTTGGTTGGGTTAATTTGCATGATCACTCCTGATTGGATGGTGGATGTAGTGGAGGTATGATCAATTTGCATATTACTCTTTTATTAGATAGGATTAGAGTTCTTAAATAACCTTCTTTGAATGAGATGTTTATTTAGAAAAAATGCAAAGAGCTCAAGCAAACATGTTTAGAATATGTCCATGTTATACTTATCAATTATAGAGCAACTTATATGAGTTTAGAATTTTTATCTTGTACATGTTTACAGAGATTTGATTTTTATTATAAATTTTAAATAATTTTTACAGACATACCATTGCATGAAGAAAAATATCTACTATGTTAGAAACTGTAACCTTTTAAGCAAGTAGAGATTTATGTTTCTTGTATTAAAAAAACAAAAACAAAAAATACCCAGAGATAGATATCTTAGGTCTAGTCCAGCAAGTCCAAGATAACATTAAAATGTACTTTTAATTTTCTAATTCATCAGCTTAAACTTTCTGCTTTCTCCTTCATGCTCATAAATAGTGTCTATGTATCTACCATTATGTCAGCAATATATGGAAAAAGAGAAGAAAAGAAAAGATGAAAAGATGAAAGAAAAGTAGCCAAAAGTACATACCAGATGAGTTTGTGTCCACTTAGAAAAGTTTTTGATCATGTTTGTCTCATTAGCCAAAATGGAATTCCATATCCACACTTGACTCTGAAGTGCTATGGGGAGGTCAGCATTTTAATTAGGCAAACTGCTAGCCAAGACACAGCCTGTTGATAATAGATCCCATTACTATGGAAGGATTATATTAATAAAGATGAAGGGGAATATTAAATAGGCCACTGGCAGTGACTATTGTACTCATCAACTTTGCAATCAGATCCAAAAGGCAAACTGAGATATTGTCAAAGGAATTGCTAAATATGGATGTTCAGGTTGACTTGGTAAAATTGTAGATAGCATATCTCACCGTATTTTGTGATTGAATGCTCTGGAGTAATAGTTTACTAAAAACTTCAAGATAAAGATAGAAAGTTTAGAGTATAGAGCCATTATATAACTGCATTTTTACTCCTTATCTTCTAGCTAGATAGGCTTAGACAAGTTATTTAATATATCTTGGCATTTATTTTTTTAAATTTATTCAATAAGAGAAATTTTAGAGAAATCACATAATTTATATAGAGTAGATATACAAATATCACATGACTTCCTTTTTTTTCAAAATTCATGTAATTAGCAATAATTTTTAATGACTGAATGAAATTTCAGAAATAGGAACTCTCAATGAAATCTTTCTGATCATTATTTTTTCTAATGATGTAAGAAAATAATTCTAAGTAAATAATATGTTGGGATTAAGAACTGCTACAGGCTCTGTTTTAAACTGAGTAGATATTCACTAAACTGTTAATATACTTTTATAGGCAAACAATATAGTGAAATGAATAATGCATTGACTGCATTTATATGCATGGCAGGAAAAACATTCCTGCATCATTCTGGGTATCACTTGGACATGGAATGTAATGATCTTTGCTGCTTCTATATGATGAGATGTGAGGGACCTACTGCTTGATGAAATATTTCCAGTCAGTAATAACTACTACAGTTTGACTAGAGATTTGAGTCAGCAATAATTAGATCACTTTATACCTAGAAACAGTCATGGTGATGGACTGATTTTGAGTTGCCACAGCAAGAATCAAGAAGTCTGGTCCAGCCCCTTTCTTTTTGGTCTTTATTAACCAGCTCAAAAGGCATGCCTGTGTCTCGTCTTTCTGTTCTCTCAAAGATTTAATCATACTGCATGATCTATTTTGTCTTGCAGAAAACACTTGATTTCAGGCAAATCCCAGTATACATAGATGTGGGCTCCAGCTATCAATATAGAAATAAAAGCACAGAAGAACATTAAGCATAAGAAGAAGCAAAGGACAGGGGTTTGACCATGATTACTAGTAAACTTCAGTAATAACAGCAAAGAACAGATTCATTCCACTAACAATGAGGACAAGAAAGTAGGCATTAGCAGCTGGAAGGAAGTAGTAGCTAAGACTTAGTAGTGCTTACTTTTTGTTTGGTATGAAGCTCCTTACTTTTATTATCTTATTTAGATAACATTATTAGTAGCTAACACTATTACTCCCATTTTACACATAGGAAGTTAACTATTTTGCCCAAAATCATAGCACCAAACTCAGGCCATTCAGTATCAAAGACTGCTTTTAAATCATATTCTATATTATCCTTATATATAAACATCCAGGTTCTGTAACATCCACAATGACCAGAGGCTCCACCAACCGGAAGTCAGCACTGGATTGCAGTGGTGACCAGCACTGACTGACGGTGGGGGCGGGAGGGGAAGGGGGTGCGGATCAGGCCTGGAGAGAGAAGCAGGGTCTGATCTGTAGCCTCTATGGCAGCTGTTGTTCAGCACTTGTCTCTCTCTTTCCCTTCAGGCCTGGCCAGCAGCTGTGCCTCTCTTTTTCTCTGGCCTATGCTGGAGCTGCTGATCAGCCCTGCTTCTCTGATCAGGCCCATTGATAGACCTGGAGACACTGACTAGCATAGAAACTGAACAATCAGAACCAAATGTGGGTGAAATGCAAGGAGCCAATGGCTGCCTAGGAGGCAGAGCTTTTGGTGCTGACTGGCATAGAAACTGACTAATCAGAATCTAATCTTGGTGAACTGTGAAGGCAGAACCGAAGGTGGGGGCTGAGGAGGGATTTTAAGGGCAATACTGTTTGGTATAAGATGTAAGAAAGTGGTTCAACTTTTTAATGAGCAGTTTGGAAGTATAATGCATATGGCTAGTCATCAGTCCAGATATAGGGATTGTGTCTTTTTGTCTGCCAAAAGCATCTCCTCCTGATGAAAAAGGCTCCCTCCTTCATTTAAACAATCCTATCCTATATAATCTATCTATACTAATAACATGGTAACATGCTAATTAGACCTTGTCTACCAGCCATCTTCTGGATGTCCTACTTCCTTCCAGACAAAGCTATGGTGGTGGGGGCCAAGGCAGAGGCCATTTGGGGCAATCAGACTGGCAGGGGAGGACAGTTGGGGGCAAGATCAGGCCGGCAGGAGAGGGAAGTTGAGGGCTAGGTCAGTCCAGCAGGGGAGGGGAAGCAGGGGCAATCAGGCAGGCAGGCAGGTGAGCACGTAGGAGCCAGCTGTCCCAGATTGTAATAGGGTTTGGGCCTAAACCAGCAGTCAACATCCCCCAGTGGTTCTGTGATTGGAGAGGGTGCAGGCTGGGCTGAGGGACTGCCCTCCCTCTCTCTCCAACCCCTGCACAAATTTAATTCACTGGGCAACTAGCATCTACATAAAATAAAAACAATAATAAAAATGAAGCCTTAGACTATTGCTGAATCTACTGCTTTAAGAGAAATCTAAATAGATTGACCTGTCCAAGTTTATGACTGGAAAATTCCATAACAGGTAGAACCTGTAGGCTGAACTAGCAGCAGTTCCATGGATGCCTTTAACTGATATTGTTCACTAATAGTAAGATTTATCACAGGTATTATGGAAGACACTTAATGGCTCCAGTACTCTTAGAGAAATGTCCTGGGAATATATGTTTCAGGCTGCTGCAGTTCTTCTCAGATCAAGTCATATTTCTTGTGAAAATAGTGTAGTGTGAACTGATGGGGCTTCAAACCTGAAGAGATAGTTCAATGGGTTTCTATTCTGAATTGAAAAACAAACAAACAACAGTCCATTTTTATTTACTCTTAGACTCATGTTTTGGTGTTTTGAATCATATAATATTAAACGTAATGGAGATGTTAGAAGACGCTGCCCCCGTTTGTCTTTTAAATGCCTATGCTTTATTTTTTAAGACCTGGATAAAAAGATGTGACAAAAAGCATCTAGACATTCTTGAATAATTTTCCCATGGTGGAACCATAGGTCTACATGAACTGATACTTGAAGAATTAATGAGAGTCAGCTGAAAAGCTTAATAAATGAAAGTTGGTCTCCCACACAAATGTCTAGCTGCAAAATGCAAATGGTGCCAGATAATGTACTATATGTGGGTTAACTTTTCAGGAGACCAACTATAGTTCACCAAAGATATTCATTCTAATCATACAAAGGATGGCATTGCCCTTATAATTTTAAATGTTCTTCTATGTAAGAAGATATTCACTATCACTCTTCTTGAAATGCTGGCCCTGGAAATATTTTGTAAAGACATACTTTCTTACCAGAGTCATTTTAAAGAGACCCCTGGCTAAAGATAGAACAGTTGAGTATAGTGAGGATGATGACGCCGAAAGACCAGAAGGTACCATAGCTGTTTGAATCCATAATTCTCTATTATGGCAGCTCTAGCTGGTCACATTTGACAGATGCAGGGAACCTGTAGCATCTAGAGTGTGATGAGTACAATGTGAAACTGACAAGTCACTGAGGGAGCTCTAAATAAAAAGATTTTTAAGTCAACTGAAAAAAAAGATAATATCAATGATTCTTGACTCAGAGAATTCCAAGTAAGTAGGCAAATGTTCTTCATATTGAAGAGAAACAACTTTTATGTATGAGTCGATGCTACAATTATTAATAACACAACGTTATTGGGACTGTTTCTAGCAGGAAACTCTGCTCTCTGCACTCCATAAAATCAACCTGGGATGTAATATGCAAAATAAAAGTTATGTTGTTACTAGTAGTATAAACCATACATGATTTATGGAGAAGGCACTAGAATTGAATTATCACTAGAATATATATGTATGTGTATATATATTTTAATTTTGAAAGCTTAAACTTACTCCAGATTTAATAAAGAAGAAAATTTCTAGTTTTGTTCCTTTTTCTCTACTGTTGTTGCTGCCACATGGCTAAATCTTATCATTGATTTGCTTTTTTGTTTATGGATAAGAAAATTAGCAGTTATATAGGATACTAAGGACAAAGCACAATTTATACTCTAATGTCTCTCAGACATAGGCCTTGGCCTTTTATTATAAACTCAATCTCCCTGATTTAAAAAGTTCACAAGAAGAAAAGTAATTTTTTAAAACTCATTTTTATAGCAAGTTTCCAGCTAAGAAAATATATCCACAGTCCACAGTTGACTTTATATCATGTAATAACTTTTAAACTTCTTATTTTAAAATTGAAAACAATGTTGTGAAGTGTTATCACTACAGATTTTATAAGTATTCCTAAATAATCAGGTGTATTACTTTATATGTATAAAGCATTAACTTGAAAATCTAGATTTACTTGATTTTATATTTACAATACAAACGAAAATAACTATTAAACATATATACATTATCTGACATTCTCATATATGTTATAATAGGAATAGTAAGAAAGATTTGTGTACTCATTAAAAGATACAATAATTTTTTACTCATTGAATTAACTATATATAACTATTCATTGCATATAAAGGTAAGGAGCTGAGCCTTTTCTTTCTATATTCAGGTGACATAATTACAATGATATCATGGCATGTCTAGCTATTTATCAGATAGCTTCTCATGGAGAAATATCATTCTTAGTTTTATCTATCATTGTTTACTTCAGAATTGCACAACCTATAGTCAAGTATTTATGGATAAGATAAATTACATTGCAGCTTTAATTTTTCAGGTTTACAACTCTTACTTGTGACATAGAAAATGAAGAGTTTAAAATCCATTGCAAACATCTAACTATAGTTTCATAAAATATTATGTCCTACAAAATATAACGTGATAAAAATGTTGAAGAGCAGAAAATATTTGAAATTATTGCCTCTTCATGTCTACAGGTTTTGGGCTTCCTAAAAAGGTTAAATGTGAAGGAGAAATATTTTTATTTTTATTTAAAAACTTCCAAAATAGGTTAAAATGAAATGGGAAAAAAAACATAAATGAGAATGTGCATTATTTAGACTAAGTCAGACACATGAGTTTTGTTTCCAGTCTCTCAACTTTTGAGCTGTGATATATTGGAGAAATATTTTAATACCCCCAGCTTTGGGCTCCTCATTGGCATTGCTAAGGAAGAAAATATTATTAATGATGTCAAAGAAGACAATACTTATAAAATAATTAGTACATCTCTATAAATTATTTAAATATAAAAGATCAATATAATTATGAATAATAAAATGATCCCATTTCATTTGATATATATCGTTCTCTACCCACACAATGAAGCTTATGTCTACTAATTTTACTCTACATTATTTTTTCTGTGCTAATGGAGCTTGAAATTGATGTGGCCATTTGTAAGCCAGCATCGATTTATTCTCAATCCCTGATGCCTTTTGGTGGTACTGACTTCTTCCCATATAAATTCTGTAACACATTTACATATGAAATCATAATGAAATATATTTAATATAATTCATCTTACCTGTAACTATTAAGAAACTAGGTTGTTTTTAAAGTTTTAAAATTGTATTGGCCAGTGATATTTTTACTTATTACATTATATTAGGCTGATTTCAATTCCAAGTGGCCCCAAAATAGGAGCAGGTAATTTTATTTGGTTTAATGGAAAGGACTCTGGGCAAAGAATTGGATAACCCAGTTTCTATTTTGATTGCGGTAATTAACTAGCTCTATAATATTAAGGAAATCACTTAGCCTTTTGGATTCTCAATTTCCTCATTTGTGAAAAGAAGTAATTGAAACAACGTTCTCCAAGGGTTTTCCAGTCCCAAAGGCCTGATGGGATGTCATTACAGAAGCCAGTGCTTTGACATTATATTCTGTTTTCCTTTTAAATCTATACCTCCTTTCTATAAATTCAAATCACACTAAAAATATTATTGGAATATCTGTCCCAGGGTATTCCAATTTGGTTTAATTGATGCCTCTGACCAACATAATTGGGGGACAGCCATAGTGGCCATTCTCTCCAGTCCAGGAATTAATTATGCAATGCACTGGATTGCTCAGTTCAAGAGTCCTGGTAGAAAAGGTTCTGGAACAAGAAAGACACAGCCTAAACCTCTGTTAGGCAGCTTTTAAAGACAGCTTTTGTATGTAAACTGATATGCATCAGAGCTGACTACACAAATGCCTTATTATTCTTCTTCTCAGGAACAGGGTCAATAAATTTCAAGCATCATTAGAAGCAAGTATGTACTCAAAACCAACAAATTACATGGATACTTCTTAGAGAAGGCTTCAGGACATAAAAGGGATGGCAAGTTTGTTATATCTTCAAGAACAGAAGGATCATAGAAGCGAAAGTACTCAACATTTTATAAGGCAATAAATGAAGCCTGCTGTAAACTAAAATACAGTATTGTTTGAATTTTTATGTCAGAGAAATCAAAACTAGGAATTAAAGAGAAGTCATGTTCAGCACATTGCTTTCCCCCAGAAGGGAGGGGAGTGACTTGGGCAGTAGTTACGGTGTGTATTCATAAAGGTTCAAGCAGAAAATTTCAAATGTGTTCTGTGAATTGTGATGCCTTTCCCACTGCATATCTGTGATTTTGAATTGAGAAAGGGGAGTAGGAAGAAACTGCATATTGACCCTGCTTCATTCAACATATATTTTCCATAACGATGTCATGGCTAAGCGTTCATTATAGGAAATTCTGTTTAAAAAATGCTTAAGATAGCTAGCTGGCTTAGAGAATACCTTCATGGAGCATAATGAAAGTACTGAATCCATGCATTTGATTCAAGTTTAGTTAACTTATTATTTGAATGGCAGAGCAGAGGCCTATGCTACAACCTAAGTGTTCAATGAGAGAGCACGTTTCATTTCACTACCCACAATAATTGACATGATGAAAGATCTGCCCTCAATCCTGAGCTCATCACACACTAGAACATTTGCTTAGTTTTCTCTCATTCAAAAGTTAAGATAGGGCTCTAGCTGGTTTGGCACAATGGATAGAGTGTGGGCCTGCGGACTGGAGGGTCCTTGGTTCGATTTAGGTTAAGGGCACATGCCTGGGTTGCCGGCTCAATCCCTAGTAGGGGGGTGTGCAGCTGATCAATGATTCTCTCCCTCTCCTTCTCTCTTCCTCTCTGAAATTAAAAACAAAGAATATATACATGGTAGAGGTCTAGTGCATGAAATTCATGCACAGGGGTGTGTGTCCCTCAGCCAAGCTTGCACCATCTCCAATCTGGGACTCCTGGGCAGTTGGACATCCCTGTCACAATTCAGGACTACTGGCTCCCAACTGTTCACCTGCCTGCCTGCCTACCTGATTGCCCCTAACCACTCCCCTGCCAGCCTGATCAAAGCCTAACTTCCCTCCCCTGCTGGCCAGATTGCCCCTAACTGCCCTCCCCTGCTGACATGGTACCCTCCCAACTGCCCTCCTCTGCAAGCCTGGTTACCCCCAATTGCCCTCCCCTGGTGGCCTGGTCACCCCTAACTGTCCTACCTTGCAGGTCTGGTCACCCCTAACTGTTCTCCCTTGCAGGCTTGATTATCTCCAACTGCCCTCCCTTGCAGGTCTGGTCCCTCCGAAGTGTCCTCCCCTGCTGGCCATCTTGTGTTCGCCATCTTGTGTGTTAGAGTGGTGGTCAATTTGCATATTATCTCTATATTATATAGGAGGATACATACATATATATATATATATATATATATACACACACACACACACACACACACACACACACACATCTATACATACACACACACATACACACACACACACAAATATATATGTGGTAAGATTGGAAGATATTTCAGTTTCCTCTAAAACAGGAATCAGAATCCCTTTCTACTGGCACCAGTGACACGGAGACTGTCCTCAGCACCTGAAGGTCACCCCTCTGAATCAGTAATCCTCAACTAACTTCACTCAGGCATCCAATAAAATAAAGTTGTGAAAAAGAGTCAAAATTGAGGTTCCAGCACCTGGGAAAGATGTTTTTATTTTACTTTTTAATTTTTCTTTCCTCTTTATATTTGAAGTCAAAGTATTAACTCTTTGGAGTTTTCTTCAGAATCCTGCTAGCTCTGGTGGGAAATAAGTGAGCCCTAAGAATTATTTCTTCCTTAATGTGTCTATAATAAGATCTTTAAGAAAAAAATAATATATCTGGTTAACCTGCACTCAGAATCAAGGCTCAACTTACTGCATTTCTTGTACAGAACAGTTACTGCTTCTGTTTCTTTTTAACATATTGAAAGTTAGCATTAAGATTACTCACATTCATACTATTTGGCAAAAGTGAGTATTTAATACATACATATCATGCAAATAAGATAATATTTATTTATACAAAACTGAGAGATATGAATACTTAACAGTAAGTTTGACATAAAACAGCTTGACTCAGAATACAAAGAATACAATCTGCACTTGGATTTAATTTTTCTGTTTTTGTAATATCATAATTTCAAAATCCATGTAAAGTAGTTATTGTAAAGTGAGGAAAGGAAATAAAAGACTTCAATTAGGTGGTTTTCTGATTAAGACATAAAGCAATCCCTACAGCAATGCATGCTACAGAAAATGGGTCACCTTCAAACCACCCTTGAAAATAAGCAGATAACATCATTTCAGATTGCATTATCTAAAGAGCATTGTTATAATATGTATATCTACATAGTCTTTTATTCAGTTTGCAAAAAATGCCCATATGTGAGCAGATTAAAACACAAATACTCTTTTCATCCTTTTTCCCCCCTCACATACACATGTGAACACACACACCTAAACATCCTCACATTCTCATGTCTACTTGTAAGGATATTAGTTAATAGTGAGGACCAAAGTATACATATTAGTGACTATTTTTCTAACCAAGTGGAGAGGGGAAGTGAAAGGGGACTCTTAGGGCTAAGAGTAGAGATGTACTCATAGGGTTGTTCTGAACATCAGAGTGGTTTTAGATTTGCAAAGCAGTTTTAAACTTACAAAGTGGTTTTAGACTCAAAGCCATTGGAAAATTGCCTAGCAAAGAAGTAGAAGCTGCCAGGGTTTTCTGTCATTATTTCAGATCCAATTAGTTTTCTTATGCCTATGAATATAAATTAATATAAGTGGAAACAAACCTGGCTTTACGGGGTTTATTTAGAGAAAAAGGAATAGAAATTGATGTTATGAAGTTAAATTCTTAACAATTGTCTCCAAATTTTACAATGTAAATATTAAAACCCATATTTTACTAGCACATATGAGAATTCTAACATTTACAGAATTCTGTAATTTAGACAGTAACATCCAGGTAAGAAGTAATGGGTTTTGAATTTTAACTCTGTTTGCTTGTGTTCATAGATTTTAGATCAGTCTGTGTTTTACATTAGAGTTAATATTTGTATTTGGCTGCTGTATTAAAGCTATTAAATGCATAGGCAAAGAGAGTAGGATACAGCATACAGCTTTGACATGTAATTTTTAATTTTGAACTATTTGAATTTAGTTTAAACATTTCTTTGATTGGAATTATCATGTTAGTATATCACTGATTAATTTAAAAATTAAATAAAGCTTATAAGAGGCCTAATGCATGAAATTCCTGCACAGGGGGAGGGTGTCCTTCAGCCCAACATGTACCCTCTCCAATCTGGGACACCTTGAGGAATGTCTAACTTCCCTCTCACAATCCAGGACTGCTGACTCCCAACTGCTTGCCTGCCTGCCTTGCTGATTGCCCCTAACCACTTCTGCCTGCCAGCCTGATCATTCCCTAACCACTCCCCTGCCAGCCTGATTGATGCCTAATTGCTCCTCTGCCAGCATGTTTGCCCCTAAGTGCCCTGCCCTGCATGCCTGGCCACACCTAACTGCCCTCCTTTGCAGGTCTGGTCCCCCCGCAACTACTCTCTCCTGCAGGCCTGGATTCCCCCAACTGCCCTTCCCTGCAGGCTTAGTCTCCCCGAACTTTCATCCTCTGCTAGCCTAGTGATCCCTAACTGCCCTTCCTTGCAGGCTCGATTGCCTCTAACTGCCCTCCCTCCCCTGCTGGCCATTTTGTGGTGGTCATCTTGTGTCCACATTAGGGCAGCAATCTTGTGTGTTGGAGTGATGGTCAATTTGCATATTACTCTTTTATTAGATAGATTACAGATCTTGAGTGACTGCTAATAATAAAAGAAATAATGTGGAGAAAATACTAGCAATATCAAATTAACAAATAATATATATGTAACAATGTATCATTGTTATTAATGACCCATTATTTTTTCCTTTTAAATCTAGAATAAAACATAAAAATCTACCTCGTATTCTGAAAAATAACCACACTTGAAACCATTCATACAATGTACTTTTATTTCAAAAACAGAGATTCCATTAGTGATGGTTTGATCAGAATAGTTTATTATCTGGAAATGTTTTGTTACCTAAAAAATGGCTCTGTGAAAAATGCTCTCAAGCTTTGGAAATGTATGAAAGAAATTATTTTAACCTTCTCTTTCCATACTTTTTTTCTTCTAAATCTAGGCAGCATGCCAATGACCTCTCAAACTTTTGCAGAAATACCTGTTAATATATTGTGACACTCTCAAATGATATAATAAAATCTGGGTGAGCTCAAGTTGTAAAATAGGATGCTTCTCACATATAACCACACATACAATAACCAAGGACAAAAGAAAAGATGAAAGAGAATATCAGGTGGATAGTATATTTTTTTCTTTAGCAGTGTTAAATAACAAACATTCAACTGAGTAAATTGAAAGATCAAATGGGCTTATTCAATGATTCATGAATCAGGTAGCTTTCCATACAGCAAATAGCAGGAGCTCTGCTGAGCTGGAGAAGGTTTTTAAAGATGGAAAAGATGAGCAAAGTACTCATCATTTCATGCAAGATCACCCTCCTAAGGGGAAAGAAAGGAGGCTGGCAGATTATCTCTCTAGTGCTGGCCAAGTAATTCCAGGCTGACTAGTGAAAGGTGACATTCCTGGGGAAGGTTGAGACAATTAGGTTAATTGACTTGGTTTGGTGATGTGGGCCATGGCACAAGATTCCATCTGGGGCCTGATGGTTCTTTTTAGCAACAGGATGTGTAATATATCCTAAAGCATTAGCTTTTGATGCTCCCAAGCATGGTAAATAGCCTTTGTTCTTTGCTTGTTCCTCCTTAGCATACCTCTGGGGAAATGTGGGCCTTTTTGAAATGGGTTTCTACTTTCTTAAATAGGAGTTGAAATATTTCCAGTTGATAAATAGCTTTGGGCCTGTAACCCAGGCAGGGGAGTTCTCAACTCACATTGGGCTGTTGAAGGGAATTCCCAACCTTGTAAAGTAGTATTCCTCTTGCTGGAATGGCAACAATCACGCGAGGAAGAACAAATGAGTCCCCTCCGGGAGCAGAACGGAATAGATGTCAAATATGCTTGAGCATTCAGTGGCTGCAGAAAGAGAAAAAGTTTGCATGATTCCATTACTCAGACAGAGTTATAAATCATCTATGGGCCTGGTCTTCCTTTGTCAATAAACAACGAGTTAAAAACAATCTAACGGTATTGTAGCCAATAACAGTGGCCACTGTGATGTTCCTGAGAACAGAGTAGGCATTAACAGGAAACCTAAGCAACTAAAAAAACACTTAGTAGTTTAGAAGATCACCAAGGAGAATCTAGTAAAAATCATTTGTTTTGTACATAATGAATTTTTTTCAGCCAAAGAAAGTCACACAAAAAATTGCTTATATTCATTTTTGCAAGTTTATCTGAATACATCCTGTATGTAAATAAAACAATTTCTCCTTTCAACAAACCCCATTCTCTCCCCATGCCTAGTAACCACCCCCTATCCTGACAAATACAAAATGAAAATAAAATCACTGCTGGACATGGGAACATAAAAATATTTTATATTCTTATGTGTACTTTTCAACCCAGAGTAAAGGAGAATAAATGCCTTCTTTGTGCAGCGGTTTCTAAAATATAATCAGAGATATGCTAGTAAGTACTTGACTTTAGATTAGCTTTCTCAAAACTTTTAAGCCCTAAAATTCAGTTTCACTTAAACTCTGAAGCTAGTTCTCAGTATCTTTTAAAGCCTCTTTTGGCATCTCATTTTCACGCTCCATCTGAGATGAGTTGAAAAACAGCAGAAAATAACAACACCACTTCCACAAAGCAACTGCCTGGACACTGCATATTTCTATATCCATCATTTATGGAACTCTGGCTAGGACAAATTTTATTTTAAGTGTCAATATTAGAAAGTGATTTTATTGGAGTTGGCTGTATCAGTCAGTAAATAGGCATTATCTACCCAGAAAAGCTTTTTGAAAATAATTGAAATGAGAAACGTCACTCATTGTTATTTTTGAACTAAAGGCCCGTGTGCATAGAATTCGAGCATGGGAGGGGGTGCCCATCAGGCCCACCTGCACCCTCTCCAATCCAGGAGCCCTCAGGGGGGTGTCCTATTGAAGGCTTAGGCCTGAGTGGACCTAAGCCGCAGGCTGGCCTCCCTCTGCAGGAGGTGACCAGACTGATCAGGAGAAGGCGCTGCCCCATCACTCCCCTGCTGCTGCCACTGCCGGCCACCGCAGCCACCAAGGTGTTTTCATCAACACGGACTCCAGTCCCTTCACCACGAAAAAAATGACAACTTTCTTTAGGCATTTTCAAGATGTGTCTTTCATAGGTTATGACTCTTTCTTCTTCCTTTTTCTTTCTTTCTTTCTTTCTTTCTTTCTTTCTTTCTTTCTTTCTTTCTTTCTTTCTTTCTTTCTTTCTCTGGTGTGGTCAGTCTTAGGCTCTTATTAGGATAGATGGCTCTGAAGGAGTTATTAGCTTTCCATATGTATAGCTTAAAGCCTCTGTATAAAATGGCATCATGTGATTTTTCTGAACACAACTCAGAGATGAGGCAAACTACAAGAATTCCCCTTCTGCACCCTTGGCTTCTTTATGCAAATGAGCTAAGCAGTAGCTGTGCAGGGTAAGTAAGCCTAAATTAAATTCTCTTGTTGAAAGAGTAAAAATAAAAAATAAATTCATCTATAGAGATCAATTCCTGGAATTATTCAAGATTCAAAATTTTTAATAAAAATTATCATGATTTTGATCTTAAAAATTACCCTTTTATTTTCAGGAATCAAAAAGTAGAACACACACATTCATCACATTTTTCATTAAGAGATAAGCAAAACCTATCGACTTCCTTAAATTAATATAATACAGAAATTTAAAAATAATTTTGAATAATTTCAAATGACACAGAAAATAATTTTAATATATTGTTATTGAAATAATTGACTCATCATTTTAGCAATTATGCATATATGTATATACAATCAGAACACAATTATATAGACATATAATAAAATACATGAAAATGTTAATATATGTGTACCATCTTAAGTATGCATATATACATATACATTTATTAACATGAAAAATATAACTGAAAGTATATAAAAATTATCAAAGAAGTTATCTCTAGGTAAGAGAGTTTCACTTTCGTTTCTAACATTCTCTATTCAAGTTATTTAATATATAATATGAAGAAAATTTTGCAATACCCAACATCAGGTGAACACTTTTTATTTAATATTAGATTGATTGTCAATAAACAAACACCTATAGTGTAAGCTAGTCACCAATGAGCCTGACTTAGCACTGAATAACTGGTTTTAAATATTGCCTGCCAATGCAGGTTATTGCATGTGATCATGTGATCTCCTTTAAGGTGTTATCCTGCAATGAGCTACTAGAAAAATTCTAATCTTCTCAAGAGCTTTACATTACACAAGTTCATTTTCAGTTCAAAATTTAGCATATATATATATTTTTTAATTTTTATAATTGAAAATATATACCCCCTCCCTCCTCCATTGACTCCTTCTAGTCTGCCCTGTCCTGCCCCCTCACCCCCGCTTGCCCTAAGCCTTCAAATATTTTTTGAAGTTTTAATTTACACAAAACTCATATTTAAATTAGGAGGAAAAGGTGGAAGAGGAAGGCGTAGCAACACTGAATTTAATTTGGATTTGATTTTGGAGAGAGCTGAAAACACATTTGCTTTTTTATTATGTCAGTTCAAAAAGAAAATGGTTCTGGTTTTAGCTAAATGAAGATTTTTTGGTAATTGGATCACATTGTAAAAACCTATTTAGAATTTTTACTCCATTTCCACAATATTACCACATATTTTTTGAGCTGTTGACAAAATGGATACAGTTTATAAAGTCATTGCTTTTGCACTGAGCATTTGCTTGTCTCATATCTTTAGATAAATTTGAAAGCAAAAGCAATACCCAATGCGTTGGATATTTTTAATAGTATGGTTGGAATCTGTAATTTGAAATGTCTAGGTTCAAAGAAGATTTATCTACAGCTTGATTTTATACTTGAAACTTCTTATAGTTCACAGCAGTTTGTAAAGAATTGGGGGCGGGTGGAGAAGGGAGGATTCCTTCTATCACTCACAACATTTTTCTTAGACTTGAGTAAAATATACAAAAACTTTAAAAAAGGAAAAGAAAACAAAATCTAGTGCCCCCTTATTGTTTTTTTCATTCTCTTAATTAGAAAACTTACTCAGGTCTAAATCCTTTGCTTATACTTACATACATATTACTTTCAGAGCAAATTTTGAGATCAATATAAATTTGAAAAATGAATACATTTATTTTAATAACATTAATTTGAATGGTGATTTTATCTTACTGAGCCTAAACTAAAATGTAGAGCTTAAGAGCAAAAGTATATAAAAGAAGCAGATAGATACATATGTTCAAAATTGTTATGTTTATTCATGCTCATATATTTGGGGCTGTACTTCTAGTATCTGCAATGGATTGGAGCGATAAAATGGATTGAGAGAAGCTGGAATGAAATACAGATACTGGCTCTATCTCTGCAAGAATTCCAGTAGATTCAAAGGTGAATAGTGGAGTCTGGGATACACAAGTGTTCACCATATATTTTTCAAACTTTGTTTTTTGTGTGTTTAAAATGTTTATAAGTTAAAAATCGGTGAACAAAAACAAACAGAAAAGAATCATATTATTGTGTTTGTTTACCTGTTCTGATTAAAAATAGTACTGCAAGTATGGCTTTTTAACCTAGAACCATATCTTTAATGGTCTCTCTCTCTCTCTCTCTCTCTCTCTCTCTCTCTCTCTCTCTCTCTCTCTCTCTCTCCCCCCCCTCTCTCCCTCTCCCTCTCTCTCTCTCATTCTCCCATTCTCCCTCCCTCTCTCCCTAAAGCTCCATTCTGACTTAGATAAGGGAGAGGGCACTGTTAAATACACCCTCTCTGGAGACGGCGCTGGCACCGTTTTCACCATTGATGAAACCACAGGGGACATTCACGCAATAAGGAGCCTGGATCGAGAAGAAAAACCTTTCTACACGCTTCGTGCCCAGGCTGTGGACATAGAAACCAGGAAGCCCCTGGAGCCGGAATCAGAATTCATCATCAAAGTGCAGGATATTAATGATAATGAGCCAAAGTTTTTGGATGGACCATATGTTGCTAGTGTCCCAGAAATGTCTCCTGTGGGTGAGTAAACAAACCAAAATTCTATCAGATGCTACAAGACCTTTGCACATTTATTTTCTGCAGGTTGATGTAAACATCTTATTTGTAACCCAGAAGAGTATTCTTTCACTCTAGAGGTTACAACAGTTTCATTTATTTTTTTCCCCAATTTTCTTTCAATTTAACTTTTCCTTTCTGCTGCATTCTAAAAACATAAGTAGATAAATAAATATCTAGGACATATAACATTCTTTCCCATATTTATATTTCCCTGAACTCACAAAACTCCTCACTTTGCACGGAAATTGATGTCATTACAATTCCAGATACCTATATAGCTGCAGGTAACCACCACACTCAACACACACCAGATAGTAATTCTTGGCTGAAAGCATATTTTCCACAGCATGTATCACATCTGAGCCGGAAGGGCGTCCAGCAAGGGGTGTGTTGCCTCCTTTGTTGCCTTCATTGGAAACCCCAGAAGGGTGGTGATATTGTTTTCTTTCCAGCTATAGGTCACCATAGTGGTTAAGGCTTCCGCCTAGGAAATGAATATGATTATGAAGTCAGTATGAGAGTAATTTTACAATTAAGCTTTCACTATCATCTTCCTTCTTTATAATTAATAATAATATAAAATCAGCCCAAACGGCATGGCTCAGTGGTTGAGCATCGACCTATGAACCAGAAGGTCACAGTTCAATTCCCAGTCAGAGCACATGCCCAGGTTCTGGGCTCCGTCCCCAGTGTGGGGTGTGCAGGAGACAGCAGATCAATGATTCTCTCTCAGTGATGCGTCTATCACTCTCCCTCTCTCTTCCTCTCTGAAATCAATAAAAATATATTTTAAAAACAAAGTCACATTTCAATAACAACCTAAACTGGTAAGTCCTATAATATTAATTTTATGGTTAATGAGTTAAAGATTCCAGCTTACTGACAATTTTAAATTGTAACAACTATTCCTCAGTCACCATTGCCAATTGCTCAATTTATTACAAAGTAAATTTTAGTTTCTAGCTCTTTTGTAAGATAAAGTTACACATTGCTTCGAAGTAGCAACTTGGAACTCCTATGTGAGCTGTTGCTAATATTTCCCAAGTCTGACATTCCTCAGGGGGCTTCTGCCACCCTTACAGCCATGGCAGACACACTGGAATGTCACACAGAGTACCCTAAAGGCAGAAGCAAGCTACTGGCTCTAGGAGTTGTCACAGGGATTGGTAATAAATGCATGCACTTGGAATTGTGTCTGTGACCTTTTCAGGCATTCAAAGACCATCTTCTCTCTCCTTGACCTGAGAAATGAGCTCAGAGTACGTCACTCAGACTTAAAAGTTTGTATCTGTATTAAGGCTGCATATCTGTTGCTTGGCATCCACTACATTTTCCCAGCTGCCTCTTTTATATGGTGCTATGGTTACTAGAGATTTAGAAATACAGTTGAGAGAAGTCTCATTAGAAAAGTAGACCCTGAAAAGCCATTTCTTAAAATTGTGCTTTGATTTTGCAGGTGGAAAATGAAGGTAATATTCTGAGAAAAATGTATGGGTTTTAAGAAGACAATGCTCTTTAGTAATAAATGGTTTCACCTGCTTCTGAAAATCGGAGATATTTATGTGAATTCATGACCCTCAGTGACACTTTATTACCCGAACAGCATCCTTAAACCAACACACACACTTCTCTCCAGTATTAGAAAATTATCCTACGAAGGTTTTTGTTGTGCCAATTAGGATAAGGGGTAGCTACAGAGTCTGAGCCCTTAAATAAGGAGTTCACATATAGTGTTTGAAGAGAGAAATAAATCTGAAAAATCAGGCAAGTGGTAGGTGAGGGAGAGCACAATAGCTTCTGCATGCTCTTGGATTGAGGCATGGTTTGCTATGCTCCCGGGAGGTATTAGGAAGATCTACAGAAAAATATATCTCCATAATATACTCATTCCAAATAAATACTAAAACATCTAAATACCACATCCAAATTAAATGCTATAAATTTAATATCTACCAGGCACTGATTTTGCCATGTACCACAATCTTGCCTATCTATTCACATATGACTAAAAGCACAGGAGACCCAGCTGGGTCTGTGGTATTTGATGTTGTTATTTTTATGGCCAACCTAAAGCTAACCCAAACCAGCAGTGTACCCAGGCATCATACTGGTGTTCCCAGAGCTCCTGAACTCCGTTCCCAAGCAGAGCCTTCTTACCCCATGGAAACGCTTCACTGCTCTAAGTCACTTTGCCCAACAGTTATTTTTAAGTTTTCTTAGAGTGTAAAGATAATTTTTGATCAAAGCGGGATGCAGCTTACCATATTATATTGGTCAGTACAGCTATTGTTTCAGTAAACCTCACCTTCAGTTTTATACATCTGTGTTTGAGATATTGTCTAGGACATAACTATTCTTTCCCAATAATTGAGAATGTTTCTATTTCATTTTCAATAAAAGAGAAGAATCACACAATCTAAAAATACTTATAGTAAAATAGCTCATTTTTACTATAAAATATCAAGAGATGTTGAAATATTGAAGCAAAGTTTGCTATGCAAATGCCTATTGAACAATAGGGGAGTGCATATGTGAAAATATGAACAATTAAACCTGGAATGAAGGTTAACTAAAGTGAAATTTATAAAGAACAAAACTGTACAGAGGGGAAATGGTAGATAAGGATTCCAGAGGAAAATCAAGATTTGAGATCTGTAAGACTGTGAAATATATTTGGTTCCTGAAAGTTTAAGAAAATCCTCGTGAATCTATGAATTGTTTAAGAGAAAGGTCACTTTGTTACTAACTTGTGTGACAGCCAATAGGCCATGGAAGTAACATTCATAGTTAAAGTGCTTTTACTATGACCTAAGAAAATTACTTAATGATGCAGATATTCCCAACTCAGAGTTACTCCTTAGGGACAAATTTGGTCATTATGAATGTGATCTTAATTCTTTGAGGTCACTAGAGTAACACTGAGTTACAGTAATGTGCTCTCTTCCCTATCTGGTAATTTTGAATCAGTATGGTCTGTTTTAAGTTACTTTTCTTCTCAGAGTGCTGATAGGCCTAACATCTTCAAATCCATATTCATACGTGTATTATCTTCTTCTGCCTGAGGTAAGCTAATATGAGGCAACTGAATTGGTTATTGGTAATCAGGTTGCTATGACACATTTTACTGATGTCAATTCTGAAGTTAGGGGCCAGAAGATCTAAATACAGATTTCCATTCCCCACTTTATTTAACATGATGAAAAATTCATGTAGTATTTTTTTACTATTTGATCTTTATTTTCATATGAAAACTTAACCCTTGCAATCAGAAAATACGAATGACTCCGAGGTTCTTTAAAATAAAATTAACTGAAATTTATTATACCTTTTATTTTTTGGTTAGTGATTTTTTGTGGGGTCTTAAATTCAGTTTGTTTGTTTGCTTGTTTTAAACTCAGCTGAGCTGTTCCTTTAGATGTTTTCCTTATTTATTTTAATTATCTCTTACTTTCTGGCCCCAAACTGTGATTTGGACTTGTCTTGCACTTTGTCTGCCCCAGTCCTTTAATATGTTATTTTTCCAAGAAGTCCTCTTATACGAAGACTAATATTTAGAAGCCAAAATCAGGTTTTTACGCGCATTCTTTGCAATTGGAGTGTCACTACACTCATATATTTGTGTGTCTTCTTACATATATTGAAAACCATGTTTTAATTCCAATACCCAACTCCAATCAACACCATCATTTATTCCAGTTTTTCTTCACTCCTTTTATATTTTCAATTTTTTAATTGATTAAGGTATTACATGTGTCCATATCTCTCCATTGCCCTCCCACCCCACTCCCATATATGTTCTCCCCTCCCAGTATCTTGCATCCATTGGTTATGCTTATATGCATGCATATAAGTCCTTCGGCTGATCTCTTACCTCCCCCACCCCCAACCTTCCCATTGTAATTTGAAAGTCTTTTTGATGCTTCTCTGCCTCTGTATCTATCTTTTTGTCCATCAGGCTATAATGTTCTTTATTATCCATAAATGAGTGAGATCATGTGGTATTTTTCTTTCACTGACTGGCTTATGTCACTTAGCATAGTGATATAACTCCTTTTTCTGAGACTGAGAAATCTGGTGCTTTTTATCTTGGATATATTTTCTTATTTGATCAAGTCCCTGTGTATAACCAATCTTTCATTGTCACCAACTCTTGAAACCCCTTGCATGTGCCCTGAGGACTCCATTCCAGCTTTGACAATCTGAGCTGGCTATTTCCACTATTTTCTCTCTCCACTGGAGGTTTTGCTCACTTCACTGGGCCTCTGAGTTCCCACCCACAGAGGCCTTCCTGGCATCCACAGGTTTCTGCTACCCATTGCTCACAATTGTGTGTGGAAGCCTTCGGCAGTCTGCTCAAGCACCTTGCTCTGGTCTATTGCAGCTACAGCCCAACTCTTCTATTCCCATCTATATGTCAGCATCAAAGCCTACCTCTTCTTCCCCCCACCCCCCTTCTAAGCTTAAGGACTGGATTCTTCTAGATCAGCAACCAGGAAGGAGTTACTTTTGATTCTTAAAGGGACTTGGAGTGTTCTTAGAACTGACAGCCTCTGGAGTGTATTTTCATTTGTATAAACAGTGTTTTAAAACAGTGGTCTTTTGTTCAGTTTTCCCTTCTCCATTTGTTGAGCTACCCAAATTGTTTTGTGATAGACCAAAGATGACCCAGGGAGTGTTTGATAAGACCCAAATCCATTTTCCCCCACAATACTGGTCTTTCATGCTGGACAGTATCTTTTTCTATTCTCAAGAAACTAGCAGGGCAAAAAGCCTAAGAAGGAGAGGACCCAGTTAATAATCTTATTCCTTTTCTTTTCCCATAGAGTCACTCCCTCTGACAGGAACTCAATATTTACTACTGCTTTTTTGTTTTGTCTTGTCTTGTTGTTGTTGTTTTTTGTGTGTGTGTGTGTGTGTTTTTTTTTTCTACAAACCACACCAAATCTATTCAAAAACCTAACAGGCTTTCTATTCCAATTGAAAATGTCTTTGGCACAGAGCACTCTTTTACCTTAATGTGTGGAGACAAGCTGTTGATTTGTAAGAAACACCAATTATCAGATGACACTTCTGCGTTGGAATCTGCTGACTCGCTGAAAAGCCTTTGATGAAATGGAGCAGGGCCCCGGGTCCCTCCAGTGTCAGCGTGGTGTCCACAGCACCAGCATGGCCTACCGTTTTCCCGGCCACGGGCTGTTAGGACTGTGTGTTCAGGGAGCATTTGATTCCTCTGTTTGATTCCTATGATTTTATTAGTGGCACAATTGCAAAGGTAATGGTATTGACAGTTTTTTTATGGCTTCGAGAGAAGTGTATGAATTGTTTTTGCAGCAGCACAGTGCATCCCCAAACATAAACCATGCTACACTGATAGTTGCTGTAGCAGCCACTGATCAGCAATAAATGTTAAAAATTAACAAGAAGTTTCTTTTTTTTTTTTCCTCTCTAACAGCCAAATGACTCTGAGCGTTAAATATATGTTAGCAGGAGTTGCTTTTTGGCCACCGAGTACTGCAAAACATTAAACATATTTTCAAAGTATTACTCTTTCCCCAGCCTCCAAGTGGTTGTAAACATTAAATATGTTTTGTAAAAACTGCTTTGCCAGCTACTGGCAGGATAGCTGCGAGCATCATTTTTCTTTAAGGCCGTCTTCCAGCTGAGGGACTGTTTTTTCTTATTTGCTCTATTCTGGTTAGTGTCTGTACACAGACGCAGGCAAAAGGCTACCTCGGCCCAGTTGCCTCTTGCTTTATGGCGAGTGCTCATGGGAGAGCAGTTGCACCTACATAAACCCAGCGGGCAATAAGAGTTTTCTGAGGTTCCATTGTTTGTACTGGGTATTCCACCTGGATGTCAGCTACATTTTCCAAAGCAGTTCTTGTTTCTGCTTTTCATTGTGCAATGCGCTGAGGTCAGAAGAGGGACTTAAACTAAGCTTGGTATTACAGATAATCACTTCAAGCTACCAGACCCTGATGGACTGCACCCATCCATCAAGGTGAAAATAGTCCATCCAGTGAGCAGACTCAAAGATAGTCGAGATGGCAGGGCTACTAACATAATGAGAGCTTTAACCCACACACGGTAAAGGACTTGAAGTCTGTGTCTGTCCATAACTCAGTGTGACAAGCTCATGGAATTCAAATTCAAACGCAGTAAAGAGCATGCCACCATATAACAATCTATGTAGGAGTTAACCTGGGACATCTATGTATTTTAACCAAATTCACAATAAAAACCAAGGGCGGCACCAGAGTTAATTGAAAAAAACAAAAAATGAAGCTTTAATTTTTATAGGATCCAGGTGTTTTCCAAACCACTTAGTATTGTGTTTTGCCAATAGTATTATTCTGGGTGTTTCACAAATTCAAATGAGAGCCCTATTAGTTACCAGATAATTTTAGGTGCCGGGAGTAAAGCAGTGAGAAAATCTGACCAAGCGCTTGTCCTCAGAGAGCATTCATTCTGAAGGTCCATTGCAGGGGAGCAAACTATGCCCCATGGACTAAACCCAGCGCAGCAGCTGTTTTTGCTGGAATACAGTCACACACATGCTCATTCATTTACCGACTGTCTGAGCCCGCTTCCACACTACAATGGCAGAGTTGGCAACAAGACGAAAGTGTCTGCTATTAATCCTTTGTAGGAAAATATGTTGAGACATGAGTTGTCAGAGACAAGGTTAAGATAAAGGCCACAAGTTAAATATACCTATGAAGAAGGAAAAGTATTTACTCTAGAAAATGTCTCCTCAAAAACACAAGGGAGAGAGAAGAGAGAGAGAGAGAGAGAGAGAGAGAGAGAGAGAGAGAGGGAGAGAGGGAGAGAGAGAAGAGAGGACAAACAGGAACAGAGATAAAATAAGGAGTGGCAGTAAGTCTCACGATAACATGTGGAATAAAATCAGATTCTACATTTAGCCATGCTGAAAGGAATAGTTTTCACTTTATTAAAATTACTTAAGCGCTGTTTTAAAGTACTAGTAGTTCATGATAAAATATTTTTATTTCCCGGCCAAATATAATTCTTCTTTCAGTTATGTAACCGTATCTTTTTTAAAATTAAGAGTTTAACTTTAAAACGAAATCTGAGAAGACTGAAAGAGGGCAACCTTCAGATTGAAACATTCCCACCCCAAATGATTTTTCAGGATTCACACGTTCTTTCACCTCGCTGATATGAGTGGTGGAAAAAAAAAAACAGAAAAATTAGGGAAAACAAATTTAATAACAACAGCTGGTATTAACATGTACTACACAATATCCATTGCAGGAAAGCTGTTCATAAAGTAAGGTGAGAGAGAGTTTATCTAGGTTGCCACTATTTTCATTTCTGACCAAGAAATTGCCACTTGAGAATAAGGAAATCAGAAGGTACAACTTTACAAATAATTAACAGAAAAAGAATAGAAAAATGTGATGCAATTTGTTTAATTGGCCACAGCACTGGAAAGAAAAACAACAACAACAACAACAATATATCAATTAAACTGTCATCCATGTTAATTTGTCTTGTAAGGAGAAACAATGTAATAGGATAATTTCTTGAAATACTTTCATGCTAAGTGCCAAAATATCATTAGCTATTACACATTTTAAATTAGACAAGAAATTGGTAGCAGCCTGAATATCCAAATATTTGGTTTCATGCCCTTTTTTCCTCTTTTTGCCTATGTTGTCAAGTATATGCTGTTTAACAATGAAATGATTTATACTAAAAGCATTGTTATCACAAGAATTTACTAGAAACTTCATTATAAGAGGGGAAAAACACAATTCCATTTTCTCAAATCTTCTTAAAAGAAGATGTTTTTCTTCCCTTTCTAAAAGAATTTATCATTTTTATAGAAGATAAGTTCTATAATATAATAGCAATTATATATGTATATTTAATTATATTTTATAATTAATATTAAGTGTCTATTTAGATAGAAGCCTTAATTTGAAGCAATTCACACATATGATTATGTTTATATTTCAATTGTCAAATATATTCATTTATTATTTAAACTGAGTTTCATTTTCTTATTTTCACTTTTGCCTGATTAGTTAGAATAGATATTCTAGAATTATCCAATTTTATATAAATTTTTACTACCTAAATTTCTTATCCATGATTCTTTAAAAAAAGTAATCTGGTACATACTTAAACTAACAAAAAATTCTAGACACCAGAATACAAAAGGGGCTATGAACAATTGCTTTTCTAATAGATCACAACTCTGTACAAAAGGTTGCATAAATGGAATACTTAGACATTCTATTTTGTGTTTTGTTTTGTTTTATATGAGTTATGTGTCGCTTGAACCAAAATAGAGCCCCACACCCAACTGGAAAAAACATTGTCTTTATGTGCTAATTTATAATGATAGGAGCAGGTTGAGGACTTCTAAATCTGGGAAAGCTCTTAGAATTAAATGGTATAGAGTGCTTTTACTACAGTAATAAGATTATTACTTGGTAAACAGAAAAAGGAGGAGGACTTTTAAAGATTATTTTGGGAGTTTCACATGTTTACTTTTCATGAGGGTGGCTTTTGGAAAGTCTCTTTAAATAGGATTAGTACAGCTGAGAAGAGCAAGACTAAGAGTGGTTGCAGAATACTGATAATGGCAGCAACAACAAAAAACGTGTCCTGATTTGCAAACAAAATGGTTCCCTGAGTAACAATGATTAATTATTTTTTAGAAACATTTTGGAACCTCTGTTTTATATGAAAATTGATTGGCATTTGATTAAGACGTTATTAACTCCATTAATTTCAACCTGAATGACTATAGGCAAGTGATTTGACAGTTACAAGCACTTATTTTCTCATTTGTAAAATGGGGATACTTAAGGTTGTATCTGGATTGAAGAACTTAACGTATGACAATCTAACATCACACCTAAAATAATTGGAACTGAATAATTAGTGCTCTAAGTCATTTTATCCGCCACTACAGTTCTTGGATATGAATGTCACAAGGGAACACACTATATAATCGCTCTACTCAACATGAATTGCGTTGTCTGCCGGGCCAAGTACTTCTCCCAAACCAATCAAACCATGTCACTCACACAGCTTTCCTCTGTCTCCTTATAAATTCCTGCTACTCTTCTGTTTGCATTTAATAGAGGATAAAGTCTTTGTTCACAATCATAATCAAATAGTACCTAGAGAATAAAAGCTACTGAGACCAGCCAAACATTGATTCAATTAATAACTGATCTCTTCTTCCTTCAGAACATCAGTTGTTTATCCAGAAGCAACATCTCCCTTGTTTCATAATAAAAAAGCAAACAAACGCTCGCTCTGATAATTATAAGCAACACACAGGGTTTCAGAATGCAGTCTCACTTCAGAATTTTCACTTGTAATTGATGGCTATTTGCTTACAATTTTTTTCATAGCTTTCAGAAACATCATGTTGTGATTTTTATCAAATCCCCCCAAAAACAAAGCTATCGTGTCTACTTTTATTCCCAAATTCAACAAATATAATATGAATTACCCATAGAAATATTGAACCTGTATATTTCATAACCATGAGCATTAGAAAAGTGATAAATAATTATAATAAATAATATGAATGATAAAGAAAACACTGCTTTTAAAAAGTGTAATTACACTGTAGGGACATACTATTTTCATTGTTTCCCCAACACATTATCGTCTCAACTCTCAAAAGTGTCCCAGTTTTGACAACAAATTATATAATTCCTCTACTTCTATTTTTTTTCATTCCTACATAATAATCAATTGGCATAATTGACAAACTTCTTGTACTTCCTTTATGTCATCAGCATTCTTTATCCTGTGGAACTCAGCATGAAACGATCTATTCAAAGATTATTTCTGAATTAGAGCAGAATTATACAGTGATGGGAAGCAGGGAGGTCTACCGCCCTGATAGAAAGAGCACTAATCTGGCTGTCAGAAGAAATGCTTACCTGTGTTTAGGATAAAGTTACTCGCCTTTCTTATCTCAACTGCTGATAGAATTCAAGTGCTTTGTGGTTCAGTTTTCTCCTTTAGAGAAGACGAGGTTGGAGTAGATAATCTATAAAAATTCCTCTAAAATCTAATTCTGAGACACATCTATTGATACAGATCTGTGTGCTGTTGGGTATGAAAATATGAATATAGGCCCTAAACTTATACTTTCATGTCTCATGACTAACTCATTTTAGGGCTTCTATTAAGGGTGTGTAACCTGGGCATTTATTTGCACAGGGCCCTGTGCTAGAAGAGCACTGCATTCCGTTAAGTCCCCGCTGTCACCATCATGATGTTTTAATCATTTTTGAACAATGTGCCCCGTATTTTAATTTTACACTAGGCCATGAAACTTTTTCTAGCTGGTCTTACCAATTCATTGATAAAACTTCTCTTTAGAAAACTACCAAATTAATAAGGGAATGATTAAGAAAATAATTTCTGCAGTTAATTATTAAATTCTAACTTGTTTTACAAAGCAACACTTCAGTATTCACTCCTTTTTACTGTTTCTATAATTGTGTCTGTTCCTTATATGTTTAAGTACAGTTCATTTGCAAGTTGCTACACTAGTGAGTGTAATTCTAAAATAATGACATGTCCCTAGGTGAACCTGATGTGTGGGCATTGACTAGGGTGTTTTGGTTAAGTCCGAATTTCAATTGATAAACACCTCAGGTTCGTATATTCTTCCTACACACCAACATCAGAGAGAGGTACCACAACCACACATAAAATCACTATCTGGAAAAAAATGAAGTCAAGTTTGGATTTAAATATACGTCAACGATCGGCTGCATACAATTTTAAGAATAAATTATATATTATGTCTATATGCCTACTTACATTTTTACCATAGCTTTTTGTTTTGTTTGTTTTTCAGCTAACCTTAAATAGAAAAAAAAACATATAGAGAAACATATGGACTCTGTGTCCTGCTCATGTGTCACTCACACTAGTCAGTGCTAACTCACTAAAGGTCATGTGGGGGGGCTGACATTGATTTGAGAGTAAATATTGGGATTTTACATTGCCTCTACAGCAGTGTGTTTTTTTGGGGGGGTGTTTTTTGTTCTTGTTATTTATCTGTCAGTTTGTCTAGCAAATCATAAATAAACTATGCATAAACTTCCAGAACAAAAATGAGTGTTATGTTGCTAGTGTCTTGCAATATATTTTAGAATTTTGAATATGTATCTGATTTGTGTTTATACATAAATAAATACATATGTATACATTGATACATTATTATATATGTATGAACACATATATTCTCACAATTTCTCTTAAGATAACAAAGAAGTATGAGAAAAAAATAATAGAATACAACTATAGTAGACTCTATGCTGTAACACATTACTACAAACTTATTAGGTTAAAACAAAAATTCATCATCTTATGATGCTGGGGTAAAAAGTTTGAAATGGACTTATAGGTTAAATAAAAAACTGCCTTAATTCTGGAAGCTCTAATCTACATCTTTGCCTTTACCTTCTAGAGACCAACTGCATTCCCCTTTCTCAATCTTAAAATCCCATTGCTTCAACCTCTGCTTCCATACCAACTCCTCTCTTCGCAATCCCTCCTTCTTACACATATAAGTCGTTTGTGCTTATGCTGGGCCTACTCAGCTAACTCAGTTTCATCTTTCCATCTCAGGATCCACAACTGGTCACATCTGCAATGTCCTTTTTGCCATCTTAGCTGACATATCTACAGGTTTCAGGTACTAGGATGTGGTCATTTGGGGAAACCATTATTTTGTCTACCACAAGAGCTATTCTTCAGTTTCCATATTTAAAAATAGTTTCCTTGTCGTTTAGAAGGAAAATACTTTAGGCGATGCAGCTGGCCACAGCAGTCTCCACATTGAAACTCAAGGAGGGTACCATTGTTCATCCTGATTCAATGTGGAGACTTCACAAAATCTTTCTACGAAATGCCGTGTCCCTTAATTTATGTGTTACTACAAAGCCAAAGAATACCAACCAATTTGCCAAGAATATAGTGCACATTTTTGATCCAACGAGTTCTTTTGATTCAACTGCATCTAAACACAGAAGAATCACTAATATAAGCTTCATAGTGGAACGACTTGGGGTCTACTTTCTTAATGGGTCTGACCAGTCACATATTTCAAGTTTGGTTTAAGCAAAAATTGACAAGTTATTCATAATTTGAAACTTTGAACTAAAAAAAATTCATATCATGAAAATTGAGGTTATAGATTTAAGTATGCATATTGGTTAAGTGACTCCATTATATTAATTCTATATTTTTCATAAATGTTGAAAAATCACAGAAACCCTTATCTCTTCTCAAAAATTGTCAAGTAAGGTATATTTCCTTTTGATGTTTAAGTAATTAGGTTATTTCCTATTTTCCTCTCAGAGATTATGTTGCTATCCTGAAGCTTGGCTGGAGGCAGGTGCCTGCAACGTTTTACCTGCAAATACTTATTAGAAGATATTGCAAATTAGTTGCAGCTTCTGGTAACTAAAATGACCTGCAGCTAGCTTGCGGGCAGCGGTGAATATTAAAATAGATGTACAAAAGTTCATTTAGAAATTCAAAACCTTTTGAAGTGAAAGGGAAATTTACAACTAGGAAGGCTGACTCTCTCAGGAGCATAATAGTTTCAAAGAACAAAATATAGGCTTAAAGATGGTTTACTGACAGTTCAGGAGTTTTTGTTGTAATCTCTGATGAATGGTTTTTTATTGTAAATAAGTGTGAAGGATAGTGAGAGAAAGATGGAGAGGGAGAAAGGGATCACATTTAAGTCAAATAAACATAAATTTCAAAGATTTTAGTTTTGCAAAAAAAAAAAAAGTGATAATAAAATTAATACATTTTAAACATAAACAGACTTGTACTCCCTCCAGGATGAAATCCAAAGTTCTAAGGAAGTTTGGCCTGTTTTTGGAATTTGAGACTGAATTTCAATAAATCATAGCTCTTTATATATAGCTTATAATATTTCTCTTTATTATAAGTACATATGAAATAGTTTTTATATCTTGTCTCAGATATTTTTAATTATTAGAAAGAAAGAAAAAAACCTCGGTTTATTGGGTAAAAACTAACAAAGCATATACAAGGAAGAAATAAAGATTTGTAAGTCATTAGAATTAATATTTGAATATTTAAGTCTTCAGATTAGAAACATAAATGCAATTTTTATTTTTATCTTAAATAAATTTTTCATTTTTCCATGTTGTCTTAAATATAGCTATTTATGTACGTTACTTTTTATACAACATCCTTCTTTGTATATTTTAGTAATTGAGATGCATTATTTATTACTGAAATAATTTCTATAATCTAAAACTAACTTCAAGGATGCAAATGCTTTATTTTAATAAGAAAAATTAAGAAGGCAATAAGTTTAAATAGTACATTGAAGGAAATAAATTGGAAAAATTATGTTAATCATATATATATATGATTTTATATCTATATCTATATATATCTATATATCTATATATATCTGTCTATCTATCTATCTATCTATATCAAAGGTTCTGTTAAGCCCTAAAAACATATGTGCTTATGAACTCATCAGTATTTTAAAAATATGATTATCATGTACTCTTAAAGAAACTCAAAGACTCATAATACATAAAATTCAAAGTGTAGCTAATTTTTTCTACTTTTTATGTATTATATATTCCAAGTATTTTTAATGATTTTTATCTTTATATAGAAGATGCACCAACTATATATATATTATATATATATATTCATTTTATATCATTTTAGTATAACTTTTATTAAGGTACTAGTGACCAGATGCACAAAATCTATGCATGGAGGGTGGGTGTGTCCCTCAGCCCAACCTGTACCCTCTCCAATCCAGAACTGCAGACTCCCAACCACTCGCCTGCCTGCCTACCTGATTGCCCCTAAACACTTCTGCCTATCTGCCTGATTACCCGCTAACCACTCTCCTACCAGGCTGATTGACACCTAACTGCTACCCTGGTGGCCCAATTTCCCCTACTGCCCTCCCCTGATGACCTAGTCATGCCCAACTGCCCATCCCTGCTGTCAAAATTGACCCTAACTGCTCTCCCCTGCTGGCTTGATTGCCCCCAACTGCCCTTCCTTTCAGGCCTGGTCACCCACAAGTGCCCTCCCCAGTAGGTGTGGTCCCCCCCAACTGCCCTTTCCTGCTGGCCTTGTCCCTCCCATCTGTCCTTCCCTGCATGCCTGATCACACACAACTTCTCTCCCCTGCCAGACATCTTGTGGCAGCCATCTTATGCCCAAATGGGTGTGGCCATCTTGAATGTTGGAATGATGGTCAATTTGCATATTACCTCTTTATTATATTACTAGAGGCCCGGTGCACAAAAATTCGTGCACAGGGGGAAGGGGATGTCCCTTAGCCCAGCCTGCATCTTCTCCAATCTAAGACCACTACGAGGTATGTCTGACTGCCCATCTAGGCCCAATCCTGGTAAGATCAGGCCTAAAGGGGCAATTGGAAATTCTTCTCACAATCCAGGACTGCTGGCACCAAAATGCTCACCTGCCTGCCTCCCTGATTGCCCCTAACTGCTCTGCCTGCCAGCCTGATCACCCACTAACCACTACCCTGCCAGCCTAATTAATGTCTAACTGCTTCCCTGCCAATTTCCCTCCTCTGCCAGCCTGTTCACCCCTAACTGCCCTCCCCTGAAGGCTTGATCACCCCCAAATGCCCTCCCTTGCAAGGCCTGGAACCTCCAACAGCCCTCCCCAGCTGGCCATCTTGTGGTGGCCATTTTGTGTCCACATGGGGGCAGGATCTTTGACCACATGGAGGTATTGTAGTGATGGTCAATCTGCAAATTACTCTTTTATTAGATAGGATAGAGGCCTGATACATGGGTGGGGCCAGCTGGTTTGCCCTGAAGAGTGTCCCAGATCAGGGTGGGGGTTCCCTTGGGGTGAGGGGCAGCCTGGGCGAAGGGCCTATGGAGGTTTGCAGGCCAAACCATGCCCCACAGGGACCCGAGCGGAGCTGGGATCTGGGATTAATCTATGTCTACAATTCAAACTTTGTAGCCTGGAGCAGAGCCAAGCCTTCTACTCGCTCCGTAGCAGCAGCCATTTCTGTTTGAAACATTGCAGCCTAGAGTGGAGGCCTAAGCCAGCAATGTCATACTGAAAGCTTGGCTTCCTCCATTGCCAGAGAAATCCAAGCCTCTGTTCTCTCCAGCTCAGTGGCTGCTGCCATTTCTGTATCTTTTATAATTGAAACTTTGTAACATTGAGTGGAGGTCTAGGCAGGCAACAGCAGGCAGAAAGCTATGCTTCCTCTGTTGCCAGGGAAATGTAAGCTTTCCTCCTGCTCTCAGTGGCAGCAGCCATCTTGGTTGGGGTTTATTTGTATAATTTACTCCTGATTGGCTGGTGGGCGTGGCTGTGGTGTGGCTTGTGGGTGTGGTGAAGGCATGGTCAAATTTGCATGTTACTCTTTCATTAGATAGGATTATATAGGATATATATATATATATATATATATATATATATAGTTGATGTTCTTTTATACCTTTTCAGTACATATATAGCTAACTCATATTGTAGAGAGGTGTGTACTTTTCTATAACATGGACACACTGAAACTGGTTAATCCATGTCCTTATTAAAGGATAATTAAGTTGATTCCAGGTTTTGTTATTATAAAGTGTTTCTGTGAACAGGTTTCATCATATCTCTTTGTGGTATCTGTATCTATCTGGGAGTGGAATAGATTAGAATGTATTTACATTTTCAATTAGGTAGATATTTAAAATAATCCAGAGTTTTTCATAGAATTTTTACTCAATCACATGTTCTCCTTCCAAACCTGGTGGAACAAGAGAAGGTAAGTAAGAAAGAAAAGATAGAAAAGAAAAACTCTACTTCTTGAGGTATTGAATATGGGCTTGTGAGAAGAAACAGAAAGAGGGTCAGAGTGGGGAGAAAAGTATAGTTTGAGGAAAAGTATCATTAGCAATAACTGACGTTACTGACTTGTCAAATTTTGAACCAATATTTTTCTGATTATAAAATGTTTCCCATTTTCTAGAGAAAAATCCCCTTTAACATCACATCTTCATGACCTGAGCCCCAGAACTTCCCTATTACATTTCTATTACATTTCTCTGTTGTGCCTTCGTTTCATCAGATGATTCTCGGCACTCACAGGAGCTCAGGGAACTCCTACACCACTGTCTCGCTGACATAGCTCTCTCCTAGGCTGTTTTAATCCTGCTTGGCTATGCTTTTAATTTTCTTTCTAAAAGGATTTACTCCAGTCACATACCATAATTTATTTTCTTAAGAATTGATCATTACTTTATTAATCTGTCACTTTGCAGTACAGAAATCATTATAAATTGGGACAATTCCCTCAGATTCAAATTTCAGTACCAGGAAATAAATACCAAAACATCATAACTGGTCCTCAATACAAAACCTCATGATTCCTAAGTACTCTATTGAAGTGTACCCTTTTTGCTAAGATTTCCCTGGGAACAACATAAAGCAGACTTTAGCTACCTTATCTTTTCCTCTCCCATTCCTCTACAATTAGCATGCATCTACTACAGGGCTTCACAGACCTTGTAGAAATTTTAGTTTAAATGACTGGATCCTTTATGCTTCTTAAGGGGCATGAGACCCAGTGCATGAAAATGCATGCACTGGAGGGGGGTCCCATAGCCCTGCCTGCCACCTCTCACAGTCTGGGAGGCCTCAGGGGTGGGAGGTGACCCTGCAATCAGAGAAAGGTGATGTCCCCATCACACCTCTGCTGCTGCCACTGCTGGCAGTGCAAGCCTAAGCCAGCCCTGGTTACCTGAGCCTCAGGCGGCCCTGAGAAGCTGGGCAGCCACCATCCGAGAGGCTTGCCTGTGCCTTGGGTGTCAGCTGGGCAGCAGACAGCTGAGTTTTGCCTGTGCCTAGAGCTAGTCCTGGATTGGCTGGGAGGGGGGGCACAGGGGGCTGAGGGGACTTGTGAATTCGGAAGGGAAGTGCGTGGAGTGGCCAGACCCACCTGGGGCTGGGCCTGGTCATGCCAAGCGCCTGATGCTCCAGCGATGATGAGGGGACTGCCCGCCACCATCTTGTGATTGTGGGTGCCGCCATCTTTGAGCTCATGGCAGTCAAGTAGCATATTTCCTCTTTATTAGATAGGCTGATCACATAGCATAGTGACTGAGATAAGGCATATATTTAATACATATGTCTGTTAAATAAATAAGTAGATAAATGAAAAAAAGATGAATGAATAAATAAATAAAAGCACCAAGGAAGTAGAAGACAAAGTTATGACTGTTTACACATTTTCCCTCAATTAACTGAGAATTGTGAGAGAGAAAAGTGAAGAGGGAAATGTTCCATTTTTATTTGCCAAAAATGCATTAGTTTCGCCAAGAATCATTTCCCCCTGCTCTCCCCTTTCAGATTTGTAAAGTTTCAAATCTTGTTAATGTCTGCTAAGCCATGACTGAACTGAACATTTTAATAGCACATAGTTTAATATAGAAATGTATAGAAAAAGAAAGCAAATATATCAAATTAGTCCATGACCCCATCACTTTAATTTTTTTAACTTTCTCAATAAATGGTAAACCATCCAAAGATTATTAGAAGAGTTAGTTAGATGAGGAGGACAAAAAGAAGAAAGAATAAGTGGAAGCAGAGAATAAAATGGAAAGAGAAGAGGAAGAAAGTGGAGGAAAAAGAGAAGGAGGAAGCTTCTTTGATTTTCCACAAGCCCCTCTTCCCACCAGAAAACGTATCTGAAGATACACATATGCATGGATAATGTGCTGTTGTGGGCATACACATGAATATCTGTGCCCGTATCCTTTTTTAAATATGTTAACAGGGGCATGTCTTACACCTGCATTTATGCGTTAATATTTATTGTGGACAGTTTTCCATTTCAGTTCATACTTCCTTGTTCTTTCAAAAATCCAAATGCTGCCCTGTGAGGCTATAGAACGGTTTAGTTGAGGAGTCTCCTGCAAATGGACACTTTGTTCCCATTTTCCGTTTATGCTTTGTTACACAGTGAATGATAATTTTAAAGTCATTTTTATTTCATGAAAAATAATTTGTGGTCACTTGGTACTTGTTTTATAATATCTTCTTATTTGACGATCATGTCAGTCTGTGTTAAATAGAGTTTGTATTAAGTTGTACAGGAAACATACTTAATATGTATATATTTTAAAATAGATTGTTATTCATTTCAGAGAGGGAAAAAGAGGGAGGGAGAGATGCAAACGGCAAAGATGAGAGAAAATCATTGATCGGCTGCCTCCTGCATGCCCTCCATTGGAGATTAACCACTGAGCTATGCCAGTCGGGCTTAATAGATACTTTTGAACAAATGAGTGAATAACTGAATCGTTACATCTGCTAAGATTAGGTAATTGATACTTAGCAAATTTTAGCAATTGTCCTCATATTCAAGAAGGTATTAAGTAGTGAACACAGGGCTAGAATTTGTGACTTAGGACTCTTTATTTCTTGCCATCCCTAGAATGTGTGAATTTAACTACGTAGGTTAGATGTACTTCAATTACCTACCTAAAGGAAGTGATATTGGGTGATATTTGACAAAAGTATTTTTATAGAAATCTCTTGCATCAACTCTGTGTAAATATTCAGCTTACTGTGAATAGCCTTATATTCAGCTCATTTTGAATAGCATTATGGTTAAGTATGAGGCAACTTTCCAAGAAACAATCTATACTCAGGTAACCACTACATTTCTACTGCAGCAGTAATCTATATTAAGATAATAATATATATTATATTTGAAATAATTATATAATAGAGATCATCCCCTCAGCATGTTTGGTGAAATATAGAAATAATTTTATCCCTTATTCCTCTGCCAAATAAGTGAATAATCTTTATGGGATGCAAGTATCTTCTTATTATTATCAAAATGTTCCTGAAAAAGGTCATCCCCTAATATGATACACTTTTCTGAAGTGTAACAGTTAAAGTTCTCTACCTTGGACATCCACAGAGAACAAAAAAAGTATAATAACAAACGTGGTGTTTGCACATTTCATGAAAAGACTCGGGTTTTTCTCTTCTGGTTTAAAAACAATGTGAGACTTTGCCAATGAGTTAGGTAGTCTGAAGAAACACAAATAAAGGAGCGCTTTAAAATGAGCCTCTGACCAAGGAAGGAAAGCCAGCAGTTTTACACAGGGAAAAGCTTTAAATGGTCTTCGACGCCTTTTCTTAATGCCCCTGAAGTTTCAGAGGTGGATTTTGTTCATTTTGAAGTCAGCAAAATGCACAAATACCAGAACGTCAGTTCACCCTGCTCAAAGGGAAATTTGTCGTGGCAGATTTTTTTTCTCCCATCATATCTGAAAGGGAAAGGGAAGTGGCATCACTGAGGGATGAGGGAACAGAAAGTATATGTTCCTTTTTCATCTGGTGATTGGCCTGACCCCGGTGTACTTTGCTGTGGCTCAGAGAAGCACTTTACTAATTCAAAAAGGATCTTCAAGGATGAGATGGTAATGGTCTCTAGCACTTGCTTCTGGCCTCATATAGTTTTTATTGGGGGAAAAAAAATAGAGAGTCCCACAGTAGCAAACAAAAGAAGACAGACAGGGAAATAGGCTTAGGGGGAACTAAGTGATATTAAAAAATGAGCAGGTCTACTTCCTTTAGGAATAAAATAAACAGATTAATTTTAGGATCAGATGTAGGATCCTCCTTGCCAAACTCATCATGACTTTAGGACAAGTAAATGGATAATACTAATCCTATATTCATTTACCTCATTTATTATTTGAAGCCTTAAAAAAGAATTTAAGATAGTAGCACTCAAACCTTACAGTAATTCTGTATTTCTAAAATGTGGAATAGTATGCCTTGTATGTTTAAAAATGTCTATGTTTTATTCCTCACATTTTCTGATAATAAAGTCCTCAACAAATGCTGTTGATCAACTTTATGTTCCTCGAGGACAGACACAGAAGAAAGATGACGAGGATCATGCTTTGAAGGAAAAGCTTTTTCTATGTGTACTTAGTACCCAAAATGTGAGCAGCAGTTGGAGAATTAGGAAGAATCTGCAGTTCAAGTCTCTGCTGAAGAGGAAGTTTCTCCTTTCCTGAAGCAAAATTGACTATTAAAACACTCAAGATACTCTTTTTTTCCCCCTCATTGCTTTTTGTGCACTCACTTTCCTACATGCTTTTAGAGTGTTTGATGCGCAGGAAAAGGAGATAAAGTTAAGGAGTGAACATACCACACAACTTGAAACTTGTCACAATACCATACTGAAATGTCACGTTGTTTCTCAGCATGGCTTTTGTGCCATGTCACAAAAAGTGACCTTGACTTTGAGGATTCCTGATAGGTAGTTCCCAGGTAACTAAAAGTTCCCCTAAATCTTTAAAATATATTCTGATGGATCGAAGATATCTGACCTTAAAGGCAAGTAACTGTTCTTCAGTCAGAATCTATTTATTATAAATAAGATTTTTTTACATGTCCATGAACATGTATATTTTATCAACTCCTGAATTTGTCAGATTTTGCTACTTACTAATGTAATCTAAGTGCCTAAAACAGATTTGAACCTTGTTGGTCTCAAAAAATATCTGTTGAGTGAATGGACAAATGAGTGAGTGAATGAAAGTTTCATACAATAATCTGAATGCTTGTGCAGTCTGCGCATGATATATCTATACATAATTATGTTTTAAATAATATATCATAATATTACTCAAAAGGAAATGAGAAATTAAAATGAATAAACCATGTTCAATATCTTCTAATTTATCTCTTGCAAAATGTGATGGAGATATTTACCTTACGATCATCACTGGAAGCACCAATGGTGGTGGTAGATGTAGAAATATTTCTTTCCTTAAATAATTGCGTGAAATTTAGAAGCCTTAACCTGAACTCTAACCAATGCTGACTATGAAAATGTTTGTCAGTGCTTGATCCTCATGTGACAGGCTTATAATGATCTTTAAATAGTAAATATAAACACTAATTAAAATTGTAGTGTATCCAAATGATTCCTTGGAGACAGTGTTGACTTTTAGATTTAATAAATTATGTATTCATCAGTCTGCTTTTTCTGTGAATCAAGGCCATCTATGGTTGCATTTGGGAAGGGAGTGGTGACATCTACTGGTGGCAATAAATACTGCGAAAGATTGAGGTTAGCACATGGAAATTTGAGGGTTAATTATACAAGCCAGACAATTTTTCTAAGAGTAGCTAAGAAAAAATTTGCATGAAGGAAGAGGCAAAATTGGCAAATGAATTAATGTCACATTTTAGGTAGAATTGAAACATTAATATGGTTTTCTGTGCAATAAAATATATTTCAAATTGTCAAATTAGCAACAACAAAAAATGTCAAGAATAGGCTTTCAACTGAACCATCTATCTGAATCTTTGTGTTTTTGAAAGGAATATTTGTATGACAGTAAACAATTTAAGTAAATATGATCAAACATTTGAGTTTTAAAATCTTTAAACAATGATCTCATTTCTATATAAAATATTTCACACATATTAATTAGAAAACAAGTGACACAATTTCCATACTTTGAAACTGTAGGTTCTTAGTGTTTGTTATTGGGCCCTTTCTTTGTCAGAAAGGGAACAAATTGGTTGTACTTGAGATTCAGTTTCAGTCCTTAAGAGAATATGCATTGTCAGTCCCTCTTTATAAAAGCAAACTAATGAACAAAAGAAAACGTTGAACTGGGGCTTCTGACCTGAGAAAACTAAGATGGATTCACTAATACCTTTGCTGTTCTCTTCAATTAAGTATTTATTATGTATGTTCTAGATGCAAATTAGTGTAAGTGGATGTCAAATAGTTCATTTTTGAAGAGTTGAAAGGCACAGGAGTGATACAATTTAGACAGGAATAAACTGGTGATATAATTGAGGAGCAGGCAACATTTTCCAACAGTACTGAGAAGAGTTAATCAGAGTTCCCCACAGAAAAATACCAATGACATAAATCTATCTTATATTTCATGTATATTTGTATATAAAACCTATCTATCATCCACCCATTTACCTATTTATTGAGAAATTTAGTTTAAGGAACTGGCTCATATGACGTGCTTACCCATAACTTAAAGGGTAGGTCAGCAGGCCAGAAACTCAGGCATGAGTTGATATCGAAAACTTCAGGCAGAATTTCTACTCCAGGAAACATTGGTTTTTATCTTAAAACCTTCTACTTATTAGCTGAGGCCGATTCAAATTATTAAAGGAAATTTTGCCTTGAACTCAATTGATTGTAGACATTAACTCTATCTACAAAATATCTTCATAGCAACGTCTACATTCATGTTTGACAAATAAGTAGGTACCATAGTCTAACCAACTTCAGACATAAAATTAACCATCATACCAACTGTCTCTAAGTTTGGAAGGAGGCAAGAGTGGTATTTTTTTAAAGAATGAGAAACATTTAACTGTATGATTATTATCACAAAGGCTGGGAAATTTAGAGATAATGTGGGTAGTGATGCCGGACAGATTGTTGTTTTTAGGGGTGAGTAGGCCAGTGTGGAGAGAATGTGTGTGGGTGAACCAGAACCAAACCCTGGAAAGGCAGAGTGAGTCATCCATCCTGGGAAAGAGCTTGAAAAGGCACTGTTTTCCTGATGGTAACCAGTAGACATTATAGTTTTTCATCAATAAATAACATAATTAGATTTGTCTTTGGGGACAACAAAATATTTTATAGCATAAGTTGAACAAAAGACTAGAAGTTATTAAGGGCTGGGTCAAATGTTACTTAAACATTCTGAGTGAGAGACAGCATTTGACCGAATAACAATAGTAATAGCTATATGGCAAGAAGAAGATATAGATGAGGGAAAACAAACAAGCAACCATAGGGAATAAACTGCTAGCTCTGACTAGTTACATGAGGAGAAGAAAGATAAAGACAAATACTGAATAACTCCTCTTCTGACCTGAATTTTGAGCTCAGTGAGAATAAACACAGGAGGGAAGCATTCGGAGACCAAAATACCACATTCATCTCTAAAAAATTGGTATTGGAGATTGTAGGTTATAATCTCCAGAGAGGAAAGTTTTCAAAAACAAAATCCTAGCTCTTAAGAGATTTAGCCATTACCTGTGGCAGATTGGGTCACAGCCCCTGCCATTATCCCTGCCTCCAAGTACAGCAAGTGCATCAGTGGAAGAGCAGCAAATGCTTGCTCCCTACTTGTGGTAAAGGACTGAGTAAGGAAGGGTGTGAGGTATGGAGCAAGGGAAGTCATGTGTCTCCACTCTGACCCAACCCTGTAGTGGTCTTTCCTTAGTATGAATTATTTTAGGGGATGTCATAAATGTTCAATTCTTTTTACATTTTAATTTTACTATCTGTAACCGTGTGTGTGTGTGTGTGTGTGTGTGTGTGTGTGTGTGTGTACATGTGTGTGTTTAAGACTAAAAAGAGTTGGGCAAGATAGATTAGGAGAGAAAAAAAATAAGGGACTAGACCAGGGATGGAAGTATTGGAGAAGAAAGTAAGACTTGAGAACTTTCAACTAGCAAACATATGTACATTTAAATAAAATACTACATAATAAAAAAGTGATTATATCCATGATACACTAACTTATATTTGCATAATTCTTTGTTCATCTATTTATTCATTAAATTATTTGAACATCTATGAGTTCCAGGTATAGGTGGTGGTGGTACTGGACCTTAAGACAAATGATACTTTGCCACTCATATAATATCACATCAACTGTAATGATGATGATTTTATGCGTTCTGTCTACAAGAAATTTAGTGTTGTATGTCAGACAAGCCATATACCCACACACATATAATTATCTTAGCCTCCTTTATACTAAGCACAGTGTCTGACAATTAGGAACTTAAGTTACAGGTTCATTAAAGGAGATGGACTCAAGAAGACTGCAATTATAGAACAAGTTTATTTATTTATTTTTTTTACTTCACTGCCTTCACAAACATATGTATTTTTTGTGTGTGTTTTTTCAACAGGCCAGTTTCCAAATGTTATTTTCATTTGGTTCAAATCTTCCCTTGTCTCACAGATCAGGGCTTATTGGAAGCTAGCTTTAAAGAAGTTGAAATATAATTCGTTTATTTCCTCTTCCTTGTTCTTCCTAAAATCCTTCCTTTTTCCCTACTAACTGTCCTGTTTTTGGTCTCTCCAATGCTGAGCCAGGAATGGGTAGTGGGTGAGGGAGAAACGCAGAGTTTTACAGAAGATTATATTTGTAATCCTGATTGATGCTTTCTAGGTATGGCTAGCTCAAAGTTCAAAGAACACCCCTGCCTTGGAGGTCCAGCGGTCTGCTTGGAGGTACCATACTGGGGATAATGACTCCATTCTCTGGCCCAGGCAATGCTCCATTTGTTAGCATTTGCACTTATAGGTTCCGCTTTCAGTTTCCACCATTTTTAGACATTCTTTTTAAGTGAAATTCTTTTCAAAACAACTCAAAATACCTCTATTTTAGACTCTCCACATCTAGCTCCCATAAGGCAGCACTTTCCCCCCACAGTTGGCAGTACAGCACCTTCCTGCTGTAGCTCTAGTTCTCCAGTTCACTATTCTCATACCAGGCCCCATTTTTTTGGTCCTTCCATCTATAAAGTTCCTCAGGTGTGGGTCAGTGATCCTTCTGAGCCCCAAGCTCCCCAGTGGACTAGTTGAGTCCCCTCAAGCTTTCCAAACATATTCATTTGTCTTGAGCACCATGGAGAGAGAGAAAGAAAAGCTGGAATACTGCATGGATGGTCTCTGACCAGGCTGCGCACTGGAGTCCCTCACCTGGGAGCCCTAACACTGCCCATGCCCATGCTCACCCTCAGAGGCTGAGATGTAGTGTTCCGGGCATGGCCTGAGCATTTTTTTAAAATATATTTTATTGATTTTTTACAGAGCGAAAGGGAGAGGGATAGAAAGTCAGAAACATCGATGAGAGACATCGATCAGCTGCCTCTTGCACGCCCCCTACTGGGGATGTGCCCGCAGCCAAGGCCATGCCCTTGACCGGAATCGAACCTAGGACCTTTCAGTCCGCAGTCTGATGCTCTATCCACTGAGCCAAACCAGTCTCGGCCGGCCTGAACATTTTTAATGATGGCTCTGTGTCGTCAGTATTGACACAGCTGCTCTGAAATCACTTTTTCTACTGACACCCCTGAGAATGTTTTGTCCTAAGAAAATCTGGAGGGTGATTGTCCACTTGTGGCAGGCTGGTTTTGGTCACCCTTTAGGACAAAATTCCTTTCAAAACTTTACAAATCTGGAAAGTTTGACACCTTTTATTCTTAGCATTGGGACTTCAATCAAAACTTCAAGAAAGCAAGAATTCCACTAAAAAACATGCCGTGTGTTTGTTGAAGTGACCTAGTGCAGAGCTGATGGATAGGATAGGAGCTGTTGATGTCCCAAGGACAAAAAAATAAGGCTGCTTATCAATTTTCCAGTCCATTTCTTTTCCTGTGTATTATTTAGTTTTCACTCAAAAAACACACTAAGTATCTGGTTTTGAATATTATCCAAGGTACCTAATGTTTACTAAGATCAAAAAGTGTCAAAATGTACCATCTGAAAGTCACTCACTTGCTTCTTAATTTTTTCTTGGAATATCTAGCAGCAAATAATTTTGTCTGTACATATTTGCAAACAGTCTCTCTTGCAATTCCTCTGACTTTTACAATGAGAGCTTTACAAAAACTGCTTGGACTAGTTATCTTTTGTAAGAGTCAGGGTTTTGTTAAGCAATAGATTTTGCAATCAAGGTGTTTAAAGTAGTTCAACCTATGAAATATAACCACCATATTCCAAAAAAATGTAATATGACCACAGAAGTTATAAACTTTTTCAGGTAAGAAACAAAAACAAAAACAAAAACTAAGAAAACATATTTTTGAATTTGAAATCAGCTTGAAAAAAATATAGCATGACTGTATTATACATGAGGATTAATATTTGAATAGTTATATAGTATCTCATATAAAGTAATTTTGCTTCCATTTTACATGATGAGGAGTGATTGTGATGAAAAAGAACAAAGAAATACAAGTATAGATGAATGATTTTCTTGCAGTTAGGATAAATTATGCCAAAGTTAAATATTACATCCTTAGTTCATAGTTTTAAATTATATTTTGTTAATTTTCATAAGAAACTTCTTCAACAGCCGAAACTGGTTTGGCTCAGTGGATAGAGCGTTGGCCTGCAGACTGAATGATCCCAGGTTCGATTCTGGTCAAGGGCTTGTACTTGGCTGCAGGCACATCCCCATTAGAGGGTGTGCAGGAGGCAACTGATTGATATTTCTCTCTCACTGATGTTTCTAACTCTCTCTCCCTCTCCTTTCCTCTCTGTAAAAAATCAATAAAATATATTTTTTAAAAAGAAACCTCTCCAGCATAAGTTTTAGATAACTTCAAACATATTTAATTGTTCTTTTGTATCTTCTAAGAGATCTTATTATAGTAATTTATTAATAGTAATTTTAAAACGGTTGACAATAGTATTGTATTATTGCATATAGCAGCCCCTCTTTTATCAGATCTCAGGTAAAAGTCAACTAGTGATCAATAATTACAGAATTCTGTTAAGTATTTTAAAATAACCATCAAATTTCTAGCCTCTAATTTATAGTCTGAGGATGATTTTGTTTTTATAAGATGTAATTGGATTCGATACTTCTGTGTATTAGAATTTAGATTACAAATTTAATGAAGAGCTCAGGAATTTACTGAGGACCAGTTAGGCTCAGATAATAATGGAATAACCCCCCAATGAAAAGAAACATTTATTATATCCCTCCGGGGCTTTTTTAAAGAGAAAATTTAATACTTGTTTAGGAGGAAGAAGAAAACACATATGTTATTTTCATTTCCTGTAAATTAACTTTGTAAAATAATTTATTTTAAACACTACCAGGCAAAAGCCTTCAAGAAATATCTCTCAAGAACAGGTTGATTCTGAAGATAGAAGTTGCTAATTGTGTTTGTATTGTTGGGTCTGCTAGTTCCCTTACCCTCTGGGATCTGAATTATTGAGGCTTCCAGAAGAGCAAACACTTATCAATAGCCTCTCACTTGACATAGAAGAAGGAATGACTTTTGTTGTAGGTAAGCCTCAGTGGAGGGTTTATGTAGTTAGATTGTTTAGAGTGGTGGAATCTGTACTTTAGCCTACCCAGCATCTTAGCCTATTATTCTTCCTTTGATTTAAGAAATCAGTTTTTCCTTTTCATCCTAGCTGGTTATGCTTAGTGGATAGTGTTGGCCCATGGAATGAAGGGTCCCCAGTTCAATTCGGGTCAAGGTTATGTACTTCAATTGCAGCCTTGATACCCCTGCCCTGGTGAGCGTATGTGCAGTAGGCAACCAATCAATGTGTCTCCCTCCCATCCATGGATATTTCTCTCCCTGTCTCTCTCTCCCTCTAAAAAATCACTGGGAAAATATCCTCAGGTGAGGATTAAGAAACAAGAAACGGACAAACAAACTTGCTTTTCTTGTGGAAACTGGCTCTTTCTTTTTCCACTCCTCTGTGGTGGCTTGTAGCAGTAGCAGCTCCAGAGATCAAACCAATTTGGCCAATCAGTTTTAAGTTCAGTGATGGCTCTCAATTCAAGCATACGTGATATGAGCCAATCAGGCCCAATTCTAAGGCATATATTGGAATTGTCTTGTAGAAAAGGGATGTTTTTCTTTCTCCTAAAGTGGCTGAGAGACAGCATGTTAACCTGGAGCCGCTGGCAGGCTTGTCACTGTTTGAGAAATCAGGGACCACAGATGAAACTAGAGCCCCGAGGTGAAAAGCATGAGTCCAGATGACATCCGTGGAGCCTCTGGATCCACTATGCTTGAAGCCAGACCATTCTTGACTTTTAGGTTATGAGAATCAATAAAGTCCACTTTCCCCTTAAGGCAGTTCGAGTTGATTTTCTATCACTTGTAGCCAGAAGAGTTCTGAATAATGCATCTAGGATGCTATGCCTGCAAGTACATACACATTTTCCACATGGCAACTCATTTAGATAAGTGGCGGCCTGGGTGTTAAATGGGAAATGACTGCTAAGCATACTCCTACAGGAAGTGAATAGCAGAGAAGCATAGATTTTTCTAAACTCAAGCAGTCTAGTTCTGTGTAAAATAACAGCCATTTTCTCTCTGTGACCAAAGATTTCCGTGTGACCCTCATAGCATTTGGAATTTCAACACCTCTTGAAATGGGTAGGTTAAACATAAAACTATTTAAGACAATGATTTTTAGGTTCCAGTCTATGATGATGTTATCACCAATGAGTGACAAAATGGGACAGCATCAGGAAAAAGCCATGCTTGTCCTACCATAAGCTGCATTGCCTTTTATCATGAAAATATATCTTACCCTTTATTTTTTTCTTTCCGCTATAAAGGTCTCTAGGGAAATGAACTTGTAAGTTGTAGTAGAGTTTTGCAATGTTTATTTTTCATTTTTGACTTTCCTTTTTACGGTAAAATAAAACACGGACAATCCTGTCAATGACTCCAAGCTTTAATTAGCATTGTTGTTACTGTTGTTATGAAGACAATGAAAGGATACTGGTTTGAGAAATCGCAAATTATAGGAACCATTGTTTTATTGCAACTAAATATTATTTTCTTCTAAAATATATAGTTTTATTGATTTCAGAAAGAAATGATGAGGGAGCGAGAAATAGAAATATCAGTGATTAGAGAGAATCATTGATCGATTGCCTCCTGCATGCACCCTATTGGGGATCAAGCATGAAAATCAGGTATGTGCCTTGAACCATGACCTCCTGGTTCATAAGTGGATGCTCAACCACTGAGCCACATTGCCCGGGGTTAAACATTTTCATCTTGATCTTAACTGCAATGTGTGACAACTTATCTCTCACTACGAGACAGTGCAAAATTGCAAATCAAATATAAAGTTTACAAAATTGACTTTTCTGTCTGAGAAATAGATCAGATTTACCTGGATGTCCCTCAGCATTGCCTGGTGTGAAGAGTTTGGCATAGCCCGCAACCTGGTACATACCCAATGGGACATTAATTAAATAAGTTAAATACAAGCAAATGTGTGATGCAATCATAGAGGTATGGCTAAATGCTTTATCTTGATGAATAATCATTGTTGGAGATACAACACATTCTGGATTCAAAAGACAGGAACAGGAAAGGTAGATACTGGGATAATGTAATTATGGCTTCTTTAGACTCAGGTGGGTGATATTCAGACAGGTGAAATCTAAATGATTAAACAATAGAAGAGGGGTTTTTTAACAGGTCTTTTTGGTCTGTTTGTTCTGAGAAGAGAATACAGAAGAATAACAGGCACAAACAAAGAAAGAAACATAATTCTCCAACACTGAGGTCCAAAAAACAATTAAATCAGAAAAATCCTAGTACAACAAATGTGTGCCCCTTTTGGCCACTATCTTTCCCCTGCTCCTACATTGGAGAAGATCTCACAGACAGTTACATGAAGCAAACAACTAGACCATACCCACAATCGAATTTCAGAACCATTAGATAACAATACAGCCTTTTCTGGAAATTTATTGATGATAAAGAAAAAGGCCAGAATAATACTGTAAGAAAGATAAGTACCCCTTCCCAGATCCATGTCCTTTGTTAGAACTTTGTCCTACTACAGGCAGAAGAAACATCTCTGCTTCTTTATCTGGGGCTTGGTGATGTGACTTGCTGAGATCAATGGCATGCTAAGAGATGACAGAAGCCGAGAAGACACCTGAGTACACAGTTGAGGTTTTCTTTTAATGCTCTGCAAAAGCCACAAAGACAGATTCTGCCAAACATCTGATAATATGTCAATTTGGAACCCAGAAGGGAAACACATGCATCAGCCCTTAGCCCATCCTACAGAGGAGGCCAAGCACAGCTGGACCCACAGTCTGGATGCACAGTCTGAAACAGCCTATCAGAGCAGCCCAGCTTGAATCTGCAGAGCCATGAGTATGAGAGTAGTTGCTTATTGAGTTGACAATGAATCATGGGGTATTTGTTACAAAGCATTACTGTGATGCTAACGGTTACAATTATTAACATACTAGAGGCCTGGTGCATGAAATTGTGCACTTGAGTGGGTCCCTCAGCCCAGCCTGCACCCTCTTGGGTCTAAGCTGGTAGTCAGACATCCTTAGCGTTGTCATGGAGATGGGAGAGGCTCCTGCCAATGCCGCTGTGCTTAACAGCCCTGAGCCTGGCTTCTGGCTGAGCAGCATTCCTCCTGTAGGAGTACACTGACCACCAAGGGCAGCTCCTGTGTAGAGCGTCTCACCCCTGGTGGTCAGTGCATGTCATAGCAACCAGTTGTTCCACAGTTCAGTCTGCTTGCATAGTAACCTTTTATTATACAGGACAACTAACTTTGTAAGGATAACCTTTCAACTCTGTCCCTCCAAATTCCCAATTGCTGCACTAACCTGACCCTTCTTTCCCTATTGCCCAGGGCTATGTTGCTACTCTGCCAACCCACAACCTCTTAAGTAAAAAGAACCAACAGCTCTTTCTGCTTTGCAGAGTTATTTCCCCACTTTCCATCAACACAAATACCCCAAGTGCCATCCTTAGGGAAACACAAAGAAATCATCTATCTTTTCAACAAGTCAAGAGAGGGGACACGTAAAACATTTTTTCCACTTAACTAGGGCAGTCAAAATATACCAGCTACTCTTCTGAGCTTAAAACTCTTAACATTATGTCCATTTTATAACAGAGAAAACTGAGGCTTACTGAGGAAGTGATATTAGTCTGGGTGCTCAAAGTATTTGGGCAGAATATGTCTGAGCAGATGTTTTTTTTTTGTTTGTTTTTTTGTTTTGTTTGGTTTTTGTTTTTCAGGCAGATAATAGAATCTACTCCTGAAATGTGATGATTCTAAGCCAAGAAGAACAGCAGGGATTTTATTTTTGAATCCCATTTCTACCAGTATCCTAATCTAGAGGCCATGGGTAGTCTTAAGATTTGGGTAAGGAAGCAAGCAAGTGCATATTCTTTGATTCCCACCTGGGATAGGGCTGGGGTAGGAACTCCCAGACACAGAGTAATCATATTTTACTTTCAGCGTTAAATTGGTTGCAGCAATCACACGCTTCTCTGAAGCTATTTCCATCATGCTTACAAGGCATGATACAGATTATCCCAGAGCCCACCTGCAGCCTGTCCCCTCCCTTTGCCAACGTGGAAGCAAATTATATTTCATGTGCTTGCCTTGCAGTTTCACACATGGTCTCCACTTAAATCTCACCCAGTGCTCTCAAGATTAGGGAGAAATGCATGCCCGGTTCTCCTTTCCCTTTCTATCTGGGTCACTGGCTTTGATCTGCCATATCTTTCTCCTCCGTCCAACCTCATCCCCCGATCTCCACACCACCACAAGAGGTTTTGGGCAGAAAGATTTTCAGTTTAAAACTTCCCTATTTGGGCCCCTTTACAAAATGCCTCATTCACATTGTCATCTTCTAATGTAACTGCAACACTGCAGGTTTTGTAGGGCATGGTGAGCCTCTGTTCGACTTTATAAAATCAGTCTTCCAATAAATAACAGTATAGATGTAGGTTATTCTATATAATAATGATGTAATACGCAAATGATCGTTACACCATGAAGCATAATGATGGACCACATGACGACCGGATCACAGATCAGCAGGAGGGTGGGGTGGTGAGCTCTAAGATGGTGGAGAGCCACAGGAGGGGGCAGGCCAGCAAGCTATGAGGGGGGCAGGAGAAGCTATAGGAGGTCAGGGCAGCGAGCTGCTGGTGAACTACTGGTGCACTGATTTGCCCGCAGGGCTACTATTATTTTTATAAAACTGAAGCTGTCTTTTTTAAAAGCCTATTGACCACATCCACTGCTGATTTTCACAAAGCTGGGTTCTTTCTACACAAAGCCATAATTTCTTCCTATCTGTGAGTGATACAGAGCATCCTGAGAAAGTGGGGGGTGATGGTAGCTGAGAAAGGGAAGGACATGCTGGGCACCACCTGTGGACACACATAGTGTCAGGCCCACATTCTTATCAGTGCCTAAATGCTGTGACTTAATAAACTCAGTTAAAATTAATATCTTCCTTTGGGTGCTGGGGGGAAAATGCAATCTGAAGGGTTACGTTCTGTAAATCAACCCAGACAACAGAGTGAGAAAATGACGCTTCGGTGATTATTTTTCAGCACCTCTTAACACCTTTCGTTTCCCTGGAGAGTAAGGTGACAAGACGAACTTCAGAGTTGTCTAGTTCTCTCATTTGAGTATCTGTTTATTATTCTGGGCTAATAATGTGTTGCCATCTTATAAAGCATGTGTCAGAACCTCATTAATTTGGACACAGAGCGTTACAAACTTCAATTTTTGCTAAATGTGTAAAAACAAGAGTTTGCTCAGGGAATAAATATGTCAAGAACATTAAAAGGCACAGCAGATCTTATGAAAAGACCTTGACCTGTCTGCTCTATTAATTATATACACATTGGAAAATATTCTACTCCAATAAATTAACTTAAACTAGTTTAGAACACTAATTTGTGTTCTAAAACTACCTAAAGTACTAGTCTTTTAAAAGGACTTAAGCATTATGTAAAGGTTAGTAGTTTAAATAATTTTATAAATATAAATGTTTGCATATAGTAACATATTATCAGATTTTAAAACTGTCATTTCTATTATTTTACTTTCTCCTTTAGAGTCTTCTTTTCTTTCAAGTTTTAATATTGAGAATCAAGTCTTTGCTAGACAGTGAATTTAGAAAGAAACAAACATTTAGAAGGCTATCATATGTCTTAGCTTATTTAAAAAACATTTAAAAACTCTGACAAAAACAGATAAAAATGCATTTTAAATCTCGTGGTTATAGTGCTATAAAAATAAAGCAGGAAAAGGGAAGAGAAAAAAAAGAGTGGCTAGTAGGTATTTCGTTATTTAAATGTCCAGCTTTATTGAGATATAATTGATACATAACATATAACATTATAAAATAGGGTATGCAATGTGGTCACCTGATATATATGTTGATTATAGTCACCATATTATACATTAGGGCCCTGAATACACTTTTACTAACATCTTATTTTCTCTTCCTTGTAACCCTTGGAAACCACCATTTTAGACTCTGTTCCTATGACTTTGACTTACTTAGATTCCAGATATAAGTGAAATCATAGAGTATTGGTTGTTCTGTAGCTGACTTATTTCACTTGACACAGTGCCTATTAGGTTCATCCCTGTTGTTGCAAATGACAGAATTTCCTTCTTTTTATAGCTGAATAATAACCTACTGTGTGTATTACATTTTCTTTATCCTTTCATTTATAGACAGGCCCTTAGGCTGTTTCCCTGTCTTGATTATTGTAAATAATGCTACAATAAACATGAGAATACAGATACCTCTTTTGAGTTACTGATTTTACGTATTTTGCAGATATATGAAGAAATGGGATTGCTGAATTACATTCTGGTAGTTCCACAGTTAATTTGTTGAGGAACTGCCATACTGTTTTCCATAGTGGTTACAACAATTTACAACCAGCAGCACACAGAGTTTGCTTTCCTCCACTCCTTGCCAACTCTTGCTCTTACTGTTTTTATTATGGTCATTCTAACAGAGATAAGGTGTTATCTCTTAATGGTTTTGATTTGGATTTTTCTGATGATTGATGTGTAAAACCACTCATCTACCTGTTGGCTATTTGTATGCCCCCTTGGAAAAATACCTATCAAGTTCTTTTTGTCCATTTTAAAGTCAAATTATTTGGTTTTTTTTCACTGTTGAGTTATATATGTTACACCCACACCCACATACACACACACACACACACACACACACACACACACACACACACATACACACACACAACACATCCTATATAATAAAAGGCTAATATGCAAGAGACCTAACAGCAGAACAACTGGTCGCTATGATGAACACTGACCACCAGGGGGCAGACTCTCAATGAAAGAGCTGCTCCCTGGTGGTCAGTGCACTCCCACAGGGGGAGCGCTGCTCAACCAGAAGCCAGGCTCATGGCTGGTGAGTCCAGTGGCAGTGGCAGGAGCCTCTCCTGCCTCCGTGGCAGCACTAAGAACCCCTGAAGGGATGTCCTAAGCCAGCAGGTGGACATCCCTTGAGAGAGCGTAGATATTGAAGTTATAGTGATGACAGTGCAAGTAATATGCAGATAGGGCAAAATTGTTAAGGGAGTAATTAAACCTAATCATGAATATAAATGACTGAAGGACTGTGATATTATATGTCAAGCCTATAATAGGTGCAAACAGATGGAGTTAAGGGTAAACATCTGGTTCCTTTGGAACTAAAATTTGTTGGAAAAACACACCTGTAGGTAGGATTTAAAGTGAGGTTGCAGACTTGATAAAAACAGCATCCTGCATCCAGCATCCTGAGTCCTGCACTCACCACCCAAAGTCTATTTCTGCCACTACCCCCCCTCCCCCCGCAGCCCTGTTTTCCCTCTGGCAATCACCATATTGTTGTCTATGTCTAGTTTGTTTGTTTGTTTTGTTTTACTTAAACCTTTTACCTTTCAACGCAGCCTCCCAATTAGGGTCTGGATTGACCACACTGAGGACCCTTTTAATGCATTGCATCACATATCTTCTTTCATGTGGCACTAGGCCAGGTTCTCTGGTTATCATGGAAGATGCAAAATAAACTAGATTGACCTCGCCTTCATGCAATGTACAAGCCAGGAGTGAAGCTAACTTCATACATTAAGATCTGTAAAGCAAGATAGGGTGCAGTAAATAATTTACTGTAAGTAAAGAGTGTTGTGGAAGTGCAAGGGAGGAGAAAATTCACTCTAGCCATAAAGGCCACAGATAAATCTATGGTGGTTATTGAGAGGGTTAGCTTGATGCAGGCGTACAGGGCAGGGGTCCAGTGGGAGCAAAGGCAGGGGGAACAAAGCAGACAAGGCAGTCTGAGCCAGCCTAACCACAGAAACCAACCATGATGAAATTATAGAATTCTTTGGAACACAAAGTGGAGGAGCTGAGGGAGGGCCTGCAGCAGCAAGGTGAACTGAGGCATAGGAACAGAGAAAGTTCAGGTCCCTTGCTAGGCAAGAACAATGAGGGACTCATTCAGGTGGCGACACAGGTAGTTCTAGAGCAGGCTTGTAGCCAATACCTACCCCTGTAGTATAAGGCTTCCTGGGCGGCTCTTTCTTGCCCCCCTCCCTGTGTGGGTAGTCTGAATCTTTTTGTAATGTATTTTCCACTCTTTGCTTAAATCTTCTGGTCTGCAGAGCTCATTCTTCAGCATCACCAGACAGGACGCTGAGAAAATACCCTCAGCTCACTGTTCTGGTTATCAGCTATGATACTTAAATTTAGATTGCAAGGATAAATTTACAGCAAATATAGAAAGAGTAGGAGAGAAGAACCCCCTCCAACCACCCCCTTCCCCGGTGAAGAGTAAGAATTAAATCATGGACGTAGAAAGGGAAGTGGAACTAAGAAGTAAAGTTCTCCTGCAAAATAGGGCAAATAGTGGGAGAAAGACTGGTGAGGGTAAGCCACAGAAATGCCTTTTCCTGTTCTCATCTTTTAGATCCAATAGTTTTTATTTGTGTTCCCAGGAGAAAGTCAAGTTGTATGGTAGCCTTTTCACTTATCAAATTTATATTTTCCTTTTTCAAATTGTTTTTTCGAATGTTAATCTATATTTCATGATCACAAGTATGGATTACTTCTGTAATTTCTTCTCACAATTAACCAATCTTTTGACTAATTCTGATGATTTAAGCAGTTGTTGAGTATGTAAAGCAGTACTTTTAATACATTAGGTCACACTTGTCATAAAGAAAGAACGTCAATTTTCTGATGACTTTAATAAAAATATCAAAACTATTATAAACATTAAGTAGAATATAACCTATCCAGTTTTCTTTACCATTTTAATGATGCTGTGTTCTATAATTTAATAATGGTATATAAGTACTTAAAAAGTCAATCTTTTGGAATTATTTGATTAGTGTCAGAGTAATGCGATTTGTAGTCTAATGTATTGCAAATGATGAAATCTAGGTGAGCCATATTTACACTTACTTTTTAAATGTTCTGATAAGTATTTTGTAATGCTGAGTTTTTACCTTATATATTATATCAGAAATATTTTTGACATTTTATAAACATTTTTATTGCAGAATATGTTTACATAACTAACAATATGTTTGTGTTTCAATGATTGTTTCAGACTTGTCTTAAATACAATGAGAAAAAAAACCTGACAATTCTCTCTGTCAGCTTTAGTTTTGGGTAACTCAGAAATTTTGAGGCATATAGGATAGGCTAATGATTCTGTCCCTAGGAACTTCAGATCAGCTTTGTCAGTAAATTTTCATTCAACATAATGACATTCTGTGCTTCATTTCTCTTCAGTAACATAAGGCATCACTTGGGAGATTTTTTTGTTAGCAAAATATAAAAGAGGTTGATAACATAAGTTGTGAGAATGCCAGAAGCTTTATAGATGTCCACTCATGCTAGTATGCAGCCAATATTTCTGACCAATGTATGTCAACTCCTAGATTGACAGTGAAAATGTCTCTCCATCAGATTTACAGAGAAAATCTATGACCATCAGTTGAGGGGTCATTGAAAAGAACAATGCCTTCCAATGAGGCTTATTTACAGGTTTGTGTGTGTGCGCGTGTGTGCATGTTAGGGTATTTTTTCTCCTCATTAAGGAAATTTCCTTTGAAAAAACATAAATTTTATGTTGACTTCTTAATAAATATATTTATTTTACTTATTTCAGAGAGGAAGGGAGAGGGAGAGAGAGAGAGAAAGAGAGAGAGAGAGAGAGAGAGAGAGAGAGAGAGAGAGAGAGAGAGAGAGAGAAAGAAAGAGAGAGAGAGAGAGAGAGAGAGAGAAGTCAATGATGAGAAAAAACCATAATTGGCTGCCTCCAGCACACCTCGCCCCCCCATGGGGACCAAGCCCTCAACCTGGGCATGTGCCCCTGGCTGGAATCAAACTCAGGACCCTTCAGTCTGCAGGCCGACACTCTATCCACTAAACAAAACTAGCTAGGGCTGATTTTTTTTCAAGATGTTTTCAGGTTTACTCAAAGAGTTATTTAATACATTGTATTTTTTAGTTATTCTATAAGTAAGGATAGGAAATTAAAAGATCAGCTTGTTTGCTTTTGACTTATTTTTCCTGTCTTCTGTTAAAGTTTTGATTCAATCCAGCCACATACTCTTTCCTCATTTCCAAATAGGAAATGGAATATTGATTGGTTTGAATAAAACTTTTACTGTCTTACATAAGATAAATTTAGCAACTTTTGCCTCATCCAAATATAGATGATTAATCCAAAAATTGACCACTAATTATCGTATAGTCCATGGAGAAGCTTGCAGAGCGTTATTTGATAACAAGAACCAACAGGAAATAAGGCAAACATCACTAATTGCAATTGTGTTTGCCTCACTAGCCACATTATTCACCTGCCTGCATTGTTTGCCTATTTAAGAGATGTTCACAGAGCCCTGCCCAAGAGGCTCAGTTGATTACACTGTCATCCCATCATGCCAATGTTGCAGATTCGATACTGGGAAGAACACATACAAGGATAAGCCAATGAACACATAAATAAGTGGAATAGCATATCAATCTCTCTCTCCCCTTTCCTCTCTCTAAAAGTATAATAAATTATAAATTTTTAATTGTTGATATGATAAAGATATTAGAGAATACAACATTGGATTGAGAATAAAGAGATTTAGGTTCTTCTCCCAACATCATGGTAATAGGGCACATGGTGTGCAATCAATGAAGATTCTTTGGTTGTTTTCCTTATTTCAAAAATTAAAAGTGCTAAAAAGTGATTTTATCTTAAGTAACTTCTAGCGCAAAAGGTCTGAGTCTATGCAGGGACCAATGTTAATATTTTTTTTTGAATTTCCAAAAAATAGGTCTGGGCCTTAAATGTTCACATTTATAAATTAACTTTGTTTTCAATATACAAAGGGGATTGGAATGTAGTATAAAATACCTAAGGGTGCATTTCCAGAACTCTTTGCTTCTCCTAGTTCTACTTCTCTTATGTGATCTGCCCTAAAGTGAATGGTTATAAGTATGTTTGATGTAGAGCCATGAATTGCCATTATGATATATGCAGGTTATAGCTGTGAGTCATTTTAAAGGGAAAGTAGTTTAGATTTAGACACATACCATAGCTTTTGAACTTAATGGAATCCTAGTCTGCATTCTATGAAGATGGATCAAAAGTCAAACTTTTTTTTTCATTTTTTATGTTGATTCCTCATTTTGTGGTGTTTCTTTAACATGAAACTATGTTATTTTTTAAAAGACTTTAAGTATTTTGTGTGTTTTTTTTGTTTTTGTTTTTTTTTTTGTTTTACTTTTCCCCCTAAATAGCACTACTTACTAGTGTCCTTGTATATCCGGTGCCTTTTTTAAGATGAGCGTTACTGAGCTATCCTACTTTTCAACTATATAATCACCACATTCTTTTACTTTATGTATGCCTCTTCTATAACACCTATGTATGTAGAGTCACTTTATTTTATTATTTTAATATTTTTATCTTTATTGTTCAGTTTATTCATTACATTGTTCCCCCTTTTTTCCCTCTATAGTTCCCCACCACCCTGTACCCAACCCACCCTCCGCCCTCACCCCCCCACTGTCCTCTCCCATAGTTGCATGATTTTTGTCCAGTCTCTTGCTGCACCTCCCACACCCATTTTCTCCCCAAGAATTGTCAGTCCATTCCATCTCCATGCCCATGATTCTATTATATTCACCAGTTTATCCTGTTCATCAGATTTTTAATTCACTTAATTTTTATATTCATTTGTGGATAGATGTGTATTTGTTTTTCATAATTTTCATCTTCACCTTTTTCTTCTTCCTCTTCTTAAAGAATATCTTTCAGCATTTCATATAATATTGGTTTGGTGGTGATGAATTCCTTTAGCTTTTTCTCATCTGCGAAGCACTTTATCTGACCTTCAATTCTGAATGATAGCTTTGCTGGATAGAGTAATCTTGGTTGTAGATTCTTGCTATTCATCACTTTGAATATTTCTTGCCACTCCCATCTGGCCTGCATCGTTTCTGTTGAGAAATCCGCTGACAATCTTATGGGTGTTCCCTTATAGGTAACTAACTGTTTTTCTCTTGCTGCTTTTAATATTATCTCTTTATCTTTTGCTCTTGGCATTTTAATTGTGATGTGCCTTGGTGCGGTCCTCTTAGGGTTCCTATATATTGGGGTTCAGTGCACTTCTTGGACTCCTAAGTCAATTTCTTTTACCAGGTGTGGGAAGTTTTCAGTCACTATTTCATCAAATAAGTTTTCATTATCTTGCTCTCTCTCTTTTTCTGGCACCCCTATAATTCAGATGTTAGTACACTTGAGGTTGTCCCAGAGGCCCCTTACACTATCTTCAATTTTTTGGGTTCTTTTGGCTTCTTGCTTTTCCAGCTGAGTGGATTTTACCTCTTTGTATTTCAAATCTTTAACTTGGTTCTTGCGGTCCTCTAGAGTACTTTTAGGTCTTTGTATATTTTTTTATTTCAGTCAGTGTATGCTTAATTTCTAGTTGGTCCTTTTTCATATCCTCGTAGGTCTTGTTCATTTCCTTGTAGGTCTCGGCCTTTTCTAGGAGCCTCTTGAAAAGCCTTATAACCGTGGTTTTGAACTCTATGTCTGCTCGTTTGTTTTTTTTCCCCTCAATTTCTTTCACATCTGATTTCTTTCCATGTCTCTGCATGGTGGCTGCTATCCTGAGTTGGTCAATTAGTTTTGTGTGGTAGATGTCCTCTAAGGGACAGTGGCTCAGCTTCCCCAGTTACCTGAGGTGGATATGGGTTGCACAGTCTTGTTGAAGTTAAGCCCAGCTTATTGTTGCCAGTACTAGGAGGGTTTGACCTCCAGGCCAATTGGCTGTGAAGTTCAACCATGCTCAGGTTGGATGGGCGGAGTCTCTGGGCTGAGCAGGCAGCATCAGCTCTGCTCTGTGCAGCACCTGGGACTCTGTGCTGGTGGCAATGGCTACAAGCACCTCTGAGAGAGAGCTGCTGCTGAGCTCCAACCCCTGCTGGACAATTCAGCCTTTCCCCAAATGAGTCTGCACACCAAACGTCTCACCCAGGGTCGTAAAACAATGCAGTCTGGTGGTTTCCCGAACAAGAGAGTAGGTCACGAATCCTCTCTGCATGGTCATGCAGCTCTGCTGTTCCCAAGTTTATGCGCACTCTGCAAAAGCTCGCCCTCTCCACAAGCTTGCAGACCCTTGCAGTGCCCGAGTTTCAGCGTGCCTCCCTGCTGTTCAGTTTTACCACATATGATTATGGATTCCCCGGACTTTGCCCCAAGCTGGGGAATCAGTGCCGTGGGACGTCATTGTCTCCCCTGTTCGAGAAAACCGGCCGGGTTTTCAGCCACCTGCCCTATCCGCTCGCACGCCCACGGCTCTAAACCTCTCTCCATGCATATCTTCAACACTGTCCTCTGTCGCTCCTCTGAGTTACAGTGTCCTATCTTCATTTGTATTTGTGGAATTTTCACTCAGCCAGCTTTCTGGTAATTCTGGATGATGTTTGTTCTTTCATTAAGTTGTAGTTTTGAAATTGCTGTGTATGGCAGCAAGATAAGTGTTTACCTATGCTGCCATCTTGGCTCCTCCTCCAAGTCACTTTATTTCTAAAACTGTGCTTTAATGGGGGTGGAACAGGTCTATATTTTGTAACATGCAAATGATTTAATGTAAAACACATAACTATTTTCATCCCTCCACACTGAGCGTGAATCTCAATGTAAGTTAGCAAAGTAAAAGCACAGGAGAAGCATACCAATTGAAATTATTTCTTAAAAAATTATATGAAAGACTGCAGTTTTCTTTACTCTTCTTATTTCCATTAACTATTACACCAAATAATTGACTTTATATATCTATTCAGGACTTCCAGTCATAAAAATAAACACAGTATTCAGTTATTTTATGCAACCATTCATTAAATATATGTGGTGGTTGCAGTTCTAGATGATGTACCTGGGGTGGGGAGATGAGTGAGAAAAATAAATATTAATAGTTAAGTAAAATAAACTAGTTGTTTAGATCTTGAAATATAAAGAAACACACATAATACACATGTACACCCACAGCACATAAATAAATGTCAGAGTTTAATTTGGCAAAGGGAAAAATGCAACATTATTCCTGGAATTAATTCTTTTAGGTGTCAGTTATTTAAATTTCCTTCTCCTATTTCCTGAAAATTGAATGAAGCTTTGAGATTTATATTTTGTCGGTCAAATGTAGCTTATATTATAATGGTTCATATCTTAGACTGCCTCTGATACTTTGCCTCATTCCGTAAGCCATAAAAGTCAAACCTGGCCAGTGTGGAGTAAGAGATATACTGGGAGAGGCAGCTCTGGCCTCTGACGTTAGCACAAAAAGGAGTTTAGGCAAAGGCAGTTGTTTTCCATCACATGTACTGAGAAACGGTGGTATTGGTTTAATGGATATGGTTATTTCCTATATCAGAGAGTATGAGAAATTAGAAACACACACACATATTTTTGATGTCTAGAATGCAAAAGACAGGAGAATATGCCTTCATGGCTGTGTGATGACATGTGTTATCAAGTCTGCACACATGTGAAAGCGTAGACTGAGCAGAAGCTTTTTTAGGTAAAATATTTTGTTCACATTACCTCGGTAAAAGCAGCTTCAGAAGTCTAGCTTCAGAGAATATTGCTGGTAATAGTTTTCTTCCAAAAGATAAGCCCCACAAAGGTGGTGTCTCTTCCAGGCGCAGGGAGCTGCGGCTTCCTGAAACCAGTGGTGACAGGCCAGGGGTGTGTTCTGAGCGTGGTGGGGCTCCCGATCAGAACTGCAGTATTCCCCTGCAGTGAGCCGGGGACCAAATCTCCCTCTCCCCACTATTCTTTTGGGGGAAATTATCATAATATTTAAAAGGAAAATATCCCTTATACTTTTCTTTTTTGGTTCGGAAGTTGTAACCACGAGTACTTGCAATGATCCAATTCCACTTTAAAAAAAAATCTGGTATCACTTTTTTCTTTCATTTATTGAAAAACTATTCTGATAACTAAAATATAAAATCTTTATGTACAATGGAGTGTGCTTATATTTGAGTGTCCTGATCAAAAATATCAGAGTAGTATCTTAAATATATTTATTTCCTATCAAAAATGTGTAATCAAATATGTTTTGTTATTTTAAATATGTAATGCTTATTTAGAAATAAATTATCTTATATTAATTCATTTGTATATGCAAGGGTATACATTATCTTCTTGTTTGTAATAGTAATGAATAACATAAACTAGATGACCATTAGTAATGGATTGGCTTTAAAAATAGTATAATTAGCCGGAACTGGTTTGGCTCAGTGGATGGAGCGTCGGCCTGCGGTCTGAAGGGTCCCAGGTTCAATTCCGGTCAGGGTCATGTACTTTGGTTGCGGGCACATCCCAGTGGGGTGTGTGCAGGAGTCAGCTGATTGATGTTTCTCTCTCATCAATGTTTCTGGCTCTCTGTTCCTCTCTGTAAAAAACCAATAAAATATATTTTATAAATAAATAAATAAATAAATAAATAAATAAAAAAAATAGTATAATTAATTATTTGGGAAAATATTGTATATTTATTAAAAGTATGTCATCCAAAAATATTTAAAAACTAAATGCTTATCACTCTATATTGTTAAATTTTCAAAAAGCAATCTACAATTTTTATGAATAGAATGATTTCAATTTAAATTTATCATTCACCAGGGGCCAGGAGCACGAAATTTGTGCACTGTGGGTAGGAGGTCCCTCAGCCCTACCTGCCCCCTCTCACATACTGGGGGCCCTCAGGGATTGTCCTACTGACAGCTCACTCCGACCGCCTGAAAATGACAGCCTCTGGCTGAGGCTTTCATCCTTGGGCCCGGAACCTCAGCCAAGAGACCCCAGCCAGTGATCCCCTGCAATGGGCCAATCACTGGCTGGCTCCGCCCCAGCCCTGGCCCGCCCCAGGCTAGGAAAAGCCTCACTAAGAGGCTTTTTTCCTTGAGCACCCAACATCTCCCTGCCATGGGGCCAATCTGTGGCTGGCTCTGCACCAGGCCCGCCCAGACTGCCCAAGGTCAGAAAAAGCCTCAAAAAGCCTCTTGGCAAGGCTTTTTCCAGCCTTTAGCACCCTGTGATCACCCTGCCATGGTGCCTATCACTGGCTGGCTCGGCCCCAGCCCTTGCCTGCCATGGGCAGCAGCCATCTTGGTTGGGTGTTAATTTGCATATTGCTCCTGATTAGCTTTTAGGCGTGGCTTGTGGGCATGGCTTATTGGGTGTAAGGAAGGTACAGTCAATTTACTCTGTTATTAGATAGGATAGGCGTTGCTGCCCTAGCCAGTTTGGCTCAGTGGATAGAGCATTGGCCTGGGGACCAAAAGGTTCCAGGTTCAGTTCTGGTCAAGGGTAGGTACCTAGATTTCAGGCTTCTCCCTGGCCTGGGCCCTGGTCAGGGCACATGCAGGTGTCAACCAATCGATGTATTTCTCTCACATCAATATTTCTCTCTCTTTCCTTCTCTCTTCCACTCTCTCTGAAAATCAATGGAAAAATATCCTCAGGTAAGAATTTTTTTAAAAAGGCATTGCTTATATTCTAAATAAGATACACATTTACTGGTAGGAAAATATTAACTGGTCTATCACAATGGAATGATTTTTTCCTTCACCTACTTATTCATAATAGTAAATTTATTTATTTTTATTTTGGTGATGTTTTTACTTTTCCATCTATATTAAATAATTATAAATGTCATCTTGAAATATTGTGTCAATCATACCAAATAGTGTCTAAAATCTGCACTCAGTAAGGGGTAAAATAATGGGGAAATGAAGGAGATTCAAAGCATTGTTACCAGGAAGAAATTCTAAGTGGGAAGATAGAGTACAATAGAAACATAAATGGAAAGTTGCAGATATTGTCAAGTTTAAAAAAAATAAATTTAATTAGATCAATGCACATGTATGAAAATCCTACCCAAGAACTTTCTATTTCTTTCATATCTCATTTGGTAACATAAATATTGATATTAATAAAATTCTGATGTTATCATATCATCTTATAGGGCCAGAGGTAATTGAGTCATGGTTCTGATAGCCTTAATTCTGGCTCCTTGCTTCATGGGCAAAGACAATTAAACTCTTGCCAAACCTGTAACATATTCACAGCCCATGATACAATGATTAGAAGGCTCCTCAAGCAAATAACTTCTGACCACATACCTAGAGGATAACTTTTAAAATTTTTTATAAGTGAAAATGTACATCACCATAAGAGTGATTATTTTTAATTAAACTCAAGATAGAAACATTTTACAGAAACTTATATAAAGTGAAATAGAGTTGATAATTGCATCAGTGTTTAATTTCATTGATTATCACCCTAAACAAGGTCTTTTGTCTGTGGTTAAAACATATTTTCATATACTGGGATCTGAAATTTTTATTCAAAAATGCCCATTTTAGAGATGAAAAACTAAGATTAGATTATGTTGCTTAGCTATTATCATTACTCAATCAACTGGGAGAATTTGGATTAGAAGGCATATGAAATCGAGTAATTGAATTTTGTTAGCTACAACACATTTCTGCCCTGATAAATTGGATTACAATGAATCTAGCAAAACAAGTGGACTTTCAAATCCTGTTTTTTTTTTGTGTGTGTGTGTGTGTAACAGTTACTAAAATCAAGCTTCAGCCTACATCACTACTGCATTTAACTACAACAACATAAAAGGAACAAAATTTTAATATTAAATCACAGTCCTGAAACACAACTAATACACATTTCTCTGTTGAATAAGATTATTTCAACAATAATGGCTACAGTTACTGTCAAAGCTTAGTTGCATGTACTTCCTATCATTATACGTGTGGATTTGTGAGCACTTTTGCAAATATTGCAGCATCAAGTGGCATCATAATGCCTCTGAATTTATGAATTAATCAATAACCAATGCCACTTCATTCCAGTGAACTGCTATAAAAAAGTTCTGGGTTTTTTATAATAAATTTCCAGAGATATGACCTCAAGATAGCCCTTGATGTTACAAAAGTTTGTCTCCTTCCTTGGAACTGAGAGTAGAAATGCACACTCTTCTGTAGACTTCATGGGGCTTGACACGCCAAGGCTGCCAATATGCTAGTAATTGATTTATTGTACTCTTTTGCCACTGGCACTAAGAGTTCTCACGGATTTGAAGCTGCTCCTTTGATTTCTGTAGCAGACAGCAAAGCCGCATCACTGTCATACTATTGAAAGGATGGGGTGTTGAGCTTCTTGCCTGAGTCAAAATATATCATAAAGCTTCATTATAAACTTTTAACATTGGTTAATCAAAAATATTTTAAGTTAAACCCATTATTTTTATAAATGTACTTATCCAAGAGACGTGTATTAAGTACTTTAATATACCAAGCTCCATAGTAGGTACAGGGATTCCAAAAAGAAATGTAAGCAGTCTTTTTTTTTTCTGTATGCTGGGCTTGCTGCCCAGTGGAAACACGAGAGATGTGAAACAAGATGCTCTTTGAACATATGGAAATAACTTCCTGGGAGAGGACCTACTGAGGTCAGACTTTAACTTGGGCTGCAGTTCACTTTGGTGAAGGAGAGCATTTCTGGTATCCATAACAGAATATACAAAGAGCAGGGTATGCATGAACACTGTGTCTTAGGGCAGCAATACTCTATTGAGGCAGGATAAAGTACTAGACAAAAAGTGTGGCAATAGGTGAACCTGGAAATGTAGGTAGGGAGATTCACAAGGAAACATTAAAGAGAGTACTTGCATTTTTGAAAGACAAATGTGGCTAAAAGTATACAGGGTGGAATGTAGTTGATTATGACAGGCAACCAGGGGATTATTAAATGTTATAACTCTGAAATCCAGGTGGGAATAGTAACATTTTAAAGGAAAATAGTGAAAGGATGAAGATGACAAACATAATTTATCAATGTATATGCAATAGAGATGGGACTAGGTGTAAACATTAAGTGATTAAAAAAAAGTTTAGAATGTACCTTGTTCTAGTTAACTAGTAGTTTAGTAATTTAAACTATTGGGAAATATAGCTGATGATCAGTTCCTAGCGCCTAAGGGAGTATATGAGTGAGGTGGTAGAATCAGGCGTATAGAGTGAGACACAAAAGTTGATGTGTGTGAAAAAGGGGTCTGTAAAGACCACTAAAAAATGCTCATCACTGAAAAAAGGGGAGGACTGTGAATAAATTATGCAGAGGAAGCCAACCACAGTTGGAGGCAACTTGAAGAAGAAACTTTATTTCAACCAATTAAATACCTTCAAAGACAAATAGGAAAGATCAGAGAAACAGAACCAGTAATGGGAAGTTGAAGGAATATAGTTGTGGGCCTATATTGTCCTAACAGGAAGTACTATGATAGGGGAAAGCAATATTTTAACAAAAGGAAAAGGCTGATGGGAATATTCTGTGAAAGTGTGATAGTGAATGGGCTTGTCTGTAGTACTCCCAAGGGTAGATGGATTATGGGAAGAGACAGAGATGCAGAAACCAGAAGCAGACAATTTATGCACTTGGTTTATACTTTGCAAATGCTTTGTGGAATTTAGATATATGTTTTCAATACTTAGATGAGATGCTCAGAGTTCACCAAAAATTCATTGTCCATGATCTCATTTTTGTTGGACAGTGAGTACTACAAAATTCCCTGAAGAGGAGATCTGAAGAAGCTGAAAAGTTAAATTTATATTGAAAAAATCTCAATGAAAAATCAGACTGTGAACAGTCTTGAAAGAGTCCAGACTGAATGCAGTGATTCATGACACAGGACTGAAGAATTTGGACCGAGCAGTGATAATGTTCAAAATCCTGTAACCAAACAATTAATCTGCAATAATGACTAAGTTATTTTGAAAATAGTTAAGATGGATATTATTTCAATTTGTACAACATATTTACTGCAATTAGAAGGAAACCAATGAAATCTGACCCCTTGTTGTAAAGATGAAGAATTTTAACAACCATTTCATATGGACTCCCTATGTGCCAGCTATTATACTAAGCAATTTATATGCATTAACTCACAAATGGGTTTCATGATATCCTGGCTATTTATACTCTCATTTTGGATTAGAAATAACAGAAGGTTAGAGGGTTTAAGAGAATTGCCAACATGTTCTTAATTTGTAAGTTACAGAAATGCCAATTTAAATCAAAGTATAAAATTTCACACAAAAAGGAATTTATGGTCTCATATCATCAAAAGGCTTGGGAGTTAAGCTTCATCAGGGTTTGCTCAAGAATCCCATTTATTTTTCCTGGGATTGCCAAGTTTGTGCCATGGAGCCACTTTCCCTCCATGGTGTTGTAGTAGGTAATGAAGTTCCACATATTTGCACTCCTGTGTCCAAAGAAAAAGGGCATTTCTTAGAAGGTCTCAGCAAACATATCTGGTTTTGTTAACTTGGAATGGGTTATCTTTATACTTCCTAATCAACCATTAGTAATCAGAAAGAAAGTCTGTGTTAGTTAGTTTAGACTTGAGCCAAACTCCTTCAAAATAGTTAAGCTTCATCTAACATGTAAGGAAGTATGACATAGGGGTATATGAATAGGTATATAACACTTTTTAACCTTAGGTTGGATTAATTTGGGGCAATCACTACACCATCACTGAAATCACATTATCTTTACAGAATTAGAATAACTTGCAAAAGATCATATATTTCATTACAGAGCTGGTTCTACAATTCAGTAAGTCTGACTTATGGTTTTCACACACACACACACACACACACACACACACGCACACACACACGCACACACACACACACACCAGTTTGTATTTTTCCCTCCATTAAAACTAGATAAACAGACAGATAACGGAAATAGAGTGAGAGAGAGATGATGGATACATGGGATAGATGAATGAATGAATGGATACATGGATTCATGGCTTGATTATTAAGTAGAAAGATCTTTCTTAACCTTAACATGGCAGAATCATCCAGTCAAATAAAAACAATTAAGTTTAGGCATGGATGGTATGTATTAGATAAGCTAATTAATCATATTAACCATCCTTACACCTTGCTTAAAGGCATTTGAATCAGACGGGCTTTATTTATTCTTTAAGAATACAACACTGCATAGGAAAAAAAAAAGCACAGTTTACTGAGTTATAGCTTAGAGCCACTGAGTGAATGAATTCCAAACCAGTATCTTTCATCATGAATTTTATAGAATTTCCTGTGAAAATAATTTTCAAATGACACTAGGCACAAAGCAGGCAACTTGTACCATCACTGGAAATCGGAATTCAGTAGGTGTCACTGAGAGCAGACATTAGCATTTGTACTGATGTTCCTGGTATAGAATTCTTGGCACACAAAGGAGAGATAAAAGGCTCATAAAAATGGATTCACTTATCCATCAAAGCACAGTTGACTCACAAGGTATAAATATGTATAGTTTAAAATTTTTAGGACACAGCTAGGATGGGATTTTATAACCTTAGAGTGCTTTTGGGTTCTTGGGCTGAATAACAAATCATAAGTTGTTGTCACAGCATTAGGGTTGCTGGGGGACATGTGAGGCCAGGCTGAGCAGGGTCGCAATGGGGTTCAGAGAGAAACCGAATTTCCTCCTCTGATCCTAGAAGTACATTTGAAGGGGGCATACTTCTACTCTGGGAGATTGTTATGACATAAGTTCTTTCTAATCATTAAAAGTTCTGGTTATTTCAGACAGATTTAATGAGTATACAAACTCTTCTTTCTTGAGTAGCTAAAGAAGTGATCCAACCATCCCAGTCTCATTTGCATTTTGATACATTTTAAACAAGTATTCTCAAAATTGCATTTTCGGACATATGGACAATAAAGTCTAGATTAGTTAAGAACATCGAGGGGTGGGACTTGAAGATAAGAATCATGCTAGTGCTACACATTTGGGAGTTGCCACCCAATGTGTGGTGCAGGAGAAGAGAAAGTGGGTTCATATGTATTTATTTTATTTACATACACTTTAATAGCACATACTATGTGGAAAAGGCATACTTTCCTTAAAAATATTAACACCTTCAATACTGCTAAAAATAGATACTATTTTTTTCACTTTTTTGGGTATGGGGAATCTAACACAGAGAGGTTAACTAATTAGCTTGCCGTCACACAGTTGGCTACTGGTCGATGTAGGATTCAAACCTAGGCACTAGGGCTCCAGAAACAATGATGGCTTTTCACAATGGCAAGCAATGCAACTTCTTCTGTTGAAGAAAGTTTCTAAAGAAATTGTATGGGGCTGAGCTTCTAGGGCCTGAGTACTTATTAGACTTATCTGCCAAGATTGTGACAAGTTCTGACATTTGGCACACCCAGAACAATGAAATCAGACTTTCTGATGGGGGCTCAGGAATTGGTATTATCTGTCTTGTAGGTCCCTTATATGCAGCCCTGGTCGGAGATAAAGAGTCAGAGGATCATTTACAGCTTCCAGGGGCAAACACAGTAAGAGAATCCTCAGAAGGATGATCCAATGGGCAGTGTGGTGAAATGTAATGTGAAGTGGATTAACGGCCCCAGTTATTTTAAATACTAAATTCACCTGTTGTGCATCTATGCTTAGTTTTACTTTATAATTAAATTCTGCTTTATCAGACCTCCAATGTTTTTGTGGAATATCATACACACACACACACACACACACACACACACACACACACACACACACACAGAGAGAGAGACACACACACGCACATACACACACTCTATCTGACTTGGCTCTAAAAACCTTTCTGCTTTACATTTCTCTGCTGTTGATGCCTTTTTTACGTAATAATATGTACATATATTTTCAAATTCTGTTTTGAGAAGCAATTTCTATGTATTTATGATTCTCCACCTAACTCTTAAGTGCATTATTTCTTGTTTGTAATGCAATGTATACATAAAGTAAAAACAAAAAGGAAATGATATGCCATGTGAGATTCCTCTCTTTTTTCCTGTTTATTCATCGGTGTGAAGGGTTAATGTTATTCACAAAGATATTTATATTAAATCCCCCCTGGGTTTACATTGCATATTGTGGCTACATCTTACTTATGGGGTTTTTAAATGCAATGTCACTTATTTTTGGTTCTGCTTTCTGAAGTGAGAACATCAATACATTTGAAATTCAAGACAAGTTAAACTCCCAATTTAGTGTTTTAAAATCCTGTAAAGGCCATAACTAGCTGTTGGATCACCCATTTAGAGTATTGTGTATCCAGTGTTTGTGTCTGGGGTGTGTATATATGAGTGCTGTAAGAATCGAACCGATCAACATTTGTTTGGGGCTGATTTCGGGACAGACACCACATGTACAAAGAGTGGGTGTGGAAGGACTGTTGAGGTAAATGGCTTTATCATTCACAAGAGTACAGAAGGGTAGAAAAAATATCTCTACTTCTCGCAGAAAAACTAGGATTCCTAGAAAAGACAGTGGAGCTGGGTCATCCAGGGCAAGTAGGTTTTCTCCAGCTGGTGGAGGTGAATGTCCTCCAGGGAACAGGATCACTTGGGCAAGAGCACAGAGGCATGAAATAGCCTCCAATCGACAGTCAGTCTGTGTGGTCCCTGCACGAGGCCCCCGGCGGCACAGTTGGAAACTACTCTGCAGGGATATTGAAACCCATTCAAGCCATGCTATCCATAGCATGTCAATGGGTATAGATCGTTTTTCTTTTAATAGGAATAGAAACCCATTAGATGTTTAATCTTTTAATGAAAGAGAGTACCGTGATTGATTGTGTGAGATGGGACAATAAACTCTGATGTCTCTATGTAAAAAGAGGGAGAGGAAAAAGCAAGTTAGGATGGTTTTCAGCCTTGCAACTGTAAGTGGGGATGCAAGCCAGTTGAGATAGTGGTGAGGATGAGAAAAAGCAACTAATAGAATATCAAAATAGATCGAGAGACATTTAAGCATAGAACAGACTGTTGAATCTCAGAGGAAAGGCGTGAGTGGGTGGGTTGAAATAGATTATACAAAGAATTTCTATGCTTGTATGTGTAAGCCTGGGGGGTCCTGTGGGCTAGAAGGGATCAAAGGAGGGAAAAGAATGACATATGTAATACTCTCAACAATAAAGGTAATTTTTAAAAGAAAAGTAAAAAAAAATAGAATATCTAGATACATCTGGGAAATTAAAAAAATATTTTATACAGATCATCGATGCACTTTAATCCACTTATATTTTCCATGTATTTCTGGCAAATTTGTTGATTTACTACTCAAGATCTCATCATCTCCCCTACCCCATTTACCCCCCCCAAAAAAAATAGAAGCTAAAACTGTCATGGTGGACATAGCATTTGACAGAGTAATTACATAACATATATTTTATTTTACATTCAGAGTAGTACCATCCATGGTGTGCACCACTGAACACTTGTTTATTGAAACAAAAAATGAATGAATCAACAAATTAATGTATACATTAACATCACTGGCTTCAATACTTTGATTGTAAAATTTGGATGTTGTTTCAAAATATTTCTTTAAAAAAGCGTAAGTGAGTAACTAAAAGGAAAGTAGCAACTTTATTTATCTATCTATCTGTCTGTCTGTTTATTTATTTATTTATTTATTTATTTTATTGATCTTTTACAGAGAGGAAGGGGGAGGGATAGAAAGTTAGAAACATCGATGAGAGAGAAACATCGATCAGCTGTCTCCTGCACACCCGCTACTGGGGATGTGCCTGCAGAGAAGGTACATGCCCTTGACCAGAATCTAAACTGGGACCTTTCAGTCTACAGTCCAATGCTCAATCCACTGAGCCAAACCAGTTTTGGCAAAAGTAGCAATTTTATATTTCCCAAACTGAGCAGTTACTTTTGGCTCCTCCGAGAGGTAAAAGGGCCTGCCAGTTGTATAACTTCGGGTGCACATATTACTCCTTTATGCTCAGTAGAGATTTCCTTCTTTCGTTAGCAACATAATCATTAACTTATTTCTAGTTTGATATTTTTGTTTTCACTTCATTCTCAAGTCAGAATAGTGGCATTGAATAGGACATTAAAAAGAGGCACTCACTTAAAGAGTTGTAGAAGGCAAAGACCAAAAGAAAGGTTACCAGAAGGGAAGGGATGGATAATATCATGATAAGATTACAAGGTGACACATAATTACTAGATTTGGTACAGTGATCACATTGTAAGGTATAAAAATGCCAAACAATTATTCTGTGCACTTGAAACTAAAATAACCAATACAACTATCCTATCTAATAAGAGTAATATGCAAATTGACTGTATCTCCACTAACCAGCCATGCCCACCAGCCAACCAGGAGCAAATATGCAAAATAAAAAAAACCCCAACCAAGATGGCTGTGGCCACTGAGAGCAGGAGGGAGGCTTGAGTTTCTCTGGCAATGGAGGAAGCAAGCTTTCTGCATGCCCTTGCTGGCCTAGGCCTCCACTCAATGCTATGAAATTTCAATTATAGAAGATACATAAATCCCAACAGAAATGGCAGCAACCATGAAGCTGGAGAGAGCAGAGGCTAGGGTTGACGATGGAGGAAGCCAAGCTTCTGCAGCCCTGGCCGGCCAATGCCTCCATTACAGGCTACAAAGTATTAATATAGAAGGTAAATAAATTTGAACAGAAATGGCTGCCACCACAGAGCAAACAGGAGACTTGGCTCCACTTCAGGTTACAAAGTTTCAATTGCAGAACATAAATTAATTCCAGATCCCAGGGCCTCTGCCTGGGTTGGCGGGGGGCATGGCTGGCCTGCAAACCACCATAGGCCCCTTGCCCAGGCCACCCCATGCCCCAAGGGAACCCCAACCCTGATGCAGAACACCCTTCCAGAAAAACCAGCTGCCCCCCAACTATGCACCAAGCCTCTACCCTATCTAATAAAAGAGTAATATGCAGATTGACCATCACTTTAATACACAAGACAGCTGCCTCCATGTGGTCAAATATCCTGCCCCTATGTGGACACAAGCTGGCCACCATAAGATGGTCAGCAGGGGAGGGCCATTGGGATGGACCAGGCCCTCAAGGGGGGGGCAGTTGTGGGCAATTCGGCCAGCAAGGGACGGCAGTTAGGAGGGACCAGGCCTGCAAGGGAGGGAAGTTGGGACAATCAAGCCTACAGGGGAAGACAGTTAGGGGTGACCAGGCTGGTAGAGGAGGGAAGTTGGGGGTGACCAGGCCTGCAGGAGAGAGCAGTTGGGGGGAGCCAGGTCCCAGGGAAGGGCAATTAGGGGTGACCAGGCCTGCAGGGGAGGGCTGTTGGGATGACCAAACCTACAGGGGAAGGAAGTTGGGAGGGACCTGGCCTGCAAGGGAGGGCAGTTGGGGCAATCAAGTCTGTAGGGGAAGACAGTTAGGGGTGACCAGGCTGGCAGAGGAGAGAAGCTGAGGGCAAACAGGCTGGCAGGGAAGCAGTTAGACATCAATCAGGCTGGTAGGGGAGAGGAGTGGTTAGGGGGTGATAGGGCTGGAAGGCAGAAGCAGTTAAGAATAATCAGGAAGGCAGGCAAGTGAGCAGTTGGAAGCCAGAAATCCTGGATTGTGATCAGGCCTGCAAGGGAGGGCAGTTGGGTCAATCAAGCCTACAGGGGAAGATATGGTGGGATTGGGCCAAAATGGGCAGTAGGACATCCCTAGAGGGTTCCCAGATTGGGGAGGGTGCAGGCTGGCCTGAGGGACACCCCCCATGCATGAATTTCATGCACTGGGCCTCTAGTAATTAATAAGTCAAAAAAAGTTTTAAATACTCCACTATGACTATCCTATATAATAAAAGGCCAGCAACTGAATGGCAGAACTGGAACTACAGGAACAACCATGGTCCCTCACCCTGTCCGGCCAGGCCCGTTCAGTCCCCATTGGGGCAGGCCGGTTAGACCTCACCAGTGCATGAATTCATGTTAGGGGTGAACATATAAGACTAAAAAACAAACAAAAACAAAAACTCCCTTCCATTTATCTTAGTACATAAGTAATATGACCAAGTGTCAAAAAAATGAGAATTGCTACAGATAATTAGGATTGTCTTTAATGTTCTATGTCAATAAGTCTTTGGGTTAATGCAGTCTAGAGACAGAAAGTGGTCTCACAGTTATGTTTGTAATTATTTTGGGTTCCTCAATTTCTTAAATATAATGCTGGTATGTAATTGTTGATATTTAAATTACAATTGCAAATTACTTATAACCTTGAAAGTTCAACAAGACTTTAAACCTTTTAGCTTATCTATTGATATCCTAATCATGAAATTAAAGCATTCGTAGTAAGCAAAAGAGCTAATGTAAGCAGTGGCATGTTCTCTATGGTGTACAAATCAATAAAATTATTGTGATGACTTTTAGTTCAATGATCTAGCTACTGGTAATGGACACAGCTTTTAAAATTGATATTTAAAGCATGCATCATTTGTACAAACCATATTGTTGCCTAATATTTTGGTTATAATGATTAAATTATTCTCAGTGACATTGTATGCTCACAAGAGTAATGCCACATTCCCCCTAAAAGCAGTCCAGCAGATAAGTTACATAGCCTTGATTTCAGGGAAATAAAGATGCTAGAGTCATATCTTCTTATTTTCCAGGTGCTTATGTGCTCCAGGTCAAGGCCACAGATGCAGATGACCCAACCTATGGAAACAGTGCGAGAGTCGTTTACAGCATTCTTCAGGGACAACCTTATTTCTCTATTGATCCCAAGACAGGTAAATTTTTTATTAGAAACAACATTACCACCATGACTTCAAATATTTAAACTTTAATTAAATCTTGGCCTGGGAAGTTAGCTATTCTAATACTACAATAAAGTCTGCATGCACTGCAATTAAGTAAAGGAAAGTTGGATCTTACCTTACTGCTGCAGAACCAATTCCTTTGGATTGACCTTTGTGTAAGTATAGACCTTTTTACATATGTGTGTCAACTCCACATTTGCTAGTTAGAATTCTTTGTATGATTTACTTTAAATTTTCAAAAGTCCTTGCCCTTTCTTTCTTTCTTTCTTTCTTTCTTTCTTTCTTTCTTTCTTTCTTTCTTTCTTTCTTCCTTCCTTCCTTCCTTCCTTCCTTCCTTCCTTCCTTCCTTCCTTCCTTCCTTCCTTCCTTCCTTCCTTCCTCTCCCTCCCTCCCTCCCTCCCTCCCCCCCCTTTCTTCCTTCCTTTTCCTTTTTTTTATACTCCTGGCTAAACCAGGCCTTTATTTCAGGTTTTCTTAGTTGGGTTCTGTGGAAATCCTTTTCACATCCTGCGTGTCCAGGGTTCCCATGTCAGGGTTCAGCGTCTGGAGAAGGCCGCACACAAATGGATAGAGACTTAGAAAAGCATGAATTTGGGAAACGGGGGCCAGGCAGTAGCCCATCTCTAGTGGAAGGACTGCCTTGTGCTCTGGCCTGGCTGTCCCTTTTATTAAGGCTATGGGATCCGCCCATAGCCCCCAGGTAGGAAATTCTAACAACAGAAATACACAAAGAACAAACAGAGGTGTTTCAGTTAACAATGTGTTTAGCTCTGACCTTTCAGAGCAATTCAAGTTGTTTACCAGCCTCCCTGGCTCCTATGCACATCTTTCTATTAGTGAGACAGGATCGGTTTCCTACAGGGTTCAGTCATGTTCAGTTTAGGGCCTTGTTGACATATGATAAGATCATGGAGCTTATATTGCTATTTTCATCAAAGGTTATGAATGATGAACTTGGATTAATAAAGTTTTATGCTTCTAGTAGGGAAAAGATAGGGTTGGCAAACTGGTAGCACCAAACTAGTCTATGTTTTTAGAACTAGTCGCATTTTTAAGTCAAGCCATTTAAATTGTTTTCAAAAACAGATATATAAGAAAATATTGTATGATAGAAAGTAGTATATTTATAATTGCATGTTTGTATGGGAAGTCTAGAAAAAGAAGAAGGGTAGACAGAAATATTTTGTATTCATTTTTAAATAAAATGAAATCCCCATGCTTCGAAAGAATCTGTTTCACATGCTGGATAGGAGAAATATATCAACAAATATTGAAGGGAAGTTATCTAAAATATTATGCATCCTTTTATCAGGCAGAAGCATGATGGGGTTTTTTCTTATATTATTACCTATCTTTTCCAAATGTACCATAATGGGTAATCTAATAGGAATAGAAGTTTGAACAAAACATGTGTCTTAGATCTTTTCAAGCCCTAAGAAGTGCTTCTTAGAGACAGAGGGGATGGAGGGAAAAAAAGAGGTGAGAGATTGGTGAGATATTAGAGTACAGTTACTGGCTTGCAGTGCTAACTCTGTAGCCTAGGTGAGTTTATATACTCAAACTAAATGTGGGAGCAGAAAGATGAAGGACTTGACACTGGTGACATAACTATAGATGGAGCCAATATCTACCTTTAAAAGAACACAAGATAAAATCATACAAAGATGAACTTAAGCAGAAAGCATGGGTAAAAATATAATTATTAAAGTGAAATTAAGATTAGACAGATACAATTATATGAGTCAAAACACTCTCAATCCCCTTGACTTTACTTGTTAATTACCAACCTCGGATAAATTCTAATGTCTTTAGAAAATATTACATGATTGAAAGTAGTATATTTATAACATAGCTTATAATTGCATGTTTGTATTTTTTACATAATGATTATTATTGAGAACTGAAGATGAAACAATTCTGGCATAAACTATGAAATAGATTTTTTGAAGCATTGATTTTCACTGGAGACAGAAGTCTTGATACTAACAATACCTCAGACCACTAGACAGGAAAAAAGTGGATGATGAAATGCTTCATTAATAAAATGATAACTAGTTTTTCATGCACAGAAACCATTAAGAAGACTTCTTGTCAAATTTATCACCTTGTGGTTAATAAGAGTAAATAAAAAATCAAGCATAATTGCAATTTCTCAGAAATAGTCTCCATTTGTTCCAGCCATATAGCTTTCTTTTATGATTCTTTTTGCTGTTATTAAATAAAATGCATGAGAAACTATTATCTTAAAAGTTTCCACATTTGAGTGTAGAATTCAGTTAAAAACAATTTTTTAAGAAAGAGTCTCATCAAAACTTCTAGTGCCTAAGTTTTATGAAGAGATAAATATAGCCATTTATTTTTCATTTAAAATAAGAAAATTTTTAAAGATTTCTTTATTGACACTGTTGTGTGACAAACATTATTTAGATTAACTCTGAAATATTTTTTTCTGATTTAGTATTTGAATATTCATGTATATGCCTCAAAATATCATTAAAATGCTTTTAAACTCACAAATAGAGATAAATTTATAAAATATTAAAAGGCATATATACTTATAATTAATTTTATAACCGATTACACATGTATTATATTAGCATGTTATGCTATATGACATAGATTTTTACACTTAATATTTAATTAGAAAAACATTCACAATTTATAAACATCAAACAACAGACATTGTAATATTTTACCTAGTGTAAGAAATCAGGATGCTAAATATCTCCATATAATTAATTATAGAATTATTTAATTAAAAAAACAAACATTACTATGAATTACTTACCCTATGTCTTAAATTATATTTAAGATTATTTTAATTATTTAAAATTTTCATAAATGATTTCAAAACTACTCTGACATAGATAACAAGATACTGCTACTATGTGTATCGTGTGGTGATATATTGTATTTTCCTAAATTATCTGAGCCCCAGCATGGGAGAACATTATGATATAATTTATTTAACTTAATTTTTCATTTCTCTGAACTTTAAAAATTTTATTGTGGTAAAATATACATAATGAAATTTCCATCTTAGCCATTTTAAGTGTACGATTCAATGGCAGTAAGCACATTGACATTGTTGTGCAACTATTATGACCATCTATCTTCTGAACTTTTTTACAATATCATGTTCATTGTCAAAAATAATGTACATTTATGAATTTCTAAATTTCATATGAAAGCAATTAAGCGAGAATGGAGTTCCATGCATAAGATACTCCCCATCCCTCTTTATCCTTTACTCACAATTCTGATGGTCTGAGAACCTCTCCTAGCTTATGTTCAGGGATGTCTGATAAAGGTTGCTGAGAGAAATCACTCTTTCTCGAGATTTTTGCTTTTAAAATTTGACTATCACCTGTATTTCAGGAATTATAATCTTCAAGCCTGTATCCTAAATGAAACCTTCTGCCAGATCCTGACTGATAACAATTTTTTTAGGACTTTAAAAATGTGTTGGAAGCAAAATAAGTCAGTCAGGGAATGATAAATATCACATGATCTCACTCATTTGTGGATTATAATGGCCAACATAAACTGATGAACAAAAACAGAGTTAGAGTCAGAGAAGCATCCATCAGATGCTAAAACCTCAGAGGGAAGGTAGGGGAGGGTGAGGGTAAGGGGGACAGATCAACCAAAGTACTTGTATGCATGCATATAAGCCTAACCAGTGGTCACAGACACCAGAAGGTGAGGGCATAAACGGGAGTGGGATGGGGGGCGGGGGGGACAATGAGGGTAAAGATACATATGCAATACCTTAATTAATAAAGAAAAATAAAATGAAAAAATAAAAATGTGTTGGTGTATTGAGCCCCATATTAAAAGTAAAGCACTGCCCATAGTTTATATTTTGAGTTAGACTTTATAGTAACTATATAAATACTTAAGAATGATGTATTATTTGAAAATGATTTTGATATTAATTCAGAGTCTTGCAGGATTCAGACACCTCCCTTGGTGCTGGTGAGAGAGATGTAACTTCTTTCTTCAAGAGCAAAAAAAGAGCATATGCTACAGAAAACAACCACTACTTTCCTCTCCATTAATACAAGGACTGATAGGAACTTAACAAAAAAAGAAAAACAATAGATGGTGACACATGTAAGGAAGGAAATGTGTTAGGGGAACAGATAAGTATTAAGATGAAACAACAGGTTACCTCTTTTAAAACATTTTGCATATCTGTGTAAAATTACATGACTAAAAACGTGCTGCAGACAATGGTTTCCTTGTGAGAACCATTGCCACACTTTGTGAGAACTCTGTGTGAACTGTACTTGCCTAATTTTAAAAGTCATGGAACTTCAGCAGACAGAACTGAGAATGTTTGACCTTGAGAGGAATGTACTCTGGGGGGATGTGCTACATGCCTTTAGGAAGCTGTAGAGCTGTCAAGTACAAGAGGAACTAGCCGTATTCTGTGCTGCTGGAGAATTCGGCTCTCAATGGCTGGTATAAATTCCAGTAAGAAAAACAATCATTTTATATTAAAAAAAAAGATGTTAGTACTTGCCCATAAATAAGAGTAGTGCTTTGTGAGATTATGCGCTTTAAATTGCTGGAAATGTTAAAGCAGATGATGAGAAATGAGCAAATGTCTTATCCTGTTGTTCAAATGACAGGATTTCCTTGATTCTCACGACTGACTGATATTCTATTCTATGTATCCAGTCTACTTTATCCAATCATCCACAGATGGATACTTAGGATATTTCTATATTTTAGCTATTGAGAATAATGCTGCAATGAACGTGGGGGTACGTATATTCTATGAGTTTTTATTTATTTATTTTTATTTTTACTGTATTTATTTTCTCTAGCTATATGTCCAGAAGTAGGATTGTGGACCATAAGGTAGCTCTAATTTTAATTTTTGGAGGAATCTCCATGCTGTTTTTCATAATGGTTGCACCAATTTTCTTCTCCACCCACAGTGTACAAGGGTTTGTCTTCTCAACTTCCTTCCAACACTTACTATCTGTTGTCTTTATGAAGACAGCTATTCTTACACCTGGGATACCTTAGTGCACTTTTTAAAAAAATTATTTTATTGATTTTTCACAGAGAGGAAGGGAGAGGAATAGAAATTCAAAAACATTGATGAGAGAGAAACATCGATCAGCTGCCTCTTGCACACCCCCTACTGGGGATGTGCCTTGCAACCAAGGCACATGCCCTTGACTGGATTGGAACCTGGGAGCTTTCAGTCCTCAGGCCGACGCTCTATCCACTGAGCCAAACTGGTTTCGGCCTTAGTGCGCTTTGGATTTATCTTTCCACGACGGTTATTGATGTCAAGCACCTTTGCATGTAGCTATTTGTATAACGTCATTGCAAAAAAGTTTATTTAGTTTCTCTGCCCATTTTTAACAGTTTGTTGTTGTTTTTGAATTATATGAGTCTTTCCTATTTTGGATCATAATCCCTTATCTATTATAGATGTGCAAATATTTTTTCCCATGCTATAGATTGCTTTTTAATTTTGCTGACTGATTGTTTTGCTGGGCAAAAGCTGTTTAGTTGGATATAGTTCTGCTTGTTAATTTTCAAGATGCTTCCCAGAAAGTTTATTTATCTTTGAAAAGCACTGTGACTTCCTTCTCCCACTGTGGTCTGTTTTGATACCACCCTTCCCACAGCAGGATGCTGCGGCCACCTGGGCTCCCCCTGGGTGCTCTGAAAGGCTGTGTTCCCCTGTTCTGCCTCCTTGGGATACCCCAACCTGTGTTATTTCCAGGGTTGCTTTCTCTCCCTCTCTGAGATTGCCGCTCTAAAGCTTTGCCCCAGAGTAATTTTCTGACACGAGGTTTAACGGCACTTGATTTCTTTTTCCTCATAGCTCTAATCACCCTCTGAAATTAGCTTAATTATGTAAGTACTTCTTTATGGCCTCCTCACCACCCCACATGAACACATAGCCATTAGATGTGCATTCCGCACAAAAATTTTGTACAGAGACTGTATTAATTATTATCCCAGATGGAAACAGATGGCACCCCATTGGGCAATTTGAGATTCATTTAATAAGAGAGCTCTTTATTAAAGTGTGATCAGACTGTGGGGAAACCATGGGGACAGGGCAGAATCTGGAAGGGCAATACAAGTACAAGCAGGAGCCACACTGGGCCTGAAGAAATGAGAAAGGCCTAGAGACATTGCAGGGTGAGGGGCTGTAACAGGAAATAGAGGGGTTTCCATGAAAAGTAAAACCCAACCTCATTCTCCTTTATACCATCCCATCTCCTAACAATTGGCCTAAATGCCGTGGTTGGCAACCTGCGGCTCGTGAGCCACATGCGGCTCTTTGGCCCCTTGATTGTGGCTCTTCCACAAAATACCACGGCCTGCGCAAGTCTATTTTGAAGAAGTGGCATTAGAAGAAGTTTAAGTTTAAAAAATTGGGCTCTCAAAAGTAATTTCAATCATTGTACTGTTGATATTTGGTTCTGTTGACGAATGAGTTTGCCGACCACTGGCCTAAGGCAACCAGAAGCCATAAAATAGATAGAGATCTAGAAAAGTGTACGAAGTGGGTCTGGAGGAATAAAAAAGTGTTTGCTATTATACCTTCAAACCTAATAACAGTGCCTGAATGAAGCCTATTTTAGTACAAATGCTCACTGACTATAGTGTCACATGTCTCAGTCCCACCCTCAACTCAAGAAAAGTTCATGTAAATATCCTGGCTTATCACATGTAATATTTTCTTTCTCATATGTAGTATGGCATTATTTTTAGCTCACTTTGTTTGCAGCATATTTAACATATTCTTACAAAATAGGCTGATATTTACTCAGATTAAGGATATTATATACAACATGTAGTGACTGCAGATGGTGAATATATCCCCTAGAAGACTAGCATCCCTAGATATATAGTCTTTTTTTTAAGTTTATAATTCCCTCAACCGTATATTTCCATTAATTTTGGCAGAAATACAATCCACTTTCCTCATTCTCGTTTTTACTCTAATTATCATCTTAATTATATATGCTGAAAAGTTCATCAGATTTAACACACAAATCCTACTAGGATCCAATGAATACTTACCTATCTATTTTTCCCCAATAAATAGGATGTATTCCAGGTTAATTAAAGTTTGTGGTCTCACTCTTACAAAATACTAATACTGTTCCATAAAATGCATGTGTGTATGTGTGTGTGTGTGTGTTTCCTTTTTAGATACAGCCATTCTTATACAAGGCTGTCACTGTATCTTTATATACAACTATGGGAAAATAGAGATGGGCTCAAGAACTGAGGCCTAGGACCTAAAAGAACAGAATGCAGCATTTCGTTCTGCTGGTTACATTCCACTAGCACTTAAGCCCGGTCCTTGGCAAGGTCCCTCCCTGCTCAAGACCATGCGATGTACTTCTGTTAGCTTGGCTTTAAATGTTAAGCAGTTAATAAGCAGTGTGTATCTAGAAGAAGAGTAATTTCTTGAAAAGTAGGTTCATTTTCCTTCAGGCAGATTCAATGGATCACAATGTTTACAGATTATCTTCTCACTTTGAACTTTGCCTGAATCCCTAGTTTCAACTCTAAAAATTTAAATTCTACCAATGTCATATTTTATTTCCCTGGAACAGGGGTTTTAAGTGGGAATGGTTGTGGGGAGCAGACGCACATCATACTCACCAATGAGATTTCTTAGACACTACAGGAAGGGCCCTGTTTGCTCTCTAACTTCTAACAAGCCTTCCCATTGAGCAGCATTCCACTGGAAGTGGGGCTGGCAAGAGCAGAGAGGTCGCCCACCAGACTCAGGATGGAGCAGGAGGGCGGGGCAGTTTGAGGTCATGAGGGCAATTGTAACAAATCACCAGGAAAAAAACAAAACCCCTAGGCTTAAATAAGTCTGTTAATTCTTATTTGCTGTCTTTAATAGCAGCCTAATATATATGTGTGTGTATATGACACATTTATACATTTTCTTATTGGAAATATTCATATTAGAAATGAATTGAGTTATATATATATATACACATTTTTCATATTGAAAATGAATTGAGTAAAGATAGATCTCATCAACAACAGGACAACACAACATGCATATAAATGAAAACCCAGGCATTTATCTAAAAGTATAAGCATCGTAACGCAGGCAGAAGTCATACAGCTTAAGGCATGTAGGACAGACGGGCCATTGAGATAAAGAGATGAAAACTTTTAGTTATGAGACTTGGGAATGAAACATTAGGAAACTGAGATGAAGAGAGGAGAAACAGATTGGAATAAAAGTCAGAGCCAATGCATGAATAAAGCAGCAGCAGCAAAAAATGGAGCTTGCCTTTTTTTGCAACTATTTCCTGGCAAGGATTAGAAGAAATCTGAGATTGTAGTTAAATTTGAATTAGCAGCAAAACAACATTTGGTAAATCGATAGTGGAAAGAATAGATTAAATGGGGATTGATATTCAGCTTATGATTCAGAGGTTGTATTTTGTATCTGTGTCTGAGAGTTGATATTATCTTTGTCCTCATGTATGCTACTTTATTTAAGGAACAACACTATCAAATACACATGGGTTTAAGACAAATCCTCTGCAGTCTTTTGCTAAAACCATTGGCTATAGATTGGAATTTAGCATAAAATTATTTATAATTTGTTATTTTCCACAAATCCAGAAGGTTTTAGTTATTTCACTATGAATAAATATAAATCAATTCTACACTTGGGCACAGAGTGGAAAACAAATAGGATATGTATATATGTATATATACTATATGATTCATGATCATAACTTTAGATATTTATAGATTCATTCATTTATTCAGCCAATCTTTCAACTAGTTGGTTATTTCTAACTAAATTCCTTTTAAATGGCAGGCACTATCCTAAATGGTGATAAGAGAGACAAGGTCTCTGTAATGACAAAGTTTCATAAGATTTAATAAAAAAAAAAAAACTAGTGGCTAAGATAATTAAGAGGAATCTCTAAAAGACAAAATAAAACATATAAAGGAGATACTTATGTGTTTAAAATAGTAACATATTTATTCTAAAAAAATTAAGAACGCAGAAGAAAATGGTCATCTTTAGAAATCTTGCACTCAGTGTAATCACTTAATGTTTTTAGTGTATTCATCTGTAATTGTGAACGTTTTCATTCTCTTTTAAAGACAGGCTCATTCAATATAAATGACGACTGACCTGGTTGACTAATGAATGACCACATTTTATAGCTGATGCGTTATTCTTCAACCATATTCCACAGTGCTACCCATTTCATTACATGGCTATCACCATAACATGTTTATGTCCTAGCCATACTTGGGGTGTTTCAATTTTTAAAAGACACATAATTTTTGCTGTTGTGTCTTTGCTAGCGAATCTAGGCAGAATCGTTTTCTTGTTGTGGACTATTTTATTTTAGAAATTACAACTTGTGTTATTTATCTTTTGTTATTTTTCTCCCTTAAGGTGTTATTAGAACAGCTTTGCCAAACATGGACAGGGAGGTCAAAGAACAATACCAAGTCCTCATCCAAGCCAAGGACATGGGCGGACAACTGGGAGGGTTAGCCGGAACGACAATAGTCAACATCACCCTCACCGATGTCAATGACAATCCACCTCGATTTCCCAAAAGTATGTTCTTTCCTGTTAAGTTTAAATTAGTGCAGCTTTTTAAGAATGCTCTTACATTTCATCCAATACTACAGGAATTGCAATGATTTTTCAGATACTTTTGGTCTTTGATAAGCATAGAGTAATGGATAAAAATTAAATGAGTTCAGATTTTCAATTTTCCATTAGACTCATGCACCGTGTGACTTTAATAGAAAATATCATAAATGAGTCAAAACTTGAACAAATAAGTCTTATGCTTTCAATTTCTATGAAAGTAAACTATTCACAACAGATTGGGATATTGCTTTAATTCATTAATTGAAAAGTAATACACTTGACAATTGCAATGTAATTTAAGACATATTTCACACATATGCCACCATCTTATTTGCTATATATATCATTTCATTACCATAAGAATTCTCTGCCTTCTTTTTAGTGATTATGTGTTGAGTCATCCTCATATACATTTTTTTATCAGAGAGATTAAAGTGATGTTATTTACATTACTTTAATTCTACTTTTTGTTTAGTTTTGCAATAGGTATACATTGTTATGGTTTTAATGATAATAGAACGATTCATACATGTATCTTCTGTTACTCAGTTTCTCATTGAAAATGAATACTTCTCACTTGTGTTTATCTAGTTTTCTTTTGCAGTGTTACATTTAACAGCCATTGGTACCTATCCGATTTCTGATACTTTTTCAAGGGTTAGTTCAGTGTTCCTGGGACTTCCCATACAGAAACTACATGTTTCTATTTCTGCTTAAATAAGAAACTCAAGCAAATCACTAGATATTAATTTGCAGGGTCACTTTAAAAAAAACAACAGAAAATTATTCTCTTCTTCTGAATCCAGAAGCAGAGTTTAAGTTCATCTAATAAAGTTACATAGCACTGAGAATATTTAATGAAATGGACATTTTATTCCTTCAGTTATGTGGTTTTCCATATTTTACTACTTTGTCATTTTTTCCTTAAATTTATTATCCATTTTTATAAAAATATATTAACTCAGTGCTCATACATTTTAATTGCCAATGTTATGAGTGGCAATTAGAAATCATCACACTTTAGCCCTAACCAGTTTGGCTCAGTGGATAGAGCATCGGGCCTGTGGACTGAAAGGTCCCAGGTTTGATTCCGGTCAAGGACATGTACCTTTATTGTGGGCACATTCCTAGTAGGAGGTGTGCAGGAGGTGGCTGATCGATGTTTCTGACTCTCTGTCCCTCTCTCTTCCTCTCTGTAAAAAAAATCAATTTTATATATATATATATATATATATATATATATTGAAAGAAATTAATCATCCCACTTTAGCAAATGCAACATATAAATGAAAAATGGCTGGAGATCATTTTTTACAGTTAACAACACAGAGAGTCTTTGAGCAATACTTTCTCTTACTTTGCTATTAAGAGAAACAGAAAAATATAAATAAATGTTAAAAAGGAGAAAGAAATATGCATTTGATTATCTAGCACATGAAAATAATAAAGAATATGTTCCTGACCCAGCAAGCACGGCTGTTGTTTTTCCTACTGCATATATGTGACCAGCTGTAGTAGCTAATTGCGGAAGATGGTTTAGGACAGTGGTCGGCAAACTCATTAGTCAACAGAGCCAAATATCAACAACACAATAATTTAATTTCTTTTGAGAGTCACATTTTTTAAACTTAAACTTCTAACGCCAATTCTTCAAAATTGACTCGCCCAGGCCATGGCATTTTGTGGAAGAGCCACACCCAAGGGGCCAAATAGCCGCATGTGGCTTGCGAGCTGCAGTTTGCTAACTACAGTTTTAGGAGATAACTCTGCTTTTGATACAAAGGGGCAATGGGAACCTGGGGCCTCTTTTGGCTTTTTGTGCACATCAAATGCGTCCCGTCTAGAGTATAGGAAACAGAAGACGTCTGACTAGAGAGGGTCAGTATTCTTATTCACAAGGAGGATAGTGAAGCTTTTTCAGATGAGGAATATAAAACTCAGCCACTGAAAGGATAGAACTCCTGCGCGTATGGATGAGGGTGGCTTGTCAAAGTCCGGAAGGCCCTGGGTGCAGGGAAATGAAAATGTCTCAAGAGGAGAGGAAGGCGTATGCTCAGGAAACCAGGCCCCACTGAAGCAAGAAGGTCACTTTCAAGTCTCACCTAGTGAAAGGGAATCTGGAAAAAGCAGTAGGCCTGTTCTAACCTAACTTAATATGAAAATAAAAAAGTTGTTACTTTCTTGTACCCGTTGCTCTAAAACCATTCGTTAGAACACAGCTGCACAAATGTCGCATGACATATGTTGAATTGTCGCCATAAACAGAGGAAGGAGAGGGCAGAATATATACACCAAGTAGATCCCTGTGATCAATTATTTTCTGCTTGTGTTACATGCATATTTGAACTATAGTCTGAACTTTAACAGGTGAGAGATATTTTTAAGTCATGAGAAGAAAGGGAGCGTTCACATTTTGCATGAATAAAAAATTAATCCGCTTGAAATGTTACATGCCTTTGTGTCAAGCCCTTTTTACTGTGCTGTCATTTTGAATTACATCCTTCAGGGGGAAAGACAGAATCCATTTATAAACAGAAAGCCATCTCTTTAGAAGCCAATGTTCTTTTTGTAGGAATATTTCTCTCAGGGAGTAATTAAACTGCATATATGACATAAAATTACAAACTGAAATAATGGCCTTTTGAATGTAAAAGTCAAGGTAACATATATTCCATCCATAAATAATAACTAGCTAAATTTGTTCATGCCTGTTAAGCAATTACGCTGAAAAAAAAATATATCTCCCTTCAGAGGAACATCATGAGTTACATTTTTCATTGCTTTAAAGGCACAAGATAATTTTTTAAAAATTTACTAATCATATTTTGGGATTTTTGTGTGTACATTTATATATGTGACATTGTGAAACACCTATTACATTCATTTTTCTATAAATCTGTTAGAGATAAAAATAAAAAGCATATTTATTTGTATCATTCAAATATAAATTGTTTGCTATTTTATTGTTGTAAAATAGATAGTTTGTGAGATATCACAGCTTCCTACACATTTGACATGCTTAGGGTGACAATGATATCAACTCATACATTCCTATGTGTCATGCACTATGCAAAGTGACTTGCACATATGATTCCATTTAATTGTTGTTATGAAAGTATAGCACTAGCTCAATTTTAGAAATAAATAGCAAGGTTATCTGATTTAAAAATCTTGAGTAACTTTCCCAAGATCACATGGCAACTAGGTGAGAAAACCAAGACCTAATTTTATGCAGGAACTTCTGACCTCTAACATTTTATCATTCTCCTTCTTAGAAGGCAATTTTTGAGGACTGTGTTTAGCCAAAAGAATCCTGCTCATATCCTAGAAAACTGTCCATTAAAAAGGTAGTAACACTGTTTCATAAATATAAATAATTCCCGGCATGTTCAAAGACCTCAGGTCAGTCATATGAGGACAATATTTTCTTTGCAAAATCTTTTCCATAGAGTTATGAAGCTGCCATCTACTCTAGTAAAAGATATCTGTAGCAGGTCTCCATCTGTTAAAATAAGCATGTTGACTGTTTCCAATATTTGAATTTTAAATGACTATCTAACAAGCTGATCTAAATTATGCATTATGAAATCAAATAAATTAAGTGATGTGCTTAATTCACATAAAGCAAAATATCCACACTTTTCCCACTTGGTCTTTTTCTGCTGTATATTAATTTTATAATGAATATAAAAAATGTCTTAAGTGAAATGAAGCAATTTACTCAGACTAAACAATATATACTGATTGTTAATATAATTCCCCTAGTATTATTTAAGTATATTTATTTTATTATCTTTGCAGTCTATGAAAATTACGTTACAGTCCATTAAAAATTTTGCATCTTTTATATATTACTAGAGGCTCGGTGCACAGGACGGGCAGGTGGTGTCTCTCCACCCAGCATGCACTCTCTCCAATCTGGGACCCCTCAAGGGATGTCTGACTGCCTGTTTAGGCCCCATCTTGGTAGGATCCAGCCTAAACGGGAAGTCAGACATTCCTCTCACAATCCAGGACTGCTGGCTTCAAACTGCTTGCCTGCCAACCTGATTGATGCCTAATTTCTTCACTGCCAGCCTGTTTGCTCCTAACTGCCCTTCCCTTTAGGCCTGGTTGCCCACAACTGCCACCCTTGCAGGCCTGGTCCCTCCCAATTGCCCTCCCTGCTGGCCATCTTGTGGTGGCAAATTGTGGTGGCCACATGGGGGCAGGATCTTTGACCACATGGGGGCACCCATCTTGTGTGTTGGAGTGATGGTCAATCTGCAGATTACTCTTTTATTAGATAGGATAGAGGTCTGGTGCATGGGTGGGCTAGGTTGTTTTCCCTGAAGGGTGTCCTGGATCAGGGTGGGGTTACCTTGGGGTGTGGGGCGATCTGGGTGAGGGGCCTGCCACGCCCCCTAATCACTCAAGCAGAGGTCCTGGTAACTGGAATTTATTTATTTTCTACAATTGAAACTTTGTAACCTGGAGTGGAGCCAAGCCTCCTGCTCACTCCATGGCTTCAGCCATTTCTCTTGGAATAATTGCCTTCTATAATTTAAAGTTTGTAGCCTTAAGCAGAGGCCTAGGCTGGCTAGAGCTGCAGAAGCTTGGCTTCCCCTATAGCCAGGGACAACCCTAGCCTCTGCTCTCTCCAGCTCTGTGGCTGCTGCCATTTCTGTTGGGATTATGTATCTTCTATAATTGAAACTTTGTAGCATTGAGTGAAGCCTAGGTCAGCAAGGGCAGGCAGAAAGCTTGACTTCCTCCATCACTGAGAAAACACAAGCCTCCCTCCTGCTCTCTGTGGCTGGCAGCCATCTTGGTTGGGATTTATTTGCATATTTGCTCCTGATTGATTGGTGGGCATGGCTTGTGAGTGTAGCAGAGGTATGGTCAATTTGCATATTTTATTACATAGGATATGTACAAGGCAAGCTGTAAGACAAATATCTATATACATGTAATATCTATATTACAACTGCAATAATACTCCAAAATAAAAATATGATTAAAATAATTATTGCCATAAATAGGATATGATAATTAGATCTAACTGGGATTATCCTATAAAGTAAAAGGCTAATTTGCAAATCAACCAAATGGCAGACCAATCTCTGTGACATGCACTGGTCACCAGGGGGGCAGATGCTCAATGCAGGAGCTGCTCCCTGGTTGTCAGTGTGCTCCCACTGACAGAAGCCACTCAGCTAGAAGCCCTGAGCTGGGTTCACAGCGGGCAAGTGCAGTAGCAGTTGCAGGAGCCTCTCCCATCTTCACTGCAGCATTAAGGATATCCAACTGCTGGCTTTGGCTCACTCCCCATGTGGTGTCAGTAGGACATCCTCTGAGACCTTCTGAACTATGAGATGGTGCAGGCCTGGCTGAGGGACTGCCCTCCCCAAGTGCACGAATTTCATGCACCAGGCCTTTAGTTAAGAAAATATTTATGAGTAACATATAATTTGAAAGGAAATATAAAGTAAGAATATATATCCTATGTACTAAGTGTAATATGCAAATTTGACTGTACCGTCACTACACTACCAGCAAATCAGGAGTGGGGGCAGGGCCGAGGAATGGACGAGGCAAAGGGCGGGAGAAGGGGTGGGGCTGCCATAGCACCAGCAGGCCAAGGTGGCCGCTGGGCCTGCGGGGGTCCAGTCACAGCCCCAGAGACAGCAGGGGGTCCAGACCTGTGCTGCCATTCTGAGGCCTTGGCCTCGGGAAACTTGGGGCAGTGGCGGGGGTCCCGATGACTACCCCGGACCCAGCAGAGGGTCCAGACCCATGCCGCTGCCCCCAGGTCCAGCCACACCACATTAAAGTTTCTTTTATTATTAGCATCTTAAATTAATGTGATACATTTACTACAATTGATGAACCTTTATCAACAAATTATTAACAAAAATAAAAACTGCAGTTTACATTAGGGTTCATTCTTTGTGTTGAACATCTTATGGTCTTTTTTTAATCTTTATTGTTCAGTTTATTAATTACATTGTTCCCTTTTTTTTCCCCTATAGCTCCCCTTCACCTGGAACCCATTCCACCCTCCGCCCTCACCCCCCCACTGCCCTCTCCCATAGTTGCATGATTTTTGTCCAGTCTCTTGCTGCACTTCCCACACCGCTTTTCTCCCCAAGAATTGTCAGTCCATTCCCTCTCTATGTCCGTGGTTCTGTTACATTCACCAGTTTATCCTGTTCATCAGCTTATTAATTCACTTGATTTTTAGATTCATTTGTTGATAGATGTGTATTTGTTGTTCATAATTTACACTTTTATATTTTTCTCCTTCCTCTTCTTAAAGAATATCTTTCAGCATTTCATATAATATTGGTTTGGTGGTGATGAACTCCTTTAGCTTTTTCTTATCTGTGAAGCCTTTATCTGACCTCCAATTCTGAATGATAGCTTTGCTGGATAGAGTAATCTTGGTTGTATATTCTTGCTATTCATCACTTTGAATATTTCTTGCCACTCCCGTCTGGCCTGCATCGTTACTGTTGAGAAATCCGCTGACAATCGTATGGGTGCTCCCTTATAGGTAACCATCTGTTTTTCTCTTGCTCCTTTTAATATTATCTCTTTGTCTTTTGCTCTTGGCATTTTAATTATGATGTGCCTTGGTGTGGTCCTCTTAGGGTTCCTATATATTGGGGTTCGGTGTGCTCCTTGTAGGTCTTGCTTATTTCCTTATAGGTCTCGACCTTTTCTAGGAGCCTTTTGAAAAGCCCTATAACCATGGTTTTGAATTCCATGTCCAGTCGTGTTTTTTTTTTTCCCCTCCATTTCTTTCACATCTGATTTCTTTCCATGTCTCTGCATGGTGGCTGCTTCCCTGAGTTGGTCAATTAGCTTTGTGTGGTAGACATCCCACAAGGGACAGTGGCTCAGCCTCCCCAGTTACCTGAGGTGGATATGAGTTGCACAGTCTTTTTGAAGTTAAGCTCAGGTAAATCATTGTTAGCACTTGGAGGGGTTGACCTCCAGGCCAATTGTCTGTGATGTTCAGCTGTGCTCAGGTTGGATGGGTGGAGTCTCTGGGCCAAGCAGACAGCTTCAGCTCTGCCCTATGCAGCCCCAGGGACTCTGTGCCGAGGGCAATGGCCACCAGCACCTCTGAGAGAGAGCTGCTGCCGAGCTGCACTGGCTGCTGGAGAATTCAGACTCTCCCCAAATGAGTCTGCACACCCAACATCTCACCCAGGGTGGCAAAACAATGCAATTTGACGATTTCCCGAATGAAAGAGCAAGTCACAAGTGCTCTCTGCGCGGTCAGGCAGCTGAGCTGTTCCCAAGTTCACACGTACTCTGCACAATCACGCCTCCTCCACAAGCCCACAGACCCCTGCAGCACCCGAGCTTCGGCGTGCCTTCCTACTGTTCAGTTTTTACCCCATATGATAGTGGGTTCCCTGGACTTCGCCCAGAGCTGGAGAATCAGTCCAGTGGATGTCTTTGTCTCCCCCATTCCAGAAAACTGGCCGGTTTTCAGCTGCCCACCCTAACCGCTGGCACACGCGCTCCAAACCTCTCTCTGCGCGAATCTCTCAACGCTGTCCTCAGGCTCTCCTCCGAGTCACAGTGTCTTATCTTCACTTTTATTTGTGGAATTTTCACTCAGCCAGCTTTCCAGTGATTCTGGATGGTGTTTGTTCTTTCGTTAAGTTGTAGTTTTAAACTTGCTGTGTATGGCGGCAAGATAGGCGTTTTACCTATGCCGCCATCTTGGTTCTGAATATCTTAGGGTCTTAACAAATGTACCATTAATGTAGTATCAGACAGAACAGTTTCATTGCCCTAAAGATCACCTGTGGCCCACTTATTCATCTCTCTCTGCTCTGAACCCATAGCAGCCAGGGGGTGATCAGGCTGGCCGGCAGAAGGGGTTAGGGACAATCAGGAAGAAAGGCAGGCAAGTAATTGGAAGCCAGCAGTCCTGGATTGTGAGAAGGATGTCCGACTGCCCATTTAGGCCCAATCCTGAATGGGCAGTCAGACATCCCTGAGGGGTCCCAGTTTGGAGAGGGTGCAGACTGGGCTGAAGGGACACCCCCCTCCCCAGGCATGAATTTCATGCATCAGGCCTCTAGTCTTATATAATAAAAAAGAATCATGCAAATTTGACCATATCTTAGCTCCTGATTGACTATGCTACTAGCCAATCAGGGGCTGGGGCAGGGCCAAGTGGCTTGAACACGAGGCCCGGGGGTGGAGATGAAACGGCAGTGGTGGTGAGCGCCCAGTCCCCGGGGCCGGGTGGTCGCAGGCAGCCGCGGCTGAGCTGAGCAGGGCGATGGCTGGGTGCCCAAGGCCTAAAGCCTCACTAGAGGCTATAGGCCTTGGGCAGTCTAAGCGTGAGCCATCAGTTGGACATCTCCTGAGGGCTTCCAGTATGTGAGCGGGAGCAGGTTGGATTGAGGGACCACCCACCCCCAGTGCACGAATTTCTTGCACCAGGCCCCTAGTATATATACATATAAAATCATAAGCACAGTTGACCTTTTAACCAGTCGCTATGATGCACACTGACCACCAGGGAGCAGATGCTCAACTCAGGAGCTGCCCCCTGGTGGTACATGTACTCCCACAGTGGGAGCATCTCTCAATTAATCAATGGGTGCCAGATGCAGAGCTCAGCAGCAGCAGTGCAGCAGGGTTAGGATGAGTAGGAGTGGCACGGTGCCCCGCCAGGCCTGGGCTCCTCCCTGGCCATCTGCAGCTTCGCACACCACTACATCTCTCGAAACTGGCAGTCCCACATCCTCTGAGGGGTCTAGATTGTGAGAGGGCACAGGCCAGGCTGAGGGGCCCCACCTATACACAAATCTGTGCACAGGGCCTCTAGTTTAATAATAAAAAAGGATATTGATTATAGACTGCCACAACTCTGAAATATAAACATGCATTTATATTTCTTTGTGTGGTTTTGAGTATAGGGGCAATATCCTATATCAGTATCTTAAGAAAGTAACTTTGATAACTTGGTAAAGACTGAAGTAGAGTGTAAAAGTTACACAAACCTGTGGCAGTTGTTTGGAAGAGATACAGAGAGGCAAAATTGAGCGATGTTTCAGGAGTGGAATGGAATTGACTTAGTCAGATATGGGATTCAGAGATATGTGAGATAAAGAGCCTGTGAAGAAAAACCTTGAGTAGAAAGGTGGTTTCTGAGCTCCTATGATTACATTTGAGCAGAGATGAGCAGGAGATGATTGAAAATCGAGGGATTCTCAAAGAAAAGTCTGGTCAAAGAAAAATTTCTCATAGACACAAACATAGAAGTGATGAGTGCAATCTCAGGCATGGATAAAATTAGGCAGATTATAGAAGACATAACTCTTTACATTTTAGATACAAGGATATCCAGGAAAGATAATGAAGAAAGATATAAGGAGAACATGCAATCTAACCAGGTAAAAACTGTAATGCAGCTTGGGGCAAAAGTAGGCCTTCATTTCTTCATATGGAATATAAAACAATACTTAATTAATAATAATACAAGAATAAAATCTGTGCTTTGCACACTCACAACTGCAAATCTACTTGGTCCTACCCTGTGCATAGACTTCTGATGGGTGGGTAATTTTTAATCATAGAGTCACCATTTGTTTCAAACTTCTGTATTTCATATTTGCCTTATCACTGGTCTTATTGTCTTCATATAGGAAAATAAATTGGACTTCTAAAACATTTCTTTAGAAGAGTTAAACAGATTATAAGCAAAACCAAAAACCATAGAAATAAAACATTTTTTTCATAAGAAATATATCACATTAACAAATACTAAAGAAAATAAATTATATCATTCAGTGGATAATGTTGCATTGATTGCTAGTTTTATGGAAGTGTATATGCAAAAACAGTCTATATATAAATATTTTGTATTGTATTAAGAGGATAAAAAATTTTAATTCCTTCCCTCCAAAACCTCTGTATAATGAGGAGATGGGTAAGTTAGTGGGAAATTATACTACCTAAAGTAAAATAAGTGATAACCTTACACACCCAATTATATATGAATATATATAACATGGACACCCAAATAACCACAAAGTAGATCTGATAGGATTTTAAAGGAAATAGAACCAACACCAATTTCTGGAACATGTAAGAATTAGATAGTGTGAGGATAAATGTGTACCGAAATATTTTAGACCATTGCAAAACCAGATGTATGTTAAAGAATTTTGAAAAAAAAATGGCAATGAAAACCAAGAAAATAATTTAACAAAAATTAGCTGTAAGCTATCTTTGAAAGAATGGGGAATATAATTTATGCAAAGGGAGATGAGGAATAGTAGGCAAATGAATTGTTTTAGGCATAAGCAATAAAATTGGAAGAGAGAGGGAGCATTCAAATAATAAAAGACATGCAATTACAGAAAATGTAAACCATTGCGTATGTACACAATATATGAATATGTGATAGATATTTAGAAATAAAATTTTTAAATCAATTAATTAGGTGCAGTTAAAGTTTTTAGTTTGGCTCAAAGAAACCAAAAGATTATGAGAGAAAAAACTATCACCACATTTAATTTTTCTAGACTCATAACATTTCAAAAACTATTTGTGAGTCCCTAGCCTATGTTTCTAAGTGGTTAGAGCATAGCCTGCATACCTGATGGCCGCAGGTTCAATTCCTGGTCAAGGGCATATACATGTGTTGCAGGTTCAATCCCCAACCCTGGTTGGGGGTACATTTGGGAGGCGACCAATTGTATCTGTGTCACAATCACATTGAGGTTTTTTCTCTCTCTCCCTCCTGCCCCCTCCCTTCCCTCTCGTTTCCACTCTCTAAAATCAAAGGGGAAAATATTTGTGAAAAATAAAAGCTTTTGGTGAGTAAATATCACCTTGTATATTTAAATCCCAAATATTTTTCTGGAGATTAGTTTATAAGATGCTAAATTTACTGATAATTTGGGATAAAGCTTTATGGGGCTTGTGTGTGTGTGTGTATGTGTGTGTGTGAGATTATTCGGCAATATCAGTCACAACTCCTAGACAGAAGTATCCATCTACTGGGTTTTGTAGAACAGAAATTATATTGACAAGGACAAAAGAATACTTTGCATATTTATTGGAGCTTTTAAAGAAATGTATGCCAGAGAAATGGACGAACAATGGAAAGTTATTGCTGTATTTGAAATGTTGTGAACTCTTGCCAACTCTTTATCATGTTTACTATTATGTAATGGAGAGAGTGGTTAGTATATAAATCACGTTAATTAAAAATAGATATTTTTGAGAATCAGAAACACTTTTGATTCTGGCATTCATTAAGTTTTTTATCTTTATTATTCAGTTTATTAATTACATTGTTTCTCCTTTTTTATCCCCCTATATCTCCCCTCCACCCTGTACCTACCCCACCCTCCACCCTCACCTCCCCCTCCCCACTGTCCTCTCCCATTGTTGCAAGATTTTTGTCCAATCTCTTGCTGTACTTCCCACAACCCTTTTCTCCCCAAGAATTGTCAGTTCATTCCCTCTCTATGTCCATGATTCTGTTATATTCACAAGTTTATCCTGTTCATCAGCCTATCAATTCACTTGATTTTTATGTTCATTTGTTGATAGATGTGTATTTGTTGTTCATAATTTATATTTTTACCTTTTTCTTCTTCCTCTTCTTAAAGAATATCTTTCAGCATTTCATATAATATTGGTTTGGTGGTGATGGACTCCTTTAGCTTTTTCTTATGTGCGAAGCACTTTATCTGATCTTCAATTCTGAATGATAGCTTTGCTGGATAGAGTAATCCTGGTTGTAGATTCTTGCTATTCATTATTTTGAATATTTCTTGCCACTCGCGTCTGGCCTGCTTTGTTTCTGTTGAGAAATCTGCTGACAATCGTATGGGTGCTCCACTGTAGGTAACCAACTGTTTTTCTCTTGCTGCTTTTAATATTCTCTCTTTATCTTTTGCTCTTGGCATTTTAATTATGATATGTCTTGGTGTCGTCCTGTTTAGATTCCTATATTTTGGGGTTCTGTGTACTTCTTGGGCTTTTAAGTCAGTTTCTTTCATCAGGTGGGTGAAGTTTTCGGTCACTATTTCTTCAAGTAGGTTTTCATTAACTTGCTCTCTCTCTTTTTCTGGCACCCCAATAATTCGGATGTTGGCATGCTTGAGGTTGTCCCAGAGGCCCCTTACACTATCTTCAATTATCTGAATTCTTTTTGTTTCTTGCTTTTCCAGCCGAGTGGATTTTGCTTCTTTGTATTTGAAATCTTTGACTTGGTTCTTGTGGACCTCTGGACTGCTTTTAGGACTTTGTGTAATATTTTTTATTTCAGTCTGTGTATGCTTGATTTCTAGTTGGTCCTTTTTCATATCCGTGAGGGTCTGGTTCATATCCTCAGAGGTCTTGTTCATTTCCTTGAGGGTCTCATTCATTTCCTTGTAAGACTCATTCATTTCCTGGTTGGTCTTGTTTATTCCTTGTAGTTCTCATTAAGTTCATCGGCCTTTTCTAGGAGCCTCTTGAAAAGCCTTATAAGCATGGTTTTGAACTCTATGTCTTGTCGTCTTTTTTCCTCCATTTCTTTCACATCTGATTTCTTTCCATATCTCTGCATGGTGGCTGCTTTATGTGGTAGATGTCCTCTAAGGGTCAGTGGCACAGCCTCCCCAGTTATTTGAGATGGGTACTCTTACTGCAATCCTTTATGGGTTGTACAGTATTTTTTAATTTAAACCCAGCTTGTTGTTGTTAGCCCTAGGAGGGTTTGACCTCCAGGCCAATTGGCTGTGAAGGGAGACTGTGTTCAGTTGGATGGGCAGAGTCTCTAAGCTGCGCAGGCAGCCTCAGTGTCAGCTATGTCCTATGTGGGGCTCGCACGCTCACGTCTCTGTTGGATGGGGATGGCTGCAGGCACCTCCAAGAGAAAGCCGCTAGTCTCTTCCCCTTGCCAGACAACTCTGCCTCTCCCCAAATGAGTCTGCACACCCAAAGTCTCGCCCAGGGTTGTAAAACAGGTGGTTTTCGGGACCAGGAGATAAGTTTCCAGGGAGCAAGTCCCACGTCTGTGCGCGTAAACTTCTTTTCCCAGCTTCCCGGTTTCTCCTCAGACTACGAGACCTCTGCCGCGCCCGGCTTCCAGGGTCTGTCCCCCTGACCTCGGACCTTGCCTGGCACTGGGGAATCTGTGCAGTGGGACTTCTCTACATACCCCAGATCTCGGACCTCGCCTGGTGCTGGGGAATCCATGTAGTGGGACGTCTCCGCCCTCCCCGTTGGCGAAATCCAGCCGGGGTTGCTGCTCCCGCCCTACAGCCCGCAAGCCTGACCAGGATGGCTCCTAACCTGTTTCCCCACGATCTTCAAGGCTGTGCTCCCGCCACTCTTCTGACTCTCAGTGTCCCACCTTTACTTTTATTTGTGGAGTTTTCACTCAGCCAGCTTTCTGGTGATTCTGGTGATGTTTGTTTTGTTGTTATGTTATAGTTTTTGAATCATTTTGCGGGGCAGAACAATAGGTGTTTACCTATGCTGCCATCTTGGTTCTCTCCTGTTTGTAAGGTTTGCAGAGACTGATATGAAGTCAAATAGAATCAGATGCTGTACCAGTTCACAGAGGCCAACTCCACCAGCATGGGGGCAAACAGGAACTGTTTTCCCGTGGTAACGCCAATGCCTAACGGACTCAGTGCCAGCGTCTCACTTTGAGGCAATTCCTTGAAAGATGTCGCTATGTTTAAACCAAAGGCTGTGGACACTCCACGGCTCCCGCTCAGGTGTCCTTCCCCTGAGTGCGGCTTTCCTTATGGAATCAGCTCTGCCTGGTTCCATGAGATGGCTCTGGCCAGCCAGCCCCACAAGGCTCCCTCTGAGCCCTTCCCTCTCTGTCCTCCACATGCAGGGCCCCGCCTCACGTTCCACCTGGCGGTTGCATGGATCTTCGTTTCTCTCTCCAGCCAGGCTGTGAAGTGGGGAAGTGGCGGGCGTTCCTCAGCACAGGTTTTGGTCGAGTGCTTGCTGCCTCACTCCCCCAGCAGCCTCTCGCTGAATGTGGCTGCTCATGGAGCTTGCTCCGGTCAGAGGAATCCAAAAGCTAGTCATTAAGTTTTTTTCATTGCTCATTTGTAATTGGTTTGTTTGGAATTTCCAAAACAATTTCTTGAAAAAATATTATTTAAAAATCCATTTTGCAAGGAAATATAGATATGTATTTATTGAATTTACACCTTTGTAGAACTACAGTATTAAACATAAAAGTTTGTACTTGAAAACTAGAAGCTAATTAATAAGGATGGGAGAATTGGAAAGACATAAGAGGTATAATAAGTGTGGATTCAGAAACAGAAGTCATTTTACCCTTAGAGTTAGATGTCTTTACCAGAACTAATTCCTAATTCTCTTTTCTCTATATCTTCATTGATTTTGCTCAATAAACAATGAAAAGTGAAACTTCTACAAGACAATCCTATCCACTCAATCCACCTTTAATTGGAATTTGCATTCATCAGTGTAGCTGATTTAAGAAAAAAAATTGAATGCCTTGCACTAAAATAAAATAAAATAAACTTTCTATATTAACCCAGTATTGTCTCTATTTGACTAACATTCAGACAATAAAGCCAAGTGAAATGAAATGGGAAGACCAAATGACAGATTGCTCAGAAATGTCACTTGATTGGTTCATCTCACTGCCTGTGAGTGCCCAGTTGTTCACTCCTCAGTTTCTTCATTTGTAGACAAGCAGAGCGATGTGCTGGAGCTGGCTCTCCCAGAACCTTAGGCCCAGTGGTGTACACCTCTCAACTCTGTATTCAGTGATGCTACACTGGCACAAACACTAAAATGAAGAGCTTACAACTGTCCTCCCTCCCTCTCTGACCTTATTATTAAACATTTACTAGGATATCCCGGATTGAGAATTATAATAATAGTATCTACCTTGCAGTCTTCATATGACAATGAGATTAATTTACAAGAGAAAGTATTTAGAAAAGTTCCTGGAAAATAGAAAGCACTATACAAATAATTGCTATTCTTCTTGTAATTTATTGGGCCTATTCTACTTAAAGAGTACTATTTGGTTTAATTCATGTTGATTTTCTAAAAGTTGATGCATTTTCTTCCATCAGTCCTCTTCAGAATCGAAATAAGAAAATTTCTACTAAGAGGGACAGACATGACCCCCTTTACCCTTGCCATGCAGAAGAGACTGCAGGTTAGGGGAGGGTTGGAAGAGCAGACATATGGAAGACAGTTAGCAGGCAATTGCAGGGATACATCCAAGAGATGTGAGTTATTTAATATATCTATGATGGTGGCACAGATGGTTAAAATGGCAGTATGTGGATGGATCAAAGTTATTTTTAAGAGGTAAAACTATCAGCAATTTTAATGAGTGTGCTATGAAAAAGAGGATTCTAGTTTTGGAGATAGAGAGATCGTAATGGTACTTGCTGAGACAGTGAATATTAAGAAGGCTCTTCTTCTGGAGGCATAGCAAGTCCATGAGCTCAGTTTTGAATATGTCCAGGCAAAAATGGCTTGGAGATAGCCAGGTGAAGTACTGGAATCAGATGATGATTTGTCCTAAAAAAAACTCAAATATGTATATAGGCTGGAATTAAAATATAAAGAAGTTTTAGCATGTATATAAAAAATGAAGTCAAGGGACTGATGAAACTCTTGGAAAGGAAAAAAAAAGATTGGATAAAACAGCCTGAGATAATGGTTCCTGATCATGATTGCAAAGCGGAACAGCAGGCAGTTTAGTCAATCCTGCTGTTCAGGTCTAAACTCAGAACAATTAAATTAGAATCCCTTGGGCAGTCTTTTTATTTCTTTTATTTTAAAGTTTCTACATCATTCCAATATGCAGCGAAATTTTAGAATTACTTATCCATATTCTCTTTGAGAAAACCAACAAAGGAAGCTAAGAAAAAGAAAGATGTGGTTGGAGGAAACCAGAAAGACAGAATGTCACAGATTTTAAGGAGCAATGTGTTTCAGGAAAGATGGAATGCACACGAGTATTCAATTCTGCTTATAATGAATTCAACTAAAAAAGTTGTCCCTGGATTTATGGGCAAGGTTGTCATGGAGATCTCAGGGGAAACTGATTTTAATAGAGCGGCTGATTCAAATACTATATTGAAGCTGCTTTGTGGAGTGATTATCGAACAGGAATGGGTAACAATGACTATTTTTGAGAAGTTCTGCTGGAAAAGAAAAAGCAAATCAGGAGGCTGGCTAGGATCAGATTTTGAGACAATGGAAAAGTTTCTTAATGTGAGCAAATATGAGCAGCTTGCAACTATTTGGAAGTATCTCATTTGAGAAGAAAGTACTGAATGCAGAGAAGATAGACTCCTTAGTGAGGAGTATGATACTTACAAATTGCTGGAGTTTAATAAGAGGAAACAGACTAAAGGGTCATCTCAATTGAAATTGGAGAGAAGGCCTGGGAAGGTACACAGATATAACAATAGATTAATGTTGAAGTTTCCACGGGAATCCAAGATAAAATGGATACCACATAGCTAAGTCTGGACCCAGAACAAAATCAAATTTTCAATTGAAATGTCAGGATGCAGTTTAGACTCTTAGGAAAAAAAATATCATGACAACTCTATTTGTATGCCTTTAAAACACTTTTTATGGGGTGTGGAATGGAAGGAAAATTTGTGTGAAAGATTTCTTTGGAGAAGCCATGCTGAATCCTTCTCTGGCAAAAGTAAGAATGAGGGCTGCCCTTCTCGTGCCTCTCAGGTCTGGAGAGGGAAGCCTTCCCTTCAACATGGACCAATAATAAAGTCCAATGCACTCTCCCAAAACATGGGTAAAATTCACGGACTGATGCCTGCCTCAGGCTTAAAAATGCTAATGTGTTTTGAGTAGAGCAATACCAAACAACAGGTTTTCTTTTGGGAAAGTAATGACAGCCAACAAAAGAAGAAGGAGTTAGAAATGTGTAAGCAGAAAGGAAAACCAGCCTTGAGTCATTTTAAGACCTGGTGAAGAGATTTTCCTCAGTGAGACTCTGTGTGTGGAATGATTGGCTTGGAGATGCAGAGCTTAAGGAGAAAGTTATATCAAAGTTGAGGGAATGCTTCTGTCAGAGTCCGTAGTAGAAGCTTCCAAGATCCCTCAAAAATGCCACCAGGAAAAGTCAGTTCCAGAGAGACAAAAACTATCCACTAAGGTAATAACAGCCCAGTCCCCTGGCTTTACTGCCTCCTATGGTTTAGCAAAAACACCCTGGCAAGCAAAGGATGAGACAGAAGAAAACCTGCCAAGTAACTCATACCGCAGGCTGGCAGGGGGCTTAGTGAGGGACAACCAAATGACCGAGCACCAGGCTGTGTGGGGCAACCAGGTTGGCAGTGTGTGTGTGTGTGGGGGGGGGGTAGTTGGAGGCAATCAGGCCTGCCGGCAGAGACCATTAGGGGCAACTAGGCCATCGGACGGGGGGGAAGTTAGTGGCAACCAGGCTAGCAGAGGGAGAAGTAAGGAGCAGTCAGGGTAGCAGGCAGAGGCAATTAGGGGTGATCAGGTTGGCAGAAGGGCAGTTAGGGGTGATCGGACAGCAGGCAGGTGAGTGGTTAGGAGCCGGCAGTACAGAATTGTGAGAGGAATGTTTGACTTCCGGTTTAGGCTGATTCCAGGGATCAGGCCTAAACTGGCAGTTGACATCCTCCGAGGGGTCCCAGATTAGAGAGGCTGCAGGCTGGACTGAGGGGACCCTCCCCACCCCTGTGCACAAATTGTGTGCATCAGGCCTCTAGTTATTTAATAATGGGCAAAGAAGACAAAGCTTACCATCAGTGAAGAAAGTTTAAAGAGCAGTAGGAGACAAAGAAAAGCACATTTTATTACATTTGCATGCTGCGCTTTTGTAAACTGACAACAACACATGTGAGATGGTTTGAAGGCTCAGAATGCTGAGCTATCTTCTATGTGCTATGATTATATTTTCCTGTGAAATATGAAACAAAGAAGAGAAATGAAATAGTAAAAATTGTATAACAGAGGTTTGGGGAAAGTTGGTCATTTTAAGAGTCGTGATGAAATGGTTACCTTTACTAGTTTGCATATTCTGTAACCAATCATATATATGTGTATATATATATATATATATATATATATATATATATATATATATAAAATCTCAGAGAGCAAGGGAGAGGGATAGAATCAGTGAGAAAGAATCATTGATTGGCTGCCTCCTGCATGCTTCCCACAGGGTGTGGAGTGACAACCCTTAATCAAATTGTGAGCTTCTGGTTCACAGATAGGTGCTCAACCATTGAGCCACTCTTGCCCAGCTATATCCAATTTTGAAAGTGCATTTGAGGTTAGTGATCAAAATTGATTCCTCAGCCTACCCGGCATGGCTTAGTGGTTGAGTGTTGACCTATGAACCATGAGATCACAGTTCGATTCCAGGCCAGGACACATGGGCCAGGTTGCAGGTTTCGGCTCACTGAGCAAGGAGCAATGCCAGGTTGAACCCCTTCCTTTCAATGAAAGGATTGGGTCTCTTTACATCCTTATGTATGATATAAAAGCCACCTTATTAACATAACTAAAGAAACCTTTCAAGCTCTCATAAGGTTTCAGGAACTCTGTGCCAAAAAAAAGGGCCTGAAGAAGACATAATACAAATATTTCTTATTATAGAACACATTACATTCCCCAACTAGACTAGAAATGCCATCAGAATAAACACAGTATTTTTGTTTGGTTGGCTGGTTTTTCTTTATCATTCCATGGAGGAGGCTATTAAAATTGTAGTTGAATCAAATATGAGTCATCTGAATTATTGGAAGATTTAACAATTAATCTGTTATCCAAAGAATCTAAGAAGATCAAGGCAATATCTATCCCTACATTTTTGTGTTGTGTTTAGCAGCTCAGAATTTAATAGTTTGTATATAATTTCTCATTGCTCTGAGAAAAGAAATATTGCTATCGTTAAATAGAATTTATCGAACTTAATCCATTAATATGCTGAAGATTGTGCACATGATAATTCATATTCATGTACATGTTTAATTAAAATCTAGTCTGAGAAATTATAACCTTTATAAAGGTGAAGTGATTTAGCCAATACAGTAAAACTCTTGATGCAAATACTTGACACTTCCACAGATTTGTTCATCTCAGATTCATTCCATGAGCTGGAGTAGAGTTCTCTGCCATTACTGAGACATTCCATTCACTTATGTTTAGTATGCTTGACTGAAATACAGCTTGAATCCAACTTTTTACAAATAAGACTAGTTCTTCCTTGTGGAGTGCTTTTCTACCATGACTTTAACTCAGACGTATTGAAAACACACAAAGCTTCAGGCTTTTCCGTACATAGAAGGTATAACATGTTCTTCAACCACCAGTATATTTTCACTCTTAAAATTTTCAGTTTTCAAAATATGGGAAAGTGTTTCCGTTAAAATTGGCATCACTGTTCCCAACTTTTTAACAACTCCCTTTCTTTCATCTTCATGCCTCTATGGGCAGCTTCCTATTGATTATTGTCATTCCTATAGGAAGATATTATAATACTAGAGGCCCAGTGCATGAAATTGTATGCAGATAGGGTCCCTAGGTGGCCTACCCTATGATCAGAGCCATCTTTGGCCCTTTCACAATCTCCAGTTCCACCCCACCGCTGACACCAACCCACCCAGTTCCCCTTCACCATCTGGTGATCTTTTGAAGCCTGTGGGCCAGGGGTGGGGTCGGGGAGAGGGACCAATAGATGGGCCGTTCCACCCTCTCACCAGTCCCCAGTCTCACCCCACTGCTGACACCTACCCTAGTTCCCCTTGGCCATCTGATGACCTATTGGAGCCTGAAGGCTAAGGGGAGGGACCAAGAGGTCTGCATTCCATCTGCTCACCAGTCCCCAGTCCCGCCCTCCCACCACCCACCCTGGTTCTCCGTGGTTCCCTGTTGGCCATCCAGCAATCAGAGCCTGTGGGCTGGGAGGAGGGACCAAGAAGTGGTCAATGCACCTCCTAGTGACTGGCCGATCAATTGTTCTGATTGTTACACCATTATAGTTGCTGGCCTTTTATTATATATAATAAATATAAAGTTATCTACAAAAATGCTATTTAAAAAATAACTAGCAATATTAGATATTACCGAGTTTTGTGCATTATTGCATGGCACTTTTCAAACACAAATCTACAAGTTAGGTGGAGATAATTAAAATGATAATAATAAAATTGTATTTATTAGTATCCCAATTTTACAGATTAGGAAAAAAATAAAGATTAAATATGCTGGCTAAAGACAAATAGCTAATAAGAGGCTATAACAGCTATACCATTTATACAAAGTTTCTTTTTACTCATAAAGATACATTTTTTGCTTTCATTAAGGATTAATTTTAAGATAAGGTGAAATTATTTCATGCTATATTACATTTGCTTTAGTAATTAAACCAAAAATATCAATAAAGGAACATTTTTTCTATGTAATTAGATGGTAAATCTCAGACACATACTTGCAAACATGGAGGATAACTATCAGAAATAGCTAATATCTGAATCCAATCACTAAATCAACAGTGTGTAGTAATATGCATTTATTTTCTAAAGTGTAATAAAAATGTATATTTCAAATAGTTGTTTGTTTGGATGGTCTCAATATATATTTTCAAGTTCTTAAAAATATTTTAGCATTCTTAATAATTTGAAATAAATTCTAATTAAATCTTCCAATACTTCTAGGAGTCTAGTTATTTTTAATTCATTTTTATTGATTTCAGAGAAGAAGGGAGAGGGTGAAATAGAGAGATAATCATTGACTGACTCTCTCCTACATACCTTACACTGGAGATCGAGTCTGCAACCCAGGCATGTGCCCTGACTGGGAATCAAACTGTGACCTCCTGCTTCGTAGGTCAAATCTCAATCATTGAGTCACACCAGCTGGGCAGGACTCTAATATTTTTAAATACTATTTACCTCCAAATTAGTTACCTGTCTGATAGATCATTTTTAAGTGCTGTTGAACATTAAATTTTCATATATTGCTTTTGAGTAACTTTAGATTAGTTGTTACTGTACTAGTATAAGCATAAAATAAAATGTATGTCAAAAGATAATTTGTAGTAGACTATTTCATCTTTTTATTTGCTATTCTTATCACAATGTTTTTACAGTCCTGTATAATTCACTTTATTTTTTTAGATTCTATAATCTTTATTTCTTAGTACATTATAACATTAATTTATATTTTGTTAAGTAAATATATATATATATATATATATATATATATATATATTGGTGTTTTTATTAATACTTTAAAATTCCTTCAAAAGAAAAAAGGGGAAATATAACGTATATGTTTTGTCCTTGGATATCAGTGAATGTCCTTGATACACACACACACAGTGAGTCATAATAATCAAAGTGTAATTTTTTTAAATAGCATGAATACTGAGAGAATACTTACTTGGCCTATAAGTGAGTAACAGAAACCTTTACTTTGCAATGAACATACAATAGAATTTGTAAGAAGGGACAGAGTTGTGTGTCTTTTTATTATTATTATTGAATTTCAACTTAGTTTACTACATGCAATTTTCTCCTTCTCCACAGGAATAGGGTTATTTTGTTAAGCATAGCATGTATATTTGATGAATATGTAAGTACACATTTTGACTGAGCCTGTGAACCATTGCTTGTCACCTGTTTTATTTCTTAATGTGTATTGTACAGGTAGCACCATTAAGATATTTCACATGCATCAAAAACAGGGCGCCCAGAAGATGCTGGCAGTGTAATTACATAGTACATCATAAGTGGCCCAACTTTGGCACAGGGGAAGATTACTTCGGTTTTGAATTAATCTGAATGACCCCGGCTTTATTGCTGTTGAGTTTCTAGAAATGATAAAATGTCAAGTCATCGGAAATAAAACGACAGAACCTAAACAATCTGACATGACTAATGCATAGTTTCTCTGCCTTGTTCCATATTCTGTAGATGTTTTATCAACTACAATATTTTATTGAGAAATTCTTATCTTAATAAATGTGTCTTCCGCCTTCCTGAAATGTATTTCTGTAGAGAACAGAAAGCACAGTGCTCTGTATATGTGTGTCTCATGTACACTAAAACCTCAATGCATATAAAAGATATAGGTGTTGAATTACTTAATAACTTCTCGTATATCTTAATTTTGGTAGGACATGTTATTGGAATACTAAGGAATCAAACTTTATTTGGACAATGCTACCACTTCAATTTATAAGTTTTCAAATGCCATTATGAAATTTTCAGGCATATTGTATGCTCACAACTTAAAAAAAAAAACTGCTGCTGATCTTATAGTGATAGAGTACCAAAAGAAATAGTTATCTTCACATTTATTGTTATTGGCCTTATAAAATGTGCTTTTGCAAAACATCAAGTTCGTATCTCAGCATATTGTCTTGGAAAGGTGGGACACTCTTTCATCTATAATGTGCATTATCTGATGTTATTCTGGTCACCTTTCAGAGTTTTAAAAATTCTTCTGAAATTGGAGGTTCTCGATTCTGGGTGAACTCTTCATCATCACTAAAGATAATTCCTAAGTGATGACACCAGGCACGATTATCTCCCTTGACTTTTGATTCTTTTATTTTTGCTTTTAAATGTTAACATGGAAAGCTAACTCATAAGCCTAACATGTTACTTGAAATTGTTCCCCTTGATCAGATAAAGTAAGCAGAAATATCCATGATTTTTTAAATTAGATGTCCATATTTTTCTCTAAATTCCCTTCAACACCCACAACCCCCTTCCCCACTCCAGGGGGAGCATCACCATCACTACCCAGTTCTGCTGGTGGCTGTGTTTGAAATCTGAAAACCATTAGACTTGACAGCTCTCTCTCTCTCTCTGCTCTCTACCTTCAAGCTATGTCTTTGATGATTATTCTATCATATGCCTCCTAATTACATATCCTGTTAGAGGAGGCTTTACAATCCAGTATTCAACATAGAACTCAATTGCTCCATTTTATTAGGAAAAATTTAAGTCTTTCTCTAACAAGTATTGCTCACCTTGAGATTAGACCATGAGAATCCATACTTTAGATTCAAGGCTTTTAGTGTTTCTTCGGGTTCTTTATCACCATCACAAACTGAGAGGCAAAGGATGCGAAGACCTTTTTGATAAATCATAATTTTGTTTAATAGATATTAAGAAAAGAAGGCCCAGCCAGTGTTACTCAGTGGTTGAGCAAAGACCTAAGAAACTGGAGGTCCTAGTAAAATTGTAGATCAGGGCATATGCCTAGTTTGTGGACTCCATCCCCAGTGTGGATGCACATGGGGCAACGAATCAATGACTCTCATTCATCATTGATGTTTCTTTCTCTCTCTGTCTCTCCATTCCTCTCTAAAATCAATTTTAAAAAAAGAATAAAAAATAATCCACATATTTACACCTAGTCTTTTTTATTTGTAATTTATCCATGAGGAGTTTAGTATAACTTAAAGTAATGGTGTCACACACTTTCTCGGAACTTTAGACAGCAATTCAGGTATCTTCACATTTGTGAATATCTCAGAAGTGCCTCAATAAGATCAGGGTTTAATATGGCTATTGGAAACACCTATACTCCATAGAAAGTTGGTTGCAAAAGTCTAATGAGGTAGAAAAATTCCCTCTGAATATCTATCTTCAGTCTTCTTGTAGACAATATAAAATATGATTTTATTTTTTCTCTTTGCTCTGGTTGCCTCAAGTTCAAACCCTACTTTAAACCTCAGACACTGAGCATCTCTATATGACAGCCACTGTATTAAGTGTTTAGGGAATAAAACCTAATCTTATCTAATAAAAGAGTAATAGGCAAATTGGCTGTCACTCCAAAACATAAGATGGCTTCCCCCAGGTGGTCAAAGATGGCTGCTCCCATGTGGACACAAGATGGTCACTACAAGATGGATAGCAGGGAAGGGCAGTTGGGAGGGCCCAGTCCTGCCTGAGAGGGCAGATGGGGGTAATCATGCCTGCAGGGGAGGCCAGTTAGGGGTGACCAGGCCAGCAGAGGAAGGCCGTTGGGAGGTTCCAGGCCTGCAGGGAAGGGCAGTTAGGGATAATCGTGCTGGCAGGGGAGCAGTTAGACATCAATCAAGTGATTCGGGGGTGATCAGGCTGACAGGCAGAAGCAGGTAGGGCAATCAGGAAGGCAGGCAGGCATACAGTTAGGAACCAGCAGTCCTGGATTGTGAGAGGGATGTCCCAAATTGGAGAGGGTGCAGGCTGGGCTGAGGGACACTCCTCCCCCATGCACAAATTTCATGCTCCAGGCCTCTAGTAAAATATAATCTAGCCTATGAGAAGTGGCTAGTTTGATTAATATGACTTCCTAAATCAAAATTATTTTATAATGTTTACAATAACACTTTATCATTGCCACTTGGAATATTTTTATTTATTTATATTTATTTATTTCGTACACTTGTTCTTCATATATTCTCTGGAGGCTGGCATACTATTAAATAATTATTAAATTAGTTAAACAAGTATTTTATATCACTGTAAAATGGAAAAATATACTTTCTGTCCTTTACATGGAACCAAAGAAGTTTTAGGTAAGTATTTAGCTCTCTTGAAATAAAATATATTGCATGCCCCCCTGAGGGTATGTCCATTGGAAAAATAACGCTAATTTTAACATTGTAGGTGTAACTGGTGGGTACCTTTTTTGAGGGGAAGGGCAGATGTCAAATTTTAAGAGCTACCAGGTCTATTGAAATGACCAAATATTGAAACTTATTGTGAAATAACTATAAGGCCAATAAAAATAATTGGAAAGTAAAGAAAGAAACTGTTTGGCAGACTCTCCATAAACTGTTGATTGTTGTTGTTTTTTTCCTTATTTTGATTTGAACAGTCTGCTATTTAATTAATTAATATCTACTTTGATAAGATGTCAGTGAAATAGCTTAACTATATTTTTTCTTCATGTTATATCTTACAACATTTTGAAAAGTCTTTTAAACAATGTACATGTTTTCATTTTTGTGGGATATTATAATTTTTTGTGATTCTGGTATCTTTTATATAGGGAGGGATTTTTCTAGGTTTTCTGACTCAGTATGAAGTTAATTGTAATGTCTGTGCTCCACCTGCTGGTGAGAATATAAGCATTTTATTATTTTTTTTCTTTTTTTTAATTTTATTTACAATATAACTTATATTTAATAGTAGTACATATGTTTTCCTCCCCCCCCCAATATCCTCCACCCAGCCTCCCTTACCCCCCAGCACATGTCCCACCTTCTTAATGTTAAAAAATATGGGAGCTAGAATTTATATCCTAATTTTAAGTTTGTAAAAGTGACTAACAGAATACCCAGTATAAATTTACTAAACATAAGTTGAATATTAGTCTATAATGTATTGTACTTAATTCCATCATAGATTAAAATGTGGAATTCAGTTACCTAGACATATAATTGTTTTATGTGTCATTTTTTAGTTTAATGATTTATCCTAATTGAGTAAGTAGTCTAGCTAATTATATATTCATATTATTTTATATACATTTCATATTTATTCTAGAAAACATAACCTTTATTTTCTATAAATATTTAAATATATGTCTATCTTCTATCATCTATGTAATATATATATATATATATATATATATATATATATATATATATATATCCTGCATTCTTTTGTATTAATTCCTATTTAATTTCATGGATATTACCACCCTCACATTAATATTAGGTACTCTCTGGTGCTGTCAATATATAAAGTATTTCCTCAGACTACCTTTAATTTAACACATACTACTATTTATAATACCCAAGTAAAATTCTAGGAAAGGATCAATTACTCCTAATTATAATCCTTAACTTGACAACTTATTGCCTTTCATTTTAAAAAAATATGCTTTAAATTTGGTTTATTTTCTATAAGTAAATACTATTGAGTATGTTGTTCAAGCTTAGGAATCTTATTACATACTTTACTGACTCTACTGGCAACACAATTTCTATGTCTCATCAGGCATCTTCCATCTGAAAGTTCCTGAATCTTCTCCTATTGGCTCAGCTATTGGAAGAATAAGAGCTGTGGATCCTGACTTTGGACAAAATGCAGAAATTGAATACAATATTGTTCCAGGAGATGGGGGAAATTTGTTTGACATCATCACAGATGAGGATACACAAGAAGGCATCATCAAATTAAAAAAGGTACGTAGACAAGTTTTTAGACAGTTAAGTACCCAATAATAATTAAAGAACATAAAGACTAAAACCTGAAAATAACAGCAATTTTAATTTTCTTTCAGGTAGCAGTATTTCAAATAAAAAAGACCAGTTGTTTATAAAGCATTTACTTCCACTTGCATTTTTTTTCTGTGATGCAACAGGTATATATTTTTGTTGAAATAATCAGGCCTATTAGTTTGATTAAATCAATAAAAAGTCTACCAGAGTTTAACTGATTTTCAATTTTTACTGTGACAATTGTAGATTTAAAATTAATGTACATGTAGGGTGTAGAAGTAAACTTTATCCTCACCAGGCTTGGTCTTGCCCCTTTTATGAGCTTTCTGATAATGCAAACATCTAGCTCACACACTGTTGGTGAGCGTTAATATCATAGTGAAGGAATCCTGATGTGGGCAAGCTCTACTACCTGAGGAGTGGACTAAGTGAGAACAATAAACAAATTAAAAAGCACTGTTAAAGGTGCTAAATTCAAGTTTGAAAGACATAAAGCAGGGGGAAGGGATAACCAGCATAAGGGATGGTTCTGGCAATCTCATAATGGTCTGAAAAGACTTCTTTATTAGGGTGAAACTGAAGCAGGGACAAGCAGTGAAGTTATGTTGTTACTGATTAAGAAATCTGAGCAATTAAATAATGGGCTGAATACTTAAATTATGTAAAAGGACAAATCAATATCTTGTGTGATTTCTCAAGTAGTTCCATATCGCTTCTACAAAAAGTATTTATTGGGAACTAATAAGTGATGCTATCGTGTTTAAGATAAAGGATGCTGAAATAATAACCTTTTTATTTTAAAATAAATAAAACTTTTAGGAAATAAAAAAAACAATCCTTATTATGTTGATGTTACTTGTTATTTCATTTCACATAAACATAGCTGTGATCCCAATGAATCCAACGAATAATTATTTTCTTTTTTCTTAAAAACATGAGGTAAGCTGGGCCAGGGTGGCTCAGTGGTTGAGTGTTGACCCATGAATTAGGAGGTCAAGGTTCAATTCCCGGTCAGGTCACATGCCAGGGTAGCGGGCTCTATCCCCATTGCAGGTCGTGGAGGAGGCAGCTGGTCAACGATTCTCTCTTATCATTGATGTTTTTATCCCTATCTCCCTTCCTTTCTGAAATCAATAAAAATATATTTAAAAAAATAAACAAATAAATAAAAACATAAAGGATAAAACACTTCATTCTTCACCAGGACTCTAATAAGTAGGTTAAGCTCCCAACTGATCCCATTGGACATTTCTATTTTCCTTATGCCTGTCAGTCACTAAAACTCTCTTTTTTCTGTAGTCTTAAATGGTAAGGAAGTGAGTTCACATGATTTGGTAGCAGAGCACCATCATGTGGTTAATTTTTTATATATAGCAAATATACACCTGAATTTAAATTTAAAATACTGTTCTATGTAGCTAATCTGTCATACAGAATTTCAAAGAAAATTAAGTGTTTATTATCTGTTTCTGCAAACAATATATTCTTGTTTTTGCAGAGTTTTGTCATTCTTTTATTTTTTATTTTAGCATCTGCCTAACTCCCTCATTCAGTCTCATCAACTCTAAATTAGCCCCAAATTGACATAACTGAGAGAGATTGGTTGATGTCTTGTAGACATATCTGTGTGTTGCATAGTCTTTTCAAACACAAAAATGTCTGAAGCTGAATTCCCTCTCTTCTCCCAACATAAGCACACCTGCTTATGTTTTCTTCTCCCCGGACAAGGCCCCACCTCCTCTCCAGTTCCTTAAAACAGAAATCAAGGGTTTTTCTTATGCTGCTTCCATTGCCATTGACCTCCTCTCGCAAAGTAAAACATGAAGCCCAGCCACTCATTTTCCTGACAGGGGTTAATATTTATTCCATGGATTAAGTTACAACCCTCCTCATTATTCCTTTCCACCACTGCCATGGCTATTCTCTGAGCTTTATACCTTAACTTCATCCAACTGGTTGATAGCAGATTCTTTTCTTTGTGGCTTTAATACGGAAGTCCCTATGTTTTTGCTAGCTATTGGCTAAGGTTCAGTCTCATTTCCTATAACAGTTGCCAGGAGGATGCCTACACTCACACGGTTACTCAAAGCTCAAGAAAAGGATGTGTAGTGTCTTTCTTTTATAAGTTCACATGATTAGATCAGAGCTTTCAAGTAAAGTTTTCCTTTTAATTAACTCAACATCCAGTAAGAATCTTAATTGTATTTGCATAATTATTTTTTCAATAAAACAGCAAATCATGGGGTGATATCCCATTCAATTTGCAGGCCTCTTGCACATTCAAGGTCAGGGGATTTACAAAAGTATAGATCACTGAGATAGGAATCTTCTGAATATCTTGGAATTCTGTCTACCAATGCCTCTGTTTCTCTAATTCCTCAAAATATTACTCTACCTATGCATTTCCACTCAACATTGTTTAGAAACATGATGCTTTCTGGAAGAACTCTGGAAGTTATTCTCTTGTATTTGACATTGAGTAAATTAGCTCACCTTTAGAATTACAGAGTTCTGTCATAGATTTTTTTTTAAGCAAATGAAATCCTGGCTGTTCTATTTTTATTTTAAACATCAGAGTTTTTATTGATTGTAAAGTAGATGAATTTCAGTGATATGGGTTGGATAAAGTCACCTAGAGAGAGATCAGTGTTATTTGTCTTTCTGAACTACTCAGATTTTTTAAAAAATGGCATTGCCTAAGGCTCAGGGTCATGAAGAAGTAAAGCCTTCTAGGATATTACTATAACATTTTTCTATAATTCTCTCTAGTTCTTTGATCATTGCAGGGTATCAATGTTCAGTCATAAAAAATGAAAATAAAAATATTTATGTACAGAAAGGCTCTTTCCTCTCACTGTATATCTCCCTGACTACCAAGCATTTGCCTGCTGTGACAAGTAAAGAGATCTTAAAAGGCATAGGTCATGTCTGATTTCCTTAAAAAATGTATGAAAGGTGTGAGAATTCTCCCTTCATTTCTAGGCCGGAAATGGACTTTAAAGTGGAGAGTCAGCCCTGGCAGCTGTGGCTCAGTGGATGAGCATCGGCCTGTGAACCTGGAGGCCACAACAGTTCCGTTCCTCCCCCCACTCAGGTCACAGCACATGCCTGGTTGTGAACTCAACAACCCCCAGTAGGGGATGTACAGGAGGCAGCTGATCAATGATTCTCTCTCATCAGTGTTGTTTCTATCTCTCTTTCCCTTTTCCTCCCTCTCTGAAATCAATAAAATATCTCAAAGAGAAGAGTCAGACCCATCAGCTGTGGAATTTTAAACAAATCGGTAAATAAAACTGAGGTCTTATCTGGAAAAAAATTGCCTAATCATATAGATGATCAGAGGTATTTGAATCTCCAGGAGTAAGTAGAGAGGGAAATGAGGAACAACTGGTACTAGCTCCTGCATTCTAGGATAAAAGTTAATTCTGGGACATAAAAAAGGAAGTAGAAGCCAGGGCAGCTCAAAATAATTTCTAGGCAAGCACTCAAGGTGATAAAGTCAAAATAGTCTTCCCCAAGAAGTTAGGAATCATTATAATAGAAAAATCATGTTCTTTAACGTTCACTGACCATATAGAGTGAACAAAAACAAATATACTTTTTCTGTGTTGTACTTTGGATTAGCTAGCACTCTATTTCATGCATCCGTCTGTCTCAGATATCTCTTAACTCATCAGATTTCCCCTGAACACTTCAAATGACATGGAACTTAGTACTTCTTCTAACAACTCATTCTTTAAACAAAATAACATGTTTCTCTCTGAGTTTGTTGACTACAAAGAGAGAGCAAACCTTAATTGTCATTGTATTTTGCTAGCCTCAAGATGTCTAGGTGACTACCACATAAGGGGTCACCTATTAGTTCATTTAATATTTTTAAATTAATTAGATATGAATGGTTTAATTTGTTAAACATATCTTAATTTTTAAAATCTAAAGTTACCATTTTAATAACTTAAGTTGTTATTAATTGTATAAGAGACTAACAGAATAAGCTTAACTGATATTTAACATGATAGCTTTGCAATGTGTGAAAATATATGTCCTGTCTTGCTTTGATCTTCTTCATTCTGGGCTAAACATTTCCATTTGTGTTTGTGGCAGTTTAAAGTCTTTCTCTTGAATAATGTTTTGCAATCTGTCTTGCAAATATGAGTTTCATAAGTTGCTACCTTTAACAAAACAAAGTGTTAGCCAATCAAAACAAAAGCATCATAGGATTATCTCCTCTACATTTTCAAGACATAACCAATAACTATAATATCAACCATGGCATATTAGTATGACATTCCTTACTTTTATTGGCTTCATGATAAATATAGACCCCTAACCGGAAAGAGATGGAAATGGAAGAAAAGTGATATTATATGTAAATAGTTATGAGATGAGCAACTAAAAATATTTTAAAAAGTAAAAGAAAGCATTAAGTGTAAAGCAGATAAAATACGAATAAAAATGGATGAATAAAATAAAACAAAAGGAATAATTGGAGGAAAAGTAAACAGATCCCTCTGAATGAAAATTACTGTAAAAAAAAAAAAAAAAAAAACTATGTCAAGTCCAAGAAGAATTACTGTTTGCTATAATAACCTTCATGGAATTGTGATAGTTTTTGAGTATTTCTCAGTCATTTTTAGATTTTCCTTTTCCATCCTTAGAGAAAACACATAAAGCAACAATCGTGTCCTTGAGAGAGAGAAATAGACTTTCTTTATTTCCCCAAGGTGTACTGAGGTAAAGAACAGATGGGTCCACACAGCAATTAGCAAGTCTAGCAAGTCCTAGGAGTCATGCTAGAAGGAATTAATTTAGAAAGTGAAAGTTTTAAAGGTCCCAGTAAATCTTGAAGTTAATGTTAATTTCACATTGTCTTAACTTTTCATAGGTGGTCGGAAGTCAGATTCAATGACCTTAACGTTTTCATTTATATAAAATTCCACAGCAACACCATATTTCCAAAATAAAATATTTTTAGTTATTGGGAACATAAAACTAATAGTCAGGAAAAAAGTGAATATAAGTAGTAAAAAAGTTAAAATAGAGAATCAGTGACAAATGACTTCCAAATATATTTCAGTTTCCTTTCATTTGATTATATATATGCTTAAAACCTTAGTTATTGGTAACAATATTTTGACAGTGCCTAATAATTCTGGTCTCTATTAATTATATGTTCATGCTGAGAAAACAAAAGATGAAAACTATTTTCATAATTAACACTGTGCAAGGTTTGTAACTCTAGATACAGTCCTTTTTTAGTGAAAAGATCTACACATTTAAAAGTGTTTAATATAAAATTATATTTTTGTCAAAAACAGGCAAAATAGTCTAAGAAGAAGAAACATATTCTTATATCAAATTTTTAAGCGGAATCTGAAGAGTATCTCTATAGTTTCAATTTTGTGTTATAATTACTGCTACTATCCACCAGGTGTCAGCATTGTATAAGAGCAGAAAATATTTCCCTTAAGCGTTGCTCTTCTGCTGTTTTAACTGCTCCGATAAAATGAACAAAGGCTACTTAGCATGGATGTGCACATATATGTCATTATGAATGTATGCAACTGCTTCTGTTGGCATACAGCTGCAGGATAGTGTGTCCACAAAGCCATCAATGGAGTAAAAAAGGGAGTGATTTCTTTTCTCTTTTTTTGCAATTTTAATTTTTTTAAATTTTTATTTTATTGTTTAAAGTATTGCATATACTAGTACATATATCTCCTTCCACTCTCCCCCCATTGACCTTCCCCACAAGGGGGTGATTCTTTTCTTAAACCCTCCCCTTGCCCATGAAGGGTTAAGGACCATGACATATGGAAACCAACACAATTCGTATTCGCTTGCAAATGATGATCTGCAGTCTTGTTCGTCCCCTGAGCAACCTGTGAATGCACCTCCTCACGTTTGGTTTGTCCTCGCCACAGCCGCTGGACTTTGAAACAAAGAAGGCGTATACGTTTAAAGTGGAAGCCTCCAACCTGCACCTGGACCACCGGTTCCACTCCGCGGGCCCCTTCAAAGACACGGCCACGGTGAAGGTCAGCGTGCTGGACGTGGACGAGCCGCCCGTCTTCAGCAGGCCGCTCTACACCATGGAGGTGTACGAGGACACCCCGGTGGGCACCGTCATCGGCGCCGTCACCGCACAAGACCTCGACGTGGGCAGCAGTGCTGTTCGGTAAGATAAAAATAGAAAATAAAAACTTTTTTTTTTCCTGCAGAAAAAGAAAAAAAGGGCTCTTCAAAAATACTCTGTCCAAACCCACAGGGAAATATTCCAGCTTCTCACAGAGATTAGTGGAAAAGCCATAGGATTGGAACAAAAATCTGACAATAAATCCTTGCAATGGCATTTGGTAGGGGTGTGATGTTGGACATGCCACTCAAGCTAACCCATCTCAACTTTCATCTATGAAAGGGATTTCATAGTACAACCTCAAAGGTTGATTCTCGTGATTAATGATGAGATATTTTGCAGAGCCTGGAATATAACAGGCGTTGAATACGTTTTTCTAAAGTCTCTGCCTTCCGCCCAAAGTCGTGTTGGGAAAACATTTGCAATCCGCAGTTCCTTTTCTTGCTGTCACAGTGTGTCTGCTGATGGCAGCACAGTTGGAGTCAGCCCTTGGATAAGTTGAATTATGGAATTTCTTAAAACCCACACTTTTCCAGGAGCTTCTGTTGGCATACGGCTACAGGGAAGTGTGTCCACAATGCAGTCGACGGAGTAAGAACGTGTAAGAAATCTCTCTCCCCAACCCCTCAAACCCATAAATTCCATGGGCACTACTGAAACCCAGTGGGGTTAACCCATTTTCATACATTGATCCTGCAACATATTTTGAGACTTGTTCTACTTCAATTTTGCTCCTTATCTGCCTTTAAAGTCCTTGCCACATACCACCTGCCTACACAAAGTATATAAGAATCATACCAAAGAAGCATTAATTAGGCTTTTATAAAAAAAAAACCTAGAGGCCCAGTGCACAGAATTCATGCATAAGGGTTGGGGGGGGGAGTGTCCCTCAGCCCAGCCTGCACCCTCTCCAATCTGGGACGCCTGGAAGGATGTCTAACTATCCGTTTAGGCCCAATCCCTACTGCTGGCTCCCAAGTGCACATTTGCCTGCCTTCCTGAATGCCCCTAACTGCTTCCACCTGCCAGCTTGATCACCACTAACCATTCCCCTGCCAGCTTGATTGATGCCTAATTCCTCTGCTGCCAGACAGTTTACTCCTAACTGTCCTCCCCTGCAGGCCTGCCCCCCCCCCCGGCTGATCTCCCCTGCAGGCCTGGTCACTCCCAACTCCCCTACTCTGCTGGTCTGGTAACCCCTAACTGCTGTCCCCTGGAGGCTTGATCACCACCAACTGCCCTCCCTTGCAGGCCTAGTCCTTCCCAACTGCCCTCCCCTGCTGGCCTGATCACCTACAACTGCCCTCTCTTATAGGCCTGGTCCCTCCCAACTGCCCTCTCCTGCTGGACATCTTATGTCCACATTGAGGCAGCCATTTTGTGTGTTGGAGTGATGGTCAATCTGCATATTACTCTTTTATTAGATAGGATAGAGGCCTGGTACACAGATGAGGGCCAGCTGGTTTGCCCTGAAGAGTGTCCTGGATCAGGTTGGAGGTTCACTCAGGGCATGGGATGGCCTGGGCAAGAGGCCTGTGGTGGTTTGAAGGCTGGCCATGCCCCCCAGCAACCCAAGCCGAGGCTCTGGGATCTGGGATTAATTTAGGTTCTACAATTGAAACTTTGTAGCCTGGAGCAGAGCCAAGCCTTTTGCTCCCTCTGTGGTGGCAGCCATTTCTGTTGGGATTTATTTATTTTCTATAATTGAAATGTTGTAGCCTTAAGCAGAGACCTGAGCTGGCCAGGACAGGTGGAAAGCTTGGCTTTCTCCATCTCCGGGTGTAACTCAATCCCCCTGCTCTTTCCAGCTCTGTGGCTGCCATCATTTTTGTTGGGATTTAATTACCTTCTATAATTGAAACTTTGTAGCATTGAGTGGAGGCCTAGCCCAGCAAGGGCAGGCAGAAAGCTTGGCTTCCTCCATTGCCAGGGAAATCCAAGTCTCCCTCCTGCTCTCTGGAGCCACAGCCATCTTCATTGGGGTTAATTTACATACTCAGCCCTGATTGGCTGATGGGTGTGGCTGGTGGGCGTGGCTGGTGGGTGTAGTGGAGTGATGGTTAATTTTCATATTACTTGTTTATTAGATAGGACATTTATTGTTACACTTAAAAATCTTTATTGTTGAAAGTATTACATAAAAATGCAAAACACTACTCTATTGATATAGGGAAATATATACAGACACATATATATAGCAGAAGATTTTATGCTCTGGAGTAATTAATGAAAAAAAGTGGATTAACCATAAAGCCTTAGTTTCAACATATTCATAGCATATAGGAAAATCTCAGGAAATGTCTTGAGAGTGTGAGATCTGCTCTTTGTACTCAGCTGAATCCATCCTCCAAAGTAGCTCAGATATGTTCCTTCTTGAAGCATGTCTGTCTGTGATCAAGAGAGAACCCTAGAGAAAAACAATTGTTCTGGAAAGGGAAGACAAATAGCAATTACTGAGTGCCCCTACATGTCAGGTCGAACTCTGGCTAATTCACTCTTTGGATTCAAGTTGTTGTTCTACATTTCCATATACCAACATGATTCACCTCCAGTTAAACTCCAGAAAAGTAAATTTGTTACCAGTGTCTGTAGGGGCATTCTCAAGAATCTTCCATGTTAGTAGTTGTTATATACTAAGTCATTCGTCAATCTTGTTCCTGGAGCCCCTGTTGATAATTAGGGAAGTGGGAAAGGTCCAGTGAGTACATTTATGGGTACGTTCAAGAATATAAACAGTTGCAGAAGAAATATTTAAGGTTGTAAAGGAAGTAATATGAAAGTAAATAAATATGGATTGAATCTCTACAGTGCTATAAATGAGGATACTGTTGGGATAATATGGAACGCGTTATCTTGGAGAACATGCTAGGTTGTTTAAATTTACTGTATATTCTATTTTTGAGGACTGATCAAACATTTTTATATCAAAATATTAATACTCAAAAAGAAAGATCAGAGAGTCTATAAGTAAAATTTTACATTCGGTAAAGATAAGGCAAGCATTACTAATTTTCAAATATAAGGAAATGGTTAGAGTCAAAAACCCTTATGTGAGAAAGCTACATTTTAGAGAAACTCTCCATCTATAAATCAATTTTTTTAATGTCACAGGAGCTAGTGTCTGACAAGTGCTATTTTATGTGAAATGAAGTAATATCCCCAGTCGTCCTTCTAAAGGGTACTAAAGCTGTAGACCCAGATGGATCCCCAGGAGGGGTTGTCAAAAGATAAAACGGCCTTTGAGTCAACATGAAAGTTGTCTTTCTCCCATGTCCTGGGAGGAAACAATAAGCTTGAATCATCAGTTGAGGAGACACAGGGCATGAATCATCTTTTCCTGGTCTGGAAATATGTTTGCTAACTTAAGATTGATAGTAAAACTATGTTGTATAAAATAGGCATCAAAATGTAAAATTACTTGACATATTTAGATATGGTCTGTTTGTTTCATTTTATTTTGCTTAACTGTTTTTTCACAGGGTAATTTTGTGAGGTATTTATTTAAGACTCTGCTATTCTATACTACTGGGCATTTATTAACATTACTATTTTTTATCACTGCATACAACAAAGAACCATAGTGAAATGACGTTAATCAAATATTCAAATAGTTTAGAAGAAAGTTTCAGTTAGTTGTAATGAATCCAAATATGCCCATCTCAAATCTCTCCTGCCCAGACTTTAATTTTCTTTGTTTTCATCTTGTAGAATTTTTACTCAATATTATTTTGTGTTAGTTTCAAGTGTATAGCATAGTAGTTAGACAATCATATCCTTTACAAAGTAACCACCTGAATCATATATAGCTATTACAATATTATTGATTATGTTATGTATACTGTACTTATACTTCTATGACTATTTTGTAACTACCAGTTTTTACTTATTCATTTATTTACCTTTTTTTCCTGGTCCCCCACGCCTCTTCCCTCTGTCAATTATTAATTAATCCTCTGTACTTATGAGTCAGTTTTTATTTTGTTTGTGAGCTCATTTTCTTCTTCAGTTCCCACATATAAATGAAATCATGTGGCATTTGATTTTCTCTGTCTGACTTATTTTGCTTATCATGATACTTTCTACATCCAGCCATCACATATGGAAAAATTTTATTCTTTTTTATAGCCAAGTCATATTCCATTGTATATATGTACCACTATTTTTAATCAACTCATCTATTGATGGGCTCTTGGGTAGCTTCCATATTTTGGCTATAAATAATGCTGCAATGAACATAGGACTGCATATATTCTTCTGAATTAGCGTTTTGGGTTTCTTAAGCTTGGCATTTGGAAGGATGTAATATTCAAATATATCTCTTAAGAAAGACAAATGCATCAGAATCAAATATTTTTAAAATTATGTGTGTTGTGTTTTTATTTCCCTCCAATTGCTTAAGCTTTCCTCATTTATTATTGAGTTAGAAACAGGATTAGGTGGACAGGGTAAGGGGTGAAAGGAAGGAGGAAATATGGACTTGACCTTTGGAGCCAGCTAAAACTGTTCCAGGGTTCCAGGGCAGGAGAAACAGGGAAACTACACAGGAAAGTTAAAACCAGGCCAAACAGTGTGGGCAATTTGCAGCCAGCTTGTAACTAACAAATCATTATCTACCCCAGCCAAGGACACCTGAGCAAATAGTTTATAAAAAAAACTACCTACCTGATGAGAGAATGCAGGAAGGGAAGGGGAAGGGAAAAGGGGAAAAAAGGCCATTTTGCACTCTAAGAAGAGAAGCCAGCAGTCTCAAAGCTTGGCAAGATAAAGTGGCCAGGTGCTTTTCATGAATCCTGGGAAGGCCACAACAAAAAAGGGACCTTGAGCATTAATCTGTACCAAAGCACTCAGCAGAGGAATCCTGAAGCCTACGGACAGGAGAGTGCATGATGCCTCGGACTCCCACTCAGCCTGCTCTTCAGATTAGCTGAGAGCCCATCTGTGCTTCGTTTGCCAGATGTATAGGTTTGCTTCATTTGCTGTTGCTTTTCTTTTTTTTTTTTTTCAATAAAGGTGCATGCTTTAGTTGCTTTAATAAATTGGCTTTTCACAAGGCAGTCAGGGTCTCTCCTATAAATTCATTTACATGAGAAGACAAGGACCAAGGATGGGGACAGCCCAATCTCTCCCACTGGCTCAGAGGGCTGTCCTGTCCAGCCACACTTCTCTGGTGTTGGTGAGAAGTGCCTATAACATTATTACTTTTTAACAAATGAATATTTCCTACTGTGACATGAATCATTATCCCTACATCTTTATAGCTGAAAGAATGAGATGTAATATTTTCAGAATAACTATACCTTTCAAATATGTTTTACAAAATGTGTCTGAGAATTGAGTTGGGTCAAAGTTAGCTTTTCCATTAAATGTGAGAAAGTTATTAGGAAAAGAAATGTAAGAGGGATGCTTACCTAATAAAGAGAATAAAACTTTTTTAAAGCATTTGTGAAAACTAATTTATAGAAAAGTAATAAAATTGTACACTTTCAAGTAACCTATACAGATTAAGTTAATGTTTTAATTTTTGATTTCTATTTGGTTGTTAAAACAGGTTTCTTAGCAACAGTTACTATGCATACATCTAAAAATTATAGAATTGCTTCATTTTATATAGGTCGTGAACATTTTTTTTTGTTTTTTATTTGAATCTCATATTACATCTACTCATCAAATAAGTATAACTTACAGTATGTATTTAAGAATTTTGCTCATTTAAGCAGGTGAGTTAGGCCAAATTAGAGCTTTCATAGTATACTCTTGTGATTAGTTTGAATTAAAATATCATTCTACTCTAAGACTGAATGTGGACAGTCACAAAACCAATGTACACATTGGTGGCTCACTCTGATGGTATACATCTTAAAAATTATCTAGACATTTTAGAACTAAGTCATATATTCTCTGAATTGTCCAGGAAATGTAAGGGAGGTTCCACTGTCAGTCATTGATGATCATCCTATCTAATAAAGCAGTAATATATAAATTGATTGTCACTCCAATACACAAGATGGCTGCCCCCATGTGGACACAAGATGGCTGCCACAGGATGGCCAGCAGGGGGGGACAGTTAGGAAGAACCTGGTCTGCAAGGGAGGGCAGTTGTGGTCGATCAGGCCAACAGGGGAGGGCAGTTGGGAGGGACCAGGCCTACAGGGGAGAGCAGTTAGGGATAACCAGGCCTGAAGGGGAGTGCAATTAGGGGCACTAAGGCTGGTAGGGGATGGTTAGGGGGTGACCAGGCTATCAGGCAGAAGCAGTTAGGGGCAATCAGGAAGGCAGGCAGGTGGGCAGTTGGGAGCCAGCAGTCCTAGAATGTGAGAGGCATATCCGACTGCCATTTAGACCTGCCAGGATTGGGCCTAAATGGGCAGATAGACATCCCTTGAGGGGTCCCAGATTGGAGAGGGTGCAGGCTGCGCTGAGGAACACACCCCTTTATAATAAAGCCTAATATGCAAATCTAGTCCTTTATAATAAAAGGCTAATATACAAACCGACCTAAAAGTGAAACAACTGTTCTGTGGGGAGCAGGACTGGTGAGAGGGCAGCACCAGGCCAGCCAAGGTGGATGCCAGCAGACAGAGGGAGGCGATGGTGACCAGTGGTGGTGGCAACTGGTGGCGATGGAGGGGCAATGGGAGGCGGGCACGGCTGTCTCCCACAAAGGGAGGCCACCAGCAGCAGCAAGGCCAGAGCTGACCGCTGGTGGTCAGTGTGCTCCCACAGAGGGAGAACCACTCAGCCACAAGACAGGCTGATGGCTGGTGAGCACAGCAGTGGTGGTGGAGCCTCTCCCACCTTTGTGGAAGCACCAAGAATGTCTTACTGCATCTTAGACTGCAGAGTGTGAACCTAAACTGTCAGTTGGACATTCCTTTGTGAAAGGATGCAGGCCAAGTTCACGAATTTTCATGCACCAGGCCTCTAGTCTCTTATAAATATTAACTCATTGCTGTATTGGGAAAATTATCACAATAAAAAATTTACCATTAAATCATGCACCAGCATTAGTCAGACACATAAAGGGAGGACATCAGGAAAATTCCAGGGCTTAGTATTAGACACATAGTTTAAGAGTCTGACCAGATATTGGAAGATGCTGAAGATGTACAGCTGAGTATAAAATGTTCAAATAAGTTTCAGGTAACTCCCGAAGAAGGCAGTGAACTTTCTGGGAGAATCACATCTGGAGAAAAGGAGGTATCAAACCTCACAAAATGAGAGAGGTAAAAATTAGATGCCAGCAAATAGTGAATGGGAACCAAAAGCACCATAATGTGAAATTGGGCTGGATATTTGTGCTCATGGTTTCTACTTCTGGGGGTTGTGTGGTAGCTTTTTGTTTCAGTTGAAGGCTTTGTATGTCACAACTTGGTTCTAGAACTAAGCAAACATTTGTATGGTAGGAATGTTTGGGGGGAAGTTAATACACCATTATTAATAACTAGAGGCCTGTTGCACAAAGATTCATGCAATAGACCTTCCTTCCCCTGGATGCTGGTACTGTTTCTCCTCTGGCACCCAGGACCCAGGCCCTTGCTCTGGCTACCACCTTCCATCTTTGCTCAGGCCAGAGCACCTCTCCTGTAGCTCCCTCCACCCCCCATGCTCCTCCTCATAGCAGGCGGCCCACCCCACCCAGTTGCTCTATGCCTGCATGTGTGGTGCTCAGAGGCCTAGAACAGCTGGGGGGAGGGGGCACCACCATCTATGTTGGGATGATTTGCATACTCACTCCTGATTGGCTGCTGGGCACCACAAAGTGATGGTCAATTTGAATATTTTTTAGTGTAGATGTAGACAGAGAGAGGAAGAAAATGATACGTATACTCTTTCCCTCACACACACAAACATCATTCTATGCCAAAGCACATATATCTTCTCTCATATCATCTTTACAAGAACACTCACTATTGCACTGTTTAGTGGGTATTATTTTCCAAATATTATGGGGGACAAAGAGAACAGGCATGAGGGGGAAATTTCTAACTTGATTGCTCAAGATAAGTGAAGGAATTAGTATATCATGCTAGTTCTCTCTGTTCAGCAAGTCAGCATCTTTATGTGTTATTTCACTGCCTCTCAGTAGTAGTTGATTTATAGAATCAAATTCTATGTCAGTGTTAGTCTGAACTAAATACATGAATTTGCTTACTAAAGTTGCAAGATAATTGGAATTGGATTGATAAGTGCATAGAAGCATTAAACAAAAATATAGATACAGCATTTTATGAATACATTATGTACATTTTTGAATTTTTAAATATTTTCAGACAAACTTAAAATTCCAATCGAAGTAATGTGTGTACAGTGATTCATTTACAGCAATATATTTCATCTTGAATCAGTTTTGTAAGTTATTACATTGCTATAAGTTATAATTAATTAGATGTAAAATGATTAATTGTCTGAATTTTGTCTGGGATTGAAGAGTTTTCTGGAATTTAGTGTTTTCAGTATGAAAACAAAGAAAGTCCTTATGAAACCAAAAGTAGATGGTTGTCTTCAATCATACATTCTTTCTTTTTAAATATATTTTATTGATTTTTTAGAGAGAGGAAGGAAGAGTGATAGAAAGTTAGAAACATTGAGCAGCTGCCTCTTGCACACCCCCTGCTGGGAATGTGCCTACAGCCAAGGAACATGCCCTTGACTGGAATCGAACCTGGCACCTTTCAGTCCGCAGGCCGACGCTCTATCCACTGAGCCAAACCAGTTTTGGCCTAAATAATATATTCTTAAAACCCTAAATGCATTTCTTTGAAGGAGAAATATTTAGCTCTTAGGTAGTAGAGAAAATAAAATCTGTGCATTGAACTTAATATAGTATTTAAGTAACAGCATTCAATTTTGAGATAGATCTTGGTAAGTATAAGGCAGTTTATTTACTTTCTGTGCACATGATTGTCTTTCTTCCCCAAGGCCCTTTGAGTTTCCTGAGATTAGCTTTATTCATCTCTGTGTTGCCAGGGATCTGGGATTTTGCAGACACTTCCCAATGAAACAAACATACATGATGAAAATTATCTTTTCAAAATTATTTTTTAAATAAAAATCTACCATTTACTGTTCCTGGAAATTTTCTAAAAGTTTATAATAAATGGAAGAAATATTTATTGAAGAAAATTTACTAAAACATTTTAAGAATGGCTGGAGACTGTGGCACATGACACAGGACCTCCCTGCCACTCCCATCTCCTATCTCCTAACTCAGCTGGATAGAAAACCCACTCTGGCCTGGTTGAGAACACATGACTCCTTTGCCCTCAGCTTCCAATGAGACATAATGTCTTACCAGGAGGGGCAGGGTTTCTCATCCCCCCAACTCTGAGGCTCAGCGGACAAATTCCTGGTGAGTGTGGTTGGGAGGCAGGCAGCTCACTGCCCCCACCCAACCCCACCGGAAGGACACAAGCTCTACCCCTGGCAGGCAGATAACATGAGGCGCAGTCACTCACTCCATTTTGCTAGTTCTTCGAAAGCCAAAATGAGATCATCCTCTGCCTTCACCCATGCCTGATACAGTGATTCAGAGAATTTCCCAGGGTTATAAGAAGTAATAAGAATAGAAAACTCAGCCTAGCTAACTTGGCTCAGTGGTTGAGTGTCGACTAATGACCCAGGAGGTCCATGCAGTTTGATTCCTGGTAAGGTGCATGCCTGGGTTGTAGTGTGGGTGTGCAGGAGGCAGCCCATACGTGATTCTTTGTCATCACTGATGTTTTTTTCTCTCTCTCCCTCTCCCTTCCTCTCTGAAATCAGTACAAATCTTTATTTTTTAAAAAAGAATAGAGAACTCAGAAGATCTTCTGAAGATACTTGTTTTCTTTATTTTTTAGCTTTAATAGACAAAATTATAAAAAACAATAATTATAAGAATGTTTTATTGGGCTTTTGAAAATATAGATATAGTATAGATAAAACATATGTAAACATATCTATACATATATACTTAATAGAACATACCTACATAGAAAATAAATTTCTATATTTGACTAGAAGTAAGTTAATATGAATAAGAATACGATGTTAAGTTTTATATGGTAAAACTTATAGAGCAAATGCTAAGAAAATAACTCAAAAATGTAGTAAAAGTTATACAAATAATTAATATTACACTAGAAATATTTATTTATTGAAAAATAAATTAAATATAGGAGAAATATAAGATCCTAACACCACACATCACAGTTTTTGTCTCTCGCACGTGAAATTTCCAAATAATTAGAGCTTATCTCATTAAATGAAAAGTATGTGAACTAGTAAATTTAAATTAAAAAAAAAAACTGCTTCATTGTTGCACAACTTTGTGAATATGCCAAAATGATTTAATTATTTGGGTTAAATTAGGTAATTATATGTATGTGACTGTAGATATTATTGAAATAGGATATGAATAATATTACGTTTGTAAAGTGATAATTTATTGGAGTGCTTGGAGTAGAGTATGTTTGTAGAGGTCAGAACAAGATTGCTGGTAGGAAACAGTGATTGAAAAGTATTTTGCCCTAGCTAGTTTGGCTCAGTGCATAGAGCATCAACTTATAGACTGAAGGGTCCGGGGTTCAATTCCTGTCAAGGGCACATGCCTGGGTTACGGGCTTGATCCATGGTAGGGGGTGTGCAAGAAGTAGCCAATCAGACACTCTCTCATCATTGATGTTTCTATCTCTCTCCCCTTTCTTTCTCTCTGAAATCAATGAAAACATGGTTTTTTTTAAGAAAAGTATTGCATTCCATGCAACATAAGAGAGATAAGTTCCATTCTATAAGGGTAATAGTAATAGCATCTCAGCATTGTGAAGTACTTTCAGGATCTCCAGCCATGCTTACATTTGTTCTACTCCATCAACACCAGGCATTTGGATGGCCAATTTTTCATTACTCTTGGTGCTTACTGTTCCCTGAGGATACTCGTTATGACCTTGAGAAGCTCTGACGTGTCTTTGTTACATGTATCTGAATTCATAATTTCTATGGATTCAATTCTCCTGTCTTATCTCCATTCCACTGGAATGTAACAAGTAAATCTAATGCCCGTTTTACTTCAGGATCCTTATGAAGTCAAAGGCAGCTGGCATATCCTTCTGTCTCCTTCCTGCAGCCGGCATATCCCTAGTTATTTCAAGTATTTCTCATAACCTATTGAATCAAATCTCTTTATACCCCTTTATACCCCTTTATATCCTTGTCTTTTGGCAAGATTCTGGTATACAGGAAATGCTTACAGTCTGATCCTCTTTAAATACACCTGGCCCTGAACAAGACACATTTCCATGACAAAGGCCCTCACAACATACCTACTTTCTTTCTGACTAGAACAATTTAGACATGCCAGTTCAACTCATATGCACATCTTCGTGCAGTGAGGGGATGGAAACCAGAACACCCAGAGGAAACCAATGCAGACAGGGAGAGAAGTGCAAGCTCTCCACACACATGGCCCTTGCCAGCATCAATTCTGCTTTCTCATCAATGTTATAACAAAATGACATGGAACAAAACAGCGGCACTGCCCATTTCTCCATGCTGGATATTCTCAGTAGTTTAAATTTTCCCAAATCTTTAAAACACAGTTGAATATGGAAAAAAATATAACATCATGGGCCTTAAATGTTATTAAATTTTAATCCATACCCTACTTATACCCTTTGGTAGTGTTCTTTGCCCACAACATCTTATCTCATCTCCTTATTATAACTTATGACTTCAATCACTTACCTTTTTTCAAGTTATTGTGCCTCTCAGATACGTTTCCATAATTCCCAACAATTTGTACTCAGTTCCCTAACACAAACTCCATGGCTTTGCTACTAAACAACTTTTGAAACTTCCTAAAAAAAACCTTTCTTCTTCTCCTTTGTCTGCCTCAGTCTTCACCTCAAAAACTTCTTTACTGTCTTTTAATATCAGCCCAACATCACCTGCAGGAAAGTCTGTCTGAACCAATAGGCTTGCAATGCGTGTCTTTTCTATGCACTCTCTGATCTCTTTTTTCTTCTAGCAGATGTTGGAATCTGTCTCTATGTGTCTGCCCAGCAAAAGACTTCATTGGTGGAATTGTATTTTATTTATTTATATATGCCTCAATGCTAGTATGGGGTCTGAAACACAGTGGATACTGAACAAATATTTGCTAAATTGTACAATTGAACACAATATGCACCAACATTCTTCAAAAAATGTTACAGTTACTAAAGAGACTCCTTATTAATTTTCTTCTTAATTTAGGCATGGATATTGAGTAAAGGTTCTGAAAAGGGCTACTGTGAGAAAATGCTTTGTTGTCCAGAAAAGATTATGTGATAGAATTAAACTCATACCCTGTGCTCCCTGACTTTCAAATGTGCCTTAACTTCATTTATGGTTTTTGAGAATATTCTTATGAGACAGGATACAACATTGATATCGTTAGACATCAATGCATTCTCACCCATCAAATCAGCAAGAGAATTATCAAAGGCAGATTAACAGCATGACTCATACTCTGATCCTATAATTCTCAGCTATCTTGGTTCAGAAATCAGCAACAAGTATTGACAAGAATTATAAATCTCATCTATGGTATAATGGCAAAGTAATTTTGATTTCGCACCAGAATGACATCCAAACTGCCCTAGTTTCCAATGACCAGCTTGTCTGCTATTTTGAAATAGATACCTTAACAAATTTACCATGATGAACAAATAGATCACTTCCTTTCGCCTGGTGATTTAGATGGGCTAATTATGAAGATGTCTGCTTTCGCCCATGGTTTGTAGTGACCTTGCCTTGATTCTGCTGGCCAAAATAATGGTGATAAATATATGGTGCATTAAGTCTTTTGGTTAGCAAATCCCTTTCATGTAAAATGTTTATTTAAAATTGGTAATACTATATATAATAAATATAAGGAAAACCATGGTTCAAATATCAGCTCTAAAACTTTTTAATTAGGTGAACTTGGGAGAATTTCTTAATGTCTCTATGCTTCAGTCTCTTCATATATGAAATGGGAAAATTAATAATAGTCACTTTTAGGGCTTTTGTGGGGTTTTAATAAATAAATATACATAGATATTTGGAACAATGTTCAGTATGTGGTGAAAGTTTAAATTGTTTATTATTATGATTGAAAATATATGTTTGAACATAATTATATATATATATTGTATATATATACTGTATATATCTGTTGTGTCACTATATTTCTCTCATTACCTGAAGATTTATATAAATCCAATTTCTGTTTTTTTTTAATTATTTTTCTTGGATTTTTTAGTCCAGTGGCCAGAAGGATTGCTTGTATTGATTCCAGTGTCAGAGTCTGTTATTACCAAGAAGGCTAGGTAATAAAGAAGATAAAAAAGACAGTATTAGCCAAGGTCACTGTTTTCTTTTAAAGGTGTCCAGATCTATAGAACAATAAACAAAAATGGCCCTTTTTATGTGTGTTTTGGGGGAAAGATTTCTGTGCATTTACTACAGTGTCCCTTCAATTTCCTTAATATGATGCCCCTTTCCCTTTCTGTAAATACAAAGATGCTACTTCTGCTCTGGCCGCCGTCCTTTGCAGCTGTTTCCCGAAGTCTCTCCCACCTCCAGCTCTTCCCAAAGCCACCATTAAGGGATTTTTTACCGCTCTAAAAAGTTTTAATATTCAGCAGGTTAAGGAAACCCATGGTCAGCTTCGGAATTTTAGTCTCTGCTGAGCTTTGAAGGTGTCAAGACCCTAAAATAATATGAACAGCAGGAGCACTAAATCTTTCATTATTTCCCCTTTCCCCTTGAGCATACTGACTTGGCAATAAAGAAGCTGTCATTTACACTCTTCTTTATTGCAAGGTGGATAATAGCCACAGGGAGAAAAAAATAAGCAACTGTGTCAAGTTAGCCTGACTGCCGTTATGATTAATGTGTAATCATTGTGCATTTGCATCTACTCTCTTCTCTACACAGGTACTTCATAGACTGGAAGAGTGATGGGGACAGCTACTTTACAATAGATGGGGCTGAAGGAACCATCGCCACTAATGAATTGTTAGACAGAGAAAGCACCGCGCAGTATAATTTCTCCATAATTGCACGTAAAGTTAGTAAGTATGGCATAGACGGAATCCATGTTATACTGCAGCTTTTGGATTGAACACTCTTAAACGAGTCCCTGCTGAGGCGTTTTTCATTTTTGGACTGACAGCTGAGTGGTCTCCCGGGGAAACTCGGAAAGCTGTGCCTTTCCCTCAGAGCGTCGGTCCGGAGAGGTGGTGACAGCTGCCAGCGAGCCCAGTTTGCAGGGTTGCGTGAATATTCAGTGCTGCCTTTCATTGTGTGACCTCACCTCTTTCCACGCCGTACCCTCAAATCCCCCCCGACTCCCCACTTCTCCTCCACATCGGGTCCCTGTGTATGATTGGGAGCTTCCTTAGCCAGGCAGTAGGAAGTAATTATAACATAAAACCACCCATTCTGAAATATTTCCGGAAGTTGAAGCCTGCGTTTTAAAAATCATCCCTCTTCCTTCTCTCTGCTTTCATTGGAATCTAATTTGTAAGTGAATATCGCTGTGGAATACACAGGTGCTTTAAGTATTCTTCTGCTATAGGAAGCTTACAAAGGATTGCTTGTGTTGATTCCTGCCCGGTCCAGAAGACTATCCCCCTAGACTGAGTGATTATAGTTCTTCTTTGTTTGGCTGGATGGATCAAGGGTATTATCACATTTTCCTAAGGTAACAGATTAGGTGTATGTGGTGCCATCTGGCTACCAGTACAGCCGTTTGCAACAGAAGTGTATCTTTCCAATCCTTCTGCTTATGGTCTCTTGAAAGATTTGGGGAAATCCCTTCTGAGTATCTTTCAGTTTGCTTTGTGCCTATATCATTTTATGCATGCCAATTACTTTGGCAGCTAATTTCACCTTGTGTGTGTGTGTGGGGGGGGGGCGGTGGTAAGAGCTGGCTGTGAATGTTTCTGTCTGAGGGTTTTTTGATCAGTCTCAACTCACTGGGGCACAAAGAAGAAACAGTTTTGTTCATCTTCAGCAACTGATGCAAAACAGGAATAATCAAACACCTATTCCCAGCCTTGGTGATGTTTTTAGCACATTTCACTCCCTTCGGGATATTCTGGTTACTAAAGGTAAGCCTGACATAAATGTAAATGTAGCTTCTGCCTTGGACCTGGGAACAGCCCCCCGTCATGGGAGAAGGCTGGCTACCCTGAGGCTCCCGCAGAATGAGGCCACGCGCCGATGGTCAGGCTCAGCCAGACTCTAGCCCTTCTAACCACGCCTGCCAGTGTTCTGGAAGCATGAGTGAAACCTGGAACCTCTAGTCCCAGCCACTTGCTAGCTGAATACCACAAAATAACTTCTGTCACTACCATGTAAACTGCAATCTATTACCCAGCCGAAGCCTACCCAGATTCTTACCCACAAAATTGTGAGAAATACGAAAAGTGTAATTATTTCAAGCAACTGCAAGTCGGGGCCATTTGTTTTACACAGCAAATAGATAACCACAGGACTCAATGACACTATAAATTAGAACCATGATTCTTTGCTTGTGCGGATAGATTCTCTAGTCCGTTAGAATGGAAAAGAGATAGGGAGGTAAAAATGCAACAATCTCCCTTTTCTGTCCCTACATAGTGTTTGTTCGCCACTGCAGCTATGACTAAAATGGATCGGCAGGAAGGCAGTTGCCCAAATACTGTCTTCTCCTGTGATTTTTATTTATTTATTTAATGCTGGTGGTGTTAGTGGTAGAGGAGAGAGGGTATCTCTCATTCCATCTGCAGAGGAACTTGATCTGAGCACCAGTAGAAGACCTTACAGCTTTTTCATTCCAGCATTCCCCTGGTGCAACAGGCAGTCTTCTTTGGTGATTTAATAGCATAATTTTTCAGGTTCAGCTCCTTTCTGCTGTACTAACTTGACCCTGAGGAAATTCACACATCTTTGTCACGCTAAGTAGGCACATTGCAGGCTACTCTCCTACTGCATCCTCTGTTCTGCCATCTCCTGCCCTCCTTGCTCAGGCTCTGACCCAAGATGATCCAGTCTGGGCAGAGATATCAGCAGAATAGAATGCCAGTCTCCCCTGGAGTCCCTGCCCTCATTCTCTTTGTTTTCCTGCCGCCTCCTTTCACACTTGTCATCTTTCCTCCCTCCAATATCACATCCTTTCACAGTTACATATGCTATTTTGCATTCCTTTCCTGCTAACTTTCAATTATTTCTTTTAAAAATATATTTTTATTGACTTCAGAGAGGAAGGGAGAGGGAGAGTAGATTTAGAAACATCAATGAAAGTGAATCATTGATTGGCTGCTTCCTACATGCCCCCTACTGGGGATGGAGCCCTCAAAACTGGGCAAGTGCTCTTGACTATTATTGATCCTGGGACCCTTTGGTCCTCAGGCTGATCTCTATCCATTGAGCCAAACCAGCAAGGGCAACATTCAATTATTTCATTCATCCAGAATGTTGGGGGCAGTTTAACCAAGTTGTACATGAACATTAGCTTTCATTTCCTAAGATGTTGTGCAGTATAGTGAAACTGACTTGTCCAAGATTTGGAGTATAAGACTTGGACATAGTGCCAACTGACCAGAGGTAGTCTATTCAAATAACTGCTACTCATCAAAGACATGCTATCCATAAATTATTAATTAAAGAATAATGCCCATTCTAACCTAAACCTCCTTATAAATGCACACACAAAACTTGTGCATGTTTTTTGAAGTAGGAGTGGTAGGCCCTGTACCTTAACTCCGGATGAAGGTGTGGATAGTGCATTAGTCACCTGTATTATAGATCTAGAGCAGTGGTTCTCAACCTTCCTAATGTCGTGACCCTTTCATACAGTTCCTCATGTGGTGGTGACCCCCAACCATAAAATTATTTTTGTTGCTACTTCATAACTGTAATTTTGCTACCGTTAATGAATCGTAATGTAAGTATCTGTGTTTTTCAGTCTTAGGCTCTACAGCAGCGGCTCTCAACCTTCGGGTCATGATCCACAGGTTGAGAACCACTAGCAGGGTTGCCTAAGACCATCAGAAAAAACAGATATTTATATAATGATTCATAAGAGTAGCAAAATTACAGTTATGAAGTATCAGTGAAAATAATTTTCTGGTTGGGTGTCACCACAAGATGAGGAACTGTATGAAAGGGTCGTGGCATCAGAAAGGCTGAGAACCACTGCTCTAGGAAATGCCTTCCTTCCCAATGGCTACCCGGGACATAAAACCATCATCACGCTATGAGGGCACTTGTAGGAGCATGTCTGACACCTAAATCTGAGTGTTGAACTTGAACTATTTGGGTAATAGAAGGAGACTGTGGATCCTTATAGTGGAAGCAAGGGACATTGATCCTCAAAGACTTAGATTTTTCAAACTTAGGGAATGCTATTTTAAAAATTATTAATATAATTAGGGCACCTGCTGGCTTTGCCAAACCGATCCACTGAGCTAGTATTTACTTATGTGAAAATTAGGAGACCCAAATGGGTGGAGTGTCATGAATTATGTTGGCCCTTACTGGAATATATGCAGAACTGTGACTTAGAGCCATAAATTATGTAGACACAGAATAAAAGAGTAAGCTAACATTTCTAACATCTCTATCTACCGCTGGTCTATTCTAGTATTTATTTAAAGACCACTGTGTGGATGGATTTTAGAATCCTGAGAAGCCTGCTGGGGTAAACACTATATTTCTGTGTGAAAATCAAGAGGCTACACACACACTGCATTAATTAAATATTCTGCAATAAGAAGAGCTTATTGTTATCCTGGCCAGTTTTTCTCAGTGGTTAGCATGTCGGCCCACAGCCAGCAGGTAAAGAGCATGTACCTCAGTTGCAGGTTCCCTGCCCTCAGTCAAGGCCATGCAGAAGGCAACCGATCAGTGTGTATCTCTCACGTTGATGTTTCTCCTTCTCTTCCCCTCTTCCCTTCCTTCTGCTCTCTCTAAAAATCATCTTCTGGGCTTAATTTGCTTGAGTACACAGAAATTAAAGGTAAAGTTTATTCATATTCTAATGCATAAGGCTATTTTCATTGATTGAACTAGCCAGCTGAGTAGAAAACTATCACCATACTGAATGACTGAGAAATAAACAGCCCATTCTTGCCCTGCAAAGAAGAACAAAATTGTATAAATATACCTTATTGCAGATTGAACTAGCATATGTTTGTCTCTGAATCTTCTATAAAAACTCTCAGGTGAAATGAAATGGTACAATGATTGAACAACTTCCAATTAATTAAAAAGCAGTCATTAATCTGTGTGGTTGCTCTAGTTGGGGATTCAAATAATTTTATTAGAGTTATAGTAAGTTTTTTATGCATTACAACTTTGCTGTTTTTATGGTGTGAATTTTGAGACTTTTTAAAGAGACAGAAGCTCCAAAAATTCATTTCATTTTAATTATCAGAAATTTTTTTCAACATGAAAATATTTTTATTTTATTTTGCTGTTACTATAATAAATATCATTAGGGAAAATAATTAAGAGTATCTTGAACATTTTTATATAATTGTAAAATAAACAGTTGACACAAAAGATAATTTTTTTCTTAGTCATGTAATTATCTGGATGATAATGGATTATTTCCATTCATAAGTCAAAAATCAGTGAATTGACTTACAAAATACTATATTTGGAGAAACTTTTCTATGTATACATATCATTATTACTTGTGATTACATTGTTAGGTAATTAATTTTAGGTCCATTTGGCATATAAATCTATTTTGTTATAAATTCTTTTTAATTCAACATAATACAAGTGATATGATTTTCATATGTATAGAAAAGTCAAACTTTAGGCTTATTATACTTCAGGCTTAACATTAATGCATACATTTGTTTTTATTAACTTTCATAAAATATTATATTACCTGCAAAGCACTATTTGTTTTTGGGTTATAGAAAACAAAGACTGAAGTCTATTATTAAGACTAGTAAAGTTTACAAGTAATTAGAAGTTGACTAAAATAAAGAATTTTAACAAACTCTAACTGTGCAAATTATGCTGAATTATAGAGACTTCAGATTTAAGTGTGCTCTCATATAACCTCCAGGTAGAGGTTGCAAAAGATTATGATTAGGGAGCAAAACAGTGGAATCAGTCAGATGAATAGTTACTCTTAGAGTGCAGATGACTTTTGAGGACTTAATATAATTGATTTTAATTCTAGATTGAAGTTATGTTTTCCCTTCTATTGCTCAAATAATTTCCCTCTTTCTTTTCATGGATACCTTACTTTTATGTGAGTCTAGGTTTTTTATCTACTGTTCTGTAATTACCCACCACCCAACTAACTATATGAAACTATTTTGTATTTTCCAAGAAAGGTAAGTCTGATTATACTAGTCCAGTGTTGGCAACATTTCAGTAGTACCTGTAAGAGTAATACTTTGAAGAGAGAGTCACTTCATTTATATAATTTACATAATGGTAAAAGTTCATACCATTTCATAAAGTCTTGCAATGTATCATTTACATGGAAATAATAATCATTAACACCAATATAATCATAAACTTAATTTAGAAATGTTATCATTTTTCTTCACTAATATATGCTGTGTAAATATAATGGAATTCAAATTTATGTTGTAATACCTTATATTTTATTTTAGACTTACTCAACTGCTTATGGTATACTACCCTAATTATTCTGCAACAGTACTTTAAATCAGTATAATTGCTCCATCAAAATCACATACACAACGGTAATGCTACTCTTATTTGTCTTTTTCTTAATTAGTATCCAATTTTCTTAGGAAATTAAACTACATGATGAGCTTTTTACCTGAAGGTTGAAATTTGGATTTAAATAAAAGGGTATATATAGAAAATGCCTTTTAAACATCACATGCCAAAAATGCAAGGCAAAAGTAGGCAACATTTTTACATGGAAATTTTATTCACATCATGCACTATATTTTATTTAATTCATTTGTAAAAGTGATGATCTCAAAAAATTTAGCAACCTTCTCAAGTACTAAATTCTTAATATTAAGAACATGTATATGTCTCTTATGCTCAAGATGTCATACTCTGCAACAAGTGGATATGTTCATAATTAACAAATAAATTAATAAATTGATTGGCTTTGTACTTGTGTGAAATAATGTTACATCTTAAATGAAAATGTTTGCATCAAACATTTATTTTTTTCAACACATTTATACTTATAATGAATACAAAAGTACCAGTGACATTTTACTACTTTTTTATTGCTACATATGTTGTGTTCAGTGCATAAAGTTCACCAAAAATATGTTCATCAGATGGGCATCAAACAAAGTAAACTAGCAATAAGAATGGCATGTTGTGATGTTAATATGGAAAATAAGCAAGACATTATGCATTCACACAGAAAGGTACAAGGGAAATCCTCACTGTAGGATATGTCTTTCATTGATTCTAGAGAGAGAGAAAGGGAGAGGGAGATAAACAGAAACATAGATGTGACAGAGAAATATCGATTGTTTGCCTCTTAAACACACCCTGACAGAGATTGAACCCACAACCTAGCTATGTGTCCTGACAGGGAATACAACCCATGACCCTTCCGTGCATGGCACAACACTAACCAACTGAGTCACACTAACCAGGACAGTAATTTACTAGTCATACTAACCAGAAGTAATTTACTTCTACATCCTTACATCTGTTTAATTTTTATTTATAAAAAGCCATCTCTCTTTCATTCTCTTTGTAATTTATTATCATTCTTTCCAGGAAGAATCTTTTTGAGAGAGTTATTTAAATATGCAAATGAGATTCTACCAATAATTTTTTAATTATGTGGACAAAACATAAAAAATGTGTGTTTTATCCAGTGAAAAATATTACTATTGGTGATTGGTTCTATGAACTAACCCTGATAGGATGAAGAACCTCATGATAAAATACCAGCTAAAAGGTTGACCTTACTTTGGTGGAGGGTGAGTTTGAGGAATATATGAATGAATGAGTGAATAAATGAGTGAATGAATGAGTAAAATAGAATACCAGTGTAGTGCACTGGTATTTCCCTGCGATTGAAACATTGGTATCTCACTTACTCATCTCTTTCTCATTTATACTTGACACAACACCTCAGTGGGTCATTGGGATTTCAAATGAAAGCTGAATTTTTTTTAAAAAAATGTTATTTTCTGTATAAGCAATAACTGACCAGATTTTTTAATTATCTTTTCTTTATATTTTAACAGGTAACACATTATTAACCAGCAAAGTCAGCATATTGATTAACGTCCTAGATGTCAATGAATTTCCACCAGAAATAGCTGTGCCATATGAAACATCTGTGTGTGAAAATGCCAAACCAGGACAGGTATCGTATCAACATTGTTAATTAAGAGTGTATAAAGGCCTGTTATATGCATGTGCTTTAGGTTGTAAGGCATACATGGATAGGTACACATATAGTAATGAAAGTTTCTGTCTTTAGATTTATGTTGGTGATCGTGGGCCTCCAGGTTTTTCCTACCTTATTATAAATGAATGAATGAGTGAATGAATGAGTAAAATAAAATAAAATAATGGTTATCAGGCATAAACTAATAAGTATATTTCATGCAAAAAGATTATGAATAAAGCAATCTGTTCATCTAGGTTCCAAAAGAAAAAATATGTTGGTATCCTTTAATTTGCTCTATATTTAAAACACCTTTAAGTAGTGTAACTACTCCTTTAAGAAAATAATGAAGTTTTAATTTTTACTTGAAAAAAATCTTAATATTTAAAAGGAGCATATTTTTGGAAAAGAGCATTCTTTAATCTATAGCATTAATTTCATTTTGACTCTCTTCTATGCTGCATAGGACAATTGATGTCCATTACCTAGGGCTTTTAAATCAAATTAAATTTAATTGAAAAATCCATGTTCTGACTAGTACTTGCCCTAGTTCAAGTCTGTGATAGTTGTATGTGGTGTGAGTGGCTGTCATTTTGGTCAGGGAAAATACAGAAACGTTTAGTGGACTATGCTGTTCTAATCCTTCTTTTGATGATTTTGGGGAAACTATTAATTTTATTTCAGCATGACTAGTTTAGTCACATTTTTCTAGGTGATAAACACCTTAAATGTACCCACAATTCACATAGGATAAGCCCAATGCCTGTTTTGGTGTCTGAAATATTAGATGCTGCATAAATGTTTATACAAATACACACCTGATTTAGTTATTTGGTGAGTTATAACAAGTTTTCCTTAATGTAGTCATTTTCTACTTTCCAGATCCTTCCTCCCCATCCCAAAAGTCAATTCTTTATTTTTAAGTAATTAGGGACATTATTTCATATCAATCGGAAACTTGAAAAGCTTTGACTAAATGAAAGACTTTTGGAAATAGAACTCTACTTAAGGCTTCTATGTTTACTTAGTAAATTAAGTGTTTTAAAATTTGGGAGTAGTGGAAGTTACTAGAGATAATTTCATTTTTTTATATCTGAACAAATTGGTAAGAAATATGACACATTCTTTGAGGATCTTTTGCTAATATGCAACTGTTGGGCTTGTGTGCCCTATTGGACTACATTTATATACAAAGCATAACCCTGAAACGCCTCTTGAATTTGCAGAGAGTGTAGTACATGAGCATCTTCTGCTTTTGACCTCAGCCATTCTGCCCTTTACCAAGGATCCATGCATAGGAACTATTTATCTTTTCTGAATTATAATTGAACTAGTGCACAAAATTCGTGCCTGATGTGGGGGAGAATCCCTCAACCCAGCCTGCACCCTCTCCAATCTGGGACTCCTTGAAGGATGTCAGACTGCCCATTTAGGCCCGATTCTGGTAGAATCAGGCCTAAATGGGCAGTCAGACATTCCTCTCACAATCCAGGACCGCTGGCTCCCAACTGCTTGCCTGCATGTCTTCCTGATTGCCCCTAACCACTTCGGCCTGCCAGCCTGATCACCCCCTAACTACTCCCCTGCCAGCCTGATTTATGTCTAACTGCTCCCCTGTCAGCCTGTTTGCCCCCAACTTCCCTCCTCTGCAGGCCTGGTCACCCCAGCAGGCTTAAATGCCCCCAACTGCCATTCCTTGAGGCCTGGTCCCTCCCAACTGCCCTCCCCTGATGGCCATCTTATGGTGGATATCTAGTGTCCACATGGGGGCAAGATCTTTGATCATATAGGGAGAGCCATCTTGTGTGTTGGAGTGATGGTCAATTTGGATATTACTCTTTTATTAAATAGGTTAGTGGCGTGGTGTATGGGCAGGCTTGATCACCCCTAACTGCCCTTCTTTGCAGGCCTGGTCCCTCTCAAATGCCCTCCCCTGCAGACAATATTGTGCTGGCTATCTTATGTCCACATGGAGGCAGGATCTTTGACCACATGGGGGCAGCCATCTTGTGTGTTGAAGTGATGGTCAATCTGCATATTACTCTTTTATTAGATAGGATAGAGGCCTGGTTCATGGGTGGGGGTCAGCTGGTTTTCCCTGAAGGGTGTCCCGAATCAGAGTGGGGTTTTTGGGGGGCATGTGGTGGCCTGGGCAAGGGGCCTATGGCAGTTTGCAGGCCTGCCACACCCTCCAGCAACCCAAGCAGAGGCCCTGGTATCTGGGATTTATTTATGTTCTGCAATTGAAACTTTGTAGTCTGGAGTGGAGATCTAATCCAGCTAGAGCTGCAGAAACTTGACTTCCTCCATTGCCAGGACAACCCTAGCCTCCTGCTCTCTCCAGCTCTGTGGCTGCCATCATTATCTTCTATAACTGAAACTTTGTAGCATTGAATGGAAGCCTAGGCTGGCAAGGGCAGGAGGAAAACTTGACTTCCTCCATTGCCAGGGAAACCCAAGCCTCCCTCCTGCTCTCAGTGGTTGCAGCCATTTTGGTTGGGTTTATTTGCATATTTGCTCCTCATTGGCTAGAGGGTGTTGCTGGTGGGCATGGCTGGTGGCTATAGCAGAGGTGTGGTCAATGTGCATATTACTCTTTTATTATATAGAATATGTATGTGTATATGTGTATATATATATATATATATATATATATATATATCAAAATAAAAAACAGAAAAGGGAAAAAGATGAGGCTGTGTATACCAGTAAACTTTTATATATTGGATCAGTAAAGATTTATATGGTAGTTATTTTCCTTAGGGCAATTATTCACAAGGGATAATTCCAAGTAAGTGACAATTTATGCCTAATTGTCATGTCTCTTTGGTGTTGAATGACTTTTTTTTATTTGAAAGTTATATTCTTGATACGCATTAATGTTACATACATTTGATTTAGTAAGTAATTATGCTGCTTGCAAGTAGTCAAAAGAAAAAACCCTCAAAAACAGTTATTAGTGCTCCAATAAGTTAGATTTTATGGATGAGATATAGTAATCTGAGTATATGGATTTGTGTGAAGTTAAAGTTTTACAGGATCTGTATGGTGGTTCTTTGGCTAAATTACCACATTCCATGATCTTACCTTTGGTGTTAATAATTAAAGTCTCACTTATGATAATTTTGCAACTGATTCACACAGAACCGAAGAACTGGAATTCTCATTTAGGACGAGTTTGTCAAATTACAAATTACTGACATTGCACCAGACACTCAAACTCTTTGTGTGTGTGTCTGTGTGAGTGTTTGTACGCACACACATCTACATCAGAAGGTTGATCAGGGTCATCTACATCAGAAGGGTGATCAGAGTCATAAAATTTAAGTATGAAGTTAAAACAAAAAGTAGTAGGTTAAATCACATGTTTAAGGGCATTAATCTCAGATGACATGATGCATGCTTTACTCTCTTGGACCAGGATATAGTATTCTAAATCTAAGGTCCTTCTTTGGGTTCAAATAAAGTCAAGAACACAATCACTAAGCGAGCACAAGGCTCTCACCTTCTCATACAAATTTTCTGAAATTCATTCTGATGCAAAGCCATTGAATATATTAATAACTGAATGCCTCAAAACCATTCTGAGATGCTTATTTAAGAAGGGAATTATCAATTTCATAGTTGGGTTCTCAGAAATAAATTTTAATCTCCAAATTCTTAAAGTCATTTTAATGAATTATCAGAATTTTAACTACAACAAAACCTAATGGGTACAATTTAGGAACAAATTTGAAACTGGATGAAAACTGCTTTCTTCTTAAGAAAAAAAAACAAGTGAAAAATATGTACTTTTACCCATTGAAGGACGTCAAATAACAACAGAAACAAATGTGCATCCTTTGTATCTCTCTCATTCTCACCAAATAACTATTTTAAAATTTTGCTAATGTTAGGGTTTTTAAATATTCACAGATTTTGTCCCAGTAAGCATTTTCATACTTTGCTTCAAAAGCACTTATTTCATCTCATTTAAAATGCAATTAAGTACACTTTAATTTTATTTTGCTTATTGGTGAGTACATTAAATGCCATTAAGCATTTGAGTTATGGAGATATTGATTTGTACATTAAAATTATTTTTAAATAATTGATCCACTGATATGAATCCTCAATGTGTCAATTCTGTTTACTTACTTGCCACATGAAATGAATATTTTAGCGTGGAATGTAAAATTCCCTTTGAAACTGATGACTGACTTCAAGTTTCATCTCCACGTTGTTTCAGATCATTCAGCTCGTCAGTGCTGCTGACCGAGATCTTTCCCCTGCTGGGCAGCAGTTCTCCTTTAGAGTATCACCTGAAGCTGCCATCAAACCAAATTTTACAGTCCGTGACTTCAGAAGTAAGTACCACATAAAAATTTACCTGTTACCATGTAACTTTGCAAAAGGACACAAAAATAGGACACCAATACTTTTCCTACAAGCACTTCAATTTATGAAATATGACAATACATATATGAGAAATACAAAATTCCAGGTAGCAGTAGATGAAATATTTAGAATGCTATTGTCTTGGACTATTCCAAATAAATATTGCTATTATTGATTTTATGAAAAATAAAATATTTTGTAATGAAAATGGTGATTAGTTGTAATTCATGGTGATGTTCAAAAATTTTATGAATTTTAATGGTATTAACATTTTATTTTCCCTTAGATGTTACTCTAACATTCAAATTTTAAAGTTTATATATAGACACTAGTGGCCCAGCCTGCACCCTCTGCGATAGGGGACCCTTTAGGGGATGTCTGACTGCTGGTGGGCAGTTGGATAGCCCTCTTGCATTCTGGGACCACTGGCTCCTAACTACTCACCTGCCTGCCTGCCTGATTGCCCTTAACTGCCTCTGCTTGCCTGCTTGCCTGATTGCTCCTAACCCCTCTGCCTGACTGACTGCCTGATTGCCCTTAACCCCTCTGCCTACCTGCTTGTCTAATCACCTCTAACCTCTCTGCTTGCCTGTCTGATAGTCCCCAAATGCCCTCTCCTGCCAGCCCAATCACCCCCAACTATCCTTCACCGGCTGACCTGACCCCCCTAACTGCTCTCCCCTGCCAGCCTGATTGCCCTAAACACCTCTGCCTTGGCCTTGCCACCATGGCTTTGTCTGAAATGACATCTAGAAGGTCTCCAGAAGGTCTCCTGGTCTAATTAGCATATTACCCTCTCATCAGAACAGATAATTTGGGGGAGAGGGAGGAAATCAAGTGTTAATATAAAATAATGAATTGATATTTGTTGTGTGTTTAAATAATAGGTTGTAAAGTAAGATTTTTTTGCAGATTCATACTTGTATTAATTTGTCCTGCTATTATGTGAGAAAATATTCACAGAAGCATTTTTTCTATATGAGATTTTGATGTCATAAAAAATAGGTAAACACACCTCTTTCTTTTTTTTTTACACCATATTGTATTCTTTCTAAATAGCAAATGTAATTCTTTTATGAGAGAAGAATGAGAGAAGAAGAATGTTTCTTTTTTCTCTAAGGATTATTTTTATTTTGGGGGGCATCTTTCATGATAAAAGAATTAAAATATGATGTATTTTATTAATTTAGGAAGAACTTCATAATGTTTAGCAGACATCCACTTTGAGGTGAACTCATAATAATTATCCTATCTAATAAAAGAGTAACATGCAAATGTGACCATACCTTGGCTCCTGATTGGCTATGCTACCAGCCAATCAGGAGCAGGGGGCAGGCCAAGCAGAGGGGCCAAGCTGCACGAGGGCTGGACCCCAGGGTTGGAGACGAAGCAGTAGTGGCGATGAGCGCCAGTGCGCCCTGGCTGCCCAAGCTGTGTTCCGAGGCAGCTGGGCAGGGGCAGCAGCTGGGAGCACCCTGCGGCCTCAGCATGCTCTGCGTAGAGGTGATGGGCATGCCCTGTGGTCCCCACGCACTGTGCACAGAGGTGGTGAGCGTGCCCCCTTGCCCCTGTGTGCTGTGCACAGAGGCGGTGGGCTGGTGGAGTGCCCCATGGCCCCCACAAGCTGTGCACAAAGGTGGCTGGGCAGGGAAGGTGGCTGGGAGCACCCTGTGGTCCCCGTGCACTGCTAGTAGAGGTGGTGGGTGGGGGGAGTGCCCACGGTCCCTGCACACTGTGCACTGAGGCAGCTGGGTAGGGGTGGCTGCTGGGAACACCCTGCTGCACTGAGGCAGCTGGGTAGGGGTGGCTGCTGGGAGCACCCTTCTGCTCCCATTTACTGCACAGGGAAGTAGCAGGGCCAGACCTGGCCCCCGGGCGCTGAGCATGGAAGTAGCAGTGAGCGCCCACTCCCTGGGGCTGGGTGGCCACAGGCAGCTGGGACTGAGCTGAGCAGGGAGATGGCTGGGTGCCCAAGGTCGGCTTTAGGCCTTGGGCAGGCTGGGGGTGAGCCATCAGTTTGACATCCCCTAAGGGCTCCCAGTATGTGAGAGGGGGCAGGTTGGGCTGAGGGACCACCCACCTCCAGTGCACAAATTTCGTTCATAGGGCCACTAGTCTTATCATAAATGTCATGTTTTGCAGACAACACAGCTGGAATTGAAGCCAGAAGAAATGGATATAGCCGGAGGCAACAAGAGCTGTATTTCCTTCCTGTTGTGATAGAAGACAGCAGCTATCCTGTCCAGAGCAGCACTAGCACAATGACTATTCGAGTTTGTAGATGTGACTCTGATGGTACCATCCTGTCTTGTAATGTGGAAGCAATTTTTCTACCTGTAGGACTCAGCACTGGGGCTTTGATTGCAATCCTGCTGTGCATTGTTATACTCTTAGGTGAGTTTCAATATTAACCATTTCTCTTTTTTCCCTCCTCCCCTCCTCTTGTCCTTCCCCTCCCCCTCTCTTTCCTCCTCCCCTTTCTCCCCCTCCTCCCCATTCTACCCTTTCTATCCCTCCTCCTCCTCTCTCCCCTCCTCTCCTCCTCCTCCTCCTCCTCCTCCTCCTCCTCCTTCTCCTCCTCTTCTTCTTCTTCTTCTTCTTCTTCTTCTTCTTCTTCTTCTTCTTCTTCTTCTCCTTCTTCTTCTTCTCCTTCTTCTATTATTCTTCTTCTCCTTCTTCTTCTCCTTCTTCTTCTCCTTCTTCTCCTTCTTCTCCTTCTTCTTCTCCTTCTTTCTCCTTCTTCTCCTTCTCCTTCTCCTTCTTCTTCCTTCTTCCTTCTTCTTCTCCTTCTCCTTCTCTCTTGTTCTCTCTCCCTCAAATTATGTCCTCAAGTTACAATGTAAATCAATGTTTCTTCACTGAGATGCTATATTGGGTTAGAAGGAAAGTTGTCTATTCATATTGAATTATATTTTTATGAAAGTTAATTTTCTATTTTAGATATATAGCATCAGGTGGAAATAAATAACATAATCAAAATTGCAAAAGTTTGTTCAAGCCTTAGAGAATTTCCAAACAATAAAAGTTTGTGGAACTTGCCACAATGAAATTTTCTATAACAAATATCCTATTTACTGTAATGGCTTCTCCACTTATTTTACATCCTAGTGATTATTACTCCCTAAAATGCTGTATAGCCATTAAAAATACACCAGATGAATAATGGCTCTCAAACATTAGTCTAATAAATACTAGTAAAGAAAAGAGGAAGGAAAAAAAGAAATAAAGTAAGGAAACCTCTAATTTATTTTTTTTCTGTCCAAACACCCCACAGAAGTAATTTTTATTCCACTTTTCTCACATCTCTTCACATCAAAATTCTAGCCATTTCCACTGGAACAGAAGAGACCACACTGAACTATCTAGTAGCATGCCAGATGAAAGGGATCAAAGTAAATGTATTCTGTAACATCTCTGGGAGAATAAACACAAACCTAGTTAGGGATTTCCCGCTTCCATCAACTCTTCAGCTGACTTTATTTCTCAAATTAATTTATTGCCAGACTAAAAAAAAGTGAAGAGAAATTTGCTGGGGTTATTTTAGTCACTATTTTAAATTCAAATTGGACACTGTAGAATCAGTTTATATATGAATGTTTATTATTTAACCACACAAAATCCTGACAAATATAGACAACCCCCTTTATTTCTAGGATTGGAAACAAAATTTAAAAAAAACAGTGGGAGGTAAAGCATGGAGTAAGGCATTACATAATAGTTTGTGAAGAACAATTTCTGGGTCATAATCTCACTTGGCTTGGAGGGCAAAGTTCTAGTCTAATTTACATGATGGAAATATTAATTCCACACAAGCACCCTGGTGTGTAGAACAAAGTATTTTCATATTTTTATAATTCATGGTAAATTACATCTAGCATCTGTTTGTGCTGATGACAGAAACCTTAAAAGGGAAGATTCAAAATAATATTCTCACATCTGAAATAGAATGTGATCAATTAGGTGTTTAACTTCAAATCAACCAGTTCTCTCTCACACTCTCTAAATGTTCTTCGAATCATAGAGTATGTGCATATCAACCTAACACGAGGGGACATATTCTGGATGCTTGCCTTTGGCCCTGAGTGCTGTTACAGTGTAGCAGTTATTTTTGCTCAGGTCAACCTTATGCATTGCCATCCATCACTTATTCATCCAGACACTTACTGAGCGTTGCCCCTGCACCTGCACTGGCCTACATTTGTTACTTTGCTAGTATATAACAGTAAGTGTTGGCACTCTTAGTCTTGTCATGGGGTCTGCTTAAAAGTCCATCCATGATTTGACCTCCTTAACTAATCTCAGACTCTTTTAAATCTTCCAGCTTATTCTTAACTATTTTCATATCCTTCCTAGGTAAGGGGAAGCATAAGAACCTTGTGGTGCTTGGATACCTTTAAGGCTGCCTCAGGCACATCTATGTAGTCTCCTTCTCCATCACAGCAACTCTAAAGCTACTTTACATGCCAGGCTCTCTGTGACGTCTGCAGCCTCTCATGTACTCCCTAGGGGGAATAAACAAAGACTCCCTTTAGTTCTGAAAGTTGCCTAAACTCTGGGAGGAGCCTATTCTGCGGAGCTCTACCTATATCTCCCCTCTCTCTTCAGTTCATCAAACTCTAATTTTTATTAACTGAATCTTCTAGTCTTTGCTATGGTAAATTGAACAAGTTTTGTCTTTCGACTATTGCCATCACTATGGACAAGAGGGGATATATGGCAAGTAAAGCTGAGTGCTGACTTCATGGTTTGAGTCTGCTTATTTACCCATAGAAGAGATAAGCATGATTTAATGATGGTGATGAGTCAAGTAGAAACAAAGAGATATTCAATAATGAGTGTATATAAGTTAACTATTTCAAAGTATTATCATGCTTTATGAAGGTAATATGGATACCAGGCATTTGGCTTGGGAAATAGTAGGACACATAATTTAAATTATTAGAGCTCTTAGTTAAATGGTTTATAAAACTAAGGCTTTAACAGAGTATATTCTCTTTATCTCTTGCTCATTTATTGCTTTCAAAGATGATTTTCACAGGAAGACTTGTGTTTATTTCATTTAAAAAGTTAACATAATTGAGAAATCTAGATATGAATAATAGCTAAATATTAATATAATATTCACACTTTATAATATCAATGCTATACAGTTCTCTATATATTTACAAAAAAACAATGCTTTTCTTTTTAAAATATATTTTATTGAACTCAGAGAAGGTCAATGATGAGAGAGCATCATCAACCAGCTGCTTTGTGCACGCCCTACACTGGGGGCAGAGTTTGCAACTGGCGCATGTGCCCTGACCAGGAATTGAACCATGATCTCCTGGTTTATAGGTCAATGCTCAACCACTGAGCCGCTCTGGCTGGGCAATAATATTCTTCTTTTTGTAACTTCATAAAACCCTTATTACCAGACACTAAAATATTTAGATATAATGCATGTTAATATTTTATATAACAAGGCTATAACTGTTTGAGTCTGTGAATAATGTGGCTATGATTTCTTATTATAATTTCAAAATAAGTTTCCGTTCAGGCAGTGAAAAATGTAAGCATAGATCTGATTCTCATTGATTTCGGTGGCAGTATGTTATTAAGTAAAATCAGCCAGCCCCGATCGATTTTATTTTTATGAGAGATGAACTGACATGTTCTCCACTCTCCATTTGTTTGTCCTCTAGTCATAGTGGTGCTGTATGTCGCTCTGCGAAGGCAGAAGAAGAAAGACACCCTGATGACCTCAAAAGAAGACATCAGAGACAACGTTATCCATTACGACGACGAGGGAGGCGGGGAGGAGGACACCCAGGCTTTCGACATCGGTGCTCTGAGAAATCCAAAAGGGATGGAAGACAGCAAGATCCGCAGGGATATAAAGCCAGACTCCCTCTGTTTACCTCGCCAGAGACCCGCAGTGGAAGATCACACAGACATAAGGGATTTCATTCATCAGAGGCTGCAGGAAAACGATGTGGACCCAACCGCCCCACCGTATGATTCTCTGGCAACATATGCCTACGAGGGAAATGGGTCCGTGGCAGACTCCCTCAGCTCCATAGACTCTCTCACCTCGGAACCTGACCAGGACTATGACTACCTGACAGACTGGGGACCCCGCTTTAAAGTCTTGGCAGACATGTTTGGCGAAGAAGAGAGTTATAATCCTGATAAAGTCACTTAGAGGAGAAGCCAAGAACTGTATCCACAGGAGAAACTTAAGGGGAAAAAATCACAGACACACAGACACACACACATGCACACACACACACACACACACACACACACACACACACACACACACACAAGCTTTATAAGACAAGATTTCTTTGAGTATCTGGTTTCTAGCAAGTTGCTATATTTATCATATTGTCAGTTTTGCTTTGTTCTGCCAACACAAGATAAATCCTATTAGATGTACTTGCTTGGTTTGGTTTTGTTATTTTGGAAACACACTGAGACAAGCTCAGGCCTATTAAATACAATTTACTGACATGACAACCTAGAATGAAGATAGCTAGGTGGCATCATGGTGGAAGAGTGTTAGATTTTTCTTAATTCCACTAAAGTGCCTATTGAAACTCTTATCATCGGAAGTGGTGTACAGTACACTCCGCTGTGATGGCATGGCAGGACTCAGAGACACAGAGGACACAAAACAAAGACACCGTCTTTATATGCCAAGGAGCAATAGCAACATGCTGACTTCTCATTCCTTTTGAGAGGGAAAAAAATCATACTTTCTGAACTCCATCTTCTTAGAATTCAAAATTTTTAAAAACTGTATGCCAAAACACATTTGTTTTCCCCACCCTTTCAGAAAATGGAAATAAATGTGATGTTAAATTCAATATGTAAGTTCTGAATTTTAAAAGTAATGTTTGATCTTACCATTACTTCATATTAAGCTAGTCATTAAAATGTTGCTTTTTATCAAAAAAATAAACTTTTGAAAAATGAAATTTAAAAAATTCCTCTTTATAAAGAGAGGCCTCAGGGCTAAACTCCACATTAAAATAAGCAGTGGTTTTGTGTTAATACTGTGCTGGTGGTGTGTAGAAGGTTGGTTTTAACAAGTGACCAGATCATTGAAGTCTTTATTCATAGATAAAACTCTAACTTGTCTTTTTATGAGAATGTTTTGTTCTTTTTTTGTGGGGGGGAGTTTTGGGGGGAGAAGGGAAGCTCCATTAATTTCAACAAGAAAAAAAAATTATATAGCTTCTCAGGATTTCTTATAAGCTAGTAATTATGTGATGACTAAATAAAATAAAATACATATCAAATAATTCAGGAAAGAATTATAGCATCCCTAAAAAGAATTTATTATACAATACTAAACAAAAACTATCAGGGACTTCAGAAAACTCAAACCAATAACTAACTCCTAAAATAAACACAATTGAAAAGCCAGACAATTTATTTACTTATTTTATTAACATGGATTTCAACTTTGTGAGCATCGTTGTTATATCGAGGCTCAGAATTGTTTTGTTACACTATTATCTTCAATAGTTTTAATATAAATTATTGCTACAACTATTTTGTAAATAACTTTTACTGTTTAATTTGATACAGATTTCTAAGAAATATTAAATTTTAAAGCATTTAGACAAACTGTACACATACATTATTTTCAAATGAACTATGCATTAGCTAAAAATGTACTTAACAAACCAGATAACTATCAAGTAAGATAAGTATTTTTTCTTAATATTTAAAGTATATAAGTGACTACAGAAGTATTGAAACTATATGTAGGAAAAATTGTTTATAGATCTATTCTGATCTATCCATCATATCTAACTCTATTTATGAAATATTTATGAATATATTTATATTTGCAGGGTTGTGAAAATAAAAATTCACATTGGGGGAAAACAAATAGGAAAGTAGATAATCCAGGACACTTATATTAAGTCCTATTCTTTACTAAGTGCTTACTTCAAAATATATAACTAATAACTTTGCTGTGGCAATTTGGCATTTTGAATCTGCATTTCCCATCCCTTTTTGTGGGTGTCTAATACTGGTACTTGACTGCTGTTTCTATTAGGGACAATAGAAAATTGTTGACCTCATTTTCATTCGCCCACGACCTCACCCCTGGGGACTGCATTAAAATACTCGTGTAGCCTAATAATTTTCAGTATAATATGTTTTTTTTCTTTATTAAGGTATTATATATGTTCTTATTCCCCCAATATCCACCCCCACTAATGCCCTCACCCCCTGTTGTCTGTGTCCTTGGTTAGGCTTATATGCATGTATACAACAAGTACTTTGGTTGATTTCTCCCCCTTATCCCCACCCTCCCATGCTTTGGAAAATATTTATTTTTTAAAAGCTGGTGATATGATAACTCTACTAGAGAAAAAAAAATAAAGGCAACTTCTGGCTCTCTCCTTGCAAAATGATTTGATGCATATGCCTTTCCAGAAGGTTGAAGTGCAAGATCACCAGGGCTGACAAACTAGTTCTTGCCAGGAATTACTACATTTTGCATCTTGCTAGAGAATCTAACTGCTGTTGCACACAGCAATACAGCAGAAAAATGGTGGCTTGGAGAAAATTTGGGAGGGGCAGGTCATTGTAAGCCACAGGACTGAGAAAATAAGCAAAAACATAAAACTGGTGGATCTTTTCTCCAAACTATTAAGTTTTTTTAGGTACTTCCATCTTTTATTTTTGCTACACCGCTGCATTATTTTGCTAGGGTGCCATAACAAGCTACCACAGACTGGGTGGCTTAAACAGCAGAACTTTATATCCTCCTAGTTCTGGAGGGAAGAAGTCCAAGATCAAGGAGTCCAAAGAGTTGTTTTCTTCTAAGGCCTGCTCTCATTGGCTTGTAAATGGCCATCTTCTCTGCTTCATGGCATTCCCAATGTGCCAATTCCTCTTCTTTTATTAACACCAGTCATACTGAGCCTATTCACAGGACCTCTTTTTACTGGTGTACTGGTGGTTTGGACTTCAATATATGAATTTGAAGGCTAACCAATTTAGCCCATATGAAGCACACAGATATTAATAGAATTTAAAAAATTATTTGATCTGCAACAAGCAACCAAACAAATAAACATGTGGAAAATAAAATCTTGAATAGGAATAATTTTAGGTCCAAGGGAAAACCATAGGAATGATTTGTTGAAAAGAAGTCTTTGCTTATAAATTGGAAGTATGGGATATCTTTTAAACTATAAAAAGCACTAAAATTAATGTTTCAAGACTTATAATATTTTAGATTCCTTTTCTTATTTTTAATAATAGTAACTGGCATTCATTAAGCAATATAAAAATGTTTAGAACTTACATGGGGAATTTTGGCCATTAATGGTGGTTTTCCTATAGTTTCATAATTACATTGAATGTTTACTTTCACAGAAATATGTACTTATATATTTAACTAATGTATTTTACTGATATATTTATAAAATTCAATCTTTAATTGTTCTCAAAGAAGTATTCCATCAACACATAAGAGTGAAGCAATGATGCACTTGACATAATATAAAATTGCTTTTGTACCAAATTCTATCCCTAACTGAAAATGTCATATGGAGCAACAATTTAGCCTCCTTCCTTCTATTCTTTTGGTAAAATTAACGTGTTGCTCTTGCTATTAACTGACTTTCTTCTAAAACTTCTTGACTCTTAAGTTGCATTAGAATTACATGAATGTCATTAAATAATAAATAATTATGTAATTACAAATTACATAAAACTGATAATCATAGAGATCTTAAAACATAATATGAATATAAAAATCTTTGCAGTATGGATTTGGTTGATTTTACATTAACTCACCACACATCACATCAAGAGAACCATGTCACTGTTTTTTAAGTAATAACTGTCAAAATACTTTAGCAAGCATAGAGATGTATATAGGAAGAGTGAGAAAATTCAGTGTTAAAATAACTAGAGCTCAAATCTTAAGCCCCAGCGGGGGGGGGGGGGGGGGGGAAGGGGGGAAGTGATAGGAAGAAAATATTAGAAGCCTTGTGTTATTTTCTGTCAAATAGAAGAACATTTTAGACATCCTTTTAAGTTTCGTTAACTATTATACTAAAATGAGAATTCCTAAAAGCAGATGTAATATGGAGACATTATATTTGAATTGGGCCCCAAATTGACTGTAAAGAGTTAAGAATTTGTCAGTGAGTAACATTAGTTTGCTAAAATAAAAAGGTGATTAGAAAAATAATTGTATAAATCTTCCCATGTTTGAAAATTTCTCTTCACCAAATTTGTAGTTTGTCTAGCTACCCAGTGTTCTTTTAAATGTTTTTTTTAAAAATATATTAAGGTGTTTTCTATCACATTCTAGCATCCAATCCAACTTATGAAATAGAAAGATGCAGATCATTCCTTTGTATATAATAAGATTTTTTTTCTTGACAGTATTCATATTTTTTCTTGTCCTTGGTGTTATGATGTTGGCACTAATACATTAAGATGAGTCTGTTGTCATTGTCAGGAGTAGACACTGAACCCTTTCCATGGGGAGCCTTCCATTTCTTCAGTTTGGAGAGATTTCCTTGTATTCATTCTTTGATTGGTTCCTACCTTGTATTTTTTCTGTTTGGTACTTGTGGAATTTTTAATATTTATTTTTTTAATGTCCTAGTCTTGACTTAATTGTACTATCATTTAAATTTGCATCATATATTTTACTAGAGGTCCAGTGCACAAAATTTGTGCCCTCCCTTCTGCTGGCTGGCCGAACTCCCAGACAACTCCTGGTTGAGGGGACAATTTCCATACTACGCTTTTATTATATAGGATTCTATTTTCATGATTAGCTTTTCATCTTTGTCTTTCAGTTCTAATGATTTGCCTTGCAGTGATTTAATTTTAATTTCAGGAACTTTTTGTTGTGTTATTCTGTTCTCTTTTATTTGTTATTCTGATCTTGATTTATATCATTTGTTCTTTCACTCTTTTTTTTTTCTCACACTCATTTTTAATTTTTTTTTATAGTTTAAAGCATTACATAAATCTTCTTTTCCCCCATTGATCTCTCCCCGGCTACCCCCACCCCTCAACACATGTCCTCCCACTACCACCCCTGTCTGTGTCCATTGATTATGCTCATATGCATACATACAAGTCTTTTGGTTGATCTCTTATACCCTCACCCCTGTCTTCCCTCATTGGTTGAACAGTCTATTCCATGCTTCTATGACTCTGGTTCTATTTTTGTTGATCAGTTTATGTTGTTCACTATATTCCACAAATGAGTGAGATCATGTGAAATTTATATTTCTCTGACTGGCTTATTTCATTTAGCATAATGCTCTCCATTTCCATCCATGCTGTTGCAAATGGTAAAAGTTTCTTCTTTTTATGTCAGCATAGTATTCCATTGTGTAGATGTACCACAGTTTTCTAATCCACTCATTTGCTTATAGGCACGTAGGCTGTTTCCAAATCTGAGCTATTGTAAATTGTGCTGCTATAAACATAGGGGTGCATATATCCTTTCTGGTGTTTCTGTTTTCTTAGGATATATTCCTAGAAGTGGGATCAAGGGCCAAATGGGAGTTCCATTTTTAGTTTTTTGAGGAAACTCCATATTGTTCTCACAGTGGCTGTACCAGTCTGCATTCCCACCAGCAGCGCACAAGGATTCCTTTTTCTCTGCATCCTCGCCAGCACTTGTCTTTTGTTGATTTGTTGATGATAACCATTCTGACAGGTGTGAGATGATAACTCATTCTTATTTTGATTTGCATCTCTTGGATAATTAGTGACTGAGCATGTTCTCTTGGTCTGCTGTATGTCTTTTTCAAAAAGTGTCTATTTAGGTCCTTTGCCAGTTTTTTTATTGGATTGCTTATTTTCCTTTTGTTAAGTTGTATAAAATCCCTCCCTATAAATTTTGGAAATTAAACCTTTATCTAAGATGACATTGGGAAATATGTTCTTGTTGTTTTGTTGATTTTTTTTTATGCTTGCGGAAGCTTTTTATTTTGATGTAGTCCCGTTTGTTTATTTTCTCCTTAGTTTCTATTACCCTAGGAGCTGTATCGGTAAATATATTTCTGATGATGTTAGATGAAGCTTTTCTTTCTTTTTAAAAATATATTTATTGGGGTGACATTGGTCAATAATATTACATAGGTCTCAAGTATATATTTCTATGATACATGATCTGTATATCGCATTCAGTGCCCACCACCCAAAGTCAAATAATCTTTTATCACATGTAGTTGATCCCCTTTACCGATTATTACACCCATTCCCCTTCCCTCTGGTAACTATCATACTATTTTCTGTATCTATAAGCATTTGTTTTTTCTTGTTTATTCACTTGTTGCTTTCAGTTTTATATCCCACACTAGAGGCCCAATGTACAAAAGTTGTGCACTCAGGTTGGAGGGAATTAGGGGGTCCCTCAGCCGGACCTGTGCCCTCTCGCATTCTGGAAACCCTTGAGGGATGTCCAACTGATGGCTTTGGCCCAAGCTGTCAGTTGGACATCCTTGGCACTGCCATGGAGAGGCTCCTGCCACCACCACTGTGCTCGCTAGCTGTGAGCCAGGCTTCTGGCTGAGTGGCGCTCCCCCTGTGGGAGTGCACTGACCACCAAGGGGCAGCTTGTGTGTTGAGTGGGATCAAGATGAAACTGGCTCTCTGACATCCCCAAAGGGGACCCAGATTGCAAGAGGATGCAGGCCAGGTCGAGGGACACCACAGATCAGAGCTAGGGAGGAATATGGGAGGTTGGCCAGCCAGGGTGGGACCATGGGAGGGCTCCGGTGTATGTCTAGCCTGTCTCACTCAGACCCAGTAGACCAGACCCCAGCAGCAAGCTAACCTGTCAGTTGGAGTGTCTTCCCCTGATGGTCACTGGATGTCATAGCGACTGTCAACTGGTTAACTGTCTGCCCTCTGGTAGTCAGTGCACATCATAGGGAGCAGTTGAGCAGATAGCATATTACACTTTGAATGGTTGAATGGATGGCCACACACTTAGCATATTAGGCTTTTATTATATAGGATATGAATAAAATCAGATGGTTCTTAACTTTGTTTTCTTCTCATTTTCAAGATCCATCGATGTTGTCACAATGGCAGTATTTCATTTTTTCTTATGGATGAGTAGTGTTCCATTGCATATCGATATACGACTACTTTATCCAATTATCAAAGCACACTTGAGCTGTTTTCATGTTGTGGTCACTGGGAATAATGCTGCAGTGAACATAAGGGAGCATATATCTTTGCAAATAAATGTTTCAAACATTCTGGGTAAATACCCAGAAGATGCATTACTGGGTTATATGGTAACTCTATTCCTATTACTGTGAGGAACTGTTTTTCATAGTGGCTGTACTATAGTTTACATTCCCAGCAATGAATGAATATTTTTCTCTATTCTTCACTTATTTATTCAATCATTTATTTATTTGAATATGAACTCAGATATGCATTGTATACTTTTTTTTTCATAACCCAGTACTACTATATTTATAAAGCTATTTTATTTGGTAAGTGTGCCTTTTACATAGCCTGTTATTGCTTGTTTTTTGTTTCAGTTTATTTGATTATATGTCTTGAGCACTTTCTCACTATCTGCCACTACAAGTTCCAGAATCAACTTGTATATTTTCTGCCCTACTTGTAGAATCAGCCATTCGTCACAATATCTTTGTATCCTTTTATTGAAAAATTGTATTTTCAATAAAAGGTCTAGATTTTAAGTGTGCTCCTTGCTACTGAGGTATTTGTGATTCTAGGTCCTCTCAGATAACAGAGCAAGAAAATACATCGTATACCAACCTCTATACAAGCATACTTCTATATATATAACCATCTGTAACTTTATTAAACAAAAATTTGTTCATGCTAACATCTCCAATTCTAATACATTATCACCGGGATCATGCTACATCATTAAGTATAGCCCCTTCTCTCTCCCGCATACATGTAAACTCTTACTCCAAAACTAAGAAACTTGCTTCCCAATATCTGCTTTTCATTCACTGGATGGTTTGATTTTCAGCATACACACATACAATATGTCAGAATTGTGAACAGCTTGATCAAGTTGTTCTGCTTTATTCTTATTGACTCTCCTCATTCCCAGAGTCACTTAAGTCACAACCTTTTCACTCTACCAGCTTCAGTGAGCTTGTTTCATCTTTTAGTTGAACATACTATATTGTCACATTCTGCATTCAATCATTAGATTCTCTAGCCTGCTAAAACTATATATATTTAATTTGCATACATTAAGGTTAACTTTTCATGCTGTAAAGTTCTATAGATTTTGACAAGCACATAGCGTTGTGCATCCATGATTACAGTCCCATCGATAATTGTTATACCATTTTAAAAATAATCCTCTGTGCTTCACCTACTCAACGGCTCTCTCCCCAACCCCTGTTAACCACTGGTATGTGTAGTGTCTTTATAGTTTTACCTTTTCCAGACTATCATACAAATGGAATCAAACAGTGTGCAGCCTTTTCACACTGACTTTTTCACGTATTAATACAAATTAAAGACATTCATGTTTTTGTGTGTATCAGTAATAATAATTCATTTATAGTTTCGATTATTAATGGCTCATTGTCTTTTATCGCTGAATATCATTCTATTTTATGGAGGCAAATTTATTTGGAGCTGAATTTTATGAAAATTAGATTGTGTGTGTTAAGCACTTTTTTTTGCTGATGAACATTCAATTGTTCCAGCACACTGTTGGAAAGACAATCTCCGTTCTGCACTGAATTTTTTGACCTTTTAGATTTGTGTGGATTTATTTCTGGACTCTCTATTCAGTTCCATGTTTCTCTGTCTATTCTTTTGCAAAATCATGCTGTCTTGATTACTGTTGCTTTATGTAAGTCTTGAGATCTTGAGTGTGAGCACTCCAACTTAGTTCTCCAGTGTTGGATTGGTTATTCCAGAATTTTTGTTTCCCTTATAAACTTTAGAGCCAATTTGTTTATATTTATAGGGTAGCTTGTTGGGATTTTGATAGGAATTGCATAGAATCTATAGATCAAATTGGAAGGATTAACAATAATCTGTCTTCCAGTCTATAACACACACTATCTCTCCTGTGATTTAGATGTTCTTTGAATTCTACCTTAATTTCTGCAATTTTCTGCATATAGAAATTACATATAATTTAGTAGATTTATAAATAATTATTTTCTGGTGAGTATTATAAATGTTATATTAAAATTTTCATTGTTACTGCTGATAATAGGGAAACAGTGTCTTTTGTTTAAGTTGCACTTGCATGCTATATTTGTTACTTTTTTGGATTTTTAGTAGATTATACGACCTTATACATTCACATCACGTTCAAATACAAATGTTTTATTTTTCTTTCTATTTAATATATTCCTTTGATTTCTTTTTCTTCTCTTTTTGTTCTATGCAAGAATGTGCTTACTGTACTGCAATGTTGACTAGCAATAGTGAGTGATAGCAGACCTTCTGGCCATGTTCTAAACTTAGGGATGACAGTGTTGTGTTTTTTTCTTTTTAGATTCTTTTAATAAAGTTTGGAACAGTTATTTTATTTCTAATTTACCGACATTTTTAAAATCATGAGTGGCTGTTAGATTTTTTGTTAAATGGGTCTTTATGTTAAATACCTTGATGGAATTATGTTTTCATTGTTATCCTATATAGTAGATTAAGTTAATTATGAACTTAAATAATTTAATAGGTATAGGAAATTCAGGTTATTTATTTCTCTTACATGAGTTATGCTAGTTTGTTTTCTCAAGGAATTGACTCATTACATCTAAGTGATAGCATTTGTGAGCATATGTGTTTTTCTGCATGAATTTAAATGTTTGCTTCCTTGTGTGTGTGTATACTTACATTTATTTATATCACTCAAAATATTAAATATGGTAGATCGATCATTTCTTTAATGCAATGAGATTATATGAAGGTAAGATTTGATGTTTGATACCTGCTATATACATACTTGCCCAACTATAGCAATATGGTATACCAAGTTATTATCTAGGAAGGTAATGTGGGAAAGACATTATTTTTGTCAAGCAATTAAACTGATGGACACAAAGAATGAGCAAAGCAGAATTCCAGTCTTTCCTCATTATAATTTACAAATTAATTATAACATTCCTTAAGTTCTTGAAATAGTGAAAAGCTGATATGCAAAATGAAATGATATAAATATATTAGGTGCCATATATATATATATATATATATATATATATATATATAATATATTTTATTGATTTTTTACAGAGTGGAAGGGAGAGGAATAGAAAGTCAGAAACATCGATGAGAGAGAAACATCCATCAGCTGCCTCTTGCACGCCCCCTACTGGGGATGTGCCCACAGCCAAGGTACATGCCCTTGCCGGAATAGAACCCGGGACCCTTCAATCCCCAGTCCAACACTCTATCCACTGAGCCAAACCGGTCTCGGCAGGTGCACAATATTTGAATGTTATAACTGAAAACACAGAAATGAAGAGGAATCTCAAGTGATTATCCTTATGAATGCAGGCTTATAAGGAAGCATGTAAACTTGTTGCATAAGATAAAGTAACATTAAGCTTATTACAGATATATTTATATCTTTTGTTCCAATAAGAATGTGACATTTTTGTCTCAGCAATTACTCTTGTAGGAATAGTCCCTTCCCTACATTCAAATATAATTAATAATTTACAATGCTTAAGGAAACTTTCTGTAGGGAAATTTAAATTAGAAAAATACTTTGAGATTAGCCAATTCTTATTTTAAGAAATATAGTCATATAAATTTTAGTATTGGCAGAAGACTTGGATAAACATTTAGTAATGACATAGTGTGTTCATTTCCAGCTATATACATATCTTTCAGTTCATGCTCACAGTCCCATGAGAGTAATACCCCTCATTTCATAATGCAAATACAAATTCTCAACCTGATTTCAAAACATACCAATAGTCACATCATTTTAAGTGACAGTTCTGAGTAGAAAAGTAAAAATAGCAGTAACAAAACAGTGAGATATATATATGATCACACAAAGGCTTCCAATTCTCTACCTTGCAAAGGACTATATAAATTTAAGGAAATACCTGTGCTCTCCTATCTCTTTATTTCAGTATCAAATATGCCTGAATTCTGAAGTGAGCCATTCTGTTTTGTGATTTTAATCTTACATAAAATCAGCATATTAAAAAGTAAACTAATTTCTTGTCAAGTTTCACTTCGCAGTTTGCTCAGAGGAAAATGCATTTCCATCAACTTTTTAGTTATTACATTTCAACCTCTAATTTTTTTTAAATGTGAAAACTGAGGCACTGAGAAGAGATATGATTTCCCATGGTCTCAAAGCTAATAATTTTCAGGACCCTGATATGGACAATTGTTGGATTGACTTCAGTGGTTAAGCTCTTTCCATCTCATTTCTGTCTCCCCTTGACATACCTAAGCTTGATAATCATTTACTTATCTCTAGGTTATTTCATTTTCCATTTCACATAGAAGTTGTTTTAAAAATAGCTCCTAGATTTCCCCCCAATCACTGCCACATATCACTCCCTGTCCTACATAGCTCTGAGAAAAAAAAAGTTCCAGGTTTATAGAATAACCATTCATGTTCTTTGTCCCACAGATTTTCACTCATCCTTCTCTTGCATCTTATATTGGCAGGATTATGCTCATAGTTGTATTGTGTGGGAGTGCCAATTCCAGTGTCTCACATTAGTGCATAATATTTGCGACCTAGGAGTGTTTTGGAACTTGAAGAATGTGTTTCCAAATAATGTGATTTCCAGATCACTATTTCTTTTAAAGAATTTTTATATAAATGGATTTATTTATCATTTATTTTATTTTTCTTATTATCAAGTTGTCAAGACTTTCAATTCACACTAAGCAAGAATAATGCATGTCTATATTCTCTTGGGTACTTTCATTCCTATTCATTCATTCTTTCAAGATACATTATTAATCATAGATCTAATTCACACCTCTCGGTAAAGAAGTTCCATGGGGCAAATGTATTCTTATGTTCTGTTTTTTATGCTATAGCACATGGATAGACCAACAAAATTTACTAGTATATGCATATGATAAGGGATTTAATAGGGGAAGGTTAACAATTGAGGATAGCATAATGTTCTGAATTATTTTGAGTACAACATGACCAAATGGGTGGACACACAAATTAATGGGACATAAATATGGATGTAATAAGCCCATTCTCTACTGCATGGCAAAAGACAAAAGTTAAATGCAAGAAAATGAATTTTACTTTAACAGATGCAAAACCATTTTTTTTTCTCTTTTCAATGTATTTTTCATTTATTTTACATTCAACTGGAGGGAAATTGGTTATTGATTTTCTGTCAGAAATTGAGAACACAGTTCCTGGAAAAATGAATACATTCCCCCACTGGTAGGGGAAAAAACACAAGTAATTTACTCTTATCCTGAAGGGTGTCAGAAGGGAAAGGGAGGTAGCCGAGTTCTCAAACCTTATTGCAGGAAATGAATCCATATTCTTGCCAAAGAGATTCTTGACATGATCATCAAAAACATTTATTTTTAGTAAAATTTGTCAAAGGTTGTCTGTTTCCAAGAAGCTAGTAACTGTAACTATGTCTGCAGGGTCACGGCAGAACTATAGGTGACTAGATTAAGTACTGTGCTTCACAAGGGTGCACCCTTATACTCTCAGCTATGCCTGAAAATGGAAATCAATACCTTCAACTACGGCAATTCTAAGAAGTAACGTTGAATCCAAACATCTGTTTCTTTAGTTCTCATCAAACCCCCCCAAAATACACAAATATCCCCTTCTCTTTTATTGTTTGTAACATAAAAACAAATATTTGTGACTTTCTAAAAGCTAAGTAGATCATGTGAAAATAGTTTTATTCAATAGGACAAAAATAAAGCAAATGCGATTTTATATTGGACATATATTTATATATTTTCTTTACAACCTGCTAGTCATTGCCTAAAATAAAATTGTGTTTATATAACTTATTTTAATTTTTTTCTGACCTGCTAATGTCAATTGCTTTTAAAGTCAGCTACATGAATAGATTAATTCCAGTTTTTATATCTTTCATGATTTAGCTAATATTCTTCTCACTGGCGGGTTCACCCAAATTTTTAATCTAGTTTTACTCCATTTTATTTCTTAAACTTAGGTAATATAGAAATGCTATTTATGTTAATAAAACTGTTTGTGGACTGCCTAAATAATTCATATTGCATATAAGTAAAAAAAAACAAGCCATTTAAAATCAGTAACATCAGTGTGTATCACAATTATAGAAGACAAACACAAACTTTAATTTTTGACAAAATCAAATGTAAAATGTGTTAAAATTCACAAACAGTTATCACTTAGAGAAAGTCATAGGTAAAAACTATGAATTTTAATATGCTATGCATTAATTTACATCTTATTTAGCAACCATTTATTGGCCATTTAATATGTAAGAAATACACAAGAATGGTTCCTGTATTTATGTCACTTTAAAATAAACTACTGTGCTGAAACCGGTTTGGCTCAGTGGATAGAGTGTCGGCCTGCAGACTGAAGGGTTCCAGTTTGATTCCAGTCAAAGGCATATACCTTGGTTGCAGGCACATTCCCAGTAGGGAGTGGGCAAGAGGCAGCTGATCCATGTTTCTCTCTCATTGATGTTTCTTTCTATCCCTCTCCCTTTCTCTCTGTAAAAAAAAATCAATAAAATATATTAACAAAATAAAAATAAACTAGTGTGTTTTAACTAGGTGAATATTTTACATTTAAAGACATCGTTTTTTTGTATAAAAACTATATTCATTTCCAATATTTTTTTTACTTTTATAGTTTAGTATTAAGAATATAAAAATAGCATTTGATCGAAAACCATTTTATTAACAGTGAGTTATTAGAGATGGTTTCATTAATGCATTTGTCAAAGATTAGAAATTCATCCAAGGACAAAAACACACACATGACATTAATATTTTAATTGTGTAACTTAGTAATATATTATGACCACTATTTCTATCATATGAGAAGTATCACCTTTGTTCTGCCAATTTCTTTAAAACTTGATTCATTTTCCTTCTGGTGGTTAGAGTATTGAGGGTTTCAGATTAAGTTGCAGCTGTATGATGTGTTTTTAAATGAAAATTCCACTTCCAGTGGGTTTAAAATGGAAAGCCACCGCCTGACTCCAGGCTATCTGCCAGGTAATTGCAGCAAGAACTTGGTTAGGTCCATGTAGAATGAATGAGTCCCAGTTCTGTGAAATGCGGTGCAGACAATCCATCCAGCTGAGAAAAAACTTTGAAGATGATTGCCTTAGGAATTCTAGCGAACACAGGCTGAGGGAGTGACTCTAATTCAAAGCAAGCAAACCATCCTGATTTTTTATGATGATAACTACTCAAATCTCTGGAAAGTAACTACTTCATACAAGACATAATTGGCATTTAAAAAACATTTGATCTGACTGAGTTAGCAATGCAGCTTGAAAAGGAATCCAATTTACTCTTGTTGGAGTTTTATAACCACAACTGTGTTACATTTAAAAATAAAAAATATATATATAAAAATTTAGTCCAGGAGTGAAAGTTAAATAATAAAATAAGCCAAGTGCACCGCCAATGTTAGGATGCCTCTACATATTGCAAATTAATCACACATATGATTTTTAAATTAGTTAAATCAAGTGGCAATAAAGGTTACATTTTAGAGATTGAAGATTATAAGAGCACAGCCTTCATAGAAACACTCATAGTTATGCATTAATCTTCACTTTTAGTTCCTTTTAAGTCTTTGAATATTTTATGGATAAATGGCCAAATACTGAGCATTTGAAAAACTCAACCATGCGATTAAGTTCTGGTCAAGGATATTTTAGTGGAAATGGTGAATACAACCCGTTCACAAAGGGAAAATAAATGAGTTTGTTTGTTTTTTAACCTCTTTCTCCTCATGTTAGCTGAAGTGTGGACTTAGTCATTGATTCTAAAAAGGGCTTCATGGAACTCCAAGTGGAAATACTATACTTTAAAATGAGCAATAAAAACAAGATGCTGAAACTGGAGATCAATGGAGTCAGGGGCTCTTCTGCCAGCCAAAAAAGCAGAGGCAGGGATGGGATTATAAATGTATATTTAATAATATCAGCTGCTGGGAATCTGGGAAGGTGACAGGTGAAAACCCTAACTTCTACCTTCCCCTTAAGCTTGTTAGAAGTAAGCTTATGTAGATGGGTCCAGGGAAGGGAATGTGGGCAGAGAGTACAGAGGGGTTTCTGGTGATGTGTGGTCCTGGAATTTGAGTCCCTGTTGAGGGTCTTGATAAATGTCTTCATTACTGGTTGCCAGAACAGGGGGGTGCATCATCCCAGTGTTTCTGAGACCTAGTCGAGCAGCCTCCCCATTCCTGGTGGCCAGGTGTATAAGTTCAAGGCTCCAGTAAGAGCCTTTTTGTTCTCACTTGGTCAACTGAAAGCTGCAACAAAATCTTAGCCGGATCAAATGTACATTTGATTATTTAATTACATATTCTGTCCTTAAAAGGAAGGAAAAAGGAATAGAAAAGAAGAGAAGAGAAAAAAATAAAATCTATATTTTTAACCTGGCTGGTATTGCTCATAGTTGCACATCAACCTATGAACCAGAAGGTCTCAGTTTAATTCCCTGTCAGGGTGCATTTCCAGATTGTGGGCTCAATCCCCAATGTGGGGCATGCAGGAGGCAGCCAATCAATGATTCTCTGTCATCATTCATGTTTTTCTCTCTCCTTCTCCCTCTCCCTTCCTTTCTAAAATTAATACAAATATATTTTTTTAAATTGCATTTTTATTCTATGCTGGTACCCCTAAAATGCCACTCCTCACCTTCCCTATGTCATCTATCCTCAGATTATTTGTTTTGAAAGACACTTCTATGTTGTTTAAACTGTGGATATTTTGATGACCACTTATAGGCAAACATAATCCTAAATTATGTAGAATCTACACTAATAAAAGGGTAATATGCTAATTAGACCAGATATCTTCCAGAGGACCTTCCGGACGTCCTCTGGATTTCCTTCCTGACAAAGCTGGCCCGGGTGCCTGCAGCTGCTACCAGCCCAGGAGAAGCTGCCCAAGGTCCCTGGAGAAGAAGCTGCCCAGTGGTCTCGGGTCAAGAAGCTGCTCCACACGACCAGCCTCCACCAATGAACCTGTTCGGGGACCTGCTGGAGCCTGAACGCCCATAAGTGAGGAGCCATCCTGCCAGCAAGTATAAGGGGCAGGCAGGCGTGTGGGCTGATGGTGGCCTGGAGGCTGCAGTGCCTGAGGCCAGCCGGAGAAGAGGGCTGGCAAGCATACTTGCCCCAGGCCTGGCCCCAGCATACACATTGAAGCCCTGGAGCCTCAGAACCCTCTGCCATGTTCCCTGTGTAGAAAGAAAGGGCTCTCTCTGCTCCCCCCCCCCCCCCCCCCCCCTGCACCAGCAGCCCAGCTCCGGGTCATTCAGCATTGTCCTGGCACAAAGTTCCTCTGCCTTTGCACATAGCGCAGCTCCAGGCCCTCTAGCCTGCAGCCCTCCAGCCTAGGTCTGAATCGCTTTTCCCCGAGCAATGATTTTCTAAATGTGCTTGTACAATTCAGGGTTTGTGTTGGTTTGTTTTTACTCCAGAGATTAAAGGAATAGACAGTGTTTTCTTTCATGTTTTTGAATCATCCTCTGTGCTTCTTTGATTTTTCGGTTGATAGTAGTTTCCTGGGTCACAGGAAGTCTTCCTTTCCCCAGAGTTAGGAGCACCAGCCCAGGTCCACCCATCCACCTGGCTCTGACTGTGGCGGGGAGTTCCTGCAGGCTGGGGTTTGAGCCCCACACGTTAGCTGTAGACCAATGCCTTTGTTATTGCTGCGTGTCTGGGTTTTAATTGGACAAATGCCCAGCAGTCCTGGTGGCCAGCTTAGCAAAATCTTGCAGGAGGAGAATTCTGTCAGGGTTTCCCCAAATTCCCTCAATCCCTACTCACCCCCCTGTAAAGGCACAGAACAAGTGAGGTTCCTTAAATAAAAGTCAGAGGTCTCCAGCAACCATAGGCCTTTCTCATCAGTCATTTGGATTGGATGGCATTTAAGTATTTATCTAGGTACCATGACAGAGAAACACAAGCTCAAGTCATGATCTCTGCCCTTAAATAGTTCACAATCTTATTAGAGCAAGTAAATAATAAAAGCACAGTAATGACATCAGAATGTAAGGCAACAACACAGAGAGGAACAGAGGCAATTGCTAGGATGATTTTTCAACAATTATTACAAAGAGTATGTGCTATGAATTAAATAAAAAATATATATGGAAATAGCTGCTTCATGAGTATGGCAATCCTTCCTATTTTAAAGGAAGCTGAATTCCTTGTGAACTGTGTACTATGTTATGATATTTGAGGCACAGGACAAGGGAAGTCCTAAGTGTACTATGTTTTGATATTTGAGACATTCTTTATTGTTCAATGTGATCTATTTGTGTACACTTCAGTTTTGTAATAGTTAAATTACTAGAATAATACATCTTGCTATAAAATATTACTAGAAGCTCAAATGATCAGGTGAAATGTATTGTTATTTTCTATAAATGAACATAATCTCTGGTATGCTAAAGTGATAGGTATTATAGAAATATTCAGATAGGGAGACCTACAGGCTTGATTTCAAGTGAGGTTTACTGTCACAACTCAAATTTATTGCTTAAAAAAAGCAGGGAGCCAACTAGAAACTGAGCCAAATATAATCCCTTGAAGGACAAATGTGAATTGGATAATCTTCCCTATTACAAGAGCAACAAGAAATAATTCAAAGGCAAGAATGAGACGCAGATTGCATCCACTCCAAGTTGCTGCTAAAAAAAAATGGTATACTATGAAAATACTTAATATAGATTGTAAAGAGATTTGTTCAAAGAGGATTTTCTAGAGTAGGTGGTATTTAAGTTATTTTTTTAATGTGAAGAAATTAGTTAGATAAGGAAAAGGTGTAGGAGTCCTGGATTGGAGAGTGTGCAAGCTGGACTGAGGGACCCTCTCATCTCCCCCCTCCCCCCGCATGAATTTCATTCACTGGGCTGATAGTTATTATATAATCTTGCCTTTCTCACTTATAAATATTAAGAAAAGTTTATTTGAACACACAATAAAATTGCCTCTCCTATCATTGCTCTTTTTATGGACTCAGTCCTTGACCAGTGTGACTAAGACCCTGTATGCTTGCACTTTTCTGAATATTCCATTCAGTGAGAAAACCTAGTTTCAAAATTTAGGTTCAAATTTAGGAGAAAGGATATTTTACATGATGAGTCCTAAGAGCTTAAGCAAAATTACACCTGCTACTTTGGTTGACTATTTCATAAATATGAAGCTGAGTCTTCACATTTGAACTAGTAGGAAATGCTACTCTGAGAAAAATGCAATTCATGTTTTGTCTCTTTCCCTTGAAAGTCTCAGTAGTCAGTCTTCTCAATGAAAACTGAGTTTATGTGTTGATATCAGAGATACAAAGTCAAATTAACCCCTCCCCAAAGAAAAAAACAATGTAGAATGTCTAAGATCTGAGAGAGAACAGCTAAGGACAGTCCCCAATTGCTGGTTTCCCTCTCCAGCGTATTGGTTCAAGTAAGACTGGAAGTTGAGGTCCATGTTGGAGGGAGCATATTAAGAGTGAACTTTTTGCCCTAACCAGTTTGGTTCATTGGATAGATAGAGCATCAGCCTACAGATTTAAGGGTCCCAGGTTTAATTCCAGTCAAGGGCATGTACCTTGGTTGTGGGCACATCCCCAGTATGTGCAGGAAGCAGATGATCATTTTTTCTCCCTCATTGATGTTTCTAACTCTCTATCCCTCTCCCTTCCTCTCTGTAAAAAAAAAAAATCAATAAAATACATTAAAAAAAATAAAGAATGAGCTTTCAGTAGTAAAGTGGGAGCAGCTAAGTGTCCAAGAAAATCAGGTGAGGTGCTTCTAAAAAATAGAATTTAAATTGCTCACCAAACTCAGGGATTCAGATTAACAGGTGGATCTCAATTCATTTTAAAATAAGAATTCCAGTTGATTCTGATGCAAATGGTATGTGGCCACTGTTTGGTAAACAATGCTGAGAGGAAAACAGCTTTTAGGGGCGCTCACATTCTTCTGCTCTCAGTCTCCTCAGAGCAAGGGAACCAGTCACACTACCACTTCATCATGTCTTTTCTGACAGAATTTCCTGTCTCTCTCTGATAAAGACCCTTGTGATGAGGTTGAAACCACCTGGATAATAGGAAAAGAACTAAATGTAGACATTTCAAGAAAGAAAATACACAAATGCCTGTTTGCATTAAACATTTAACATCACCCTGGCTGGTAATTGAGTGGTTAGGGCATAAGTCCTCACAGTGAAGTGTTTCGGGTTGGTCTGATTCCTGCTCTCTCTCTCTCTCTCTCTCTCTCTCTCTCTCTCTCTCTCTCTCATTACCCTCACCCCCCCCCTTTAACTCTCTCTAAAAAAATCAATGGAAAACATCCTCCAGTGAGGATTAACAAACAAAAATTGTTCAACATCATTATACATTAGGAAAATGCATATTAAAACCCACATGAGACAGCACTATCATTCACAAGAAAGGCTATAATCCACGACTGTTAATACAAAGTGTTGCTAAGAATGTGAAGAAAGCAAAACTCCTATACATTACTGGTAGAAACTTAAAATGCACAGGTCCTGTACAAACAGTTTCCTAAGGTAATGGTCGGCAAACTGTGGGTGGCGAGCCAAATGTGGCTCTTTGGCCCCTTGAGTGTGGCTCTTCCACAAAATACCAGTATATTTTGAAGAAGTGGCATCAGAAGTTTAACTTTAAAAAAATGTGGCTCTCAAAAGATATTTTAATCGTTTTACTGTTGATATTTGGCTCTGTTGACTGAGTTTGCCGACACTGTGCTAAGGCTAAATATATAATTGTATATGATCCAATATTATCCCCCCAGTGGTCTACCCAAGCCATATTAACAACTATATCCACACAAAGATTTGTAGAAAATGTTCATAGGAAGAAACTGGATACATCTAAATAATCAGCAACTAGTAAGTAGGTAAACAAAATATAGTGTATTAATACAATGGTATACTACTCAGCAATAAAAAGAAAAAACCACAGATAAATCTAGCAGCATGCATAAATCTCAAAAACAATATTCTAAGTGGAAAACCAAACTGAAAGACTATATTGCATTATTGCATTTAAATGAAAATTATAGAAAAATACCCCACAAAATATTGTGTGTATCACATATACACATACACACACATTCATTCATATCTATACAAATATTACATATAACACAAATATACAGGATGTTTCAAAAATGTATATATACTTTGAATAATTATTAATTCTAATGGCTTAAAAATGAAAAGAAAGAAACATCAATTGAGCAATCAGTTGTTAAAGTGTGTATACATTTTTGGGGGACACCCTGTGTGTATACATATATATGTTCTATAGTTAGTTGCCTGGCACTGGATATAGGAGCTGCGGTTGACTGCGAAGAGAAATTTTATGGTGATGCATATATTCTATACTAGATTGTGTTGATGATTACAAACAGTATGCATTCAATAAAAGTTACAGAATTACAGAGTTAAAATTAATGACTTTTCTGGCATGTACCTTTTTTATTTTTCAATAAAGAGAAATGACAACTAAGAAGTCATACACAAAAAGCAAGTAAAAAAATCACATACAAGGCAAGATAAATTTCTGAACAAACTAGTCAGAAAAACCTAGCAAACACTAAATTTAGAAAAATTGATGTAGGATTAGTAATGAACTCTTTTGCCCCACCTGTTTCCCTCTCTGGTTCATATTTTTATACAAATTCTTCAGTTAAATTTGGCATAAGAAGGATCTAATATCAAAATATCCCAAGTGATTTTTGTTTTATTTAAAAATATTTTAAATTATTTTAAAACCACATATTAAAAATGTAGATAAGGAAATAAAATCATAATGCTACATATTGAAAATACCTAACGTTCCATACTCTAAAAATAATTTGAAATAATTTTTCCATCTTCCTTCTAATAAAACCTTTTTTTGCAGGGAACATTAAAGAGCTTAAATTTCTAATGCTTCAAAACTGATTGGGTGCTTGAAATCTGAACATGTCACAAACCACTAAATTGAAACTAGTCCTCTATTACATAAAATCCATGGAGAGGAACCACAATTAGGATGTAAAAGACTTAGAAGCAAGGCTTAAGCATTTGTACAAACGCTATCAGGTTACAAAACTGGCAGACAATGGACAGGAAAGAGGAGAAAAATGTCTTTAGGGTCTTGGGTTTCTTCACTTTTCTATTATGAAAATATTTATTAGAGTTAAGCATTTTTAATATAGATATGCTCTGCAGCTAAGTAAAAATTTTTGATCTTTAAATATATGTGTTTATTTCCTCTTAAATACTTATGTTTATTTGACAATACCTGTGATTTGATTTAATTGGCACCTCATGATGTATGAGACGTAAGTAGACATTCCTGGGATTAAATTCAGATTCAGCTAAAAGGAGTTCTTTGAGACTAAATAAATAAATGAATAAATAAATATAAAGTAATTAATAAGCTTCAATTTTCTCATACACTAAAGGCATTCATAACAATTACTTTGTCGTTGTCTTTAATTTTAGGTGTTATGGATTTGATAGTCTTTCAAGTAGTAAATATTTGGGGAAGGCTTACTTCTGAAGATGAAGCTCACCCTAAGATTCCTGATGCTTTTTCATTGAAACAAACCAGAAACTAGGGCTGTTCTCAAGGGATTTTACAGATGTAAATAAAGACTAGGTTCACTTGACCTATAAATAATCAGATTATCCAGGTGGGTCTGACTCAAGTAGGTGAACGCTTTTAAAAACAGAATTTGTTCCAGCTGGTAGCTAAAGAGAACATTAATGATTCAAAGCACAGGAGGAATTTGGTGCCTCCTCACTCCCTGGAAGATGGAATAGGCCACAGAACAAGTGATATGGGCCCAGTTATGTTCTCCAAAAATTAGTACGCTGAAATCCTAACCTCTAGTGATTCAGAATGTGTCTGTATTTGGAGATAGGATTCTTAAAGATATAATTATGTTAAAACAAAGTCATTAGTGTGGGCCTTAAAATGATGTATGAGGAGACAATGGGGACACAGACAGGTACAGAGGATGAAGCCCCTGTAGACGTGGCGAAAGGGCTTTCTGCAAACCATGGAGAGGGGTGGAAGAAGAAACCAATCTTGCTGACACCTTGATCTTGGACTTCAGCCTCCACAATTGTGAAAAAAAAAATCATGTCTGTTTTTCAAGTCATTAAGTCTGTGGCACTTTGTTATGACAGCCCTAGAAGACCGGTGCAGTTAATACACATAATAAGAATTTTGCATTTTCACAATGTGACTATATCTTAAAATGCTAATTTTTAAAATATTTTTGCTATAAATGTTAATTTATCAAATTAATAGTATATAAGTTGAAAAATTACCATTACAATAAAGGGGCTTGATGAATTCAGACAATAAAATTTTATAGTGTGCTGCATACTTGAAAGTATTTTATATATTACAAAAAATGATAGCATGAAAAAATATGCATATTTGTATTTGATCTGAATATTGTTTTATAATTAAATACATATTTATCAGATAACAGAGTAGCATTTTAAAATTTGACTTCAATTAAGGATTGGCTAATGTGGGAAGAGCAAATAGTTAATTGTTTGAAAGACTTTGATAGTAATTGCTCTGATGCTCAGATAACCAAAATAAAAATGTAATGTAATATCAAAAGTTACTAAACTTTCATATTGCTTAATACAATTTAACTAACATTGGAAAACAAACCATTCTAACAAGGAAATATTCACTTAATAGAATCAACAAATTTGAATCATACAAGTTAAATTTCTACTCAATCCAATTCAATTAAACAATTTAGGTTTAAATGGCATTTGTATTTGTTTGTTATACTTGCATGTATAACAACTAGAGGCCTGATGCATGAAAATTCATGCCCTGATTTGGGGGTTCCCTCAGCCCGACCTGCCTTCTCTCACAGTCCCAGAGCACTTATGGGCTGAAGGTGACCTGGCAATCAGGGAAAGGAGATGCCCCCATCACACCTCTGCTGCTGTCACTACCGGCAGCACAAGCCTCTGCCGCCCCTGGTTACAGAGCTTTGGGCAGCCCTGGAGGGGGGCGGGGGGAGGCAGGGCTGAGGAGACTGGGGGACTTTGAAGGCAGGCATTCGGAGTGGACGAACTGCCTGGGGGCGGGCCCAAGGTGCCACTTGCCTGCTGCCTGTTGGGATTGAGGGGACGGGCGGCACCATCTTGTGGCTGTGGGCACTGCCATCTTTGAGGGCATGGCAGTGAATTAGCATATTCTCTCCTTATTGGCTGTGGGCACCACCATCTTTATGAGGGCATGATGGTCAATTAGCATATTCCCTTTTTATTAGATATTGTGCATATATTTCTATATGCATATTTGTATATCTATGAGCATATGTGTGTGTGCTAATTGTCTACTAATTAAAGACAATGAATATTTCTAGAATTGACACAGATCTATAAGATATTAATGAAAGAGAAGCATGTATTCAAGAAATAATTTTGAAAGGCATTTATTATGTATAGCTAGGGATGTAACTAAAGACCAGTAACCAAAATTAAGATAATTAATTTTTTCAAAATTGATAAAACTAATTAAATATGACTAAAAGCACATCAAATTAATGTAGCATAAGATAGAACCATAGGGAAGTACAAACTTGCATTGCAATTGTTCTCTTGGAAGTAAATGCATTTAATCATTTAATAAACCATAAGTATGAGTATAGTGAATAATTCAAATTCCATATGAAAATCCAAGTAGAATATTATGCATAACTCCATTGGGTGACCAGTTTGGCAACTTTTCTTTGAATTACATTGTAAATAATTCTGCCTTATGAGTCACTGTTGGGCCTTTTGGTGGCATGTAAAAAATAAAAATGAACAACAGGCTTTTGAAGTCAGATAACAACAAGTAACCAATGAAGTAGCTAACAAGTTTACCAGGAGTTGCTCACAAAGTAGCTGTATAGCATTCTGTTAAACTAGGGACATTCTGCTCAGGATATTGTAAAAGATAAAAATCCGGGTATTGGCAGGATTCCACAGTTAATAGCTCAGGAATGAGTATGATCATAGACCTCATTCATTTAAAAACAATGGGATCTGATTAGCCACCTTTTGCCAAACAAAATATAAGTTAACAAGAGATAATTAGTCAAATAGAATATTTTCCATTTAGGTAGAAATTGGCTTTCTTTTTTAGTATAGTAAGCACTATAATTCACAATCATGTCATTTTCTAGAGACATCTTAATCACAAATGGTCTTATTCTGTCAGCAAAAGGATGTTTTCTATGTACTCTCCCTCACCTCCCACCCCCTGCTTCAGGTACTGTGAAAGAGAGAGAAAATAATTACTAAAACATGCAGAGAATTATTTTGATACCAAACAGTGAAGAAAAAGATGCTACATTTTGAAATGAAATATACCAAACTAGTGCATAAGAAGAGTGATAAGAATGTTTTGACAAGTTCTCTTGGATCTCCAAAGCAAATTGTAGGCCTCGGGGATGAATCTGAATTACATATTTGGATTTCAAAGTAAATAGGAGAATTTTTAATCAAATCTTGCTCTTAAGATTGGGTTGCCAATAGTGGATAGTATTAAGGAATTATGAAAATTTAAAACTTATTGCTAGGCATGTGTATTCTGTTCAATTTTAAAATGTTTACTCCATAAGTATGATCTGCATTTTAATAGTGCCTATGCTTCTCTATTTCAGGAAATTTTTTATTATTATTTAAAAGCAGAAGATTGTAGATAGCTTTATCTCTGTTATATCAGAGGCTCAGAATTAAGCCTACAAACTCAAGTATTTACTATCATATATCGGCTGTTGTTGAAGGAAAAACATAATAGAGAGGAAGTAATAATAATGTAAATTTTCAGCTATCAAAGTAGACATTAAAAAAGTTTCCCCATATTTTCAAAGAGATTTGTGGTAGATTACAAAAGCAACTATAGTATAGAAACAGAGAGATCAGCATGATAGAAACAATAAAGTGCTATTAAGCCAGTAAGAGCTTGAACGTAGAAATGTGTGCAATGAAATTCAGTACAGTTTTTAAATTTGGATGGCAAAACCAGCTTAAGCTTTCTCGCAGCCAAAACACAAAGAAAATTATGTTCAGTTACAACTTTCAATACTTGTAACTGGTATGTGAGCTTGATGAACAAATTTCAAAATTCATAACTTGTTCATAAAATTAATATACCAGCACACTGAGGAATCATAAAGAGGGAAATGGGGCAATTCTGGCTGAAGTAAGTTGAAGATGCCAGCAGAAGAAAAAAACAACGCCATTGCCCAGAGATAAACAAGCTAGTATTGAATTCACAAGGCTGCTCTGGAACCTATAAATAACCGAAATTACTTTCCATTATAACTGAGTCCATTTCCTCCAGGGAAAACTGCTCTTCTTGATAGTTTTCAGCAAATCAGCCTGCTGAGGAAGGAGAAATAAAGCACAGCAAATTCCTGCACTTTCCCATTTCCATTGACTTTCTCCATGTGTTCCTTTGTTTGTTGTAAAACTTCCCTCCCTTTGTTTGGGGACTGACAGTATATATGTGATTCAATTCTCTTACATATAAATAAATTTTATTGTACATGTACTAAATTAAATATCGCACGTTTTACAACACGTTTCTGGAAAACAAAAATCTCTTAATGACCTGAGAAAGTTAATCCTGGATACTTTTTTAATAAATAAATTCCTCAGTGGTTTTATGTGACATGTTAAACACCATTATTAAAATATATAGAATGAAGTTTTTTATGTACAACTAGAGGCCCAGTGCAAGGATTTGTGCACCGGTGGGGCCCCTGGGCTTGGCTTGTGCCCTCTCACAATCCAGGACTCCTCAGGGGATGTCAGATTGCCAGTTTCGGCCCAATGACCTCAGGTCAGGGACACATGCAAAACATGGTGGGCATTGGCAGCAGGCAGCAGAACATGAAATGTGGTGGGCATCGGCCATGGCGGGATGGTGGAGCAGGTGAGCAGGGGCGCCAGACCAAGGTGGAGTGCCAGTTGCTGTCATCAAGGCAAGCCTTTGGTGGTTACTAAAAAGTCTTTGATCTCAGGCACTGTGGTCCAAGCGATTGGTGCAAGTAGTGGGTGCAAGCAGCAGCTACTGGCCCTGATCACCCCTTAGGGCTTCTCTACCTCCCCCTGCTCCTGATGGGTGATTAGGGCAGCAGGTGCCACTCACACCTGCTGATGGTACTGGCCCTGTTTGTATCCACTGCTGGCACCAGCCCAAATTGTTCCACACCATTATTGGGTGCAAGCAGGGCCAGCACCATTAGTGTATGGGAGTGGCAGCAGAAGGAGGGGCTGGGTAGGGGCACAGAGGATGGGCCATGACCCACCCCTGTACCCACCACAGCCTTGAAGCCCATAGTTCCCTTTAAGGTGCACAAATTTGTGCTTTGGGCCCCTAGTTTCTATATAAGAGAAGGTTATTTGTGCTGCTGGTCAGCATAATTTAACAGCAAGATTTAGAAAATCTCTATCAATACTTCTAAAGTTCTAGTGTGAGTTGTATTCACCTAGACAATGCTTAGGGTGAAGATTCTTCCCTTAAAACTTCTAATCACATTTATGTTTAGTAGATTTGACTTGTAATCCAAGATTTTATGTTATTTATGTTTACTTTTAACTTTTATTTTTGCTGTTGTTATTCTTACCTGAGGACTATTTTCTAATTGAGTTTTTAGAGAGGGTGGGAGGGAGGGAGAGAAAGGTAGAGAGAGAGAAAGAAACATTGATATGAGAGAGACACATTGATTGGTTGCCTCCCACATGTGCCTCAACCAGGGATGAACTCTGTAAGCTGGGTATGTGTCTTTGACCAGTAATCAAACCTGAGCCACACAAGCCAGGGCAGCTTAATTGCAAGATTTTTAAATAACTAACAAGGTAAGTTTGATTCTTATGACCCAGGATAACACATTAAAAATATTGATTGGGTGTTATTTTAGAAAAGCAGTTTGTAAATCTCTAAGAAAATCATTTATGAATTTTATTTCTCCAGGTTGAGAGTTTATTAAAACACAAAGGCCTATTGCACCAAGATTCATGCAAAAGGGCTTCCTTCCCTGGCTGCTAGCACCAATTTTCCTCGAGCATCCAGGACCCAGGCCTTTGCTCTGACTGCAGCAGAGAAGCCAAGCCTCTTCAGTCTTCAGTCTTTGGTCTTCACTCTGTGCCTGCATATGCAAATCAACCTACCATCTTTGTTGGGTTAATTTGCATACTCACTACTGATTGGCTGGTGGGTTTTGCAGATGTACAGTCAATTTGCATCTTTCTCTTTTATTAGTGTAGATAATTAGCATGGATGATCTGTTTGCTCATTTGTTGCCTTCAATTTTATATCCTATATTTGAGTAAAATCATATGGCTCTTGACATTTTCTGTTTGACTTATTTTGCTAGTTGATGGCATTGTTTAATCTTTTCTTATGGCTAGTAATATTCCATTGTATATATGTACCTAAGCATCTTTATTTAATCATATATCAAAGGACAGTTCAGTGGTTACTAGAGGAAAGGAGGTTGGAGGGGTAGAAAAGGATAATGATGGTCAATTTACTCTGAATGCTCAGCCAACTTGGCTCAGTGGTTGAGCATTGACCTATGAACTAGGAAGCTAAGGTACAATTCCCAATCAGGGAACATGCCCAGTTGCAGGCTTGAACCCCAGTGTGGGGCATGCAGAAGGCAATTGATCAAAGATTCTCCTTCATCATTGATGTTTCTATCCTTCTCCCTTCCTCTCTAAAATAAATAAAAATATAATTTAAAAGTATATGGTGCTGAAACTGGTTTGGCTCAGTGGATATAGCATCAGCCTGCAGACTGTGAAGGTCCCAGGTTGGATTCTGGTCAAGGGCATGTACCTTGGCTGCGGGCACAATCCCAGTAGGGAGTGTGCAAGAGGCAGCTGATCGATGTTTCTCTCTCATCGATGTTTCTGAATTTCTATCTCTCTCCCTTCCTCTCCATAAAAAATCAATAAAATATATTTTTAAAAAATATATATGGTGAGGGCAGAAGATTTGACTTTGGATTGTGGACACACAATGCACTCTATAGATGATGTATTATAGGAGTGTACTTTTGAAACTTATATAATTCTATTAACCAATGTCACCCCAATAAATTTTATTTTAAAAATAAACACTTTATATGGGAACAGTTTAGAATTCCACTTTTAGAAAAGAAGTAGAGGAACTCCATAAATCCACTCGTTGTGCTTAACATGAATTGTAAAATTCTCCCTCTTACATATAGTGAGATAAATATTGTACAGAGGAGAAAACTTAGGCACAGACAAGTTCAATAATCTCTCCAAGGACACATAGCTAGGGATTGTGGCTGAGATACAAACTCAAACAGTTCAGCAGAGGAAGCCAGGTCTGAATCACTATACTAATAACTAGATAGGTTGAGGATACAGACAATGATTCAATTTGTATTTTAGAGTGAATCAAGTAATGCAATATATGTTGCTGATGTCCAGGGAACAATTTGCCATAAAAGCAAAAATGGTCATTCTGCATTTGTTATATGTCTCTAAGAAAAGGCTTTCTACTCCAGTCCTAGGAGAAAGTTTTTTTTTAACTTGTTGATAATAAAGGCTCTGAAGGCAACTAGTGAGATATATGTTATATAGCAGAACAGGCAATGTTGGGCTCCAATCTATCATCTGTTGTATGATTTACTTTGATTTCTGCAATATTTATTTTGTGTCTGGCTAAAAGGAAAATTTCATCTTGTCTACTGGTTGTCTAAGAGCAGTATTTGATTGTTTGCTGAATTTCTGCTAGACACATTCCTTCAACAAAGGAGAAAAATATATTTTTGAAGAAATTGTTTTATACTTCCAACAGTTGGGCTTTTAGGGAATTCTTTTGGGCTAGGTTTAAAGAAGTGTTTGGTCTAATAAAAAGGTCTTCACCTCCCTCTCCCCTTCCTACTTCACTACAAAAGCACACTGCAACTAGATACATGCATTTTTAGAGATACATACTGAACTAAAAGTTATTTTAGTTTGTGGAGGGGTATTGTTTTTTTTTCAGATTTGCAAATTGGCACATTTGCATAATTTTGATGTCATGTGATATACTGTAAAATGTAATTCAACAAAATTCTAAGTAAAAAAATCAATTTCTATTATAAGATAGGAGGAGCTGTACCCAAGTTATTTATTACATTCTAGAAAAAATATTTACAGAAATTAGTGGATTAGACTATACCATTTTGCTGTATTTGGAGATTTTTGTGAGTCAGGATTTTTCCTCAGGGATTGTTCAGCCCCCTGTGGGATAACTGGCTTCTTGGTAGTAACATTCAGTTGCCAGTATCTCTGAACAGCAGCATCCCAGATGACATCACATCCTTGTCTATGACCTTTGCAGGGTGAGTAGGCAGCTGAGCCCAGCTGGGTCCCTCGCTCCTATCTGATCAGGGCTTACCATGAAATCTCTCCTTCTTAGTAGTCAGATGTTTTAAGATGACCTCTTAGATTCCAAGAGAGAAACTGCCAGTTGCCTTTTCTTTTTCTTTTTAATCCTCACTAGAGGATATTTTTCCATTGATTTTTACAGATAGTAGATGCAAGCGGGAAAGACACGGAGAAATACTGATGTGAAAGAAATGTATCAATTGCTTGACTCCTGCATCAGCCCTAACCAGGGCCTGGCTGGGGAGGAGCCTACAACCAAGGTCTGTGCTCTTGACCAGAATAGAATCTGGGACCCTTGGGTCTGTAGGCCAATGCTCTATCCACTGAGCTGAACTGGCTAGGGCTGCTAGTTCTATTAAAATGCTAGGCTTGGGACTTGCATAGATTTAGTTCCGCCATATTCTACTAGTGAAAGAGATTATGGTAGCTGACATGAAAAGGGAGAGAAAAGAGATTCTACTGCTCAATGGGAAAAAAAAATGCCAAAGAACTTAAAGAAATCAGTGTATCATGAATAATGCTCTTCCATTCTGTAACTTTTAAAACTTGTCCTGAAATTTATTTATTGGAGGGTATTAGATTACTGATGGAATATCTTTACTAGTAATTGATATTTTCAGATTGTATGTTCTTTTATGATTCAATTTTGATAGGCTGTTTCCAGAAATTTGTCCATTTTTTGATGATTGCCCAATTTGTTCACATATAATTAATTGTTCTTAGTATTCCTTCATTTAAGTATATTTTTGGTGATTCAGGGAGGAAGGAAAAGGGAGAGGGAGATAGAAACATCAATGATGGAGCATCATTGATTGGTTGCCTCCTGCACATTCCCTACGGGGACTGAGCCCACAACCAGCATGTGCCCTCGACCAGAATTGAACTCGGAACCCTTTAGTCAGCAGGCCAATGCTCTATCCACTGAGCAAAACCTGCTAGGGCTGTTCATAGTATTCTTTTATAAATCTCTGTCTTTGGGTGTTACCAGTTGTAATTCCTAATTTTTCTAATTCTATTTATTTGTTTCCTCTCTTTTTTTCTTGTTAAGTCTAGTTAAAGGTTTGTCTATAATGTGTATGTTTACAAAAACAGCTTTAGTTTTATTGATTTTTTCCATTGCATTTTTAGTCTTTATTTCATTTATTTCCACGTTTAATCTTTGTTGTTTCCTTACTTTACCTATTTTGAGCTTAGTTTTTTCTTTCTTTCTTAGTTTCTTGAGCTATAACATAAGGTTGTTTATTTAAGGTGTTTCTTTTTTCTTAATGTAGGTATTTATCACTTCCCTTTGGAACTACTTTTGTTGATGGTGGTTTCCTGCATATAAAAGTTGTTTTCTGCTGCTGTTTTTATGATTCTTTCCTTATCTCTAACATTTGTCAATTTACATATAATGTGCATCTGTGCAGGTTCTTTAGATTCATCTTATTTTGAACACTCTGGATGTTTGTGTCTTTCCTTAGAGTAGGGATGTTTTCAGTCGTTATTTATTTGGGAAAAAAAATGTATGTCCATTCTCTCTCTTCTAGAACACCTAGAATGCATATGTTGGTGTCTTTGATGTTATCACGTAAGTCCCTAAAGCTACCCTTTTCTCTTTATGAATTCTACTGGCTTGTCTTGGAGTTTGCTGTCACTAATTTGACTGACATTTGTTGCCCTAGCAGACACTGTTGATAGAAAGCTTCCTATTACATGTTAAATAGCATCTTAGTGAAGATTAACTTTAAGATAAAGGTGAAATGATCTGATTGAAATTTATAATGGGCAATGACAGTTACCGTTTTTACACTCAATGTCAAATGATCTCTGAAGGACAATTTTGAGAAGTCAATGAGACTCAGGTATGCCTGGTGTAGAGAGGCTAAATTCTTTGTTTTAATTTCAACTAGAATGAAACTTTCTTATAGTCTGAAGACAAGTTCTAGTGGAAATTTTACCTTTGTTGGAGTTATTTGTGTAGCTAAAATGTCCAGAGACTCAGTCAAAAAACAAAAACAAACAAACAAACAGAACAAGACATTGACAGCATAAGTAAAAGTACCCTCTGGCTGGTGTCTCTATGTGGTATTCATAATGTCCCTTCTCTGCTCCACTGAGCCCCTACATGCCCTGATGCACGAAGCTTCCCAAAAAGCCTCAACACCCAGAGGAGAATGGATTGAAGATCCCCGAATTCAGGTGAACAAACTGTTAAAAATTCAAAATGTTAAATTCGCAAGTTGCCATGATAATATGGTTGGTTCTGTATAGAAGGAGTGAAACAGCCTTTTAATAATTTTTTTGTCTTTTCAACCAGAGGTAGCTGATACTGTTGAACCTGAGTCCCTTTAAACTCAAGTCAATGTAACACAAAGCCACTTACTGAAAACACCTGCGACTCTCTGATAGTATTGGTGATTTCTGGGCATATGTGTGTGCATCACATGGTCCAGGCAAGCTCGGTTTGAGACATTTGGGATCCATCAACTAATGGCAGAGAGAGGACTGACTTTCTTGCCCCAAGAAGGCAACACTGAGGTATGTGCTACATCTCTACATTTGCTTCCATGACCAAGCCTCATTCATCAGGAGGAATAATCAGTCCCATAAGGCACATTTTACTGGCTTTCTTCTTATCCTATCTCACTTTCCACTCTCTTCTATTGCTTCCTGGATTATTTCCAAAGTAATTACTTGTACTAAAATTATTATCTCAGTGTCTACTTCTGAAGGAACCCAGCCTAAGAATCAGGGCAGTCCCATAAATACTTTTTAAATGGTCCCACTCTTTTCTACCAATTATATCTGACCTCGGGTACTCAAAGTTGACCTGTAAGTTGTATGTCAAGTTTCATATTTAGATTTGCCTTTGCTCAAAAATCCAAAATAAGATTTCTTCCTCCAGCATGGGAGAAATCATTTAATTTTGTTTTGAGCATCAGAGGAATAAACTGCCTTTGATTAAAGAGATATATTATTCTAAAAAGAGGTGTTTTTAGTGACTAGCATGGTGAAATGTTCACACTATTTAACATAGGCATAAAATGAGGCGGACTGAAAAACAAAATAGTAGAGCTTCCTTTTCTCATTCAATCCCTATGATCCTTGAAGTATATTATAGGTTGAACATCACAACTCTATTTTCCACTCTTGTTTTAGTCCCATAAGTAGAACAAAGCATTGGTTGTTTGATTTGATGAAGAAGCTAAAATGGAAAGATGTTTTCTTAACAGCGTCTATAACAGTAGGGGGAGCTTTTAGATTGTAGGGAGGAAAATAGTATTCTAATTTATTTTTTGGTAGGAAAAAAGTCAGAGAAATGAAACATTATGGTTCTTTCAAAATATGTATTAGAAAAATTAAGCAGTTTCTGATTCTACTTTCATGGATGACATGATGTCTCTTAATTCGTTACACTCTTAAAGAACACAATGAAAAAAATATTGGTTTTTACCAACTTTATTAAAGTTACCTGGCTTCTTTATTGGATTATAAAATGGGATTTATATCCTGGAATAGCCTGAGAATATTCTATAGCTCTTGGAATTATGTTATAATTGTTAGGTTTTCATTCCCTAAGGAAATAGACCTTTAAGGAACAGTAGTGAAGTAAATATACAATGACCAAAAATATCATTCAATAAATCAATCAATGGATCAATAAAGTATGAATTAGGTGTATTTTCAAAGAATAGGGACTATGTTAATATGCATATCTATTTTTATGTACATTCTGAATTCAAAACCATTCTAAGTGTTCAGTTTACTGGAAGGAAAATTTTAAATTCTTAAATCAAAGTTTTATTTATTTCTGATATGCTTCAATGTAGAATAAGAATATATTTTGCTTTCTCTTTCCAGCCAAATAATTTATTATTTAATTAACTATCTAGATTTGAAATTGTGTATGAACACAAGCCATTGAAATCATACTCAATGACCTGATCTTATAAAAATGCAGATTGGAGAGGGAAAAGGGGCTTACAGGGAAATTGTTTTCTTATAGAAAGCCGCATTTCCTCCTTGGCTATTTCTGTGTTGTAAATTACAAGATCCCTTGTTTAGAATCTTTCTGACACGGCATTCCTTCCTGTCACTATTTATAGAAGCAGAGTGATATAATGAAAATAACACAGCTTTGCAGTCAAAAAATCTAGGTTCACAAGGAAAGGATAGTAACATTTACTGAACATATACTATGTCTCAGACTATGTCTGGTGTATTGCATTTATTACCTACTTTAATTTGACCCTTAGAACAACATGATGTTTCATCATAAATTGTGAATGCAAACATGCTTTGGAAACAGAGTCTTTGGATTACAATTCAAACTCTACCTTGGGAAAGTTGCTTAACTTCTCTGTGCTTCAATTGTAAAACTGTTTTTAAAAATGGAGGTAATAATGTTGGTAACGTCATTACAGAGTTATTATGGGGATTGAATCTGTTTTTATTTGTAAAGTGTTTATAGTATTATCTAGCAAATAAGAAGAATTAATTCATACAGGGTGTTTTTTTTTTAGTCCACAAAAGTTGTCAGAAGGATAAAGGCAACCGTTTACACGGTATAGTTTTCTAATGCGCAGATCATGCATTGCAATTTGCATCTGGATCTGTTTGAATAGGTATGCCTTGCTCTTATATTATAAACTCATGATGCAGTAAACGACCCAACATCCTGAAGACAAACAAAGGCAAAGGAGAATTAAAGCTCGGTGTCTGTGTCCCAGAAGACAATTAATGAGTACTGCATAGAAGATGAAAGAATAAGTTAACATCTCTGACTTCTGACTCTTCACATCAAATCCAGTTCGTTCTAGCTCAGGCCACATGCGTATCAGTTGAAGGAAAGCCTTTTATCTCCTTTGACATGTCACCTATTCTGTCAACCACAACCTCAGTCAGGGTCTCTTACATGACAAATTAGGTGGGTTATGAGAAAGCACTTTAAACACCGTAAAAGACCATCTAGGAGTCTAGGTGTATGCTGTTACTTGGCAGGTGATATGGTGTCTGTTAAAAACAAACGCGCATTTGAAACTTGCTCAGGTAGTGACTTTGGTAATTATCTAACCTCTCTAAATGTCAGACATCTCGAGAGTAATGTGTATAATAGATTCCCACCTATAGTGAGAAGTACATATGGCTGACAGTACTTGTAAGGTACTTAGCTTAATCTTTATTGTAGTGCTTATCAACACAGAAAGTGTTCAGTTTCAGGTAGATGTCACTGTATCATGTTGTAATCATTATCATTGTTAAAATGCAAGACATAGTTGTTGGCAGCATTTCTTTATAGAAACAGCAAATATCAGACATACGTGCCACTCTGTCCTCATCCTGTGAAATGGCAGAGGTTGCTAATTCACTGTGACCTTTGTCCTCCCGCTGCACTACTTTATCTTCCCAGGCAGCCACTACTGACTAACGGCCAAGGGGATGTAAGCCATTTGCCATCGTTCTCTTTTACCATTATTTTCATAAAATGTGCTAAAGATAAAAAAAAAAAGAAAGAAAATGAGGGACTCAACTAATACGTTTGGGCAAAGAATAATGGCAATCAAGTAGTGAAATAGGAATCCTGAACCCTCTTTATTCCCATAGGAGCACTTACTGAACAATAATATATAGACCAAAATAGTGTCAGGAGAAACCCAGATTCCATTTGAAAGAATACAGAAGCCAAGATGAGCACAAATTGTACTGCCATCAGTCACAATGAAAGCGGGACAGTGAGCACGTTTACTTCATGGAAGTCAGTTTCTCCCTCAAACCAGCGCAGCTCGGGGCGGGGAGAAATCGCCTCTGCTGAGGACTCCTCTCTGGAGGGGAAAGAAAGAGCGGAGAGTCCCTCAGTGTCCCCAAGCCTTTGGCCACTGCCTGGAGGATCTGTTTCTGTTCGGCCTCACCCAAGGAGCTGATGTGACTGGCATAGTTTGGATGCAGGGGGACAGCTGAGGACGAAGGAAAGGGAAGTTTGCTGCAGCTGGCTCAGCTCTCTGAGCCTGGGAGACCGCACAGAACCCGAGGCTGTGCTACTGGGAAGGGAAAGAAAGGAAACAGCCTCCAGCATCGGAGTATTGTGTAAACCAGTCAGAAATCAGCTAGTGCCAGTGATCATGGTCTCTAGAAGAAAAAAAAAAGTATTTTCAATTAGTATTTATGTATGTGCACAAGGCTAGGCAAGTTCATGGAGGAGGGTTGGAAGGTGGGCTAGTTGGTGAAGATCATTCCCTGTCAAAGTCAGTCTTAACTATGAGGACTGAGAGAGGTGTACCTCCCAGATAGTTACCAGATCAAATCTACAAAGGCTCGGTGCTGACATGACCCAAAGAAAGCATCAAAATATCAAACGCTCAAAAAAATGGAGATCTGTGAATTCAAAATAATTATCTTAAAGAAACTGAGTTATAACACAGACAATTAAAAATTAAGAAAACAATACAGGAGAACAAAATATTAACCATTAAAAAATCCTGAACAAATCCTCCAGCTAAGAATACAATAGCTGCTCCCTAGATAGAGGCGTCCTGAATGGAATTGAATCCTTGACCTTCATGGGCTCTGAAATTAGCATGAGTAAAATTTCTATCTCTGCCCCCTAAGAAGTTTGTGCATTTTAAGTCTGATTCCTCTTTTGTAAAAGGTGATGGATGAAAATAGTGCCAGCGATCACATAGGATTTTTAGTAAGGTGACAATACATTTAAGACCCTAGTTGTCAGTCTAGTATATATCAGCACCTAAAAATGTTAGCTTTGTTTTAATTTTAAAATTAAAATAAAGGTAAAAGATATGAAGACATTTTTCAAGTTACAAAACTAGTATCTCATCTCTGTTGGATGACAGTCACATCCTTTAGGTTTTTCATTTACTTGAAAGGCTTTTATTTTATACTGCTTAAATTAGAAAATTCCTCCTCTTTTTAAAAATCTTCTTCATTCCTCTCAAATTATTATTTACTACTTTAAAATTATCATAAATAAAAGAATGATAGTAACCAAAAAATAATATAATTATATAATCTTATAAAGAATTAATCAATATTTATAGCCCTACATTTTTGTATTAAAAGATAGAAGTCATGCTATACCATAAAAATATGTAGACTTTGCCAGGCTGGTATTGCTCAATGGTTGAGCGTCGACCTATGACCAAGGAGGTCACAGTAAGATTCCCAGTCAGGGCACATGCCAAGGTTTTGGGCTCATTCCCCAGTGAGGAGTATGCAAGAGGCAACCATCAATGATTCTCTCCCATCATTGATGTTTCTGTCTTCCTCTTCCTTCCTCTCTGAAATCAATGAAAATATATTTTTAAAAATATATAGATTTTTATAGGTGTTAGATTTAAAGTCCTTGAATAATATGTTAATGTGTCTCCAATTCCAATACAAACCATGACATGTATTAGGAATTCAGTAAAACTTCAAAATACATTTGCCTTCAAGATAGTAGATTAATTTTAGTAATCTAATGATTTCTGTGTATTGCTACATCATCAGATTAAGGGTGACATTAGAATATCATTAACATGGCTATAAATTACCAATTATCATCTTTGTAATTTAATAATACAATCATCTATGAAATATTATCAGATAAATTATTTTAGCTCTAAAAATTACTGAAGGAAAAGATTTTCAAAGGAATGACTAATGTGAATAATTATCCAAATTAATAACCAGTAGTTTTCCCCATATACGTGGATAGTCATATATTTTAGAAAAAAACATTGATGTAAATGAGGAAGCAAATATATAACTCTGCTCAAGTAGTAAAGTAATGATTAGCATAAAGTAGAAAACAATGTTACTCCCTTGTAACCAGTATCATGGCCTAAACTTGAAAATTAATGAATGCCCATTTTTTCATAAAATTAATGAATGTCCATTTTTTTCATAACTGCAGATACAGTTATATAAAAATAACTTCAATCCAACTAAACAACCTGAACACAGAGCAGTTTACATAAATAATCCATTTAACTCAATTAAAAATATCTTTAATCCACCATGAGGAGCATTGAACTGATCATTTTGTCATTTGTAGTGATTTTTAGTTAAGTAAATTTGTGATTCCTTTAAGAATATTAACAATATTTTTTATTTATAGTAATCTTGTTTGTTTTGAGATGGTTTTAGTGATCATATGTGTTATTTTCAGATAGAGTATATTGTTTTTGCTTAACCAACATCCTAGTTCATTTCTAATATGCAGACAAGAAAATATCTTGCAGTAGTTGTGTAACTGAATATGCAATTTCATGGCCCAGTGACAGTGCAAACTAAAATAGTTATGCAAAAAAAAAAAGAGAGAAACAAAAGTAAAACAAAAGCATTTTCTAAAAGTGCACAAAACACCCAGTTTTATGAGCCTGAATCATAGGAGTAAGCCTTGACTTTTCTTCTACCTCCAACTCCACAATTACATTGTCACTGAGTATGTTGACTGTTATCTTCACAATTTTTCTCAATGCCCCATCTATACAATTTCAAACTAGAACAGGCTAAATTGTTCTTTGAGTGAGCAAATTCCAAATCCATTCTTATTTAGTCCAACATCTTTAGTAAACCTGAAGTAATATTTTAAATAAAAATACTAATATTTTACATCCAACTGTTTGCTCAAAAGCACTCACCAGCTTCCTACTACTGTTAGGTAAAAAAATCAACATTTGAGACCTCAACTAGTCTGACTCCCTCTCTTTTTACACTTCGAGCCCATGTTGTTCTCTTTCATCTCTCTTACTTCTCTTAATTAAATTTCTTTCAAACAAATGTGATCCCTGTCATAATAAAATATTTGCACATAGTGGTCAATTGGTATATGCAAGACTCCCTGTGGATACCAAAATCCAACAACACTTAGGATGCTCAAGCCCCTTATAGAAAATGGAGTAGTATTTGCATATAACCAATGCATATTCTCCTGTATACTCTAGATTACTTAAAATGCCTAATATGGTCAAATGCTGTGTAAATAGTTGTTATACAATATTATTTAAGAAACTAGAGGCTAGTGCACAGATTCATGCACCAGTGGGGTCCCTTGGCCTGGCTTGAATCCTCTCACAATATGGGATCCCTGGAAGGATATCAGACTGCTGGTTTTAGACCAATCCCTGCAGCCAAGCCAAGGAACCCCACTGGTACAAGAATCCATGCACCAAGCCTGTAGTATGCATATGAAATATTTGGTTGATCTCTTCCCACTCTCCCCTCTCTGAAATTCATCAGTCTGTTCCATGTTTCTATACCTGTGCATTGAGTGTGTGTCCCCTGGTGGTCAGTGCACACCATAGCTACCTATGGAATGGTCCATTGGTCCAACTTAGGCTTTTATATATATATATTTTTTTCCAGTTCATACTTAATTATTATAACTGCATAGTATCTATCAGCAACAAAACAACTTTTTATTTTATTTCTTTTTTAATATATTTTTATTTTTTATTTATATATATATATATTTTTTACATATGTTACCTTATTACCCTGTTACCCCCCGACCCCCTACTTATGCCCCACCCCCCTGTTGTCTGTGTCCATTGATTAGGCTCACATGCATGTACACAAGTCCCTTGGTTGATCTCTCTCCTTCACTCCCACCGACACACACCTTCCCTGAGGTTTGACATTCTGATCCACGTTTCTCAGTCTCTGCATCTGTTCTTCTTCACCAGTGTATGCCATTTATTATATTCCACAAATGAGTGATATCATGTGATATTAATCTTTCTCTCCCTGGATAATTTCACTTAGCATAAAGCTCTCCACCTCCATCCATGTTGTTGCAAATTGTAAGAACTTGTTTTAAATTGTAGCGTAGTATTCCATTGTGTAGATGTACCACAGTTTTTTAAACCACTCATCTGCTGATGAACACTTAGGCTGTTTCCAAATCTTAGCTATGGTGAATTGTGCTGCTATGAACATAGGGTGCATATATCCTTTCTGATTCATGTTTCTAGTTTCTTGGGATATATTCCTAGCAGTGGGATCACTGGGTCAAATGGGAGTTTCATTTTTAGTTTTTTTGAGGAAACTCCATATAATTCTCAACAGTGGCAGCACCAGTCTGCATTCCCACCAGCAGTGCAAAAGAATTCCTTTTTCTCTGCATCCTCGCTAACACTTGTCATTTGTTGATTTGCTGATGATAGCCATTCTGACCAGTGTGAGATGGTACCGCATTGTTTTGATTTGCATCTCTCTGACGATTATTGACTTTAAGCAGGTTTTCATATGTCTCTTGGCCTGCTTTCTGTCTTCTTTCGAAAAGTGTCTATTTAGATCAGTTGCCCATTTTTTGATTGGGTTGTTTATATTCTTTTTGCTAAATTGTATGAATTCTTTGTAAATGTTGGAGATTAAACCCTTATCATTGATATCATTGCCAAATATGTTCTCCCACGGCTTTCTTTCTTGATGTATGTGAGAGAGGAGGTGAAACATTGATTTATTGTTCCACTATTTATGCATTTACTGGTTGATTCTTGTATGTTCCTTTACAGGAGATCAAACCCACAACCTCAGCATATTGGAATCACAATCTAACCATTTAGCTATCCTACCAGGGCCACAACACAATTCTTTTAAAAAAAAATATGTATTTTCAATTTGTAGTTCAGTTTGGGATGAAGAACTACAGATACAGAAGCTTTACCATACTCTTTTATTTGTCTCAAGCACTCTTATCTTCGCCACAGCATTTTTGGCTAGATAACATAAAACATATTTCTCATCTCATGTTCTTACATTTCAGTATTATATACCTTATAGCACTAAGTGTTTTTCTTTAATTGTACTATAAAATATTTTATAGATGTGTTTGTAAAATTGTTTGATTAGTATCATTCTCTGCTCCACTGATTTTTGGACGCAATGAAAAAAGAGCCATGCCGAGACCAGTTTGGCTCAGTGGACAGAGCGTTGGACTGCAGACTGAAGGGTATCGGGTTCGATTCCGACAAGGGCATGTACCGTGGCTGCAGGCACATCCCCAGTAGGGGGCGTGCAAGAGGCAGCTGATCGATGTCTCTCTCTCATAGATGTTTCTGACTTTCTGTCTCCCTTCCACTCTTGTAAAAAATCAATAAAATATATTTTTTAAAAAAGAAAAGAAAAAAGAGCCATATTTATATTTTTCACTATTGTATCCTTAGTGTTTCTTTTGTACCAGTGTTTCTTTCATTTTCAGCTCTTGATATATATAAACTAATGAAGTAAACTGAGATATTACTTACAAATTATGAATCTTCTCTTTTTTAAAAATATATTTTTATTGATTTTTCAGAAAGGAAGGGAAAGGGGGAGAGAAAGAGAAGCATTACTAATGAGAGAGAATAATTGATTGGCTGCCTTCTGCATGTTCCCCATTGGGGATCCAGCCTGCAACCCAACCCAGACATATGTCCTGACCTAGAATCGTATTATCACCTCCTGATTCATAGACTGATGCTCAACCACTGAGCACAATCCACTGTTTGTCATAAGATTTGCTATGATTATATATGGTTGATGTAACATCATTCCACTTCCACAATGAGATTACAAGATTTTGTCTTGTCTTAGTCATTTTTGCTCTATCAACTTCCCCAAGGAAACATATCTCAGGTAACCATGATCCTTAAATTTAGATATATATGGAATAGACTTGAACCCAACCAACATCTTACAGTCAAGTAGTTGAGCTCAGCAGATCCAGAGCTGACCCACACAAATATGAATACAAAATAAATTCTTTGTGTAAGCTACTGTTTTCTGGTTCTTTTCTGTGATTGATAAATTTCTAATATATGAATATATTATATTAAAATTTATAGTGGGAAGCATGGCTATTTATTGAAATAGGCAAATATAATATTTAACCTATCATAATTATATCTTTATTTATTGAAATAGGCAAATATAATATTTAACCTATCATAATTATATCTATACCACTTATATATAATTATAGTATAAAATATAAATACACATTATTATATATAATATATATTTAAATTATCTCTTGCTATCTAAAAAAGAAAAATATTCTGACACTCACTGAAAAGGCTTAATTAAAGCTTATAAAAATATAATTTTTTGAATTATTTTACACTTCTAAAGGTTGTTTTCATTGTTTTAACTGTGTACTTTTTTCTAGTTGCAGCCTTATTAAATTTAGTATTGCTTTATTCATTGTAGTTAAATATATGTATTGGAAGAAGTCGAATTGGTAGGTTCCTTGAAAATTTTTGTTTCATCTTTGAAAACATATACCTCTGTTTGGCAGAGGAATGTCTTTGAAACAGACTAGGTTTCATTTTCACTTATTCCCTTCCAAGAACTGAAGAGTAATTGGAGCAATAAGCTTAGGGTCTGCAGCACTCACTGTACTGCTTTAGCAAATTGCTATTACTTTTCATAAGAAGGCAAACTGTATAGTGGTTACCCACAGGGTGTGTGTTTTTGATGAATGGCAAGTGTGGGATGCCTCAGTCATTAAAAACTCCAGGCAGACGCTATTCGTAGAAACACATGCTGATCCTCACAGGTGGTGGTGCATAATAGTAAAAAATGAATAGGAATTATCTTTTGAAAAAAAAATAGCATAGGCATTTCAAGATTTCAAGAATATGTTTTTATTTCACTGGTTTCTAAAGACTAGATCATATCAATATATAGTTTATTAATCTCCCTTAATACTTCTTTGAATTACAAAAATCATTAAAGATCATCCAATTCAGTTTTATAAAATTTCTGGAGACTTAAAACTGATGCTCAAATATACCCCAGACAAATTCTGGTCATTGGACTAGGGCATGACTATTTTTTTAAAAGCTCCCAGGATAATTTTCTATGTGTTTAGGTTTTAAAACTTTGTTTCTAGTATTTTCCCTTTATTTCATGATGGGGGACCCTGAGGCCTAGAGAAGAAAGATGATTTACCCAAAATGACCAAAAATATTGGTATAAGTGTTAGTGACACTCAACCAATTCCATAATATGATATTTCTTCTAAAATAGTCAGAAAGACCTCTTTTTAGCAAGATCATTTTCTCTATGGCTTTATCCATTCATCTGCAAATATAAGCTTTAAGTTTAAATTCAAGCTTATACTGTCTTCCTCAGTGGCTGCACCAGTCTGCATTCCCACCAGCAATGCAGGAGGGCTCCTTTTCCTCCATATCCTCACCAGCACTTCTCATTCATCGATTTGTTGATGATAGCCATTCTGAGGGGTGTAAGATGATATCTCGATGCTTTGATTTGCATCTCTCAGATGATCAGAGACTTTGAAGATGTTTTCATATGTCTCTGGGCCTTCTGTATGTCCTCTTTCAAAAAGCGTCTATTTAGATCCTTTGCCAATTTTTTGATTGGATTGTTTATCTTCCTTTTGTTAAGCTGTATGAGTTCCCTGTAAATGTTGGAGATTAAACCCTTATCAGAAATATCATTGGCAAATATGTTCTCCCATGCAGTGGACTTTCTTGTCGATTTGTTGATGGTTTCTTTTGCTGTGCAGAAGCTTTTTATTTTGATGCAGTCCCATTTGTTTATTTTCTCCTTAGTCTCCATTGCCCTAGGAGCTGTGTCTATAAAGATATTTCTATGACATATGTCTGCCATTTTGCTGCCTATGAAGACTTGTAGGATTTTTATGGTTTCCCGTGTTACATTTAAGTCCTTTAGCCATTTTGAATTTGTTTTTGTATATAGTGTAAGTTGGCAATCTAGTTTCATTTTTTGCATGTATCTGACCAAATTTTCCAGCACCATTTATTGAAGAGACTGTCTTGACTTTTAGTAATCCCACTTCTAGGAATATATCCCAAGAAACCAGAAACACCAATCAGAAAGGATATATGCACCCCTATGTTCATAGCAGCACAATTTACAATAGCTAAGATTTGGAAACAGCCTAAGTGCCCATCAGCAGAGTAGTGGATTAAAACACTTTGGTACATCTACATAATGGTGTGCTATGCTACTAAGAACAAAGAAGAAACTTTTACAATTTGCAACAGCATGGATGGAACTGGAGAGCATTATGCTAAGCAAAATAAGCCAGTCATAGAAAGATAAATATCACATGATCTCACTCGTATGTGGGTTATAATGATTAATATAATTTGATAAACAAGAATAGATCCAGAGACAAGTGGTAGGGGATGGGGGGCATTTAGGGAGCAACCAAAGGACTTGTATGCATGCATATTAGCATAGCCAATGGACATAGACATTGGGGCAGTGGGGGCTTGCTCGGGGTGGGAATGACTGAGGTGGGGGGTCAACTGGGGGAAAAGGAGACAGACTTTAGACAATAAAAAATAATAAATTCAAGCTCAAATTACTGCTAAACATATGCTTTCTTACTTTACCTTCATATAGATATCTATAATTAGAACTAGTAAATATTGTCTTAGAAATATTAAGTTCAAAAGTAAATACCTTCATGTCTAAATATGATGTAGAACCTTTTAATGATAAAGTATATATTCTTTTTTTTTTCCCACAGGACATCACTTAGTATTTAATTCTAATATTTATTGATCACATTGTGTACCACATTGTAACTGAGAGAGTTCATACACAAGTCTGTTAGATTTATTTATGAAGAGTATGGAAAGAACTGACTAAAATTGCAGAAAGTGAAAAGGGTTGAAGAGGATCATTTAAAAATGTGAAATAATAGTTAAAATTGTATGCTTTTATATATATATATATATATATATATATATATATATCTGTAGAACATATCTCTAAGTATATATTGAAAGGGAATCCATAAAATACATATTATTTTTGTAAACTAACTTCTCTCAAATTTACAGAGTTGTTAATGGTGGTAAATTACATTTTTTTGAAATGGTTTTTACCAAATCTTGCTGTAGTCATGTTTCGTTTGATAGATTTACAATATAACTAAAGCAAAAAACTGAAAAATTGTTTATGTTTTTGACCTCTGGAAAAAATAAACAAAGAAGATTAGATATAAGCACCCAAAATTAACATATACTTTAATGAATTTATTGGAGTGACATTGGTCAATAACATTATACAAGTTTCAAGTGTAAAATTCTAAAATATAACATCTGTATACTGCATTGTGTGCTCACCAAAGTCTATTCTCCCTTCATCACCATATTTTCAAAATTGTTTTTTTTTCAAAAGGATAATGAACTTTAATTTAATATAGTATAATTCGGCAAATCATAGCATCACAGCAATTTGTGTTTTTCACATATCCTATTAATGCACATATTTGTCACGAGAAGGAGCACAGACAGCAGCATCACAGGGCAGTGAATCTTTAGGAATATTAAAGTGCTCTCTAAGAAAAGCAGTTTGGTGCATCACAAGACAAATGGATCATCTTGTTAAAGATGATAATATTAATAACACCATCAGAATCTAATCTTACCTAAGTCATATGACTAAAAGACTTACAAGAGTTCAAAAAAATCTCATCCGTTTCCATTATTTTTCTACATGTATCTCTGGGAAGGCTGAGGCTATTTAATGCCCGTTTCACTGCAGCAAGGTCATTTTTAATGAACAAAAGTTAATTAGGCTCAAATTATCTCTCTTGGTGCAACTGGTGCTATCATGATTTGAAGCGTCTCCAACCGCTGGGTGCAGGGAGAAAAAATTAGAAGTCTGTCTCACTAACAATGTCAATCTAGTATTTATAATGAAAGAAATTTCACTGGGAATGAAAGAAAACAAATATGAGAGACTTAGAAATTATTTAAGGAGAAAGAGGACAGAAAATTTGCAGAATGAGCATGAGAAAAAAGTATAAACTAGTAGTAGAATAATAAAAAATAATTACAGAGGCAATTGAATATAAATATTAAACAGATTCCAGACTTCACTGAGAGCAACTCTTGATGTATTAAACACACAAACACACACACAGTGTCAAAACAGAAGAACTTGACAGGCTCAGTTGTTTCATATGTTAGCACTATCTTGATCTGATTCAATTAGTTTTTGTTTGCTTATTATTACAATGTGTTAACAAGGTTGCCTTTACTATTTCTTCTAAAAATGTTATACTATTCCTCAATTGGAATATATTCAGATTGACCTACCAGTTGTTGTTTTTTGTCGTAGAAATATGATTATTTATTAGTAGGAAATAGGAAACTTAAGAGAGAAAATCAAGATTTTTTTTAAAAAAGTAGGTGTGAAATATGAACTAGTCTATTGATGTAGATTGAACCATAGAAAATTATCAATGATCAGGTTTTCTGATTCAGCAGACAGGAGAGATAACTGAGAATGATGGAAATACACAGAGAATTATCTAAATCATGATTTTAACTCATTAAAAAAGAGACATCAGCATATACCTTTACAAAAATACTTTCATAATAAGCTTTCTTACAAAGAAATTCTAAGCAGTTTCTTTCACCATTCCAACTCTATTGACTGTAACTTATTAAATGCCAGTATTCTCCAGATTTCTTTGAATCAGCATCTTGTACACTCACTGCCTTGTTTCTCTTATCTTAGTCCTAAAAAGTCATTAAAAAATATCTTCCAGCAGCCTGCTCCCATCATCCGTCTGCCTTCAAGCATAGCCACATTTTCACTCTTTTTATCTCTTTGGGAAAATTTATCTGTGAATTCTTGAACTATAGTGTTTCTTATATTCAAAGCAAAAGAGGTATTAAGTCTACTTTTAAAGCAATGTAGAATTTTAGAAAACCAACTGTGCTAAATCACACTACCATCATGTTACCTTACAGATGTGAACTTAAGAGATTTGAAATAAAACCTTAAGCACCATTATTAACTACAAGATTCATTTTACAGTCCCCTTTAGTGCTGACATGGAAGATGAAAGTGAGAGCCATGATGGATTATGAAAGGTAGAGTGAACAAAATAAATCCATTGAATTTTTAAAAAACATTTGAAGAACAGGATGAATATAAATGTGAAGATCACTGTATAAAACAAGAAAAAAGTGAAATTTCTAAAAGAGTCAATCTTAACAAAAGCATGTCTAGTTATTATCTTTAGGTTTTCAGTATTAGCAAGCAAAAAGTAAAATAATAGAATGCAGAAAACACAAAGTATATAAAATAGCTTTTTCTTTTTTCAAAATAAATTTTATTGTGTGTATTCAATTATAATTTATGAAATAGCATTTTCAAGTATTCTTAATGTGAGAAATTAAGAATATTCATTAGCTATAAGTGATGGTTCTAATTTTAATATATATCTTTAAATAAGTTATTCACAAAATCTTAATGATGATCTAATTCCAATTAGATATTATGGCACTGAAATTACAAGCAATGTATCTAATTATTTTTCACTAATCTCATCTTTATTTATATTTTAAAACCATTCCAATCAATGATTAAGTGAAATAAAAATATAATATGAACGCTTAAAATAATTTCAAATTTAATTTATAATTTTGGAAAGTAGTGCAATATAAAATTTGAATACAGAATTGCATTTATCTTTTTTTAATAATTATGCTTTTTAAAAATATGTATATTTTACTAATTTTTTACAGAGAGGAAGGAGAGGGATAGAGAATTAGAAACATCGATGAGAAAGAAACATTGATCAGTTGTCTCCTGCACACCCCCTACTAGGGAGGTGCCCACAACCAGAATTGAACCTGGGACCCTTCATTCTGCAGGTCAATGCTCTATTCACTGAGCCAAACTAGTTAGGGCAGAATTGCATTTCTAAGTTAGAATTTTCCTGCCTATATTAATTTATTTGAGTAAATTTGCACATATCACTGAACCTCTCAGTAATTGTTTTTTTCATATTTAAAATAAATAGGCCAAAAATTCAAGACTCCCCTACAGTTTATAAATTATGAATATGAATCTAAGGTATATGAGTGTGCTATTTTAAATTATTCATCATCACTCTTTTTAGTAAAGTGTATATTTTCTTTTTATGTTTATTTATATAAATATGTAAATAAATTTAACATTATTAAATAATAAACTTTATGAGTTTTCATTAATCATTCTCAAACAAACTCAATATTTATAATATATCAGGAAAAAATATTCAGTTAAATTTATCTTGAAAGTTAGTGTCTAGACGTGTGATTATTTGTTGCTCCACAAAATAACAGATTGACTTTTATGGGTCCTAAATCAATCCAATAGTAGAAAATCATGTTCTTTATAAATCCAGGTAGAAAACTGTGCTCAATTCTCAAATGTACATTAATGTTTCTATATACATTATCTAGTTATTTACTTTCTGTTTACACCAAGACATAGTATAGTGGTCAAATTTATTTTTGTGCAGATTTTATAACTGGTTTGAATACATATGAGTTTATGCATTCACATATTTTTATTGAAGGGCTCTCTGTCTAAGACTCCACACTTAGCACTTCGACGATACAACACATCGAATCCTCATGGTGTACTAGTAGGTGGCACAACATAGAGTTTGCATTCCTACAGAAGACAGCATCATAGCGATAGCAAGAGACTACTACAGACAGCGAGTAAAATGTGAAGGGGGAAAGAACACTGTGGGCAACGCAACAAGAACAGATTTATAAAAATTCCTCAATTTTTTTAACACAGATATTCTTGAATAGGAGGTAATGAGCAAAGAACGTATGTTAAATGTAGGACATACTAAGATAAGTAAGCATTCAGAGCCTGAAGAAGCCTAAGGTGGTGGCACTGTGATGCAGTTAACAGGACAGACTGACTCGTGTAGCCTGAATTCAAACCATCAGTCCGATCATAATAGTTTGGCGTGGAGCAGGATTTATAACTTTAGTTTTGTCATTTGCACAGTGGTGATAATAATTGTGCTTACCTAGTGAAGTTATTATTATGACAATGAAATTAAATTGAAGTATAAAATTAAGATATAATTATTATAATCACATTGGTTAATAAAGTTATTTAGGTTTTAAATGTGCAGTTCTATGACACATCATCTCTTATTGCACGCATGGTGTGTTTATCACCCAAAGTCAAATCTCTTTCCATCACCAGCTATTTTACTGCCTTTACCCTTAACTGCTTTCTGTCCATCCCCTTTCTTCTGGTAACCACCATACTATTGTCTGTGTCTGCAAGCTTTTGCTTTTGAACAGACACTATTCCCAAGAAGACTGCAAATAACCAACAGATATATGAAAAGATGCTTACCTTCACTAGCTGTTAGGGGAATTCAAATAAAAACTACAATGAGTTAGGACATCTGTTAGGACAGCTATCATCAGGAAGATAAGTAATAGCAAGTGTGGAGAGGTTGTAGAGAAAAACCCTCATTCACTGCTGGGGGGAATGTAAACTGGTATAACCACTATGGAAAATAACATGACAGTTACACAAAAAATAATAATAGAGTTACCATGTAAACCCAGCAACCCCTAAGTATCTTCCCCCCAAAATTGAAAACATTTTTGTAAAGATACATGCATCCCTACATTCATTGCAGCAGTATTCACAGTGGCCAAGGTGTAGGAACACCAAAGTTGTTGGATAAACAAGATGGTGGGATAAACAAGATGTGATTCTCCAAAGCAGTCACTTCTGAGGGATCTCACCAGCACCAGAAAGGGCAGTTATTATATTACCTGTGCGTAGGCCATGTGTAAAACTCCCTCAGGTTGGCTCCCGTGTAACCCAGGATCTAAAGAACAGTGGTGTCAATTACCAAGCAAATAAATAAAGAAGACATCTCAGGAGAGGGTAGAAAATACAAACACCTTGAGGCAGGATAATACCTTCCGTGTTGAATAAACAGTAGAGAGGCCACTCTGACTGGAGTAGATTCCAATGAGCTGTCAACATCAACAAAGACAATGCAGCATGGGGAAGTGGTGTTTGAACTGAAGGAGTAGAATACTGAATAAGAAACTGGACTTAAGCCTGAAACATTCTAGGGATAGCATACTCTGGAGGAAGATGTGAAATATAATGAATATCCCAGGAGGTTCGGAAGACAGCAGAATCTAATGGTGTTACATGTATTTACAAGATATCAAATTCTTATATGACTTGGAAATAGGCCCGGGTAGCTAAAACAAAGAACATATTTTTGCTGGAATGCATATACGGCTCTTTAAGATGATGCATGGCTGAGTTTTTATTGTTCCAAGTAAAAACTTTATATAAATGGAAACTAAGAATGTCTTTCCTTGGGGTTGAAGAGTTTTATTTAAATACAGTTTTATGAAAACCTTAAAAACAAGTATCTCTGTTTTGTTATTTGGCCATGTTTTCATCAATGAAGTCTAATGTAATCAGGTCAAAAAATCTTCTGTGGTTATTTCAGGACCCTTATCCAACACAACTTTATCTAGGGTTTATGATTTCAAGAAGGTCAGTGTGTCTTCAGGCAGTCTCTCCAATTGGCTAAATAAATGCATCAGCTTTGGAATTGAGGATTGGGCTTAAAGAAATAACAGATGGTATAAAAGTGAAAAATGACAAGAGTCCCACTTGGAAGAGTTGTGTGCAGGTCAAAAGAGAGATTTACCCTATGTTCTTTCCACTTTCTGAGTAATAAAGGATGATAGGTGGAGGAAAAGCCGTCTAACACTGTTTAAGTTGTGATTTATTTAGCTCTGGGTTCAGTGTTTTTTGTTTTTTTTTCATTCTTGCAAAGGCGGTCTTTAAATTATGTCTACAACACTTGAAACTGTTCCCAGACACATTATTGTAACCTTTGTAAGTCTTGAGGTTTTCAGGTAAGGAAATATAAAGCTCTTAGCTCTCTAAGGAGTGAAGATGTGAAGACACTTAAAAGGTTAACCAGCGTTATTAGACATGGTTTAAAAGTTATGAAGTTATACTTCAACTACATGTTTACAGAATGAAAGGATGCATTCTCACTACAATAATCACACAATACCCATTCTTTCACGTTTATTTATTTATTTGTTTCTTTGTTGTTATTTAGTTAGTTAGTTTTATTTTTTAAACCTCACCTGATGGTTTTTTTTTCATTGATTTTTAGAGAGTTGAGGAAATAGGGAAAGACAAAGAGGGATATTCTGCACAAGCCCTGACCGGCCCAGGTCCTTGGAGGAGCCTGCAACCAAGAGATGTGTCCTTGACAAGAACTGAACCTAGGAATCTTTGGTCTGCAGGCCGATACTCTAACCACTGGGCGAAACCGGCTATGGCTATTTTCACTTTTAAAACTTATTTTATATTTAAGTATCCTGCATTGTTAAGTCTAGCAACTTCTTTAACATGTCTGTTGATGCCTGTGAATGTTTAACCTATACAGATTTTATGCATCTATTAACTCTAACTTTAAAATAGTGCATTGCAGATTGCATCTCATGAATAATTTAGTGTGTCATATGTGGATGCTTAACACATACACATTGCTTCATGAAGAAATGTATAAATAAAGCTTTTATTTGTTAAAGGATGTCTGACAGAAACTTGTAACCAAACACATACTTAACCAATGTAAATTTTAAAAGTTCACACACTTTTAGTTCATGTTTTATGTAAAGGTCATATACATATGCCAAAATAAATTATAAAAAATCCATATTAACTAAACATTTCTAAATGTTGTGTATCTAATTTAAAAATGTATCATTATATGTACCCTAATATAATAGTAATAAAATATAATTTAATAATTCAACTCAATAAAACCTATGTATAATAGAAAAATGCAGGAATAAATTAAACAGATTTTCTGTATTCAAGGCCCTCAAGGCCACAATGGTGACAAATAGTATTTAAATTATTATAAATATAGATAGACAGTTATAGATAAAAATATACACACATATTGATAATTATATATTTAAACAATTAAATACAATTTTTTAAATTATTTTTTTATTTTTTGCAGTATAACTTATATTTAATAGTAGCACATGTTTTCCTTTTTTCCTCCCATTAATCTCCCTCCAGCCTCCCCTACCCCCAGCACATATCCCCACCTGCCCCCCTCCCCGCCCCAGTGTCTTTCATTCATTGGTTATGCTCATATGCATGCATACAAGTCCTTCGGTTGATCTCCCCCAGCATCTGCCACCCATCCACCCCAGCCTTCTCCTTGTAGGTTGACAATGCCTCCCTGCCTCTATATCAATCACTCTCCCCTGTTTCTTTTCTTCAAAAATATCTTGACTCTGCATACTAGAAATAAATGTATAAGAAATTATCAAATCACATACACTTTCCTTAGTTTCCTAATCTTTAATAATACACACCGTAGTATAATTTAATGTTCCATATTTGGCATTTTCATCTCTGAACTACCAGCTCTCAGATTTGTTATATAGAAAATAACTGCTTGAGTTTTGCTTCTAGATGACACATATTATAACCATTCCCAAGGAGAAACATTTGGTTTTTAAATAATACTAAATGCATTATCATCAGCATTTAATATATTTAATCTTTGCTTCAACATTGCTAATTCCATTTGTAACATTATGCTTCCTGACAGAAATCTTCAAGATTTGGGAAAACCGCTGCTGCCTGAAAACAATTGGAACTACCCAGAAACATTTGTTTTGCCTCAGGGTATTCTCAGCTTAATGCTAACCACCTAGTGGTTTATGATTTTCAAAAGGCATTTCACTCTATTTACATATTCTTATTTTTTACTCTTATCAACTGTTTCAAAATGTTTTTGGTTAGTGTTTTGGCACTGCCTCATGGGAGATAATTATTAGAAATTAGAGGCCTGCTGCATGAAATTCGGTTGTCCCTCAGGCCAGTCTACATCCTCTCCAATTTGGGACCCCTAGAGGAATGTATGACTGCCCGTTTAGGCCCGATCCCAAAGAAAAAGATCCTGCATAAGCCCTGGAATTGGGCCTAAATGAGGAATCAGACATCGCTCTCACAATCCAGGACTACTGGCTCCCAACTGTTCACTTGCCTGCCTTCCTGATTGCCCCTAACCCCTTCTGGCTGCCAGCCTGATCACCCGCTAACCACTCCCCTACCAGCCTGATTGATGCCTAAATGCTCCCCTGCCAGTCTGTTTGCCCTTATCTGCCCTCCCTTGCAGGCTTGGTCACCCCCAACTTTCCTCCTCTGCTGTCCTGGTCCCTCTCAACTGTCCTCCCCTGCTGACCATCATGTGGTGGCCATCTTGTGTCCACATGGGCAGCATCTTTGTCCACGTGGGGATAGCCATCTTGTGTGTTGGAGTGATGGTCAATCTGCATATTACTCTTTTATTAGATAGAATAGAGGAGATGCCTGGTTCATGGGTGGAGTCCAGCTGGTATGCCCTGAAGGTTGTCCTGGATCAGGGTGGGGGTTCCCTTGGGACTTGGGGTGGCCTGGACAAGGGGCCTGTGGTGTTTTGCTGGCCTGCACACTCCCTGGCGACCCAAGCAGGGCCCTGGTGTCTGGGATTTATTTATCTTCTACAGTTGAAACTTTGTAGTCTGGAGCAGAGTCAAGCCTTCTGCACACTCTGTGGCAGCAGCTATTTCTGTTGGGATTTTTTTATCTTGTATAATTGAAAATTTTTGCCTGGAGTAAAGACCTGGGGCAGCCAGGATGTGTGAAAAGCTTTGCTTCCTCCATCTCCAGGGAAACCCAAGCTTCCCTCCTGCTCTCTCTGGCCACAGCTATTTTGGTTGGGTTAATTTGCATACTTATTCCTGATTGGCTGGTAGGCATACTTGTGGGTGTAAGGGAGTGATAGTTAATTTGCATATTACTCTTTTATTAGATAGGATTGTATTCACATAACATAAGAATAATATTCAAATATTATAGAGATAAAATTTGTAATTTATTTCCCAAATAATCATATTTTAATGACTTTTCCAGCAAAATGCCTTTACCTTTTTAACAGTTTCCTTTGTATTTGTATCAACATCATAACTTTGAAAACAAATGTTGTGCCTGTGAAGTTATTTCTCTGCCTCTGTACACTTCTAGCTCATGCACAAAGTAAACTCAATTTGGGTAGCACCATCTTCTTTGGATGCACTTGTCCCAGAATAATTTCTTGCCAGTATATCCTGTTTCTCTTAGGCCTTGCACATCACTTGTCAAACTTTGTTGAGCAAATATTTTACACAAATACCTATTTTATTGATAATGGATGATAAAAGTACATAAAAATATAAGTGGCACAACCAATTTAAAAATAACTGATAATTCAGATAAAAGATGACAAAACTCCCATTATTTTAGAAGATTAGAAATGTATTCAACACTTATTGACTATCTCTGTGGTAAGCAATGTTCTAGGCTTTGGAGATAAACATAAGGATATGAAAGCAATTGCTATGTTCAGAGTGGTTATTTTCCATTAGAAGTTTACATACAAAATGAAACAGTTTGCTTATACAATACTAGAGGCCTGGTGAATGAATTCATGCACCAGTGGGGTCCCTCAACCTGGCCTGCGGGATTGGACTGAAACAGCTATCTGATATCCCCTGATTGTGAGAGGGCATAGGCCAGGCTAAGGGACCTCACCAGTGTAATATCAGAGCCAGGAAGGGATGAGGGAAGTTTGCCAGCCAGGGAGGGACTAAAAGAGGGCTCCAGAGCATGTCCAGCCCATCTCACTCAGTCCCAATCAGCAGAACCCCAGCAGCAAGCTAACCTACCAGCTGGAGCATCTGTCCCCTCGTGGTCAGTGCACATCATAGCAACTGGTTGACTAGTCAACTGTCTGACCTCTTGTGGTCAGTGCATGCCATAACAAGTGGGTGAGCAGCCTTAGCATATCATTACCATATTGCACTTTGATTGGTTGACTGGATGACTGGACACTTAGCATATTAGGCTTTTATTATAAAAGACCAGAAGCCTGATGCATGAAGATTCATGCAAGAATGGGCCTTCCTTCCCCTGGCTGCTAGCATCACCTTCGCTCCCACTCAGAGCTGCCTTTCTGTCTTCCCACACTGCCCAGAGGCCCAGAGCTGATGGGGTGGTGAGGAATGCCTGCATTGCTGCCATGGCCATGACACAAGCATCCCACCCCCACTTCTGGCTGCTTGGCACCTGCATATGCAAACTAACCCTCCATCTTTGTTGGGTTAATTTGCATACGCACTCCTGATTGGCTGGTGGGTGTTGCAAAGGTATGGTCAATTTGCATGTTTCTCCTTTATTAGTGTAGATATTAGGAGATACCTAGTGCTGTTGGGGAAAATGGGGGGAGGGACTTACAATATTCAAAAGTGTGATCAAGAATAGTGTTATTAAAAGAGGGCAAGGTCTACACACCCTTGGAGGAGGAAAAATAGTGGTCCAGGCAGAGGGAAGTGCAAATACTCAGAGATCAGAGCAAAGTACACTTTGGACAACAAGTTGGCCAAAACCTCTGACACAGAGGGGAGCTGGCAGGAGGTTAGCTGGCAGGGGAACTGGGAGTGGAGAGTCAGATTATTTTGAGCCTTGTATCCTCTGACTGAAAGAATTTTAAATTAATCATGTAAAAAAGCCACAGAAGGCTTGAGGAGGAGCTGAAGATAATGGCAACGATGTGGTTAACTGCACGTTTAAAAAATTTACAGAGCATATGATAAGCTGGTCAAAGTTTCAGAAAAGGTTGAAGAATGACCCCAAGAACCTTTATATCCACAGTGGCTTACTGGTTATCTTACTGGCAATATAATAACAGGATTTGGACATCATTTTTAATGCTTTATATAATAGCAAAATCCAAAACATCATATATCACTGAGAAGCACTTGAGCTTTCTCCCATGGTAAAAAGCAAAAATATATATAACACTAGAAGGCAATAAAGTAAAATGCAATTCTTTTTCAATAAATACTGCTTTAAGGGTAATTGAAAATATTGCTGTAACTCTGAAAGGAAGAGGATTAGAACAAATTAGACCATGTGGGAGGTCTGCTCTACAGCAGGTGAGAGTACAGAAATTTCTAAGATGAATCGGCTTACAGTGTTTGCTGGATTCTCCTTCAGTAATAAAATAAACAAAGAACTACTTTTTCTATGAGGCACTGAAAAAGAGATATATCGGAGACAAATACCATCTCAACAGTAAATGACTTCTTCAAAAAACCCTGTATATTAGGAGAAAACTGTAAAAAATACAGCCACTGATGGAATACCTTCATGGCATGAATTTTTTAAAAGAAATATAAAGTGAACAAATGGTATATGCAGCAAGAACTTGTTACTTTCCTACTTAGTGCCAGAGACTATCTATACCTTTTGTATTTGAAGTATATAGTTATAAATGACTTTTTCTTTAACAAGAGTCATGGTTTGAATAATATCCAGTAAGCAGACATTATATCTGAATTTAACGAGGAAGTTATTTTATGTTAGCGAACAGGTTCTATATATTACACCATGCTTTGTGAAATGGGAGAATAATAGATCTGTCACCATGCCCTGAGGGTCAGTAATTCTGACTCAGTAGGACAAATTGAGAGATAATATTGCAGAGCTAAGAATACACTGGAACATCCTACATTTCTTATTTTCTGTAATCCAGCTGGCAACAGTATAGTTTTTGTGCTATCAAAGTGAAAGTATGTTTTAGACATATTGTAAAGATATCATATGAATACTTTTGAATGCTTTTAAAATAAGTTCAAGTCACTGACAAAGAAGATCTAAAGTTCTTTTGTTAACATTAAAATACATTAATGTTGCCAAGACCGGTTTGGCTCAGTGGATAGAGCGTCGGACTGCGGACTGAAGGGTCCCAGGTTCGATTCCAGCAAGGGCATGTACCTTGGCTGCGGGCACATCCCCAGTAGGGGGCGTGCAAGAGGCAGCTGATGTTTCTCTCTCATCGATGTTTCTGACTTTCTATCCCTCTCCCTTCCGCTCTGTAAAAAATCAATAAAATATATTTTAAAAAAAATAAGATTAATGAGTTAAGAAGGTTAAACTGGAATACAATGGTGGTCCCAATTTATCACAAAGGTTTCTAGAAAAGGAGAAAAGATAAATGATGATGAAGATAAAAAGAGGTGCAATGATGAAGCAGGGGATAGAGTACTGGAGGGAAGGCTCATAAGCCAAAGAAAACAGAAACTTCTAGAGGCTGGAAAAGGCAAGAAAGCAGATCATCTTCTTGACCCTCCCTCCAATAGGCACCCAGTCATGCCAACACCTTGATTTTCTGGCTTCTGAATTGTAGCATAATAACTTTGTGTTGTTTTAAACTACAAAAAATGTGTTAATTTGTCATAACAGCAACAGACAGAGACATGTTAAGAAATTTGTTATAGCTACTGTGTGGGAAACATGCAAAAGTAACATTATTAAGCTTAATTTGTACATTTAAAAAAATCTGACTAGGTGCCTATGCTTTGGATTCTCACACACAATTTTTAGACCTTATTTTGTTGAACTGTTTATTTTTCTGTGAGTGCATCTGTACTTCTACAGCCCAGTGTGGCCCTTCTTTGTCCACATGGCTATCTACTCATACCACTTCTCTGAATGTGGAGTCCAATATGATTCTTCCATTCAGATTCCTCAGCTCTGTTATTTTTCCCTTTCTGGGGCATTAAGGAAATTTTTGGTGATCTGTATGTTATGTGTTATCTGAGCAGGAAAAGGGGGAACTATCTCAGGTATGTTTGTATAAGTTCTACACTCAGACATCATATTACAATTATTGTTAGAGCAACTGTTGGGTTCTTTGAGAAGAGCACAGTCTTTCCACATTACAGGGGTAAAAGAGAGACATCAGCCTGCTAGTCTTATAAACAACTAGTGATCTGGTGCATGAAATTTATGCACATTAAAAGAGAATTAATTAGAGGAAATATTTTAATGTTACTATATGCCCTTTATCTATAATAGAAGTGTCAGAAATGAAAGAAAATTAGTAAAATGTATATGCAAATCTTCCTCCAATCAGAGTCAAGTACCCACCTACCCATGTGCATTTCGAAATCACATGAGACCCAGACCCAGACCTGGCCAGCCCCACACCCCTTGAGCCCCACCAGGTGGTGGGCGTGGCCTCAGGTCACCTGGCCCAGCGCAGGGTTGGGGGCATGGTCTGAGGTCCTCTAGCCCAGGCCGGGACAGGGGACACACCTTGTGGTCCCCATAAAGCCCTGTGGACAGGGGGTGTGACCTGAGGTTCCTCATCAAACCCTGTGGGCCAGGTGCACAGCTTGAGGTCCCCTGTCAAACCCCACATGGCAGGGAGCATGGCCTGATGTCCCCCATCCAGCACTGCTGGGCGGGGTCATAGCCTGAGGTCCCCTAGCCTAGCGCTGGGGAGGTACAGTGGCTTGAGGTCTCCTGTTAAGCCCCACCAGGTCCCTTCTGACTGCTCATTAAGGCTTGTTATAGGAACTCAGCTTCCACTATGAGTGCAGCCATCTTGTGTTATGAGATCCCTGCCTCTGCTGTGGGTGCAGCCATTTTGTTAGGATGTGTTAGTCAATTTGCATATTCCCTCTTTATTAGATAAGATTGCATTTCCACCTCACCCTCAACTAGATCTGAGAATAAAGACAAGATTCATCTTAATGTTTGCCACTTCTTCCTTCTCCCATAATCTTTTAGTTATAAAAATTATAGCCATTTATCTCTCCCCTTTCAGCAGGTCACTCTTTGAAACCTTATGTCTCCATTTGCCTTGCAGATTAAAAGAACAATAAAAATAATTTAAAAAACTAAACAATCTCTTTGATCTGAGACAACTAGGCTTAGATCCTAACATTAAATTTCTACTGTAGGAATTCTGAGAAATCTTTCTCTCCTCTGAGAAAATCTGAAACATCAAGATAATTTGGTTTTAGCTTATTTTTCTTACCTGGACTTTCTGTACACAACTGCAGCACTATGTTGATATCATGCCCAGGAGGTTGGAAGGTGTGGCTGGATCAGGATAATCCTGAAATCAAGACCCATTCAGTGCTAACTCAGTGATCCAAGCGAGAGAATCAGAGTTGCTGGGGCCTCAGACAACAGTGCTTCAGATGGAGAGAAGATAATACTACAGGGATAAGTCAAAGGTAAGGCAGTGATTTACCAGGTATGACAGAAAAGAAACAGTGGAAGGGTCTGGTAATTCTGTGCTTTATGCACTTTAGAGATAATAAACGAAGAAGAGCAAATTTCAAGATGAAAATAGATTATTCAGCATCCTTTATTTTTTAATCCTTGCTCAAGGATATTTTTCCATTTATTTTTTTTTTCTTATAGAGAGTTGGGGAGACAGAGAAACATCGATGTAAGAGACACATTAATTGGTTGCCTCCTGCATGCACCCAACCTGGAGCCAGGGATCCAGCCTGCTATCGAGATATGTGCCCTTGACCAGAATTGAACCTATTACCCTTCCGTCTGCAAGCCCAGGCTCTATCTACTGAGCCAAACCGGCTAGGGCTCCGGTATCTTTCAGACTTAAGCATTAACCATGTGGGAATAGAAAACCAAATTCAGGTTCAGAGTTGGGTTTTAGCAGAAGATATGAAATCTTAGAATATGTAAATGTATACTAAATGAAACATTTTTAAATTTGAGGGCATAATTCATAATAAAAGCTGACTATTTTATATTGTTATGGAGAGAATGAATTCCCTTGTTTTATTGCATGAATACCAGTTCTTAATGGCAAAAGTCAGTAAGTAGACATATTTGCTATATATTCTCTATATGCTGTAAAATCTTTTTATATGTGCACAGACCATTATGGGAAACAGTTATTTGCCTCTTTTTATATATTTATTTTTATTTGCAAAGTTATTGTAGCTCTATTTTCTCCTTTGCATTTTTCCCTGAACTTTTTGTGCATAAAGGCTAAGTGTGTATAACATTATTTAGAATAATTTGCTATGTTAAAAAGTATTATAATCTACCCCTTTTCCCACATACATACAAGTACATCTCCAGGTTTACAGACATAACTACAAGTTATGGGCCTAATAACCACACAGAAATCTAGGAAACTAGCTCATTTTATGAGAAGCTTTTATTTTTCCTCACTTTTTTGTATGTAGCTTGGACAGCATGAAGTTATAATAGCTATCAAGTGCTACATAAAATACATTTTAAGAATATTTTTGAGAAAGTATGTCTAAAAGTCTTTAAAATGAACAAGTTTGCTAAAACTATATTTATTCATGAACATTCATCAAGATCTATGCACATAAAAGAAATACTTTAAATATGATACTCAGAAGAAAAACACTTTTTTTCCTAAATCTGACACAAAATAATTTATTAATTCTTGTATTGGTAACCAAATATGAAATAGAAGTTAATGTTTGTATCTTTTAATTTTAATGTTGAAGACATTTTGTAATTGTAATTGTATATTTTAATTCAATAAATATAATATTCTTTCAACTGTACTACAATCACTATACTTTCTGATAATATGTTAAAATAGATGCCTTTATTATAAGAATTCATCAAAGTAAAAATGAAACAGATCACATATATTTTTTAGTCAAAAAAATTGGAAGGCCATTTCATATTTTAGCTTTAAAAGGAAAATATGAATGTTTCCACTTAGGACTTTGTCATAAAAATTGCCCTATTTTACATGCACATTAAATGTCTTTTCAGAGAAAACATAAGATATTCATGGATAAGTTCCAAGGTTCTTTGAAATAAGTCAATTCTGCCTTGTGCATTGCACATTATACTCTCACATGGCATTATTTGTGTTATTGATTGACAGATTCATTCTGGGTTAAAGGCTTCCTGTCTTTGTAAATTCTTCAAGATGATCCTGTTTGTAATTACTCCTATGCTGAACCCTTTCACTGTTCCTTGAAGAACATTTTATAAATCATGTTATGCATATACAAGAGCATTGGTATGTGTGGATTATATCTTGTTTCATGTCTCTGAGTCCTCATCGGAATGTTGAAAAGAGGACTAAGAAATTGCCAGTGGCCAATTCATCTCCATATCCTTCTTCTGAAGGTGATATCATGGGAGCTCTTCTATTCCATTTAAAAATACACCTGGAAAAACCTCATTGTTAGGGGCACATTGATCACTGTCTAATTTTTCTGAAATATTATTAATTAATCATCCAAAATTTGATGTGCATATCTTTGACATTTTCAGATTTACTATGTTTGGAATAATGAGTTTCACTTGTGCATTATCCTTTCTCTTTAGCAGATATTTTAATTTCCTTATAATTTTTATAAACTACTGAAATACTCCCAGTCATAAGAGTTATAAAAATTTCAATTTATTTATTAACCTCATCCTATCTAATAAAAGAATAATATACAAATTGACCATACATCTGAAACACCTATAAGCCACAAATATGCAAATAAACAAAACCAAGATGGCTGCAGCCACAGAGAGCAGAAGGGAGGCTTGGGTTTCCCCGGCAATGGAGGAAGCCAAGCTTTCTGCCTGCCCTTGCCGCTAAGGCCTCCACACCAGACTACAAAGTTTCAATTATATCCTAACAGAAATAGCAGCAGCCATGGTGCTGGAGAGAGGCAGGAGGCTATGATTGCCCCCAGCGATGAAGGAAGCCAAGTTTCTGAATTCCTGGCAGGCCTAGGCCTCGACTTCAGGCTACAAAGTTTTAATTATAGGAGATAAATAAATTGCAACAGAAATGGCTGCCGTCATGGAACAAGCAGAAGGCTTGGCTATGCTCCAGGCTACAAAGTTTCAATTATAGAAGATAAATAAATCCCAGATACCAGGGCCTCCACTTGGGTTGCCAGGGGAATGGTCAGCCTGCAAACCACCACAGGCCTCTGGCCCAGAGCACCTCACGCCCAAAGGGAACCCCCACCCTGATCCAGGACACCCTTCAGGACAAACCAGCTGGCCCCCACCTGTGAAACAGGCCTCTATCCTATCTAATAAAAGAGTAATATGCAGATTGACTATCACTCCAACACACAAGATGGCTGCCCCCATGTGGTCAAAGATCCTGCCCCCATGTGAACACAAGATGGCCAGCACAATATGGCAAGCAGGGGACGGCAGTTGGGAGGGACCAGGCCTGCAAGGGAGGGTAGTTGGGGGCGATCAAGCCTGCAAAGGAGGGTAGTTAGGGGTGACCATGCCTGCAGGTGAGGGCAGTTAGGGGCAAACAGGCTGGCAGGGGAGGAGTTACACATCAATCAGACTGGCAGGGGAGTGGTTAGGGGGTGACCAGGCTGACAGGAAGAGCATTTGGGGGCAATCAGGAAGGCAGGCAGGTAAGCAATTGGATTGTGAGAGGGATGTCCAACTGCCCGGACATCTCTAGAGCAGTCTCAGATCGTAGAGGGTGCAGACTGGGCTGAGGGACACCCCACCCTCCGTGCACAAATTTTGTGCACTGAGCTTCTAGTATAGTTATAAAATTGCAATTAAATTTCTGGTGTTTTCTATCTGAAGCATGAAAAAGTTAGTTTATTGTTCTGTGAAGACCAGTCTAGATTTTTAAAATATAGACAGTTTAGATTCCGATAGGCCTAACATCCTTCAGATGAGGTACACCTAAAAGAAGCTCACTGTTCACTTGCTGGGCCACTGTGAGATAAGCATGCAAAGAATTGTTAACAATAGGCTTCTTACCTTTTTCAAAAATCTAATGAAGAATTAAAACAAAATAATTTTTAAAAGATGGTTGTTTTTCATTAATTTAATTCTATGAAATTAATGATAATATTTTAGATAAGGAAATGATCCTTAAAAGATTTTATTCAAAGTTTTAGTTGTTATTCCATAAAAAAAATAATTCTGCCAGATATTATTTATTAGTAAGAGATATAAGAAAAGAAGTCTTTCTCTTTGTGATTCTTCAACATACCAATTTGATAGGAAATATTTTCAAATTTAGTTAACTATAAAACATTTTGAAGAATTTTTAAGAGACTTAGTTTCAATGCTTTATTTGAAAAAAAAGAGCAATATTGCATTGTGTGTCCATCAGACAATATACATATGATGTATCATAGAATTGAACACTTGAGACCTATGTAATTTTATTAACCAATGTCACCCAATAAATTTAAATTTTTAAAAATAAAAAGAAATTTATAACGATTTCTAACTTTATATATGAAAAAAATTAAGCCCAGAGAGATGTACACAGTTACCTTCCTCATTAGAGGTAAAATTATGATGACATTTAAGGCTTCTTTTTTAAAAATGATGTTTTTATTGATTCTAAAGAGAAAGGAAAGAAGAAGAAAAGAAGAATATCAATGACAGAATCATTGATCAGCCCCCTCCCTCCATCTTACACTCCACCAAAGATAAAGCCCACAACCTGGGCATGCGCCCTAACTAGGAATCAAACCTGCCATTCTTTGGTGGATAGAATGGTGCTCCAACCAACTGACTCACACTGGCCAGCACAACCATGTATCTCTCTGAACACATTTTCCACTTTATAGTATTATTATCATTTACACTTATTTTATATTTCCTTAACTGGTATATATTAGTTCCCTTCAGCTTCATTGAGACTTAATTGAGGTACAATTTCATGTAATTTTAGGATGTATATTTAATTTGTCATACCTATATATTACAAAATGATTAATGAATAGCATCAGCTAACACCTCCATCATATCACATAATTACCATCATTTTGTGGTGAGAACATGTAAAATATATTGCTTTATCAACTTTCAAGTATATAAAACACTATTATTAACTATTATAACTATGCTGTACATTAGATCCCCTGAAGTAATCCATCTTATGAGTGGAAGCTGTTAAACATGCTAACTCATTCACACATATATGTACACACATCCTAGTATACATGCTTTATAATTCTCATAAGCAGTGTACCTCCTGATTCCCAGAGTAAGACTCATAGACAGACAGGAATTACAAACAGGAAATAAAAGTTAAATTGTCTCAAGATGTTGTTTGTATCTAAACACAACAGAAAGACAAAAGTGCAACAAAACTTACAAGATAATATAATTAAGAATTTTAGGTATTTTATATGATTATGTGAATTATAATTTATTACCTAATAAGCATAAAAATCTAGAATTATATAATACTTTCAACAATAAAGATTTTTTAAATGACAGCAGCCAACACAATAACAAAGAAAAGAAATCTAGACTTTATATAAGCATGTATGTATGCGTTGAATTGATGCCCAAATAATAATATGTGCAAATAAAATATGAAAGAAAGGAATTCACATTTGGAAAGGTAGTGTTAAAAAGAAATTTTAGACTGGTTAGCGTGGCTCAGTGGTTGAGCATCGACCTATGAACTGGCAGGTCATAGTTCAATTCCCGGTCAGGGCACAGTCCTGAGTTTTGGGCTTGATCCCCAGTGTGGGGCATGCAAGAGGCAAAACTGATCAATGATTCTCTGTCATTATTTATGTTTCCATCTCTCTCTTCCTCTCCCTTTCTGAAATCAATAAAAATGTTTTTAAAAATTAATTTTAAATCCCCTTTAGGGGCAAAAAATGTCTTCAAGTACCAGCAAATATAAACAGGCAGATCATAGCTACAAATAAATCAAGTGGTCTAATATCTATTGGTTGCCAGGAGTCACAATAGTGTATATATTTACTAATTTGGAAAAAAAAAATTCCAGCTGAAGAAACTGATTATATCCAAACAAATTCAGTTGATGGAAATATAATTAATTGGATCATCAGGAACAAAATAAATATCTGTAATTCTGTTCTCATAAGAAAACAAACTTAATTGTAGCTATTAAATCTGTGGGCTACAATACCAACACAGTGATGCCAGGTAATTGGTTTTACAAGTTCTAGTACAGCTGTCATCAGGAGTCCACGTGATAGGGGGGCTTGGTGTTTCATCTGCATGATAAACTGACATGTCAGATTGATCTAGAAGTATCTCTGATACATTTAAAAAGGTTCAATATTTAATAAATTGTGTAGGCCAAAAAGGGACAAATAACTAGCACAATGTCTAAAGGATACATATATTGTTAGAGGAAGAAAAAAATTAAATATATATATATTTTTTTCTTTTTATAGTTGGAGGGAATGATCTGTGGTTAAATTCTACCTCTTTGGCTGAGAATCCTTTAGGATTTATCATTTACAATTGTAACTTTTATACCTGACTAGGTTCTACTATTAGTTGAGTAAAAGAAGAAAATCTATCATTTTGAAAAAATTATCATTTAAAAGTATTCTAATACCTAAAGAGTCTCCTTGGATATTAGAATTCATTTAAGTAAGTTTTAGATTGTAATTTTTAGGAGGTTTAATATGATCATGTTAATAGATGCCCAGTAAGAAGGTATATTTATAGGAAATTCTCCCCTTTATTTTGTCTATGCAACCTGTTCTTCTCTTATTCTGTATCAGCCACGATTAACATAGATTCGTGCTTTCAGGAACATTTTAGAAATATGATCTTGCCTAGATTATAAATTCAGAGTCACTTAGAATGACATAAAAAGCCATAATCTTGCCTTTGGCTAAAAATCCAATTACATCTTCTTTTACGCATGACCTTATAATTTATATTTTATTAATGAAAAAATGTGTTTTATTATCTCCAAAAAAAAAATGCTGTTTCATGAACTCCAGACTGGAAGAACTCTTTTTTTTTTTTTGGCTCCTCTTCTCCTATTAAATAAACAAGCTCAGCCCTGTCTAATTGAACTTTCAATTCTTCTCTAAATGAAAACAAGTGTTTTATATTTGTGCCATTCAACATGGCAGTCCTGATCCACATGGGTGAAGCACTTGAAGTGTGGGTGATACATCTCAGAAACTGAGATTTTATTTCTTTTAAAAAAATTAGTTAACCCTATATAGTAAAGAGGAAATATGCAAATTGACCACCACACCCTCACACAAGATGGCCACCCCCATGTGGTCACAAGATGGCCACCACAAGCTGGCTGGCAGGAGAAGTCAGTTGTGGGTGATCAAGCCATCAGGGAAGGGAAGTTTGGGGTGACTGAGCTTGCAGGAGAGGGAGGGAAATTGGGAGGACCAGGCCTACAAGGGAGGACAGTTGGGAGGGACCAGGCCAGCAGGGTAGAGCAGTTGGGGGTGACCAGGCTGGCAGGGGAGGACAGTTGGGTTTAATTGAGCCAGCATGGGAGCAGTTAGACATCGATCAGGCTGGTAGGAGAGTGGTTAGGGGGTGATCAGGTTCACAGGCAGAAGCAGTTAAGGGCAATCAGATAGGCAGGCAGGCGAGCAGTTTGGAGGCAGCAGTCCTGGACTGTGAGAAGGATGTCCCATATTGGAGAGGGTGCAGGCTGGGCTGAGGGACACCCCGCACCAGTGCACAAATTTAGTGCATTGGGCCTGTGAGTATAAATATAAGTTAAAGTAGTCACCTGCATCTAGAGGCTTCCCCTTTTTATTGTTGTTAATACTCATCCAAGAATATTTTTTCATTGATTTTTAGAGAAAGTGGAAGAGAGGGGGAGAGACACAGAGAGAGAAACATCGATGTGAGAGAGACACATCAATTGGTCTATCGTTCCTGCATGGGCCCCCAACCAGGCAAGGGAATTGAGCAAGTAACCAAGGTATGATCAGAATCGAACCATTCAGGTCTTGGGCTGATGCTCTATCCACTGAGCCAAATCAGCCAGGCATAGTAGCTTATATTAGACAGTGAAGATTAAGCTACTTCAGTGTCTGTTATTGGTCAACTCCCTCCACCTACAGGCTTCCAAGTTTAAGATGACAGAGACGGAAGAAAGGGGCTAGATAAGGCAAGGAAAAAGAAAAATGAGAAAAGAGGGTTCATAACAGATACAAAATTTATAGAAGAAAAATAAATTTAGAAAGCACAAAGTCAGGAGGCCACACTCCCTTTACAGCCTCCTAATATCACATAAAGTTTACCTCATTAATTGTTAAAATTATTATAAAATATGGCACACTTAAAGAACAGTAAGGGTGCCATATTTTACAATAATTTTAATTATGCTAGTATCTTATGCAGAGACTGCTTACTCTCTTTTTATGACCTTATTCTTCATCCAGCACCTCTAATATTTAATTGGCATCAAGGCCAACTGGACTGCAATATACATTCTCATCTTGCTTTGAGCTGAGGAGTAGCATGCGACCAAAGGGACAAAAGCGGAGTCATTACTTAGCAACCCATCCTGAGAAATGTCCAGCAGCGCTGCAGATGCAGTTTTGAATCTTCTGCACCGATGTTTGAAATAAGCCAACGCGAAGGCTATAATCTTACGTCGGGCCATGGGATGAGAGCTAGAGGGAACATGGCAGAGAAAGAAGTAGGAAGCAATCTGGTTCATGGCCAACTTGATTGCCTACATGTGAAAATTACTGTCAGAGTGAAATAAACGCCTACATTTTAAGCCGTTCTTTCTATGACTCTGCTATTCACAGCCAAGCATTACATACACAAATAGAGAATATGATACTAGAGAATGTGCCTCTGTAAGAAAAAGTAGCAAAAAACACACTTGGCTTATGGTATTAACAGAGTGGTGAGAGGTAAAAACATGTGTGTCACGGGCTGGAAAATTGTTGACTCTTGTCAGGTTTTAATAAATAAATCATTTGCTTCACCTGAATTACAAATCACAAATTAATCTGGGTCATGATATTAGAGAAAATGATGAGAATATTTTTTAATTAACATATGTTGGCTGGTTTTTATTCTTTGCAACACATTTCTGTTGTTTAAGTTTTCCAATCTGTCACATGTTGTTATGGTAGCACTAGCAAACTATTACTTGTCCTTTGATGCCCCAAAGTTTTTAATTTTGATGAAACTCAATTTATGTATGTGTGTGTTTTTGCTGATCTTTTGGTGTTATATATAAGGATTAATTGCCAAATTGAAAGTCACAGAAATGTGACCCTATGTTATTCACTTCAGAGAAGAAGAGAGACGGAGAGACAGATAGAAATATCAATGATGAGAGAGAATCATTAATTAGCTGCTTCTTGCACACCACATATTGGGTATTGTACCCACAACCCGGGCATGTGCCCTTGACTGGAATCAAACCTGGGACCTTTCAGTCTGCAGGGCAATGCTCTAGCCACTGAGCCAAACAAGCTAGGATAAGGAGTCATTCAAATGGAAATTGGAAAAGTTAAGAAATTGATGAAGTATAAATATTTACAAGTTATAATGGGAGCACTTAAAAATGACAGAGCTTTACTTTAACTTATTTTAACTCTTTTGAAGCAATTTTTGAAGACAGTTGAGGTAGGGAAGAATTTGTGGGATGAGGAAATAAAGGAATAAAATAAACAACTGTAGGACTCCTGGGAAAAAAGTTCATGTGTAAATGGATAAGGTTTCCTCCCTGAGAAGTACTTTTTGTGTTTTCCTTCCCTCTCAATTTTTTATGTATGCTATGGCTTGTATTCTTTTGCATTGTTACAATATCTTCAAATATCACCTCAAACATAATTAAATAATATTTCAAAGAGGATTAACTTGCAAATGATGAATACACATTGCCTGTCTTTGGTGAAAGTTTTCTCTCTCTTGTGTGGGACACATGGAAATAGATAAGAGGGAGACACAGATCCCAGAGAACCTACAAAGATCTCAGTTTACATACCATGAGGTGAGGTCCAGGTTCTATTTTTCCATAGCACACTCAGGGACTTCATTTTGCTAAAGCTCACTTTTTATCCTGGATCAATTTCCAACCTCAAAAATTATCATTTCTCTTTGGTAAGAAAAACATTATTGTCATGTGCCTTTTCCATAATGTTCCCTTGTATTAAAAAAAAAGCTATTAATTTCAAAGATGAAAGCAAGGTAGCTCATTAAATTACTGAATACCATAAAAAGAATATTACCTTGTCAGTTTCAATATTGCATGTGTATTTGTAGGACACAGAAATCTTTTCTGTTCCGGTTATGTTTCCTTTATTGTACTGTTTCACACTGGAGCACATTGCAGGGTTAACAGTTTTTAAAGTGACTCATAGTGTTGTGCCCATCTCTGCCATATTATTACAATCTGCATTCTGTTTAAGGTATAATTTTTAAAATAATTGCCTCTTATTAAAATCTCCCATATTACATTATTGCCGCTCATGCAGAAAATTACTTTGCTGCAGGAAACAAAACTATCCAACATAATCTTTTCTCCTTATAGTAGAGGAGATAATTGGATTAATCACAAGTCAAAATCTTGGCAGTAGAGTACTATGTTGGCTAAACTGAGCCATGCCTGTCATTTAGAGATGATAGATAAAAGAACTTTGGCGATGCTAAATAGTAAAATGCAACTAGCCACCATAATGATGAATATTTTAAAAATATTAACATGTGTTAATTAGCCACTGCGTGAAGGAAAAGCTAGATTAGACCCATGGGAAAGTAGCTGCCTTGTTAGCACACCATCCATCATGTAATCATGCTCACTTAGTCGACTGTCTTAGCTTACCTGATCCTGTTTCGTATGTTAAAAGCACTTGATAAAGTACATGAGTTTTCATATTGTAAATCTTTTAATGACTGGGCCTACTCCATGGCTTTGGGGATAATATTGAATCCTAAAACTGCCCAATGGCTTGATTCTTTCAGTGGTTTTCTTCATATACATCAGGATTAATTATTTTAAATGTACTTTTTTTAGAGCAATGTTAATATTAATTTTTAGGAATTCAGTAAATAATGAGGATTTTTATAAAGAGTTTGATTAGAAAAATTTTAGGGAAATGGTATGAAATCTTGGATATGAGACAAACTTTAAATTAATTATAGATAAAGAATATGATACTTAGGGGCTGTATTGCTTCTGGAGGAATATACAGGTCATTAGTGAAAGTGTCAGAATAAAGAATTCACATCAGCCATGTTCATTGAAACACTCATTGTCCTCCTCAAAGCTATTTAGAAGAATCATGACATGAATTACTTGGCTTATTTATACAACTATAGGAGAAAATATGCCTTTTAATTTAAATGTAACATATTAAAAAATCCAAATCTCTAATACACAACATAAAATGAACACACCCAGTGTCTAGATCCTCTCATGTTCTTTCCTGATCACTAATACCCCTCTCCCCAAAAGAAAACGACTGTCTTGACTTGGAAAGTGTCATGTCTATATATGTAAAAGCCTAAGCAACCATTACGACCATTATGACCAGAATGACCGGTTGACCAGTCATTATGACATGCACTGATCACCAAGGGGCAGACACTCAATGCAGGAGCTTCCCCATAGCAGTCAGTGTGCTCCCACAGTGGGAGTGCTGCTCAGCCAGAAGCCAGGCTTGTGCCTGGCGAATGCAGCTGCAGCAGCTGGAGCCTCTCCTGCCTCCATGGTAATACTACTGAGGGGTAGAAGATGCAACGGGGCCAGGATGAGTGGCAGCACAGCGCCCGGCCCTGGCTACGGCTCCTCCCCTGCTGCCGGAGGCTTCGACACTGCTACATTCCTCAGGAGATGTCCGACTGCCAGTTGCAGCCCAAGGCCTAGCCTGCAGGGGTCAGGCTGAAACCAGCAGTCCAACATTCTCCAATGGGTCCCGGATTGCGAGAAGACAAAGGCCAGGCGGAGGGACCCCTCCTGTGCATGAATCTGTGCACTGGGCCTCTAGTATATAACATGTAAGCACTGACCCATAATCAAACCCTCAACCTTGTCATATGGAGATGACACTCTAACCAACTAAGCTACCTAGCCAGGGACAATGATGAGTATTTTTTTAGTTCAACTTTGTGATTATAACTCAAATTATCCTACCCTCCATAACCGATAGGTTTATTCCTGACTCTCTCAGAGAGAAAATTACAAACTTGGGTTGACAGGTTTGTTAAGGTTTACCTATAAGGAACTTGCTTAATAGAATACCCTATAGCATAAGTAAGGGATGAAACTATTTCAGATTTTCTTTGGAGCACACTAAAACACGGTAATAAGCTGGCTTCTAAGAATATTGTCATTGGTCCTTTGTATTATTTGTTGCCCAGTGGCTTGATGTTGACATGCTCAACATTATTTCTCTAAATTAAAAAAAAAAATCATTGGGTGATACTTTTTTTTAAGAAGTCATTTAATTGATTTTATTTCTTTCTAAATTGCAGGATTGGTCTTGATCTGGTTAATGGTAGACCTTGAGACAATAAAGCAGGGGTGTTTGAACCAACTGTAGTTCAAGTTAAAAGTTTGAAGTTTGCAACAGAAGCTGCAATTACCGTTCTTCGAATGGGTGATCTTATTCAATTGCAACCAGAAAGCAAAGATGACAAAGCGCGGAGGGTATGAGGACGTCACTCGGGAGCCCTTAGTGACTGCTCTATTCATAACACTGCGCGATGCCTCGTCTTGTACCTTTCGGATTACACAGTAAAAGTACCCGCTGTCAAGCCCTGGGTTCTTGTGAAGTGGAAGCTGGCTCCCACCCTCACACGGGTCCTGGTTTCACATATTAGTGCCTTATTAGCAGAACGCAAGGAGGTTCAACTTCATTCAGTTCAGCAGGTTCACCCTCTCTGCACACACATTGCTATCCCCATCCCACCCCGATGCAGAGGGCGGCGACACCGCAACGGCCTCCCTCTCGCTCCAATGTGTGTAACAGAGTGACCGGAACCCCACAGCCGGATGCCCCGATCGGAGCCCGAGGGCTAGCGCCCCTCCTTGAATGTTGACCTTCTCTGGGTTCAGTCCAGGTTCCTTAGTTACGGCAACTGAGCCGGCTGCAAAGGCTTCGTTGGTTTCAAATGTGTCCGCATCCTCCAGGGACCAGCCTGTTGTGGCCGCAGCTTGCTTTGTGGCTGGAGTTGGCCCTGTGCCCATAAGGGAGGGTTCCCCACCCGCTGGGGCCCAGGAACCGATCTCGGCTAGAGGCGCCAAACCCCCCCCCCGTCTCCGCCCAGCCCCCCGGGTCTCGGCCCAGCCCCCAGGATCTCGGCCCAGCCCCCCGGGTCTCCGCCCAGCCCCCCGGGTCTCCGCCCAGCTCCCCGGGTCTCGGCCTCCGGCCACTGCAGCACCGTCACTCCTTCCTGAAGGGTCAGCTGGAGTCCTGTCCCTGCTCCGTCTGGCAGGAGGTAAGGCTTCCGTTTGGACACACGGCGTCTATGCGGCTCCCAGGGCGAGGAAACGCATCTGCGACAACTTGAGCACCCCCTTTTCTGGAAGACACGAACACGGGCACGACCTCTTGGTGGAAGCGGCCCGCTTTCGGGGCCCGCCCCGGGCGGTTCTGGGGCAGAAGGGCCAGCTCGTCCGGGTCTTGCCCGTCACGTGCCATTTCTTGGCGACGTCCCCAGCGGCAGTGCCCATGTGGCAGGGGCGAGACGCATCTGCAAGCCCGTCCTGGAGAATGCTGTCAGCCTGCGGTGTCTCCCCAAGCCGGACCCTGTCCTCACGGGGACCCAGTGAGGAGCCTCGCTCCTGTTTCCCATGCCTCCTGCAACCACGATGCTGGGGTCCCCTAACTGGACCGACCGGGCGGCCAGGCGCACAGCTTTGAGGCCCGGACCGCCCATCACTTGGCAGGTCCACGCCGAGGAGGGCATCCCTGCTCCCACACTGGCTTGTCGAACCGGATCCTGCTCACAGCCTGCTGCCAAAACGTGTCCAAATCCGACCTCGGGCACCTCTTGGGGGGGGGCGCAGCGGCCCGCTTCTGCACTTCCAGGATGACAGTGGCGCCCAGGTCGTGCACAGGGGCGGTGGACAACTCTGGTGATACTTTGAAGAGCAAAATTTCCCTGTAATCAAGTTGAATACCACCAAGGACTTTCTGTGTTTTTTGTTTGTTTTTTTGTTTTTAGTGTTACCTTAGGTATGAATATCCCAGGCCATAATAAATAAATTAGTAATAACTGGGAATAGTTGAAATAACTATTTATAAGAGTGATCAGTGGTATGGGAATCAAAAATTAATCTAACTAAATTTACTTCTAAATATGACAGTCTTGGAGACAAAAATATGTCTACCAACCTAATGTCCTTTTCATAGCCATGTGAGAAGTCCCAGCACACTAGCATTTCACAGAATTCACTTTATGTTAGCATCAATGTGCATAGTGAGAGTTTTGTTTTGTGTTTTTTTTTTTGCAGGTGTGTATTTACTGGAGCGTGTGCTAAAGATATTCTCAGCTGGCTTCCAGTCTCACCTCATCCACTTATTTCCATTAATGACAATCTGTGCCCAACTTGTGGGCAACACACCATTCATAGAGTCAGTTTCATGTTCCTCAGCAGATGCATATATATAGGCTTATTTCCCTTCTACTTCAGTGGAAAATCAGAGTCAATTTCTCAGCTTAGCTAGAATAGCATGTTCAGAACAGTATTTCCAAATATTGAAATAAGTACGTTGCAATTGAGAACTCATGGTTTATGCATCTTCTGTTCAACTAAATCCACCAATTTACCGTTAAGATTTACATTGGTATCTATGAAACCATTTTTTTTTCAATTTTGATGTTTGCGAAGTATCTTTGAATAGTGAACTGAGATAGTAACATAGATGTCATAGTATCAGCAAAGCATAAATCTTTCTGTATAACATAGTGTAGAAATAAGTGCTATTTCAAAATCTACTTTGCTGGATTGAAATAAAATACCAATAGGTTGGAGACATTCCTGTCTTATTTTTTAAATTAATTCACATTGAAATTTTGTGATTACTTTATACAGATAATATAAATCTTAATACTGTTTTTAGTTACTTGTTTAAAATAACATTTGTTTGTGTGTGTGTGTGTGTGTGTGTGTGTGTGTGTTTTCCCTAAGAGAGCCTTCATCTGAATGCCAGGACATAAACAAATACATAATTTTTAAAATGTTTGCTAAAATTTAATTAGAACTATATTTTGCATTAATATACTATTAAGAAAAAGCCACATGATTGAAAACAACTATGAGAATAAATATTTTACCACAAATCATTCGGCAGATCATATTTAAATAAATATCTTAAAAAGAAACCACTTTTCCATTCACGGACAACTAATATATTTTGGTATGTGCATAAATTTAAATCATATATTCATAGAAAAAATCAGAGAAATGTGACAAAGTGTTAATGATAACTACTTAAGTAAATTAATCTTAGGATTTTAGGATAGTGCTGTTAAGAAAGCTGAATTTCATACTTCATTTGGGTGCACTCTCTTTATTTCTATTTTTCCCTGTCTTACAAATGTATTTCAAGGTGCTTTCCATCACTATCCTATACAATAAAAGCCGAATATGCTAAGTGTCTGGTTGACTGGTTGGCCATTCAATCAATCAAAGCATATTATGCTAATGATATGCTAAGTCTGCTCAACTGTTTGTTATGATGTGCACTGACCACCAGGGAGCAGACAGTCGACCAGTTGCTATGACATGTACTGACCACCAAGCGGCAGATGCTCTGACTGGTAGGTGAGCTTGCTGCTAGGGTCCGGTCCATCCCAACTGAGTGAGAGGGGCCAGACACTCCCTGGAGCCCTCCTGTGGTCCCTCCCTGGCTGGCCAACTCCCGTGACCCTCTCCAGCCTCAATCATGCACCAACAGGATCCCACAGTTTGGCTTGTGCCCTCTCACAATCTGGGACCCCTCAGGGGATGTCAGAGAGCTGGTTTCTGTCCAATCCCACAGGCCAGGCTGAGGGTCCTCACTGGTTCATGAATTTGTACACCGGGTCTCTAGTCCTATATAGTAAAGGTGTACTATGCAGATAGTCATTACACCATGAAGTGTAATGACTGACCTTGTAACAACCAGATCATGGTTCAGCATGAGGGTGGGGCAGTGAGCTGCAAGCGGGTGGCCCAGAGCTATAGGAGGGAGCATGGCAGCAAGCTATGAGGGGTTTTAGGGGTGGAGGCAACTATAGGAGGGCGGGGCAGCAAGTGGAGAGCTACTGGAGGGCAGCAGCGAGCTACCAGTACACAGATTCATGCACAGGGCTGCTAGTATAATAATAATAGCCAAATAAAATAACAATACATATAAGCAAACATTATTGCTATTTGCTAAGTATACAGGGGTAGGCAAGAGTAGGTATATATCTTTCAATAACACTTTATATTTATTCACAATTTCAGTCCCACAGTAAGTTAATATGTAGTATACATACCTATCCTTTCCCAAGGACCCATAGCTCATTAATGGTGGACTTAGCATCAGGCAGCTGAACTCCGAAGTCTCACTTATAAATAAAACATACACTACTTTATTATCATAGAAGGCAGAAGTGAAATGTGCATACACAATTTTATAGCATCTGCTAGCCAGGTTAGACTCTAAAAAATGTTTTGGACAGAATCATACAAATTATTCCTTCTCAACTTTTTTTTTTAAATAGCAGTGGACTTAGCTTTATGCATTTGTCATAGAAGCCTTTTTCCCCTTTATTTCTATCAGGAGGGATTTTCCTCCACCCTGCTGCACACTTGCCTCTCTCCTTGCTCTTCCCCAAGCATGTCATGTGGACAACAGGAAAGTTAACCCGTCAAATGACCTTGGTGTAGGCTTGCTTTCTCTCTCTCTCTCTCTCTCTCTCTCTCTCTCTCTCTCTCTCTCTCTCTCTCTGTCTCTCTCTCGTTCTCTCCGTTCCTCTCCTCCATTGTAGCAGTTGGGGTGTTCAGCCTAGATGAGTGAGTTTACAGAAACAGTAACCGATGGACTGTTGGAGAGGCGAGACTGGCAAATGGAGCCGTAAGGACACAGAGAGGCCAGTTCAGCACTCGGTCGACCTTAAGCCTTCCACTTGAGCTTTAGAGAAGGGCACTTGCCTTTGGAGCTCTTTTACCCTTGGGGCAAGAGGACAATTTGGGATAGTCTGCCCTGCTTCCCAATTCGGGGAATGGGGAATTGTTCTAGGCAGACTGCGTGTAGCAACCACACCAGCGCCTATCCCTCTTTTACATGCTGGATGCCCTTCAGAACCGCGGAAGTTCGCTGTTATAATCTACGCTGACCACTGGGTTTATCACTTGCAACCTAAAGCAAGTTTGTTTATTTATTTTCGGGTGCATTTATTTGTTTGTTACTTCCCTTCCAGCATTTTTACTGTTACTTTACTTATCAGAGAAGATATTTTTTTTCTTTTCTCCACATACTCATTGCTTTGGATTTTTGCTGTAACTCTGAGGTGGTGGTGGTAGTGGCCTGTCCTCTCTCTTTCTAGTGTTAGTCACACATCGTGATGAAGAATTTCTGCTGCTTGATTTTCTCTTTTCCCAGAAAAATTTTCAGGATTTTCATCCCCAATTTGAAACAGGTGTGTGCATCCACACACCCTGCCACTTCTCCCCTGTGTGAAGCGCTCCATTACACGTGGCTGCCACTGTGCAAGGCCTGGAGACGCCTTCCTCCCCACAGCTTCAATCTGTAATGCCCTTTCAGCCCCGGGCAGGAATTCACATCCTGTGATAAGCCATTGTTGAGCACCTCCAGAATCCCCAGCTGATCCCCTCTGTCTCTACGATGCAGTGTGATAACACGCTGCAGAGAGGCCTGGCTTCATGGCCGAAACTCAATCTCAGCAGGAACAGAGTTATTAGGCAAAATGAAATGTGAACAACCAGGGATTGTTTATATAACTCCTAGGAAAGTCTAGATTATTTTAAGCATCCCCATTCCCCAAACTTTGCCATATAAGAAACAGAATTGCTGGGCTCTATAAGGATCCTTTCTTACTTGAGCTCTTCAAACTCAGAAAAATGTGTTATGTGTGGGATGGGAGCTTCTCCTCTATCCCTCGCCTCACTCGATCACTCAGCTTTGATCCAAAGGCAGCCCGCACTTGGCTCTTCTTCTTCACCGGGCCCTTTGTCTGTCTGCAGAGGCCTGCCCTCTGATGTCTTGGAGTTTCCTCTCTCTTTAGCTTCATCGCCAGCACAGGCAGTTTTGCTCTGTGTTCAACTTTAAGATTCTATATCCCTATTCCCAAAGAGTATGCTTAGTATAGTGAGACCCACCAAATAGTTCCAAGAGGAGCGGTATGATATTACAACCTTATCACCATCAGGTTTCCTTATCTGGGGAGTGAGGGGCATCTCTGAACTGCACATGCCATGTGTTAGTTCTGTTACAGTGTAATCCTATGGGGTTGTCGGAATGGGGACAGATGTCATTGATGGGATGCTCTGTGCATTTCACACCAGGCGGGGAGGTCGTTCTCTAGCTGTAACCTCAGTAGAGTATGTTCTTTTGCGAAGGAAATGCAGAGTTTGAGTCCCATTGCTCAAGTAACTGAAAAGAGACAAAAGGAATACAAGGTGCAACTTCCATTCTGCCTCTGTCTTTCTTTTTTATTCCCCTTAGAACTGCATTTGCAGAATTCCCTGGCTGCGTGCCAGGCCTATCCTGAGGCGCTGTAATGCGCTCTGAACAATGCTGCTCGTTCATTATGAGAGCACAAACACAGTGAGCAAAAGAAGCCTGGAACTCCGCTCACTGATAATTGCTTCTTTATTTTCCTGAATGTTTCTTTGCAAGCATAGCAAATTTAACCCTCGGTTTCTCTCTAATTGTTTAGTCTAAGTGTTCCCTGAGCCGCCGTTTCCCTGTCGGACATAGGAAATGTTGATTCTGCCCCTCTGAGCCCCATCCTTTGGAGCAGGAGAGTTCGATGTTAGAATTTCTGACAAGTGTGAAAAAGGAAACTGAGACAGATGGTTAGACAAGTGGGGCCAAACAGTTCAAGCAATTGACTGCCGGCTAGTAAATGGCAGGATTCTAGCTTCCCCAACCCAGGACACCTGGGAGCAAATGGCTTCCACCTCTCCTTCCTCACTAGAGAGTAATGAGCTTAAATCACCCTGGGAGATAGATAACAGAGACCCAATTAGTGCCATTAGTGCCAGCCAAAGCCTAGGACACGGTGAAGTCAGGAGAACAAATAACAAGTACACAAAAACACAATCACAACCAAACAAATCCGAGATAGCGGCAAAGCTGCCAGAAAATGAGCCTGGTGCCTCTGTGCATTCATTTTGGCACATCAACATATTATTTACAAAAAAAAAAAAAAAACCGCCTGGAAAACTGATGGATAATCTACTAAAACCCTCCCGGAGACCTCCCCTAAGATTTCAGCGGCTAGAAGAGACAAATACCCTCAAGAGTAAAGGCTCCAGGGGAACTCTCTCAGGAGCAAGCCCAAGCCCTCTCTTTCTGATGCATGAACTTTCCTAAACTCTCAGGCTCCCCAGGAGACTTGCAAGCAGGGAGCATCAGGCAGTGGCAGCTTCTCTCTTGCTAAACCCCTGAACCTGTCTCCAAGACCCCTTTTCTCTGACTTGCCAGTGCACTGACCCAGCTAACCACAGCCCCGTCAATGGTCACTTCTTTCCGGGAAGTTTCTAGAGAGCCCAAGCAGCCCCGCCTCAGCGCTCTCCTGCTGCTGCTTCTCTACTAGTGAACAATGGGCCTGGAAAACGGACTCCGTCCCTCCACTGGCCTTCCAGCTGACCCACAGGCACTCCATCTTGTTCCCATAACCTCCATTTTGTAAGAACTGCCCTTTAAAATCTTCCACTAAACACAGATGGTCCTTTGTTCTGTTCATTCTAGAAAGTCACTAAACCAGATAGCCTCCCTGATAGAAGTAACTGCTCTTTCTAGCTCGTGTAAGCACCCTTTCTCAAATAATGGGGGAAATAAGACATTTTGGGGTAGGGGTGAGCCATCTGAATCTGTGCCAGTAACCTAATGCACTTACTTGTTAGCCTATGGTCTAGTCACTGCCCCCTCTTAATGATCTGGTCCTGCAAGCCGCTCTGTGGCATGGGGGTCTGGTGCGTCCTTGGATCCTCCCATGCCAGGTGTCTTCTGCTTATCTGACCCGTGCTCAAGGCTGCAAGTTTTCTGCAAGATATCTGCTAAGCACACTGCCCCCATCCCAGCACACGTTTTTTGTTTGTTTGTTTGTTTGTTTTGCCTTTTTAAGCTAACTCCTAAATTCATTTGAGGCCATGAGAATTTGAGAGACCCAAGTCCTCCCACAGCTGCTGGCTTTTGAAAAAAAGACTCCAAATCTGGCTCTTTGAATATGGCATCTTCTGTTCTGCTCTATGAATTTCCAATACAACACTAGGTCCTTCCTTGTTTCACTGATCAAACTGGAATAAACATATCCTCAAAATCACTTGGACTCCTGTTGTGCAGTCTTTCCTGCGTTAAGTCAAGAACCCACACACTACAGGCTGGTCCAAGGCTGACCTGCTCCTTTCTGGTGATACTTTGAGAACTGCCATGAAAGGATATTTTCATCTTGATTTTTTTAATGATGCCTTTGACTCTCTGCTCATGAAATTATTTCTATAATTTTCTGCAGAATTAATAATCTTCATAGAAAATGTAATTCCTGTAGTAGATTCCATAGCTCAGTTTAATGCCTTTACCAATTTTTGTATGTTATATTTAAAACAGTTTTATTTATTTTTCCTATTTTATTGATATTTTTATGTAATTATTTTCATCAAGCTATTGATAATTTTACAGTTTGTTTTCTATTCCTTTATTTGTTTTATTTTATATCAAATTTTGTTATTATGGGTTCACTGTTCTGGATGTTACTTCTACCAAGGTTTATTGTCACGGGTAAAAAAACATCTCATCAGCTGTGAATATTTTTAAATTCAATTTTAAGTATTTTCATTTGTTTTTATTTTGGTATACCATGTAGGTTTTCCCAAATAACCATCCCTCCTTAATTTCACTACATTGCCATAATCTAAAAACAATTACTTGAGTACTTAATAAGTATACTGCTCTATAACATTATATCATTTCTTCCTCACATTTTCAAACTAAGTGTGTCTCCACAATTAGTTTGTTATTACTAAGGTTATTAATTATTAATGAGGGTATATTTTAGTCATTAATAATTCTATTTGTGGCGATAAGGGCCAGCAATATTTTTTTGCTCTGAAGAAGATAAATGAAGTGTTGGTTATTATTTCTTAACTATTATATAAATAACTAGAGGCCTGGTGCACAAAATTCGTGCACAGGTAGGGTTCCTAGGCCTGCCTGGCTATCAGGGCCATCCAGGGCCTTCCTTCATTCTGCACCGCCCCGTGGTGGTCTGCATACATCATAGCGAGCAATCAAACTCCCGGTGTCCTGGTCAAACTCCCTAGGGGGCCCTTTGTATATGATCCTTTTATATATAGATAGATAGATATTTTAACTGTTCCTCATAAGATAATCTATATTCGTTTATTTTTTATTTACTCATTTCAGTGGCCAAATTGGTGTTCAGTATAGTTATGATTACTTTAAATATTTTAGTTTAATGCTCCAAATAATTAACACAAGAATTATAAAGTTGTTAGTGCTAAATATACTCTGGGTCAAAATATGGAGGCTAAAATAAATATCTTCAGTCTAAAGTCATAAAACTCATGGCTACTAACAATCGAGGTTGTTAATTTGTGTGTTTTAATAAGGATATTGAAGAAAAAACAAGGTCTCCAGAAACATTTTATATCTTTTAGATTTGACAGACCTGCTACCTTTAACTCTTTTAATCTATGTGAAAAAGCTACTCACTGAGAAAAATTTTCAAAGACAGCTATCAATTAAGATAGTTAAAACTTTTTCAGAACATGCTTAGAAAACACTATTTTTAAGCCAAAGACCTCAGAGAACTAGCCATGTGATAATTCTTCCTTGACCTGGAAAAATGGCATGTATCTTGTCATTGTTTTTCCTGACAAAATGTACTGCAAAGTTGTCTAGACATTTAAAGTGTGGAAGTAGTTTATATATTTTCAATAGGTAGAAATAAAATAAAAAAATAAAAAAAACCTGCGTTGCTTGGTAACTCTCTTCTATCTTTTTCCAATCAGAAATAATCACACTTGATATTTTTAAAATTTGCTTTTCTCCAGCATAAAACTGACATTTAACATTGTGTAAGTTTAAGATGTACAACATGCTGATTTGACATACACACATATTGCAAAATGACTACCACTATAGTGTTAGCTAATATCTCCATCATGTTGCAAATTGTCATTAACTTTTTGTGGTGAGAACATTTAAGAACTACACTCTCAGCAACTTTCAAGTATGTAACACTGTCTGATTAACTATAATCACCGTGATGTACACTGGGTCCACAGAACTTATCCGTCTCATTTGCTATTTTCATATTTTTGGTTTTTAATAAAAATTTTTAGTGACTTGAAAAGAAACATATGATGTAAGTGTACATCATTGCCGTCCATAATTTCTGCCCCAGTGGAAGTGATTAGAAATAAAATATCTCTCTTCTGAAGCTATAATTTCTGGCTTCTCTGGGTGGAAGATAACTTTTACTTGGGTACCTTAATTCAAATATAAGGGTATACTATGTTCCTTGTATCTGCTAATTTTTTTTTTAGAGTTCTCTTATTCTTAGTCAAGTTCTCATTTTTTTCAGTGCCTTGTTATAGTTCAACTTTTTATTTAAAGCTCTCTCTGTGCAGCCTTAGCTGGTTTGTCTCAGTGGACAGAGCTTCTGCCTGCAGATTGAAGGATCCCAGGTTCCATTATGGTCAAGAGCACAAGCTAAGATTGCGGACTTGATCCCCAGTACAGGGTGTGCAAGAGACAGCCAATTAATGATTCTCTCTCATCATTGATGTTTCTATCTCTCTCTCCCTCTCCCATCCTCACTGAAATAAATAAAAATATATTTTTAAAAACCTTCTGTGCAAATTATCTTATGGTTTTACTGTCCTGAGAAGATCACATTTTATTGGAAGTAATAAATAGAAATATTAAAAATTTTGGATCCCAGGTATTTGATACTGAGATAAGTTGTCTCCTATGGCTGCTAACAATTACCCCAATATGTATGCACATACCACTCTCTACATAAGAGCTGAGTCTGTTTACATTCTCCTGATCTTAGATCAGCCTGTGTCTTGCTTTGATGGATAAAAATGTGACAAGAGAGATGTGCCTTGTGGAACCCAGTAGTCAAGCAGTATAGAAGCTAGGCTAGGCTACTGAATGACTCAAGACCATGTGGAGGGAGTTTTGGGGAATGAAAGACTATTTCTCAAACAATCTTTCAGCTTAATGCAACTTTGTAAGACACTCCAAGTGGGACCAGAAGTACTCAAGAAAACTCACAGAATTTTAAGAAATGTTATTGTTTTGTGTTAACTAAAGACAAATGACTAAAACAGTAGCTTACACATCATGGATTTTCTTATTTCCCAGAGGCCTTGGGGAGTGGGGTGGGGCAGGAAAAATCAGGCAGACTTCTCACAGCTCAGACACATTTTTTTTTCTCTCTTCTTCCAGAAAATTTATTTCTGAAGCAGACATTGTTGAAGTTTTAGGTAAATCAGTATTATCCTGCAATCATTTATATTCCTCACCTTGTGACAGCAGACATTAGTTAATACACATGTCCAGTTTCTTGTAAACATGTCCTGCTAAGATAGTGATTGTTAAATTAAAGAAGACATACAGAGATGATGGTCAGCACTAAATCAGGGGGTTTGGAGGACCTCAATGAAGTGGCCCTCATCACAGCAATATAACTCTCTAAGGTTTTAGATGCTCAAGAAAGGTAATAGCAGGTAGTAAAACCATTAGATTGCAATGCCCCAGTTCATAAATGGTATCCTACCTGTGTAAAACTTTTAAGATCAAAGACCAGGAAATTAGTGGGGGGGATTTTTATAGTCATCATGTTGATCAGATGATTAAATATCAATAAGACAGTTTTCCTTTTATTAAAATGTAAATACATTTTTATTTTTGTTTTTTTTAATTTGCTCTATTTTGCTAGTAGCTTATAACTGAGGACAAACTAAACCTGAAAAAGTTTTTGGATTTGGGTGATGAAGGATTTTCCCATGTGACAATTATACAGTCTAGACAGAGACAAGTGTGTTCTCAGGACTCATTAATTTTGGAACTCCCAAGTCCAAGGTCTTGACTAGCACATGGGATCAATTCTACTTGCAGCAGCTGATGTGAGGAGTTGCCCACAATCACAACCACAGACGCACAAAAGCAAGAGACTAAATTGAAGAAAATAATGGGAGTAGGTTATTATGGGTTGAATTATGTTCCTCAAAAAAAAAAAAGGTAAGGTGATGTTCTGATCTCCATTACCTCAGAATGAGACAAAATTAGGAAATAAGGTCATTCATTGCAGACATTAGTTAAATTAATGAGCTCATATGCTGTAGTATGGTGGGCCTCCAATCCTGTATCACTGATATCTTTAAAAGGACATGGGCATAGGAAGATAGAAACACAGGGAGAGGGCCTTGTGAAGGCTGAAGATTTGGGTGATGTGTCTGCATACTAAGGAGCACCAAGGATTACTGGCAAACTTTCAGAAGCGAGGAAGAGGTGGGGAAGGATCCCTCAACAAGTTTCAGAAGGAACTTGGCCCTACTGACACTATGATTTCAAATTTCCATTCTCCAGAACTGTGAAACAATACATTTCTGTTGTTTTAAGTCATCCCGTTTGTAATAAGTCACCCAGTTTGTAATACTCTGTTACTACAGCCTTGGGAAACTAATATAAAGGTCAATCCCTGCCTGTCTACAACAACAGCAAACACACACACACACACACACACACACACACAGAGGAGCCTGCACACTCTATATTGCAAAACCTACAACAAAAATAGAATTGCCACAACACCCTCCCCTCACCTCCCACTAGATGCATCCTATGTCTTTCCTCCAGATAGCTAACTCACAAAAATCTCCCTGTGGAGACTGCAAATTCTATGCTCAAACTCAAATATTCCTAACCAACACTGACGTTCAAAAAATCGGGGAGCTTTAGAAAACATGAATTATATTAATAATCAGGGATACTGAGGAGAAAGAATTTAAGGCAGCAGAATTTTACCAAGTGTCCAGGTTGGACATAAAGACCCAAGATTCTTTTCTGCAGAGTCTTTCCCAACTTTTTAGAAGGATACTGGCATTGGTTTATTATGATTCTAGGGCTGTAATGGTGAACCTATGACACTCGTGTCAGCACTGACATGCATAGCCATTTTCGATGACACGTGGCTGAATGTGGTCACATATAAAGAAGTATGGAGTTGCATGCCGAGAAGGACATTTCATCCTCGGCTACTGCATGGCCAGGTGCAGTAGCAGAGGATGAAACATTTGCTGTAGTGTAGTGCTGACACTCTGTGCCAGAGGTCTGTAGGCCAAAACAATAGAACTCTGGCACAGAGCATCTAGTTCTGGGACTTTCTGTTAGGCCATTAGGGGATCTTTGACCTCACTTCCAGCCAGGGGAGCAGGGGACAGAGGAATGCCACGGGGGGAGGCATCTCTGGGGGCCCTGTGATCCCTATTACCAGTAACCACATAACCACAGCAACCATCATCCAATCTTCTGTTCTGAGGTGTCGTGGATTTCTAATTGACCATAATTACTGAGATAAATGAGGGGGAGGCTGGGAGAGGCAAGGGCCTGTGCTATATGGGTGCTGTTTCCCACCACTAGAAATAGTGACAGCCATCTTATTTATATAAGGAACACCATTTTGCAGTATGCATAGTGCAGATTCCATTTCACCACGATTACTGTTGTGCATCCTTATTAAACCCTATTTCTGCTTATTAATTCTGCCCTTTCCTAAAAGACAGTTACGTGCCATCTTGTGGTCAGTTAGGCTAGTTAACCCCTAATTGCCTGCAGGGCTAACAGGCTATCTATAATTCTATCTTCTGTCACTGCTCCCCTGATGGAGAACCCAAAAAATAAAAAAAGAAACAAGGTTAAGTAAAGAAAGTGGTAGTAGCAATAGCCTACCCTTTCAAGAAACATGGACCGAGATGTATGGCATTATAGAAAAAAAATGGCAAATCATTTTGTGTTCTATGTACTGAAATGGTAAGCAGAACATGGAATAGAAAATGACATTTTGAAACTAATCATTCCCAGCTCTTGAAAAAAAGTGAGGATACATTTCCAGGCAGCTACACTTTTATAAGAGCCAATCTAATTCCATCCTTAAATTTATAAAAGGCTCTACAAATTTAACATCTGCAAATTTGAGCATTACTCAATGGAATGGAAATGGAATGGAAAAGCACTCAGTGAGGTGGAATTTATTAAAGAAACTCTCCTAATATGTGCAGCAGTTCTATTTCATGATATGCAGAATAAAGATGCAATTATTAAGAGAATATCTGAGTTACCAATCAGTAGAAATATCATAAAAGACCAAATAATGAGACTGAACACAAACGTACAACATTAATTAAAGAGAGACATAAGTAATTGTAAATATTTTTTTATCTCTCTTGATGAAACTACTGATGTCACATCCCATGCTTAGTTGGCCATTATTGGTCGATATTTTGATGGTCTTACAATGAGAGAAGAGTTGATAAAGTTAGTATCAGTGCCAACAAGTACATCAGGAAGTGAAATATGTAAGGATGTTATACAAACATTCTGTGACATAAGCATTGATATCTCTAAAGTTGTGTCAGTGATGACAGATGGGACACCAAATATAGTGGGGGGAAAAGTCAGATTTGTCAAATTGTTTATGAAAGCTTTTGGACATCTGATTGTGCCTTTTCATTGTATTATCTGCCAGGAGGTTTTATGTGCCAAGGCAGGATTCACCGACTTAAACTACTTACAAAAATAGTTAATTTAACAGCTGCTCGCCCCTTCACAGGCGAGAATTCTCTGTACTTTTACTGGAGATTGATTCCACCTACAGTGGACTTCTGATGTACAATAATGTAAGATGGCTGAGCTGAGGCAAAGTTCTTGAATGCTTTGTGGAGTTCTTTGAAGACATTAAGGTATTTCTTGAGGATAAGTATCTGGGAAACTTTTCTCAGCTCAATGATGAGAAATGGATCAACACCTTGATATTTGTTACAGTTCTCTCTGTTCATATTAATGAACTGAACTTAAAGTTGCAAGGTTTTGGCAAAAGTATTGATGTTATGTTTGGATACATAAAGCTTTTGAAAGTAAACTTAAAATTTTCAAGCGAGATGTAGAAACTAAAACTTATAAGTATTTTCCTCAAGTAACAAAGTATTTTGAGAAGGCCAGTGCAGCTGTACAAAATGAAATGGAACCCTTGCATATAAAGTACCAGCACATTTTAAACTCGTTACTTGACCAGTTCAGTGATAGATTTAATCAATTCAGAAGCCTAGAACAGACCATAAAAATAATTAAGTATCCTGATGTAGTAGTCTACAGTAGTTTGGAACTGAATGGTTTCCAATAGATGCAAAGTGATGATTTGGAGATGCAACCTGCAGAATTTCAAGACAGCATCTGCGCTCAGGTGTTTGTCCACTTGAATTTAAAGCTTGAGAATCTGGAAAGGTGCTGCTTGGAGAATCAAGAGGAGTGCCACTAGGAACAGGAAATTTGGTGTGTCTGGAACTGATTATCAGACACTTGTAGCACCCAGAAAAATATAGCAATGGCTCTTTACTCATAAATTTCCCCTCTACGTACTTTTGTGAGACCTTATTCTCAGCGTTAAATAATATCAAAACCTACAAAAGAAACAGATTGACAGATGAAGTTAGAAGCGCTTGCTTGGGCTTGAAGTGTACAAAATACCAACCTTCAATTGAAGGATTAACCAATGAAATTCAGCAACAAAAAAGTCACTAATAGGCAGGTTAGTTAAAGAATTCCTCCCCTCACTTATCTTAGTTCACGGCACCCCACATCTTTAAGATATGTACTTATGTAAACTACCATCCAAATTAGGGTTGAAAGACTTAACAAATAAAAATACACGTTTCTCAGTATTAAACCACAAATCATTGTTTGGAATAATTAGGTCTCATGCAATATTTAGGTAATACTTACATTTTCAAAATTTGTTGTTTATATGAGATTTAAATTTAGCTGACCATCATGTATTTTATTTGGCAAAATTAATCTGAGACATGATGTTGAATGATTTGGAACTTTCAGTTTTTTTTATGCTAGCTAATTTTTTTCTAATCTAATAGGAGACATATTATATTTAAAAACTGCATACATTAGACTATGTTCATATCTTTATGTATTTATTATATTATCTAGCCTATGGATTTGACAAATCTATGAAATGTTTGATGAAGCATATCCACCATTTCAATATCTTACAGAAAGTATAGTTTTCCTGTCTTAAAAATTACCTGTGCTTCATTTATTCATCCCTCACTCCAGAGCAACCAATGGTCATTTTATTGTCTCTTCCAAAAGTCATGTAGTTGCATTCATACAGAATATAGCCTTCTCAGATTGATTTTAACTTAGCAATAGTATCAAGATCAACAAATGAAACCGACTGACAGATGAACAAAGAAATCACTAGGCAAGTAAGTTAAATAATTTAGTTTTTGGTTTATTAAATACAGTTATATATTGCAATCATACATTTTTGTTGTTTAAACTATAAATATCACGAAATTATGTTTTTGTTTCTCAAAGTGACACACCACTCAAGTTATGCTCGGTTTTTTGGAGAATTTTTATACACCAAGCTCAAAAGGTTGTCCATCACTGTTCTAGGGTGAAAATAATCTTGGTTGAAAGGAGGAAGGGACACAGTGCAGATGCTTTTTTGCACATGAAAATGGCAGCTTCCAAAGTCCTCCTGCCACAGTAAAATAAAAAACATGGAATAATAATTGCCACATTTTAGGGAGGATAAGGAAATGTATACTTTCAATATGAAAATCAGAGGCAGGTTATGTCTAGTGGCCACATTATGCTAATTATGAACTCTTTTTGGCTGGTACAAAAATCAGAGTGTTGCCATTATTTATAGAATATAATTAGAATTATTTATAGATTAAAAAAAGGTTGTTGCAATTAGCTCAGAACTGTGACTGACCATATTTCCACATTGAAAGATGATGGTTAATTACTGCTGATTGGTATGCAGTTATTGATTTGGCTTCTGTGATCTTATGAGTCACTGTGAATGCTGGTTATCAAGAGCAATTTGCTTTTTTGTTTCAGGGCCAGCAGTTTGATTTACTATCTGCCCAACCACCTGGGTTTTTAAATGAAGTGCATGATATCATAATTCAGTAAGGTGGACTTTAGACAGGTGGCCTGAACCTAATTCAAATGCTAGAGTTACTCATTATATTGATGCCATATTTGCTGAAAGTAATTGTGAGATAATCGTGTTTGAAGCTCTGTCTTTCTTTATTGATTTTTGTTGCAGAAAAGCATGGGGTGTTAAGTGGAAAATAAGTTAGAGGCATTCCCAGACAGTATATTCTCACTAAACTGGGCTAAACATGCTCAAGACCAGATAAAGTCATTTATTTATTGTTCAGTCTCCTAAACATCAAAAAGAATATTTAGAATAGAACAACTTTATTTCATTTCTGGAAAATTCTCATCTCTTCATCTACACCAATAAAAGAGAAAAATGCTAGTTGACCATACCTCCACTATACCTACAGCCAATCAGGAGTGATATTCAAATTATGCCAACAACGATAGAGGATAATTTGCATATGCAGGGGGGACAGGCTGAGCCTGAAGCTATAGTGGGGTTCAGGCCACCATCAGGGACTGGGCAGGCCATGTGGGAAGCGACTGACAATGACTGCAAGGTCCAGGCTGCCATCAGTATCTGGGTAGGCTTGGTGGGCAGCGCCAGATGCCACCCAGAGGGTCCAGTACAAGGCAGAGGTAGAGGTGATGAGGCCAAGAGGGGGGGAAGTTGGAGGCAAGCAGGCTGGCAGAGGGATGCAGTTGGGAGCAATCAGGCCAGCAGGCAGGGTGGTTAGGGGTGATTGAGCAGGCAGGCAGGAGAGAGGTTAGGAGCCAATAGTCCAAAATTGCAAGGGGGTTGTCTGAGTGCCAGTTTAGATCTGATCCCACAGGGATCTCAGATTGGAGAGGATGCAGGCCAGGCTGAAAACCACATCCCCCGTGCATGAATTTCATGCATCAGAACACTGGTTCTATCAATAAAATGGGTCAAAAGGAGTGTAAGTGATGAACGATGTGGTGCCTTAAAGCCCAAGCATGCCTCTTCCCTTCCAGCATCATTTATTTCCTCATTCTAAGGAGATAATAATTTACTATATTGCAAGCACCATCACAGAAACTAGGATCAAAATAATGAACAATTAAAACAAAATCATTGCCGTTATATTCTAACTAGGGGCCTGGTGCACGAAATTTGTGCACTGAGGTGGGTGGTCCCTCAACCCAACCTGCCCCCTTTCACATACTGGGAGTCCTCAGGGGATGTCCAACTTATGTCTCACCCCCAGCCTGCCCAAGGGCACCCAGCCATCGGCCTGCTCCGCTCAGCCCTGGCTGCCTGTGACCACCCAGCCCCAGGGACTGGGCACTCATCACCACTTCCGTTCACAGCTCCCGAGGGCCGGGTGCTCCCTGCTGCCACCATCACTGCTGCTGCTGCCACAGTTTCCCCTCAATAAAGAAAGACAGAGCTTCACTCCATTGCTTGCTTTGGAGTGAGGGATGAATAAATGAAGCACAGGTAATTTTTAAGACAGGAAAACTATGCTTTCTGTATGATATTGAAATGGTGGATATACCTCATCAAACATTTCATTCATTTGTCAAGTCCATAGGCTAGATAATATAATAAATACATAAAGATATGAACATAGATAGTCTAATGTATGCAGTTTTTAAATATAATATGTCTCCTATTAGATTAGAAAAAATTAGATAGCATAAAAAACTGAAAGTTCCAAATCATTCAATATCATGTCTCAGATTAATTTTGCCAAATAAAATACATGATGGTCAGCTAAATTTAAATCTCATATAAACAACAAATTTTGAAAATGTAAGTATTACCTAAATATTGCATGAGACCTAATTATTCCAAACAATGATTTGTGGTTTAATACTGAGAAACCTGTATTTTTATTTGTTAAGTCTTTTAACTCTAATTTGGATGGTAGTTTACATAAGTACATATCTTAAAGATGCTAAAAATTCACTATAACATTCTAGGACCTAAACAAATATTAAAGATTCTGTGACTTATTAAAGATTCAAATGACTTTTGTTGTGATACACTGGTAAAGCTAATGAAACTGAATACTACTTTCAATTGATGGATTGATTGTCATATTTATGATGACTAATCTCTTTTGCATGTAATAAAATATGTGAGTGGACATACTTGAAAATAAAAACAAACATAATTTCTATCAAAGTTAAATCAGCATAGCATATTGTGAATGTTCACATCATATGTTTAAAGTACTCTAAAATTTTGAAAAAATAAATCTCAACAACATAATATGTGGTTGTTATAAATTTAAGCAGAACAATCCCACCCAATGTTACAGGAATAAAATATACTCCACAAGGAAAACATATTAGGGTAGCCTGGCATCTAATGTCTTACAAGGGGAAGATATTTACTAGTAACTAAGACAGTTATTGGCCTTGCAGGTGGTATATACAATCTTCTTTTTAACATAAATAATATTGATCCTAGAAAAATAGTTTTACATATAAATTCAGCAACTTGCATTTTTTCAATCAACATGTTTTTTAAAATACCTATCTCCACAAATCCCCCTAGATTTTCCAGTCTTTATCTCTAAAATATAGTTTTATTAAATAATCTGAATTTATATAATTATTAGACTCCAAATTCAAAATTATACTTACCTTGCTTACTTTTAAAGAAGCAACACCTAATTTTGAACACTCACCTTTGTTAATTATTAGAAGAAATGTTAATAACAATGATCACTATTTGTTGATTACTTATTTTTCTCCACGCATTATAGAATACTAGAGGCCTGGTGAATGAAATTCATGCATGAGGGTGGGGGAAGGTTAGTAGTGTGTGTCCCTCAACCCAGCATACATCCTCTCCAATCTGGGATTTAACAGGCAATCAGACATCCCTTTCACAATCCAGAACTTCTGGCCCCCAACCACTTGCCTCCCTGCCAGCCTGATCACCCCTTAATCACTCCCCTGCCAGCTTGATAAACACCTAACTGCTCTCCTGCTGGCCCGACTGCCCCTAATTGCCCTCCTCTGCTTTCTTGATCATCCCTAACTGCTTTCCCTGCAGACCTGGTCACCCCCAATGCCCTCCCCTGTTGGCCATCTTGTGGTGGCCACCTTGTGTGTTGGGGGCAGCCATCTTGTGTGTTGGAGTGATGGTCAATTTACATATTACCTCTTTATTATATAGGATAGGTAAGTGTGTATGATTTAGCTGATAATTTATAAGAAACCTGAGAAATATAAAAATATTACTATTTCAGTCATGTCCATGAGAAAACTGGGCCTTCGAGGACCTACAGGACTTGCCCATGGTCATGGAGCTCCTGAGTTGCACCGAGGGCTCTATGTCTGAGCTCCCTAACCAAGGTCCTCATGCTTAGATATAGCTCTATACTGCCTCAAACCCTTGGTTTCTGAACAACTCATAGGGTTTCTTTGTAAGTCACCATTTTGTCTTAATAAAAGTGTCAAGGTCTCCTGAAGCAGAAGCTTGTGCAGAGCTCTGGGCTCCCAGAGCATTACTATTCAGTAATTCTCAGTGTGACTAGTTTCTACATATTGACCTTTAAAAGAACCTCATACCATCTCCAGACATTTGACTCATCTCTTTTGACTTGTTTACTAACTAGAACTTGTTTAAAAGCCTGTAGCGATATTCTTTAGTAGCGACTACTATGTACTATTTCAAAAGAGAAAATGCCACGCAGGTTATGGCGATCAGTAGCTTGTGGAAACCAATTAATACTCAAGAGAAAGCAGCTTTAATATGAATTGTCATTGATATTTATTAATATGCAATAAATTAGGATGGTATGTAGTCATTATTAGATATTAGATCTTTTAATAAGTAGATGATCTATGCTACCTGTGAAGTTAAACTACTTATCAACTATGTAGAATAGGTTAGAACTACAAAGAGCAGTTTTCAGAGCACTACTCAGAGGCACAGGAGTTCCACTGTCCAAATACTTAGCAACATAAACACAGCGTATTGGCAATTTAGGACAACTTGCTTTCAGTTTTTAAAGGATCATTGGTAACAACAAACACATCTTTGTATTCTTTTTACATATCTCTTAAATTATATATCTCTATTTAAACCTATATCTCTCAATATTTTATTGAAAGAATTTTCAAACACACAGAAAATTGCATACAAAATTGCATACAATTTTACAGCAAACATTTAACCCTACCATGTTGATATTAGCATTAGCATTGTTCTTGTTTGTCTATTTGTCTTGCCACCCCTCCACCTGCCAACCATACTTCATAATTTTGAACATCATTCAAAGCAAATTGCAGCATCAATATACTTCCTCCTAAATATCTCACCATACCATATACTTTTATGCAAAAACACAGAAAATGTTATTTTATTACTTTTGCTCCTTTTGGGAGTAAGGTGTTGTTTTTTTAATTAAGCAGTTTTGATACTGTTATCTATTCATCCCTTCAAATTAAGGCAGCTAAGCTGCTGTCATGATTTATAAATAATAAGGCCTGTAAAAAGGAAATGACTTGTTTCTGGCCATGCATAACATGTCTAAATTAAAAACACGGTTGTAAACTGGAGATGCTGTCACCTTTGCTGCAGCTCAGCGGGCAAGTTTAATTCATAAATCCTTCAGCAGTGTAGCCTCAGACCTCATCTTAAAGCACGCACGTCCTCCTCATAGAAACCTTTTAATTACCTTCGTCAACCGCAAGTGACATGTTGGTGGCAACAGACAGGAGTATACGTCAAGGGCCTGCAGTGTCATTGTGGTGACCTCCTAGGGGACAGCACAGCAGATATAGCTGTTGAAGATCTCACACTTCAAGTTTTGATAAAAGAACTCTACTGGAGGAAGTTAAATAAAATATGATTGACCATGCCAAATTGAAATTATTTCTGCCTACGAGATACTTTATTCCATTAATGATCTAATGCTATCCCATGAACTTTTGAGCTTTCATTTGGGAAAACAAAAGCATGATTTTTGTGGTTTCATTTTCTCATTGCCCCATTTAATTAGTATGAATAGAGCTTTGATTTTAGATGGCTTTTTGCTCTCTGCCTCAGCAATTTCTACTGCATTTTACCTAAAAAGTGCTTTAACCCATTCATTCATTTATAAAAAGATTATCAGCCCCTAATACAAACCAACGTGATAGCCACTGTAGAGATCAAAAAGAAGTTGTCTTTAAGGGGCTTACAGTTATTAAACTAAACATATGGTCAGTGAGTTGTAAATAAATCTTCAGTTAGAATAGACCCATGTAATTATTAGCAATTAATTATTATCACTTAAGTAATAATAATGCCAGTATTCTTGATTAGATAAGGATGCTTTTTATAAAGTGCCAGTATTCATATTTTAAAACCAACAAAAACTCAATTAATAATTACAAAGAAATTATATTTTAAGTGGCAATGTTTTTCAATCCTAAATGACCAAGTGAACGTAAGCAATGAGCATTAACTTTTACTAACACCAAAACCAAAAAAAGAGAAAGAACAAATATGATGCTTTTTTCTAGTAAAGTAATACAACACTATATATATAATTTTACCCCCCAAAAAACTGATCAAGACTTATCTCCACCTTCCACATTGCAGGATATGTGGAGTGCAGAGGAACATGTTGAGGGGAGTGGGAGAGTTGGAGGGTCGTGGGGGAAAAGGGACACATATGTAACATCTTAATCAATAAAGAAATTTAAAAAAATATTCACGAGTAAGTGACATAGTTATTCCTGACTTATATTGTTCTTCTGAAGGTTTGAGGGTTTGTATTAAGAATGTACAGATAGCCCTTGTTGGTGTGGCTCTGTTGCTTGGAGTGTTGTCCCATTCTGAAGAGTTTCAGGTTTAATTTCCAGTCAGGGCACATACCCACTTTGCAGAAAAAATGTGTGTACATTTCAAATGTATTTTAAATTAAATTATATAAAATAATTAAAAGTATACCTGCTTAAATGAATATCTCTGATGGCATTTCACATCTGCTTTTAGTATAATTGGAAGCAATGAAAAATATAGCAGCTATAAAGTTCAAGAACTTAGCTTAAAGTGATTCCAAATAAATGTTTGGGTTTTATGAAGTATTTTTGTATAACAAATGCTAAAATACAGACTAGTAAAGTAGCATTAATACTGCATAGGGAGCTATTTAATTTATTTTAATCATTTTGATCTATGTTATTTAATTTATATGCTAAGCAGATGAACTGGGTGAATTATTATTACCAAACAACTTGTTCCTTATTATTAAAGTTTTCCTGAATTTGGATAGTTGTTCATGACATCTAATCCATTGTTCTTAAATAGGCAAATGTTAGTTTTAAATATGCATTAGAAAAATCCAGTGAAAAGCATACCATATGTCTGTAACATTTTGTGAAATTATCATTACAAAAGAGTATTATATTAGCAACTTAAGTTTTTTTTTAATATTTACTATGAAAATCTGTACTGAATTTTAAAATAAATAGCATTATTACTATACAAACACAGATAAACTGGAAAGGTAATTTTGTGTTGATTTTATAAAATACATTATCCTATATGACAAAGAGGTAATATGCAAATTGACATTCATGCCCTTGCACAAGATGGCCGCCCCTATGTGGTCAAAGATGATCACCCCCATGTGGTCAGAGATGACTGCCCCCATGTGGTCAGAGATGGCCACCACAAGATGACAGGCAAGGAAGGGTAGTTGAAAGGAACCAGGCCTGTAGGGAAGGGCAGTTGGGGGTCACCAGATCAGCAGGGAAGGACAGTTTAGGGTAATTGGGCCAGCAGGGGAGCAGTTAGGCATTGATCAGGCTGTAGGCAGGCAAGTGGTTGGGAATCAGCAGTCTTGGACTGTGAGAGGGATGTCCAACTGCCTGGACATCCAGCAGTCGGACATCCCCTGAAGGGTCCCAGATTGGAGAAAGTGCAGGCTGGGATGAGGGACACTCTCCCCAGGGCACGAATTTCATGTACTGGGGCTCTAGTCCTATATAATAAAGAGCTAACATGCTAATTAGACCAAATAGCAGGACAACTTTCTGGACAACCTTCCGGGATGAAGCCAGGGTTGGGAAGGCCAGTCGAGGCTGTGAGGGGCTGCGAGGCCCCTTGTACGAATTTTGTGCATCAGACCTCTAGTTATTCTATAACAACATGCAAGTTTAGGCAGAATGTTTTGGTTTGTTTTATAATCTATGCAAATAGAAAGACATTAGTAACAAATACCTGTTTTGATTAAAAACGGGAACAGAAAACAAAAAACTTAAGGAGCAGCTCTTATGCATGTGACTTTCAAAATAATTCTTCATGTCAAAAGTCATGAGCAGTGCCAAGTATAATTAGCTTAAAGCATCTTGAGCATGGTTAAATGAGTGTAGTAGTTATACTCAAAAGTAATATGTCAAATTGTTAATAGAGGTCATGACTGAACAGATCTGGAGGTCTTTCCCATTCTTTGCCTTTATCGTTTATGTCTTCTATTAATTTACATTTATTTTGAAGACAAACATGTAGAGGAGCAGCAACAACACTCTAAGTCAGGCTCTTCCCCAGCATACTTTGCTAGATTGGGGAATTTAGGTATAATGTGCGTTGTGTTTTAATGCAAAGCATGCATTGGAATGTGAGGAGTTTATCTTGAGGTGGGAAGTTAAGATTTTACTAAAGCGAGGTTTACTTATAATTATTCTGTCACTGAGATAATTTTTATTTTAAAGTATGCCAGATAGCATGCTTCCCATTAAGATCCAGTTCAAAACAATGATTTTCATTATGTTAGGATGTCCCCTGCCCCTTCTCACTAGGATTTCCATGTAAATGGAAATATAAAAAAGACCACATAAAAAAGACCTTCATTTCCTAGCCAGTTTGGCTCAGTGGATAGACTATCAACCAGGGGACTGAAGGGGCCTGGGTTTGATTCAGGTCAAGGGAACAAGCCTTGGTTTTGCCCAATAAAGGGCATGCAGAAGGCAGCCGGTCAATGATTCTATCTCATCATTGATGTTTCTATCTCTCTCTCCCTCTCCTATACTCTCTGAAATCAATAAATAAATAAAAAATCTTTCTAAACACATATGATAATTAAAGTATACAGAGCTAACCATCATTTTGTAGGATAGTGTTATACATATTGAAAAATAAATTGAAGCTGAACTGAATTCTTATTGCTTGACTTTTACGTCTTAGGACTTTTTAAATGAATCACCAAAAATAAACCAGAGTAGTAATTGGACTAAATGTATTGCTCTTCAATCGTCCAATTGCTGTTTTATGCTGAAAGTTCGAGAGGCTTTGATCACACTAAAACATGCCGCAGGGCAGGAGTGTTGGGGACCAGGTGAAAAGCGAAAGGATTAAGAAGGACTAATTGGTAGTTACAAAACAGTCATGGGGATGGAAAGTACAGCGAAGGCAATGTACTTAATAATATTGCAATAACTATGTATGGTGCCAGGTAGGTACTTAAAATATCAGGGGTCCACTTTGTAAATTATATGATTACCGAACCACTATGTTTTAAACTTGGAGCTAATAGAAAATAGCGTTGAATGTAAACTGTAGTAGAAAAATAAAGTGAAAAATATATGTGGCAAAATCAGCTTATTCTTCCCTGCATATAGGCTTATTGATCATACACTGTCATAAGCTCCTGGTTTGTCCATATATTTTCTAGACTTCTTTCCCTCAGGGGTCACAAAATGTACCTTTCTCTCATAAACCATTTATAAATTACTGAGGCTTCCAGTAAATTTTGACGATAAAACATTATACTAAAACCATATCTGACATTTAAGTAGGTTTTAGGCAGTACTTTATGCTAGATTACCATGAAAAATAAAAACCAGGAGCCATCAAAAGAACAGAGGTCAAAGTAAAATTATTGTAATCAATAACAAAAATAAACAGAATTTTCACATATAATATTTTTTTGTATATCCAACTTCCTAGTTGATATTTCCATTGGAATATCTGTTAAACATATAAAACTTAGCAGTTCCAATACCCATTTCTTCACTCTGCTCCTAAACTCACTTCTCATACTTTTTTCTCTCTCTCAGTAAATGGCAATTATTTACTTCCAGTTAACAATAATAATAATTATTATTATTATTATTACTATTATTATTATTACATTATTTTTATCACTTTCAATTAAGATTCTATCAGCTAATCTATTACCTTCACCTTCAAACTACATGCAGAACTCCATCATCTCACCATGCATTGTACCCTTCATCTATTTCACTATTCACTCAGTAGACAGTGTTGATTGAGTGGCTACATTTCAGCCACTGTTCTACTGTGGATACAACAGTAGAAAACAAAAACCAAACAACCCTGCCCTCCTGGGTCTTATAGTCAGAGATTATTGAAGCAACCAACAAATGGATCACATTGGAATCCTCTTCTGTTGGTTTACTTCCTATCTTTCAGCCTTAGAAAAATAGTAAACTAGATCTTGGCACTTGTCATATGCTGCCTTTATGAGGTTTCACATTTCACTCCCAGTAAAAGCTCAAGTCCCTAACAAGTCCCAGTGAAGGTTCCCTGATCCCTGACTCCACCCAGCCACATGGCACTTAGACCATGATTGCTCAGATTGTGTCACTCTGTTCTTGAATGTGACACGGTATTCCCACCACTTGGCCTTTCCATGTTCTCTTTCCCTGTTTAAAAGTTCTTTTCACATATTATCACAAGTTCTAATTCCTAATCATGTTTTTGTTTGTTTTCATGGAATTTATTGACACTTAAAATGTAAGTACTTAAAATGGATTGTAAGGATCCTAGAAAAGTCTATCAAATTTTGGATTGATATATATATATTGCACAAAGTAGAAGCTTAAAGTACCTATTGAATATGCTAATAAATGAATGATGAATGCAATATTAATTTAACATTGAAATAAATAATAAAACTAAAGAAAAATGCTTTAGAAATTAAAGTATATATTTTTGCATAGTTGTATATCTACTATATATTTATGTAGCATTATTAATTATAATGTAAATGCTGAGTTTCATATTTCCAAAAAAAAAACAGTTTGCTATTCCCCTATAAAAAATTTTACATACAAACTCAATATTTTCAGAAATTAGATTTGAATCATTTAAATAGTTATAAACATTTGTATGGAGACTGTTAAAATTATAATATGGCTCGGCCAGTGTTGCTCAGTGGTTGACATCAAACTCCTAGGTTATTGTTAGATCCCCAGTCAGGGCACTTGCCCGGGTTGTGGACTTGAGTCTCAGTGTGAAGTGTGCAGGAGGCAGATGATCAATGATTCTCTCTCATCATTTATGTTTCTATCTCTCTCTCTCTCTTTCATTCCTCTCTGAATTCAATTAAAATATGGTGGTGGTGGTGTTTTTTTTTTGTTTGTTTGTTTGTTTTTTTGTCTTAATTACAACTTAGACAAATGTTAAAAGTTTCCTAGAATTTTTAGCTACTGATGTTTCTATGTGAATATGCTTCCCTGCTGTCTGGTTTACTACAAATAGGATGTGAATTATATTTAGTGTGGTTTTATAGAATAAAGCATAATAAATGCTTATCAAATTTTGTATCAGTAAGTACAAATTTCAGGAGAAAGAAAGATTGCTGGATGAATCCCACCATGCCATTAAGTTGACAATAAGGTCAGGAAATTAGGGTTATAGTGTTGTGAATTTTGACATTTTTTGCCATGAATAGCAATGAATGAAAATACAGGGAAAGTTAATGTCTGCTTTCACCGATGGGGACAGCACCTCTTTGTCAGGACAGAAGTTAAAAACATAGATGTTTCCTTGATTCATATTGCTGCAATCAAAGGCAGACACAAACCACAAAGTTGATTTTAGCGCTTATCTGTGGCCACAACCTATTCCCACAGAATCTATGTTATTTGTCATCACCTCCAAAATGACACTGAGGACATTGGATTAAGCATGGGAAATATATGGGCATTCAAGAAGAGAGCAATGACTGAATTTAGAAGTCAAAGCCCAAGGATATATGTGACATGATTAGAGATGGGTTTACTAGTCTGAATGACAAGTAAAAGATGAACTATCAAAGACTGAGATGATGTTCATTAGAAATATAAATTCTGCCATGAGCAGCTTGATGTCAGAATACGTTAAAGACTCCTTGCAATCTAGAGTATTTATCCAACGAGGAGTATAACATTTGCTTAGATTTTAAAACCTTATGTTTAATACATGCTAATCATGGGTAATAAATTTTTCACAAATTATATTTCACTTGTCAGCTGGGATGATTTATTAGGCTTGTGAATTCATTTAAAATTCAATACCTTTGGGTGCTGCATCACTGAACTTGATGAGCCAGATTCTCCCACTGAGCAATTTGCTTTCAAGTTCCAAGGGTCCTATTAAATTACATTCTTCAGTATATTAAATGCTTCCCTAGTGTTTTAAAGAGTTAATATATCCTGCACTGTGGAAGTACCATGTGATTTTTTTTTAATTAACAATATGCCTTTTTCTTTCTACTTAAGTAGTACTTTCTCTACCTGCATATAGTCTCATTTCTCCAGGTTTATAGGGTTCTTTAAGAATGAAAATGAAGGTCTCTTCAGGCAAACGAAATGGATGATTTGTGTTTGTTCTAGCACTCATAGAGAAACCTTTTTACAAACATTATCCCCTTCTGTATTTCCATCTTAGGTAATAACTTTGCCTCCAGCAGTTGTAGAAACAGGTCAACACAAAATTAAGACTAACTTCCACTTATTTCCTGGGCATGCAGCACTAATGGTGTAATGGTGAGTGGTTAGCCTCCCCAACCTCACTCCCAGCCCCCATAAACACACAGTTTCTATGTGTAAACATTTTGTCATTTTGCAGGAACTGATGGGTAGTAGTAAATTTTATATATATATATATATATATATATACACACACACACACATATATATTCTGTATATATATAAATTCTGTGTATATATATAAATTTTATATATATATATTTGCTTACATTCATATAAACGTGCTGTATTAGAAAACACAAACAATAGTAATTATTATCATTTTGCCTTAACTGGTACACTATTTAACATTGTTACATTTGCAAAGAAATCAATGACATATTAGGTACAGCTAATATACCTTTTTCTGGTAAGAAACCTTATTTACACACTAAAGATCTTAAGAAATAAGAAGTGGAGAAATAAATAGCATCTGCATACAAATACAGATACCCGTTTAAATAAAGTTATAAGGTACAGATTTTATAGCAATTCAGAAAAAAAAAGCAGGAAAACAGTATGAAATTATCCTATATAATAAAAAATTAAATGCAAATTGTCTCCTCGACTAGGAGTTCGACCAGGGGGGCAGGGCCAGTGGGCCTATTGCCTACGGCCCCTCCCTCCCATTAACCCTGTCACTGATTTCCCCCCACCCCAACTGAGGGAGGCCCCACCCCTATCACCTCCCTCCATCCCAATCAGGGTCAGGGCCAACCCACCAACTGCGTTTGACCGCTCCCCTCAGCCTGATCATCCCAATTGGGGTGGGCCAGCCGGACCCCACCCATGCACCAGAGAATCATTGATTGTCTGCCTTCTGTACACCTCCTACTGGTGGTGATCAAGCCCATAACCTGGGTATGTGCCCTTGACTGGAATCGAACAAAGGACCCTTCAGTCTGCAGGCTGGTGCTCTATCCACTGAGCCAAGCCGGCTAGGGCGGTTTTATGTGTTTAGTAATGTGTTTTTACCGCCTTGATCTACATAAAACACAGAATTTAACAACTATTTTTCTTATTAATATCAAAGACTTGAATAATTTAAATTTTATAACAAACCATGCCTTAGAATAGTAGACTTACATAATACCAAGCATCATAATTAGTGAATTATCCAGTATTTAAATACTTTACTTAAAAGATAAGAGATAGACTTTTATCTAGGTGTTGTTTTGTTTTTTTAACTTTCCATCAATGTTAGAATCTGGCCAGATGGAGTAGGTGTTAGCTAAAATTCAGTACATTAAAAAATGTATTATTTTATTATTAGGTATTGCTGGTTTTTCTGTACTTTTATTTAGTAAATTGATTTTATAATGATATTTTTGTTTAAAAGAAAATATGCTTGCATATTTTAAAAGTAAAAAATAGGTAAATAAAATAAAAAAGAATACATCATAATGTTAGTACTCAGAAATAATTATTATGTAAATAGATTTCCTGAATGTTAGTACTCAGAAATAATTATTATGTAAATAGATTTCCTTTTGAGCTTAAAATTGTAAGAGAAGGTGAGTTGGTATGTCAGGGGTAGAAGTGTTTATTTCCTTGAGATGTTTTACAACACACTGAGAGAGGAAGCTAAGAAAAGTATGACACAGGTTGTATGTTGTTATTTTTTTACCAATGAAATTTGAATATTTCTTTTTATATACTTTCATATTTATCTGCAACCTGAGGAGTATGCACACACATATGTTCTTTATACTGTTTCTTATTTTTCAAAACCTACTTTTTATTGACCATTTTCCATGTTAATATATTCTACCACATAGTTTCATTTTTAAAATTACTATGGCTTTTTAAAGAAAAAGTTTTTATGAAACAGTTTTGAACAAAATCGCGAGTTGCAATGGCATAGCAATTTAGAAACTGAAAGTGAATTCAAACATGTCCATTTTCTCTTTAAGTACAATTCAACAAGGCCAGAGATTGGTCTTCTATTGACCATATTCTGCATTCTAAATATAATCCTCTAGAATTTTATTTAAATATCATCCTATTTAACCTTTTGAAATAGAGGATTTGGCTTTTAATGGAAAGTTGGCATTTCCCCATAAAATTAAACCAAGTGTATTTTGACATAATTACTGCCTACTATAGCAGGCTTTTATTTGTGCTTTATGGTTGCACATATAATGATATAGATTCAGCCTAATTTATTTTGCCTATGAAGAATGGAAGAAATTCAAGGAAGGAAAAAGGAGGCTTTAGTTCAGGTTTAATAATGAAGCAATGCACATAGTTTATGATAAATGTTCTATCCATTTGTAGGAATAAGTGCTATATAATTAAAATTAATAAGGCTGACATCACATCACTTCCTAGTCAAAAGAAAGCAAGTAGATTTTTGAAAAACAATAAAGCATTTAAATTAAATAGAACAATATTACAATTATTTATTGGAAGGTCAGTGTCCAGATAGATTAAAGATGCCTAGATTTTTATCTTTGTACTAGAGGCCCGTTGCACAAAATTCATGCATGGGGGGTGGTCCCCTTAGCCCAGCCTGCACCCTCTCTAATCTAGGATCCCTCAGGGGATGTCTGACTGCCAGTTTAGGCCAGATCCCATAATCAGACCTAAACCAGCAGTTGGACTCTCTCACAATCTGGGACCACTGGCTCCTAACTGCTCACCTGCTTGCCTGCCTGATCACCTCTAACTTTGCCCCCCCCCCAACTGGCCTGGTCACCCCTTACTGCCCCTCCCTGCAGGCCTGGTCACCCCTAATTGCCCCACCTTTTGGCATGGTTGCCCCATGCAGCCTACTGCTCAGTCGTTTGGTCATTCCTCACTAACACCCCTGCCCACCTGTTTGGTCACCCACTCAGTTGTTTCGGTTGCAATGGTCACTTAGGCTTTTATATATATATAGATGTGATTAGTAGACACAATGCCTGACAGTCAGGTGTGATTGGTAAACACATTGGAAAGAAGAGAGAAGGAAGTAAAAGAAGAGAGAGAATGGGAAGGAGGGAAACAAAGGCAAACCCAGAAGAAGTAGCAGAAGAAGAAAGAAAAAAAATACAAATAAGAATACAAATAATAAATGAAATTTAAACATGTTAGTTTATTTCTATTTCTACCCCAGAACAATGTAATTTAATCACGCTAAATGCAAATGTAACATAATTTAATTTATTATTATTAGATTCCAAACTATATAAAGGACACACACTACTTTGATTTTAAACCCAATAAATTAAGAGAAAAAAATGAAGTTGGCATGTGCAAGCTATTCATTTCTTAGAAGATAAATCTCAAATGGCTTATAACCATGAAAATACAAGCAAATTCTAATGATTTCCTGGTGGATATTACCTGGTTTTAATGCCCGATGTCATAAAACCGACAGGTGCTGAAGGTCAAATTGTAAAGCATTTTTTTAATGAGTGGTTGATTCCCATTGTAGTGACCTCTACTAAGAAGCCCGGTATGGTGCTGGAATTGTTTCCTTCCTGGTATTTCATAAAGAATCATCTTGTCACTGTTCTGGATTGCTTAGGATGCAATAACTAACACCACAGACTGTGTGTACTACACAATAGAAATTTATTTCTCAGTGTTTTGGAGGCTGAAAAAGTCCAAGATCAGGTGCAAATATCATCAGATTCTGGTGACAACTGTCTTCCTGGCCTTCAGATGGTTAGAAAGCGAGCAATCTCCTTTGGTATACTAATTCTATTCTGAGGGCCTCATCTTCATGAGCTTGTCTAAACAGAATTAATTCCCAATGGCTGCATCTCCAAACACTGTCAGAGTGGCGATTGGAGCTTCAACCTATGAAGGGAAGCCTGATTCAAATCACAGCAGTTTCCATTGGGCACGTGCCATCGAGACACTCAGGCTCAGCTAGGGCAGCTCACTGACCTTGGCCAACTTTTCAACCAAGACTCTCTAAACACTGAACCCTCATTAGCCACCTCTCAGGGGTGGCGGCCACAGATCAAGGTGATGATGTAGGTCAATTCCAAACACATCCAGAGACACACACTGCCTTAAACTAATTATCATCCCTTACTCTTCTAGTCCACTCAGAAGTTATTATTCCTTTTGGTGACTTACTGCCTGTGATTCAGGTATCTGCCCTAACTTGTATTTATTTGAAGTTTAGGTGTGGATTACATTTTCTCCTCAAGATTATCAGATAGTCTGGTTCCTAGTTCTTATTACATTGTTGATTTCAACAAATATGGATAGTTTGTTAAATATTCTCCCCATCTGAGAGTAAGACATAGAAATGGGTTTTGATCAAGATTGAAGAGAAGACAGCACTACCTCTATTCTAATTCTGCTCATAGGATTTGACTTTATTCCTTGGTTTAAAGCCCTTGGGCTTTGTTTTACTGCCATACATTGGCCTGTGCTCTACAAATTGCAGTACAATTTGGTAGTAGAAAGCCTCTGGCTATTTTGCTTTGTCATTCAATAGCATGGGAGATCTAAAGTGCCTAGAACAAGGACACTGTAACTGCTAACTCCTTCCTTTCTCTATTTCAAAAGATCATGCAGAGGATCTCCCCGGTGGGCTTGTAATCGTGTTTGACTTGTTCTTCTTAGGCTGATCAAATAATAGGAATCACACAGCCTCAGATTCAGAGTGCCACTATTTTAATATGGATTTTTATCACAGGTATGACCTCTTCTAGTGAGGGAGTGTTTTCCTTTTCTCTATGTCTCACATAATGAGTTCTGAATAGTATATGATATCAGGAGTTAGATCAAACTAAAGACTGACTTTTCTTAACCATTCATTTAAAAAAAACAACAAGAGATTACTTTGTCAAATATTTTGTAGAATCTTTGTTTTCCTTTGTGGGTTTGAGTCACAGGAATCATTGCCACACTTAAACTATTATCACAAGATACCTGAGTTCTGTTGAATAGACAACAGACCCTACATTAAAATTTCTGACAATATTTTGGGACACATTTAATATTTAGAAAACATCTATGTGGAACTAGCTTACCTATGATATTCGGATGGTTGTTTTGAAAAGACAGGTTTATTTTATTTTAATTCTGCAGGCAGCAGACAATAATGACCACAGATAATATTTGTGAGGACTAACCCTATTTCATTTTGTATGACTACCATACTTTACCCTATGCAATACACACAATTATTTCTCATATTCTAAAAGTATGCAAACTAATGCTTATAACTTAAGGAAATTGCCAGGATTAGATGTTTAATAAAAGATGGAATTGGGATTTAAATGTTGATCTTCTGGCTACAGGTACCAAACTCTTAATCACTCCTCTCATCTAGCAATGGAGCCATGTAGAGTAAAATGTTAAACATGCAAATTCCTGATTACCATCCTTGAATATTTGGGTGCAGAATTTGATAATCTACTGTTTTACAAGTTTATCCTATAATTCTGCTGACTGCAAAGTATTAAAGCTCTGAGTTATGAGATTTAAACTTTTCAGTTGCAGTTTCCTGATGGGCACAAATTTCCAGATTTGAAAGCTTGGTCTGGTTAAAGTTTATTATTTCCCCCCATTCTCATTTATCATATTTTAATATTATAAATCTATTTCACATATTGCATAAAAAGAATCCTAGTCCCAAGCTTTGACAAAAAAAAAAAAACGTTTTAAAAGCTGGTAAAATATTTGTGTTCATGACACATTCATCATCCAAAGGTCACAGCTCCGAAGGGGGAGGAGTTAATCTGGGGACCTTTCACTGAAATGCGGCTCTCTAGCTAATGGATGCAGGCTGTCACCTTCAGGACAGTGAAAGTGCTCTGGTATTCTGTGACTCATGTAGCTGCAGATGCCAAAACCAACATTTGCTCACAAATTAAAGTAATTTCTCAAAACAAATCTGACCCTGGCCTTTCAAATCTAGTAGAAAAACACAAGCTAGGAGAGGTGTATAATACAAGATTGAGAATGTCTTTAAGCTTTACTAGAAAGCATAAAGCATGGTGGTGGCCAAGCCACCTGACCTTTCATAGCAGTGGTCATTCCTATGTCAGGTCCTGAACTTACTCAAGGGGTACAGAGAGGAGGTGATAGTGGTCCTGTGATTTCTCAATGGTCACTTTAGAAATCTATTAGCTGATGGCAAACTTATTCTCACATTTCTCCATTTCTAGGCCTAAAAAAACATAGCAAATACAAAAACTGCATTCCCTTCATTCATTGTATATTTAACCTGAGCACCTTTGAGGATAAAGCTAAATGATTTAGAGACCAGGTATTCCAAATATCAGAAAGCTCCAGAGGTAACTTGAACAAGGGAATGAGAAGATTCTACCTATCATTTCACTGATAGACCTACATTTTATATATTTTATGGCATTGAAAATGTTTCAGAATAACCGAATCATAATCCCCTTGTAAAGGGAATGGTTATTTTTAAACAATAATTTTCTTCATTTTCTTATAATCTCACTTCCATCACCTCTCACTTTTTGTCTCTCCAAGTCTACTTTTTTTTTTTGGAACACATTTTGTTATATAAAACTTTATTGGATATGAGGAACTTTGGATTGTATAATGTGGACTGGTTCCCATATCTTCTTATCCAAAGCTCTAGGTAATATTTTAGCTCCTGTTATGGTAATGCCTGTAGCTATTAGTCAATCGTTAATATCAGGGTGGTAAATAAAATATTTTGACTCATGGCTAAATTAGACCTAGGACCTTTCAATATTGCTTTTGCATAGTTTCAGATGCTAGGACTTCTTGACTCATGAGAGCGTTATTTTCTTATGCCATCAAAATCTGAAATTTTCTATGAGTGTCTTATTTTATTGCTTTTATGTTTTATAAAATTAGTTGTTTCAGCCTTCTTTATTCATCTCTAACAGGACAAATGTTTTGGAGCCCTACTCTATGTGTGGTAAGTAGTCAGACAGATATGAGCAGAGAAAGGATGATGGGCCAGATCCAGAAGGTCACCAGGATGGAGAGCCCTGGATGCCTAGCAACAGACAACTGTAGGGTGGGACCTGATATCTAGGGTGGCCTTTCCTTCCCTAACACATCCAGGGTCATTCATTTCAGAACCCCTGACCTTTCACATGGCTGGTAATTCCGTCCACACCCTCCCCTAACCTTTCCTTCCCTGACATGCTGCTAGTCATGCAGGTTTGATCCTCCTCTAAAGAGGGAACAAACAAGGGTGGTGGAGATGATCCTTAAGCATTAAGCCCTCAGAACAATGAAGTTCTGACCCACATTAAATACTTCTAGGCTTCAGTTGTTTTTCATTTCCAGTCCCAGAAAAGCAGCAAAGCCAGACAAGTGATGCCATGATTGACATCAGGATAAACTACATTGATTAATGACTCCCTGCCCAGGCTCTGACCAATGAGTGGTTACCACAATCCTGAAAGGGCACACCTAGAAAACTGATCAATATTCTACTGAGATATTCCCTAAGGCTCCCCTTAAAATTCCTTAGGATGGAAGACCCAGAATTCTTCCTCTCAGGAGCATGCCTGGGCCTTTTCTGTTCCCCTTCCAGGCATGTTACCTTAACCTTTCTCTCTTTTAAGCTCCAAGGGCCCCTTCTTTTACCTCTGCAACTTGTTTTCTGAGCCCGTTCCTTCTCAACTCACTGATACCTCTGTGACTTTCTAAATAAACTTTCTTATATAGTTTGAGTCTTGGCTCTGAATTCTTTCTTAGCCAGAACTCAAATACCAAGATTATGGAATTGAGGTCTTATTGCTGATAACATCTTGCCGCCATGAGCTGCCCAGAATATGCAACACTTTTTGCTACTCAAAGGAAACATCCAGATAAATGTAGTTATTGCCTGTGAGTATTATATTAGGTGAAATAGTGGTCTCTCAATAATATCTATGCCCTAATTTCTGGAACCTGTGAATGTTGCCTTCGTGACAAAAGGGGTTGTACAGGTGTTATCAATGTTATAGACATTGAAATGTGAAGTTTATCCTTGATTTTTTTAGCCGGGACCAATGTAAGCACTGGAGTCTTCAAAACAAAGGATCTTTTAGGGCTGGGGCTAGAGAAAGGTAGCTGCAGAAATGAGAGAAAAAGATATGCAAAGCCAGTATAGGATGTATTATTGTGACTGTTGCTGTGGGCAATAGGAGCTCAGTTCTGCCAAAGACCCCTGAGAGGCTGACTAATCGACCCACTAAATTGTGTGTGTGAAAGATGAAGGTTGAAACATTTATCCCTCAGCTCTTGCACCCCACTGAGGGATTCCTCTGGGGGTGATAACCTTCCTGCTTTTATGATTTGCTTGAATGAGGCTGAATGTGTTCTGAAGCCAGAAGCAAAACAATTGCCATCGAGGCGGGAAAGGGATGTTGTGAAGAGCCTCTGGCTGCAGAGACCTGTCCACTGAATTGCCAGCAGAAACACGCCAAGTGAGGGACAGCATCAGGCCCAGTGGTGCCTGCAGGAGGGAGGCCATGACCTAATGGACTCAGCTATTTACATCTTCCTGGGAGGACAGATTTGGGGCAGAAGTCAAGAATATCATTGTTGGCAGCTTGTCTTTCTGGGGTGGATGCAAAATATACTGTACGCGTCTTAAGGGCAAATACATAATAAAAATGAGAAGTTAAATTTACCTCCCTTGCCTTAGACTCTTAGCATTCACTTGAGAAAATGTGTAGCTATGTAAGTTCCCTTTCTGTCTCTTTAAGATGTAAGCAAAAGAATTTCAAAGGCTGAATAAACCTCCTGCCAGTGTAATCACCTATTTCTGAGCCCCCTCCTTGAAATGTAAATATCACAAAATATCTCTTCTGTGGGAGGGAGGACCTTCCTCCTGCAGAGCACTGAGCTCCAAGTTGTATATCTCTTGTCATAAAGATGTGAGAGGTTTCTTTTCCCCTTCGGATAAAGCCAATTAGCTAACACCCACTTCCCTGGTATCTTTTGCTAAGCTATCTAACCACATGAGGTAATTATTCCTATTGTGATGTGATGGCTTCATATAAGTTTTGGGCTAACATTTAAGATTGGTTCCTCCAATTCATTCTAGACGAGAAAAAAAAAAAAAAACACAAACCTGTATCTGTATTAAGTGTTTTTTTTTAATTATTATTTATTTTCTACCACTTTAAGATTTTATCTATAGTGAAGGTTTAAAAAGAAAGGAATTCTTTTATTCACTGTCTTTCTCCAAAAACTATTTGCTTCCTTTAACTTTACACAAGAAACTTACACTATATCATCTACTCTCCTATTTTTAATTAGCACTGAATAGCAAGCTCCTAGAAACATGATAAAAAGGATAAAGTGAACATAATTTTCAAGAATAAAAATGTTGCCCTAATTGGTTTGGCTCAGTGGATAGATTATCGGCCTGTGGACTCAAGGGTCTCAGGTTCAATTCCGATCTAGGGCATGTGCCTTGGTTGTGAGCACATACCAAATAGGGAGTGTGCAGGAGGCAGCTGATCAATGTTTCTCTCTCATCAGTATTTCTGACTCTCAATCTCTCTCCCTTCCTCTCTGTAAAAAATAAATAAAATAACATAAAAAAGAATAAGAATGCTAAAATTTCAATATCCTTCAATATATTATGCAAATTACATATTCCCAATACCAAACCTTTTAAAAATAGCTAGGATTTGAAAATAGCCCAAGTGCCCATTAGCAAATAAGTGCATAAAAATGCTGTGGTACATTTACACAATGGAATACTACTCAGCTGTAAAAAAGAAAGAACTCTTACCATTTGCAGTAGCATAGAAGGACCTGGAGAGCATTATGCTAAGCACAATAAGCCAGACAGAGAAAGACAAGTATCATATGATTTCACCCATATATGGATTCTATTAAACAAAGTAAACTGATGAACAAAATAGATCCAGAGATATAGAACAATGGAACAGACTAACGAATTTCAGAAAGAAGGCCGGGATGGGAGTAGGGATGGGATGAGGGGGAAAGATTAACCAGGGACTTATATGCATGTATGCATAGTCCATGGACACAGACAGTAGTGAGGTGAAGGCTTTGGAAGAGCAGATATGAGTAGGAGGGAGTCAATGAGAAATAAAAAAACAACAAAAATCTCTCAAAGGGGAACATCTATAATACTTTCAACAAGAAAGATGAATTTAAAATATTATAAATAAAATTATATATATATATATATATATATATATATATATGAAGATAATATCATACATAGAGTAAGTACTTCCTATATTCAGAACTTAAATATTCAGAAGTTAACTAGGAGGCATGTTTTGGAGTAATGAACACTGATAATTGAAGCCTACAATAGCGGTCCTAAATAAGAGACTCTTTCCTCTTCATGCATCATTAGAGGCAAAGAAGGTGAAAATCATTTCAATGAAGCTCTCACAGTCAATCAATGATAAATTATATTATAATGAAATTTTCTCTGAATTAAAAATGTATAGATAATCATGTGTTATTTCTTGCTACAAAGGAAATTACTCCAACATTTGGCTGTTTAAAACAACAAATATGTATTTTGTCATTTTTAACAGTCAGGAAATGTAAAATGGATTAGGTAGGTGGCTATGACTCTGGGGTCACAGTTGCAGTCACCTTGTCAGTTCGGGTCGCCTCCTCTGAAGCCTAGAGCACTGCTGAAAACTTGATTTGTAAGAACCCAGGAGTTTGTGCTGGATGTTACCCAGAAGAATTCTGTTCTTTGAATGTGCCTGTCAATGTTTAGGCATCGTTATTTCCTCCACGCACATCTCTAAAATACCTGATATTCCTCCCTGGTGGCTGTGCTCAGAAAGACAGTGTTTTGAGAAAAAGAGAGGGAGAGGACAAGGAGGAGGGAGGGGAGAAGAGGAATGAGAAAAAGGAGGAAAGAAGATCAGGGGAGAAAAAGAAGGAGGAAGAAGAGGGTAAAGGACAATGGAGGGGAAGGAAAGAAGGCACTAAATCTATAGTTTCTTTATTCTTACTATTTTTGTGGTATTTTACTCCATTGATGTGAGTCACTCAGCTCAGACCAGACCCAAGGGGAACACTATTGAGTTCCGCTACTTGGATCTATGAGCATATATGTAATATCATCACAGATCATTAAACTGTTTTAAATCCATTTTTAAATTCTAGAATAATAAATATTTTTTTTCAGTTAAACCCAATTTTCAATTAAGCAGAATAATTTTTGAGCTGTGGAACAATACAGAAGTATTTTTGCTCAAGCTACACACACACACACACACACACACACACACACACACACACTTGGATAAACAATCACAATGCATAACGTTTTGTCCCAGGAAAAATGCTTGACTTTCAGAAAGGTTCATTCATTAAAAATAAAATTACCTTTGTGTTCATTTTAGCTGCAACCGTTAAGCAATCAATGGCTATACACTCACTGTAATCATTCTTTAAAATTAGAGTTATTGAAAAGCTTTATGATTACTGATGAATGAAAGAGTGTGATATTGATTTGTGACTGGGGAGCTGATTGCAGGCAGTAATCAGGTGCAGCTCCAGAAGAAATCACTTCACTCCACTGCTTTCTGACAAGATTGAAGTGGGTCAATTAAATGAATTAATAATGGTTTTACGTTTAGTCATACATTACTATATAATACTTTATTTAGATAATGGTTCAATCTAACTAACTACTGGATAAAAAAATAATTTATACAAATTAAGTCTACAATAGCACAAATATTAAAAAATGTAGAGGTATGCATTTTTCTATATGTCATTTAGAAGGTTTGCTCTTTATATTACTCTTTGTGGGTTTTTTGTTTGTTTGTTTGTTTTTGAAAGGAGTTTTTTTTGGTAAAATAGGAATTTGGGGGCGTGAAATAAGCAGGTTTAGGAAATTTTAAAAATTAAGGGGTCCATGAAGAAAACAGGGCTACAGAGTTACAAAAGAGCACAAAAGAGCACAAGGGAGCTGGGAGTAGCAATGGGTACACCTTACAGAATAAAGGGAAGGAGGAAGAAAGCCCAGAAAGAATAGGAAAACAGTGAGGGAGGAGAGCCTCCTGTGTCCCCTGTGAGGGTTCACCTTTGACCTCAGAAGTTGCTATAGTGACCAAATCAGAAGAGGATGGTGACCAATCAGAGGAGATATCAAGGCACCAAGATCTGCAGCCTTTGTAAACCATAGGGAAAGGGGACTCAGTGGGACTCTTTCCCCCTCCCACATGGGAGTCTGTGCTGTGAGATTCTTTCCCCCTCCCCATCTGCCTTTAATTTCCGCCTTTAATGTACCATCTTCTGTGCATGATTTCATTCTTCAACTCCAATGGAGAAAGGGCCTGGGAAAAGCCTTCCTGCCCAGGGAACACCACAAGTTCCAGTTCAGGATTCCCATATCATTTTGATTAATTCACCAAACTAACTCATATAGGTATATGTATGTAAATGTGGAAAATACAAATCACTGCCAAAACCGGTTTGGCTCACTGGATAGAGTGTGGGCCTGCAAGCTGAAAGGTCTGGGGTTCGATTCTAATCAAGAGCATGTACCTTGGCTGCAGGCACATCCTCTCAGTAGGGGGTGTGCAAGAGGCAGCTGATTGATGTTTCTCATCGATGTTTCTGACTTTCTATCCCTTTCCCTTTCTCTCTATAAAAAAATCAATAAAATATATATATATATTTTTAAAAACCACCCCTGTTTAAGTTACTGTTGCAGAAGACCAAAGAAAACCAAGGACACTTCTGACAAAAAAAGGAGGGACACTGTTTAATATGCCCTTGGATTCAGGGAACAACGTTCCAAATCTGAGTGAAGGAACACACATGGGGCTTTCCTTTATACATCTCCCTCCCTGTGATCTTTGTCCCACAAACATGGATTATGCTTCCAGTCCTTTTCCAGGGCCTTGCAAGAAGGCCTCCAGGTGTTGGGGGTCTCCAGGCCATATCTGACGGTCTGGCCTGGCGCCAGCATTACTAACCCTCCCTCCGGGGCAGTACACTGTTCACAGTACCAGGTTCTGCAAGACCAGTATCTGGAAAGGAGAGAGGAACTTAATTATAGGTTATCAGGAATGTACACTGAGCTTGCTGACTTGGACACACATCATTAGCCCCAAATATTAGGGTTACATTGGAATTAGCCCTTTGTAGCCTTCTCATTACCACTTAAGATTCTTTTAACAGACTCATTCCTTTCACTGGTGACAGGCATGTGGACGAAAGGAGCCACATGCTGGCCTAACAAACTCAGGGGAGCCCTGTGTGGCGGTCTTGCAAACTCAGAGACCTAAAATAACCACAAAAGATGGTTTAAAATTAAATATTTAACTACAAACAGGTTATAGTGTGTAGTCATATCCTATGCCAGTATTTTCCCTGACAAAGATCAGTTTAGATCTTTGCTAGAGCCATTTGCCTTCCTGCCTCTAATATAACATATCTGTGAGAAGTCTGGTAAATTGTAACTTTTTTTTGGAGCCCCCTGGGCACAGCCAGGTGAGGTGGGCGCCAGGATGCCACAAATCCCTTCATTATCATGTTAATTGTTCCTACATCCACCGAAGTGTGTGTCCCTCATTTTACTTTATCTAATCCCAGGTGGGATTGCTTATCCCACCTCCTTAATCTATCACCAATGAATTTCTTGTAACTCATCTACATCTCTTTCCTTTGATAGCAATGCATAAATACAGTTGTAACCCGCTGTTCTACAAAACATTATCTCAATTCATTGAGTTCTGCTTCCTGGCATATGTCAACAGTTTGGCTCAAAATAAGCTCACTAAAATTTTTTACAGGTTTCAATGCTTTTTTGTTAACAGGCAGAATGAATAGGGAAGTGAATTTACATGTTCAGGCCATTGGAATAAGAGTTCCAGTAATTATAGTAATGTTTTCACAGTCATAACCTAAGTTATTCTCTGTGGCTCGAACATTGAGTACAATTACCTATGTAACAATTATAAAGTGACTTAGAAAAGGGATAATGACTACTTTTAAATTTAATTTTTTTTAAATATTAGAAAGAGACAGAAATTATACATTGAGGAGAGATAATAATCTTTAAGCATATTTGTTCTCCATTTCCTAAATTTTTCTTCTGGCCCCTCTTTTATATTTATTTATTTATTTACTTATTTATTTTTAGCAAAGTCATATGCTCTTTCTATAATGTTACTTTTGTTTTATTATTCCTTAAGGATGATTTTCATTATAACACAGTAATTTACCAAACCTAATCTGAGTTGAATATATCCATATTGCTGTAGCCTTAATCCTATATAATGTTATATAATAAAAGCCTGATATGCTAAGGGTCTGGTAAAGACTGGTCAGCAGTTCAACCAATCAAAGCATAATATGCAAATAATATGCTAAGGTCACTCAACCACTCGCTGTGACGTGCACTGACCACCAGGGGTCAGACACTCGGACTGGCAGATTAGCTTGCTGCTCAGGTCTTTCCAATTGGGACTGAGCAAGATGGGCTGCAACCCTCCTGTGGTCCCTCCCCAGCTGGCCAACCTTCCCAGACTCAATCGTGCACCGGTGAGGTTCCATGGCCTGGAGTGTGTCCTCTCCCAATCTGGGACCCTTCAGGAGATACCAGAGAGCTTGTTTCAGCTCCATCCCACAGGCCAGGCCCAGGGGCCTCTAGTTATTAAAATAAAGTTACCTATTTTATTTATCCAAGGTGAAAATGAGGATTTTAATATTTACTAGGTAACAAAAGAATAACAGATGCCAATAATATTTTTGGGGTATAAATATTTTAATATTTACTAGGTAACAAAAGAATAACAGATGCCAATAATTTTTTGGGGGGTATAAATAACAGATGCCAATAATATTTTTGGGGGTTAATATACCATTATTAATTTTTTGTTACAAAAATAGTACTTTAGATTTATTTGAAAACTGTTTAGTGTCTTCATCAAACAAATAATCTAATGGAGCAACATAATTAAATGGAAATCATGAATTACTTCTATCTGTTAATGTAAAAACATTCAAATCTGTAAATAACTTTTGTGAGTTTATTTGAACCAAACTGTGGACAATTGCTAGGAAGCAGTATCTCAACGTATTGGGATAATGCTCTGGAGAATTTTGGTTTTTCACCTTATTTTATACATTACAGTATTAGGGATATGGGAAAAAGCAAAGCAGATAAATCTCTGGGATTATATAAAAAAGTTATATGGTGGACACATGCTTCTTTTACATGGGTGGGTACAGGATAGTTAATAGTCAACAATTAATTTGTGGTTTCAGCCTTGGTGCCATTTGTTGTGCCCTGCGGGGTCTGGAAAAAGGGAAAGTTACAAGTTACCTTGACATTTCACAGGTATATTATCTTAGATTCAAAAAGACAATAGGCTCACTGAAAGTCTAAGTTGATCTTTGTCATAGAAAACACTGCTTAGGACATGATTACCCACTATAAACTGCTTTTAGTTAAATTTTTAATTTCAGACAATTCTTTGTGATTACTTTAGGTCTTTGAGTTTACAAAACTACCATGCAGGTCTTCCCTGAGCTAGTTGTATAATCCTATATAACCTTATATAATAAAGGCCTAATATGCTGAGTGTCTGGTAGACTGGTAAACCATTCAACCAATCAAAGCATAAGATGTAAATGATATGCTAAGGTTGCTCAACTGCTCGCTATGATGTGCACTGACCACCAGAGGGCCGACACTCTGACTGGCAGATTAGCTTGCTGCTGGGGTCTTGCCGATTGGGACTGAGCAAGATGGGCTGCAACCCTCCTGTGGTCCCTCCCCAGCTGGCCAACCTCCCCAGACTCGACTGTGCACTGGTGAGGTCCCTTGGCCTGGCCTGCACCCTCTTACAATCTGGGATCCCTTGGGGGATGTCAGAAAGCCTGTTTCAGCCCCATCCCGCAGACCATGGGATGTGGCCTTTTTTTTCATCCATGTACCTAATATTTGAATTTTTATGTTATGTAAATTTGAGGAGAGCATTTGAACTTGAAGTTTTATTACAAGTTTTCTGTTTTGTCCATTCATGTTCTCAAAGAAGTTAGAAATGTATTCTCACCAATGAATTTTATAGTACATTAAAATATCTTTGCATAATATAAAAATGGTTCCCTGTATGAGAAGGTGAGTTAGAAAAAGTACATCTGTGATGGGCATCTCACACTGTGCTGGTCACATAATTGGCCATACAAACAGAGAGCATAATTTAGTGCTGCTGATGCGCTACCTGGGAACTAAAACATTAGATAAAAATTCAACTAAACAATTTAGATATTTAAAGTAATTACACTTGTTTACAAATAAAATAAATTTAGAAAAGGAAGATAATGTTAAAAATACATTAAGAATTTTAGATTTATCCATTCAAAAGGAAATACTTTTCTTAATAGTATTGTTAATAAAATAACTTTGTCTTGAGCTAGATATTCTGAGACTGAAGCTTTTAGACTATTTCTAGCACTAGCTAACAGAACACAATTTATGGATCCAAATAAATAATTTTTCATGTCAATGTCATTTCAGAATAAATTGATGGCTGCTAAAACTTAATTTAGTTTGAGTCTCTTCTTATCATGTTTAAAGTTTTACACAGAGACATGTTCAATGCAATTATATTCTATGTTACAACAAATATGCCAGGTTTAAAGTAAGAATCTATTGTAAATGTTCTGATATTTGGGAATCTCTATCAAATTGTACAGGCTAAGAATTTTGAACAAAACATTTTACTTAATAAAATACTTGATCCCAGTAGTAAATCTGTCAATATGAATTTCCACATTTTATTTTTGCATTTTCTGAAGCACATCTGCCAAATAATTAGATATAGACTCCTGCATGCAATCTCATATTAGATGAAAAGTTTAAATGACAGATGACAATATAAATATACAGAAGAATGAATTTATTTTATCTAATTCTTAAAATGAAAGTCTTTCATGAATAAATCATGAAAGTGACATTTTGAAATATTTTAGAAGTGGATTTCCAGGTTCTAATGTTAATAATAGTATTATTATTTGCTGGATAAGTTTTAAGTGATCAAATAAGGAGACAATTAAGGGTTTTAGTAACTAGAGAGGAAAAGAAAAAATATATTAAAACACAGTATTTCACTACTTTTAGACTATCATTTTTTTAACTTCCAAAGACTTAGTATAATTTTAATTTATTTTTAATACCACATTTGAGAATTAACACCCTGCAGTATATCTAGGGCTACATATAAAATAAAATGTTTTATTAAAATTGCCAGATGTATAGGCCTAGCAAGAGTCTTAGCCATTTTAAATTAATGAGGTTGGGTAGTATTTATAAAAGTTACAATGTATAGGATTATTGCCATTATTTTAGTATTTTCTCCATTATCAAAGTTTTGTCCCTGAAGGGTCCTTTTCTTTTATCAACAAATGGACAAAAAATATACACATTAATCCATGTGGATATTTTTCAGAAACATTTGAGTTTTAATCCAAAATTACTCATTTAAACTTTGAAAGAAAATAGTTCTGTGGGACCTAATTGCATTGTCAATAATTGTTAAATAAAATTAATTTTAATTCTAATTATATGAGAATCATAGTGTTCAAATAAACCCATATGTATATACTGGCTCTTACTGAGATACTAGAGGCCTGTACATGGGATATGTGCACTGGTGGGGGGCATGGCCTGTGGAGATTGGCCCACTGTGGGAGTACCCCTCATCTGGGTCAATCCAGGGGCTCATCCTCCCTCTGAGCAGCTGCTCCCATTGTGGGAATGCTGCTCATCCTGGTCAGCTGAGCAATGCTCCCACTGGGGAAATGCACTGACCACCAGGGGGCAGTGCCTGTGTTGAGCATTTGTACCCTGATGGTCAGTGCACATCATAGCAAGTGGTCAACCAGTCATTCTGGTTGTTCTGCTATTTGGTTGCTGGGCTTTTATTACATAGGACTAGTGGCCCAGTGCACAAAATTTATGCACTGGGGGAGATCCCCCAGCCTGGCTTGTGCCCTGTCACAGTGCAGGAGCCCTGAGATCCATTGTCCCAAAGAGGTAGGCCCTGCCCACCCACCTGGGGCTCCTTGATGCATTGCCCCAAAGAGATATGCCAGAGCTGGGGTCCTGCCTCCATCTGTGCAGAACCAAGGAATCCCCATGCTTTGCATAGAGCCCTTTGCCAGGCCCTGACTCTGGGCTGGCCCACACAGAGGTCTCCTCCGCTAGGCCCCAGGCTTCCTAGTGATGGATTGTGATAGTATGATGCAAGTCATGCAAGTCCCCAGTGCTCCAAGTTCCTGCCCACCCGTGCCTGCTGTATATGCAGCCTCCTGCTGATTGGTCATTACACATGAAGGTATCTGGACCATTTGCATATTACTCTTTTATTAGTGTTGATTATCTCTATCATTGATCAAACATGCAAGCCTAGTAGTTATGATCTATTGCAACATTAAGATTTAAAAGCATAAAGTTCATGAATGTTTATAAATAATTAATAATTATTTCAAAATATAAACATTTATATATGCATATATAATACTTAAATTAAACATGATCTTCACTAAGAAATAGCCCAATTCCTAATATTATGTCCAAATATACTAAATATATTTTGAACTGTGATGAATGAAGAGTGCATGGAAGTATTAACAAATTTGTATTGACTGAGCCACAGTTAATTATTTTAAGCAACTTGTATATATAACTAATATAGCCAAATTTATAACACAGTAATCTTATTTCATCACTTGCTGATGCAAAGTCATATTAAATATATTTTAAACAAAAGATTGCAAGAGATTGCATTTTAATATTTTGGTTTCTTTAATTATAAATGCAGCCTATATATTTATTTCTGAAATTGAAGCCCCAGAGTCCAATCTTGTTCTCCTGAGCTCAAGATGGCAGATAAGCCTCAATTATTTGACCTTCCAGGAGCTTCATGTTTTTATGCAACTCTCATACATATAACATTTGTTTTTCTGATGTTAATCAGTTTCATGCCAATTTAATGATTAGACCAAAGAACCTAGAATATGTAGAGGAAGGGATAAGTTCTCAGCTCCTACAACTGTAATTGTACTCTCTGAGTGAAGAATTACTATTCCAAAAAAAAAGGATCCTTATTCGGCAGGGTCAAGTAACACCACTAAAAATCACGTTTATGAAAAAAACACAGATAACTACATTTTATTATGTTTGTTCTAAAGAGAAAAATCATGTGTTCCGCAATGTAATTTTATACCATATAATTCTAAATACTTTCATTTAAACAAGGTTATTATAAAAATGCTTTGCACACAGAAATGTTTTTGAATACATTTTAAAGATGATCACAAAGTATATGAGCTCTGAACATTTTAAATTATTTTAATACTTTCAGTATAACAAATTCTTAAAAGGAAGATGCATTTGCATAATGCTGATAGTTTTTTTGTCATTTCCTTTTTGTGCTTCAGTTGTAATATTCACTGATAATGGTAATTATAAGTGTTTATTATCCATGATTATCTCTAGATATATGTGCATTTTCTTTAATTAGACTATAAAGTTTAAATGGAAAATCAAAATGAAATCACTCTTGTCTCAGAGTAGGATATTAAATTTTCTTCTTTATGTCCAGAGTTTCTCAAGTGCTCATTGCAAAATTTTACTTGGGGATTAGAGAGTGAAAAAATAAATATATTACATAACATTATAGGAAAAGAGATATACAGAATACATATTTTCATGACCCTTCTTCCCACTACTACATGCTACCTATTCATAAATGTCAGCTCTTACATGAACAAGTAGTCTCAAAGTGCATAATATATTGTGATAAGAAAACTTTGTTCAATGTTGAATTAATATAAAAGCCAATATTTATATCCCTATTTTTAAAAAATTCTATATGAGGAAAATATCCTTCAGACATAAATTACTTTTAATGATTTTTTTTTCTAACACTAAACCATAATTTTGTTAGAAAAAGACACATAATTACAAACTATGATCAGGGCCATATGTAAGCATGTATTCCCTCCAATCAGGTTAAAATTTTGGCTTTTTTAAAAAAGATAATAATGTTTGAATGGTTGCTGTACACTTGGTAGGGTTATAAACACAGAGGACATACTAATGAACGAGAATGAACTGACAAGAAAACCTTCCCTTGTGGAGCTTTAATTATATTTGTGTAGGCAGAGAGCAAAAAGTCTAAGTAGCCTGGTTAGTGTTGCCCAGTGGTTAAACATTGACCTATGCACCAGGAGATCATGATTCAATTCCCAGTCAGGTTGGGGACTGGATCTCCAATGGGGATGTGCAAGAGGCAGCCAATCAAGGACTCTCTCTCACCATTGATGTTCCTATCTTCCTCTCCCTTTCTCTCTGAAATCAATAAAAAGATATTTTTTTAAAAGTCTAAATAGTGTGGTAGTCATAAATATTAAGGTAGATTAAAGACTGGCCCATGCTTTAGGGAGGGAACTTAAGGTCAAAAATCATTTTCAGTAATTAATAAATGCTCTAATTGAATAACTTAGTTCTATCTGTTTTTAATGCAACAACACTCTTGTAGTGAACCAGATCCCCTACACAAAGCTAACAGCTTATAATGTGTTACTCCCTTGAACTGAAATTTAATTTGTAAATGGCTTCAATAAGATGCAATAAGTAAATATGAGTTATAGTTTCTTTATATCTAAGGTAATAAGTAGAGCTATTGAATTTCTCATAAATAACCAAAAATCATATAAAATTTAAAATATATATTTTAGATTATGAAGATGTTTGCCTGACACAATAATGTCTCTCATGAAAAGCCAAAGTAATGGATTTTTATGTCCATATTAATCTTCCACTATCCCATTCAGTTCCAAACATACTCTTGAAATGTCTTCATATATGAGATCAAGTTAAATCTATGATTCAAATAAACATATACACAAACATATATCATTGAAATATTTTGCTCCAAGGAAGGAGCATAGTATACCTGCCACTTGTATATTTGTTAAACATGGAAAGGTGAAGTATTCAGCAATATCTTATGCCCTTTCTTTTTCCACCATTGTTTTCTTCTCAGAAATCTACCTCATAAACCAATATATGTGTATATTTTATGAAAGATTTTGAAATTCTTTTCAGAAACAAAAGTTACATGGCTGCCTCTAGTTTTAATTCTCTATACAGTGTGTGTTGCAGACTCTGGTATTTGTCAGTTTTTTAAGTACCACCATGTGCACACCAGCTGTAACCTCAGGTTAGGGAGGAGATTAACGTGATCCCTGGGTTTCCTGGGAGCTAGGAGGATCTATCCAGATTGTCATTAGTGTTGGGATGCCATGTGCTCTAGGAAGTGTCTAACCCAGGCCAGATACTGTCCCAGCTGAGGCTGGCCTTGAAGGAGTTGGCAGCTGAAAGCTTGCTTATGATATCACTCTAGGCAGCTGAATCAAATGTTTTCCTTGAATAATTGTGTCCATCACAGTGTTTGTCTTTTACTTGTCATAAAACCTAAATTGTTTCCTTTTTAAATATTTCTAATGTTTACTTCTGAATCCACAAGATGTCATAAATCCAGGAATTAAAAGATATATCCTATATAATAAAAGGCTGATATGCAAATTGACTAAACTGTGGAATGTCCAGTTATTATGACATGCCCTGACCACCACTGGGCAGACATTCAATGCAGGAGCTGCCCCCTGGCGGTCAGTGCACTCCCACAGGGGGACCACCGTTCAGCCAGAAGCCTGACTCACAGCTGATGAGTGCAGCAGCAATGGTGTGAGCCTCTCCTGGCTCCACAATAGCCTTAAGGATCCCTTGGGGGATGACTGCTTAGGCTCAATCCCTTAATGGGCCAAGTTTCCCAGGTATAAAAGGGCACAGGCCACACTGAGGTTCCCCCACCCCCGCCAGTGCACAAATGTCCTATACTAGGCTTTTAGTATATAGTTTTAGTATATACAGTATATAGTGTATAGACTTCAGTATGTGCTTTTTCATAAATTCCTCTATACACAAATCAGGACTAAAATGCAGCTTCGATTCTAATAACTCGACTGCTTTGAGAACCAAACTTGTCTTGCAAATGCATATTGCAGTAAGCTTATACTTACATTCTAAGGAATTATTGCCAAATCAATTAGCTTCATTTCATATCCCAATGTTCAAGTTGATATATAAATTTAAGTACAAATATTTGATATTAAAATGCATTTGTAAAGGGACATATGGTACATTTTTAAATTGCACCAAATGACTCCCAGTTCCGAATGATTGGCTGCCTGCCCTTCGCAAAGGGCTGCCTGTTAATATCACAGGTGGCGTCGTTCTGATAGTGTGTGCTCTTTCAGGGAAGTACTTTTCACTACAAAAATGCAACTGAAGGACCATGAAGAGAAAAGCGTGGTGTTTATCTTACAAGACCAAATCACATATTTCAAAGATTAAAATAATTCAGAGAGATAGTTTCAAGTCTAGTATTTTAATAAAGTGATTTCCACAGATTTTAGTCCCAAGACACAATGCTTCACTCTTACAAAAAATGACTAATCTAATCATGCTGGTGTCTAAAATTCTTTCCATCATTTAAGGTTTAAAATACTGGCAGGGCTTGGCAATCAGCAGTAGAGGAGCACTTTCAAGAATGCACTGGTCATTACTCACACTCCCCTGATTTCATGCCCAGGAGTAGAGCCTTTCTAAGGGCTGGGGAAAGCAGTATTGCTAACAGAGAATACATTCAGAGGAATTAAAAGCCAGAGCTGTTTCCTATACCAGTTCTAAATCATCCTGATTCAAAGTACTGTGCTGTCATTATCACAGACATTTAACTTCCAGGGTTCATTTCCCAGCCTTACAAAGGGTTCAGCTTTCTGGAGAAAGGGGCTGCACATAGATGATTAAAGAGTCTGGAGAATAAAGATAATTTTGAAAGGCATTGGGGGTCAGAGGATCTTCAGATGAAGGAGCTAATGACTCTTACCTTGACCAAGGACCCGTGCTTTTATTCAACACAATTTGTCCTAAGGCAAGATGGAAATATACACTTCAATGTTTAAGGTTTCAAAGGGATTACAGAATCATTGTCAGTTTGGGGAATAGCCTACAGCTGTTCAGGTGTTTAGCCAACAGGAGGCAATAAAAAGCCCTGAGCTGTCTGGCAGTTAACAATCCTATTCAGGTTTGGGGGAAGTGCCATTTAGCCCTTCCAACCGGTAAATTACATATGTATCTCACCCTTGTTGAGCTGCTTAAGCTGCACCAACCTTTTAGTGAAACTTTTGTAGTTACTATATACTGGAATTGGTTCTTAGAATTTAACTTTTGGTAATGTCAATCTGTTTCAGGAGGAATTAAAGGGCCAGGTTTTCCCAGACATGAGTGGTAATGAGGTCCTTCCAATATCTTCAGAAAATTAATTTTCCAAAATTCTCCTGGGATGATTGGCTATGGAAGAAGGTTTTATTGGCATGGAGTTACATTTCTCAGGTTCCAAACTCCCCTGCCCCTTAAGCCAGTCCTGGAAAAGCTGTGCTGGGGTTTCAGCAGAGCCAAAAGCAAGGCTAGTGTCCAGAGTTTTCATTTCATGTTACACTGGGGGTGGTTCAATATCCAAGTGAATTAAAGCCCATTCCTTCATTTGTAGAGTCCAACATGTGGAGTCCATGTGGGCACACAGGAAACAGAGCCCCTTGCAGCAGGAGTCCCAAAAAGGCCTGGCACATATGTGTGTGTGTGTGTGTGTGTGTGTGTGTGTGTGTGTGTGTGAGAGAGAGAGAGAGAGAGAGAGAGAGAGAGAGAGAGGCACTTTGTTTGGAATTTTAAATATTCAGGTGTGGTGTGCTTGCAGTGGCCATGTACTTTCTGGCTACCCATTTGTTCCCAGGTATGATTGGCAGATAGGTAGGTACCTTTCCGCATCACTCAGACCTTATTGGGCATGTATCTAAACTTCCTTTGTCTAGTCCCTTCTACAGACATTATTTGAGCCCACACTAGACTCCAGGTGCTCATTTAGATGACATGCACAGAGAAGATTGAACAAAGCATATCCTTACTGAATGTACATTCTAGTAGAATGCTCCATGCATAGTTTGTTATACTAGAGGCTCCATTCACAAAATTCATGCATGGGGGATGGGGGCATCTTTTAGCCTGGCCTGCTACTTCTCACAATCTGGAACCACTCAAGGGATGTCCAACTGCCGATTTAGGACCTAAACTGGCAGTTGGACATCCCTCTTATAATCTGGGACCACTGGCTCCTAACTGCTCACCTGCCTGCCTGCCTCCTCACCCCTAACCACTGGCCTGCCTTCCTGATCACCCCTAACCGCTCTGCCTGGTTGCCTGATTGCTCCTAACTGCAGGCCTGTCTGCCTGCTCTCCTCTAACCACCTCTGCCTTGGACTCTACCTCCAAGGCTTCATCCAGAAGGATGTTTAGAAGATCATTCAGCTGTCCAGTCTAATTAGCATATTACACTTTTATTATTATAGATTATGCTCTACTAGAAGCCTGGTGCATGAACTCATGCACTAGTGGGGTCTCTTGGGGTGGACTGGGGGAATCGGAGCCCCAGTTCACATCCCCAGGCTCCCTTCCCCAGCTCACATCTCCAGCATTTCAGCCCCACAGCCCCACCTGGCACCTTGCTTTAGCTTGGCACTACCCACTCACCTGCTCCACCATTCCATTGTGGTCCTGCTCGTGGGTGTTGGGGCCCATCAGGGCTGGCAATACCACCCACTGCCAGCACTGTGTTGGTGACACCTGCCAAGTTCTGTACCTCCTGATGGTCAGTGCACAACATAGCAAGTGGTGGAACGACTGCCTGAGGGATAATTTGCATATTAGGCTTTTATTGTATAGTATTATATGTAGGGAACTTCCTGACATAATCAGTAACATGGCAACAAGTAACTTTTAGTGATCATTTTCCCCCCTTACAAAACATACATAAGCTCATTTGTGGAGTGCATTTGCTTGGAGCTGTGTGTAGGTGTACACTGAAGCAGGTAGCAATAACTGGATGTCCTAATTATTCAATTAGAAAAACCAATTCAATAATATAAAGAAATTCTGTTTTATTAGTACACACTTGGTCAAATGAGCTTTTTTCTTGAATGCAATATTATATCCTATTTATACACACACACACACACACACACACACACACACACACACACACACTGTTATAGTCTGCTCATGGTAATAGAAAGAATAAAATGTTTCTATTATACATTAAAGCTAGCCACTCTGAGAGATGACTCACTCTGAAAAAGAACAATATATAACGACTTTACAGATTAGTATGAGAATTTGATGTTTCTTTTCCAGAAATTCAAGTTTACATTTCTGACAATGGGCATCTCTTTCTGCGAAATGTGAGAATGTAATTCTTTTGAAAAATAGTTTGAGCTGTGCTAGAAAATTACATGTCATCTTGGGAAAAGGACAATCACAAACAGTGATCACACAGAAAATCAATCAACACAGACATCCCTTTCACTTACAGTTAAGAGTCCTTGACACTCTAAAATGTACATAGAAAAACCGAATGGGGGATGAAAGTCCCTCACACTTCAGAGAGAAAATCACTTAAACAACTCAGCTGACACAATCAAACACATGCTAAACGAGGAAGGAGCAGGCAAGTTTTCTTGATGGTATTTCAGCTGCTAGGAAAGTATAAAATAAAACTAACCTCCTTTGCTAAGCGATGATTTATTTTTTTCCAAATCTCTTTATTATTCAGTTGGCTGCTTCTACGGCTTAATCCCATGCTGTGCCCCATGACACTGAAGGACACTTAAATCTCCCCATGGCCATGTAGAAGGTGGCAGAAGTGCATGGTGATGTGTGAATCAATTTCTCTTATTAGGTACAGTTTGTGACCTAATAATTTAAGGTATATTTTACTATAGCTCTTGACTCAGGATGGAAATTTATTGGACTGGTAATTATAGAAGACGTTTCTAATTTTAACAATCAGTCACATTATTGCTACGAGCCAGACTGCTTATACTTTTTCAGTTTTGTTCATTTTAAAGTTAACACCTAAACCATTATGATTTCCATTTCCGTTCAATGTCTCACTTTCTTTTTTCAATAATAGATTTTTATTGATTTCAGAGAGGAAGGGAGAGGGAGAGATAGAAACATCAATTCTGAGAGAGAATCATTGATTGGCTGCCTCCTGCACACCTCCCTACTGGGGATTGAGCCCGCAACGTAGGCATGTGCCCTTGACCAGAATCGAAGCTGGGACCCTTCAGTCCACAGGCCAGCACTCTATCCACTGAGCCAAACTGGGTAGGGTGTGTGTCTCACTTTCTTTAAAAGAAACTTTCACTTTTGTTTTAATATGACTGTGTTATTTACAACCAAAATAATACTCAATAATAAACATTTCCTACTGTATAAGAATAAGTTGAATTTATATTCCCTGTATTCTACAGAATTCCCATAATACCAGCTAAAACTAAAGTGTCATAATTTGGGGGGTCCTTGTGTGTTTAACATTTATTCTCTTTTTCTGCTGTATACAGTGGAGAAAAGAAATTCTACTCTCATGCTTATAATTATTTCTTTTTTATCAATACACTGCAATTTTCCTATTGCCTGTACAACAAATCACTATAAGTATAGTGATTTAAAACAACACAAATATATTATACTAGTGGCCTGGTGCATGAAATTCCTGCACATGGGGGAAGGGGGGATTGTCTCTCAGGCTGGCCTGCATCCTCTCCAATCTGAAATCCCTGTGGGATCAGGCCTAAACTGGCAGTCACATAACCCCCTCACAATCCGGGACTGTTGGCTCCTAACCGTTTACCTGCCTGACTGCTTGATCACTCCTAACCACTCTGCCTGCTGGCCTGATGTCCCAACTAGTCCCCTCTGCCAGCCTCCGTGGCCCCACCACCATGGCTTTGTCCGGAGGACTTCTGGAAGGTCTCATGGTCTAATTAGCATATTATCCTTTTATTAATACAGATAGGATATGATATACTGCCATAACTATAACATATGCACCAGTATTACTCTATGAAAATACATACTTCGTGCAGTAGGAAGACATCTAATACATTACATTGTATATGTTGTAAGTAGCAAAAATACTGTATTCATAGCAATAATATACACCCTGTGACTTCCCTTCCTGATCTGGGAATGGTTCCCTAGTTCTTTGAATGTTTCCTGGCCCCTAATGTATTTTTTGTCATTCAGTGTAACTTTATTTACTGTTTATTGCACATGATTTAAGGTCTTTAATTTCTAACCACCAAGGATTCAAAGGACTATTTTTTAAATGAAGTTTAACATTAGCATCAGTGAATTCATGTATTCATGGGTTTTTATTGTAAACATCTGAATTATTCACATTGTCATAGATCCAGAACTCATAAGCATGGACCATGCACAAGCTGGCAGCAAGCCAGGAAGCCACACTGCAAGCAAACAGATACTCTGCATAAGAAGAAAAGTCATTGCACAACATTTAATGTCTAACCTCAGTTACCTCAGAATGTTATATCAATATTGACTTCTTAATTCATATAGTATTGGGAACTCAACTGCTTGGTTGGTGACGAAGCTGACCTGGTTTCAGGAGGATTACTCCCGAAATAATTAAGGAAAGGGGAGCTCAATCTTTTCTTGGTTGCTTGCTCCTCCCCAGCACCTTCATCTTTCTTCTCATCCTCAGCTTCTTGGGCATCTTCTTCTTTACCTGCATCTCCTTCTTCTTCCTCCTTTGCTTCTTCACATTCTTCTTTGGCACTTTCTTCCTCTTCCTCTCCTTCCTCTTCATCAGCCACTTCCTCTTCTTCTCCTCCTTTTCAGCTTCTCCTTCAGAGGGGCGTTCATACATAGCTTCCTCAGCTTTTGCAGTTTCCAGGGTCTCCTCCACCTTGATCTGCTCCTCCTGGGCGTGGCTGGTGTATTAAGAAGGGAAGGAGCCAGAGGACATCAAGTAGAAGCTTCTCTGTAAACCACCGTAGGCAGATCGACCAAAGACCTGGGAACTGTGGGAGTAGCTGCTGGCTATGTTTCCCTCACTGGTGAAACTGAGCTGGGTCTCCTTACCTTCCAAGAGTTTCCTGTAAGCTGCAATGTCAATGTCCAAAGCCACAGTGAGGAGGTCCTGGTATTCTTTTAAATATCATGCCATTTCACTCTTTGTACTTCTCAACTCATTTTCTAATTTTTTGATTGTGTGCTACATAGCACTTAACACCTAAGTTCTGCTTATCCTCCAGTTCTCCTAGCTGATTTCCCAGAGCTTAATTCATGCCCTGGCATGCTTCCATCTCCAGGGTCTTGGCCTTGAGCAGGTAGCGGCTTTCAGACACCTCCTCTTTGGCTTCATGCACCCCATAGATGTTCTTGACAGTGCTCTCAGTCAGCATGGTGAAGCAGTTCTTGTACCATTCTTCGGCATTCTGCATGTTCTTGGTAGCCAGCTTCTCCTACTGGGCGCAGATGTCCTGGAGCTGGCAGAGAGGTCGGACTTGGAGAACACGTCCATCTCCACAAAGACCGGAGCATATTGAATTTGTGCCTGCAGCTCAGCAATCTCCTCTTCATGCACCTTCTTCAGAAAGGCGATTTAGTCCATCAGGCTATCCATGTACTTTTCAAGCTGCCTCATTTGGAGGCCTCATTTGCACACCTCCCTCAGCCAGCCTACTGCCTCATCATGGTTTCAGCACCTCTTCCTGGTAGCATGCCTGCAGGTTGCTCCAAGTCCCTCCCAAGCCCTGGTGCCTGCGAACTGCCCACTGCCCTTTCCTCCCCAGGGACTGGGCTCACTGGGCAGGGGCACAGGCATCCCATTTTCATTAAAATGTTCAACCCTGGCCTGCTCCACTGGTGTGCACAGGAAGCCAGGGGCATACAGTGATCCAAGAAACCCTGGCCACCCCTGCCTACCCACATCTCCAGTGGCCACCCCGCTCTCCCCTGAGTACCCTATTACTGATCTTAGTCTTGACCCAGTGGGCAGTGTCAGGCGCAGCCAGTCTGCCCTGCCCATCCCCAATGGCGGCCTGGACCACACAGTAGGTGTCAGTTTCTGCGACCACCCACTCCCCTGCCTGCCCGGTTACTGATCGTTGCCTCTGTGCTGCCCGCCTGGCCTGCCCAGTCCTCCATGGTGAGGCTGTGATCCGGACCCCAGCCTCCCGCAGCTGGAAGTGCTGCCATGACAGGGCTTCTCATTGCAGGTAGGCAGTGGGCCAGGCCGGAGCCCCTGCTGGGGCTGGGACTGCGATCAGGACCCCCAGCTGCCCGCAGTGAGAAGCACTGCCATGAGGCTCCTGCATGGCCCCTGACTGCCTGCAGCAAGAAATGCTACCATGGCTGGGCTTCTTGCTGCAGGTGCCCGGGGGGGCTGGGCAGGAGCCTCTGTTGTGGCTGGGGCTGCGATTAGGACCCCTGGATACCTGCAGTGAAAAGCACAGCCATGGCCGGGCTTCTTGCTGTGGGTGGCAGGGAGCCGGGGGGCCAGATCCCCTGCTGGGGCTGGGACTGCGGTGAGGACCCCACTGTCTGCTGCACCACCATGGCCAGCTAGGGGTCTCGCCTGCCATCTTGCTTGGGAGTTAATTTGCATATCACTCCTATTGGCTGGTAGCGTAGCAAAGGTACGGTCAATTTGCATGTTTCTCTTTTATTAGATAGGATTACTGCTCTTTAGGTCAGATGTTTGAAGTGGGTCTTACTAGTGTTTGATGCAGAGGCGAATGAATGACCACTGGAGCCCAGACCAAATTAAAATTTAGGGAGCCTTCATTAGCTGGCCTGGCAACTGCTCTGCCATTCTCCATACAGGGAGACCAGAGAGCAGCCCTGACCCTTTGTGCAGGACCACTTTTAAGCACATTAACCACATCCTGTTTTTGCAGAACAAGCAACCCAAGATGAAACAGTTTTTCCCAAGCTAAGTCAGGATCATGCCATTGACAACCATGTTATTCACAGGGTCATCCTATTCTTCAGAAAGCTGACAGTGCTCTATCTTGCAAGGCCATATCTCAAGGCCTGGCCTGGTGTCAGCACTGACTACTCTATCTGGGGCATAATCCATGCCCTCTCTGGAGTGCTCAAAAATTCCCACTCTTCAACACTAGGTCAGCAATTTTCAACCAGTGTTCCAGAAGAATTTTTCAAATTTGCAATACCTGACTATTTAGTCAGTAGCACTGAACTCTTTTTCCTTAGATAGTTAAAAAAAAAAAAGGACAATAGCCAGCACAATAATAGTTGATTTGATATGAATGAATTGAAATTATACCTTTTTTTGGTTATATCAGCAAAAATTTTATATTTTTGGTGTGCCATTGTTTTTTATAATTCATTTAATTGTGCCATGAGATGAAAAAGGTTGAAAATCACTGCATTGGCTAAAATCAAGTGTGGAGGGTCCTGTGTTCTGTTCTAGAAGCTCTCAGGAGGAATCTATTATCATGCCTTTCCTGCTTCCACAGGTTGCTTTCATTCCTTAGCTTGTGTTCCTTTTCCTCCATTCTTCAAAGCCAGAAAATGTTGCCTTTCTGACAATTCTTCCATCGTCATATTTTCTTCTCATTCTAGCCAAAAATAAAAAAAAGGTTCTCAATTTCTAACCCATAAGATTAGCTTTTTTCCATAAGTAAAACCCAAGACAATCTCCCATCTGTGTGTCTTTAACATAATCACATCTTAAAAACCCCCTTTTCCCTGTAAGGTAAAGTCATTGCAGGTTCTGGGCCTTAGGACATGGGTATCTTGGGCACAATTATTTTGCCTACCATAGTGTCTTAAGCAACATAGGCACTTATTGAATAAATGAATTAATTGACAGAGTGGTGATGCTGAGTAAGCATTGAAGAACTCAACTCTTATACTGTTCATGGCTTAATTGATACTGAAAGTATTAACTAAATATAGAAAATTCATTTTACAACTGAAGAGAATAATAATTATATACTTTTATACAAACTGATTTTGTTTTCTCAATCTTTTTTTAGTTTCTCACATTAAATTGTAAATATCAATTTACAATTGATATTTAATATATTTAAAACACTCATTATTGTGTCAAGTGCATGGTAGCACAAAATACCAGATATCTATCATTATTTCTAAAATATACTCAAATTCAATATATATAAGTCCAAGGTTTACTATATTATAATGTTGACTTCTTTGTCAAACAGAACTATAAATTATAATGAGTGACTTAAACCAAATAGAAAGTGATTTCTTGCTTACATAAGCATCCAAGGTAAGCATAACTGGTTTAAGAGGCATCTCTTTGTCTAAGATTATTTAAGGTTAAGGAAGATTCATTATTACCAATTTCTAGTTTCCAAGATTGCCATGATCTATCATTGGTCCAAAAGGCACTGTCCTGGGAGGTCAGAATAGACTGCTCTGGTTGATTGCAGCTCCAATTGGATGGGGAAAGCCTCAGTCTGATTGAAATAGAATTTTAGAAACTCCTGTGTAAGAACCGGCTCAGATGGCAGGAACACAGTGCAGGCAGGAAGTTCAGTGCAGAAGTGTAAAAAGCTTCTCTATAGAAATGGCTGATAGTCTCCGTTGTTTTTTTATTATTATTAATTATTATTATTACTAGAGGACCAATGCATGAAGACTCCTGCAAGAACTGGCCTTCCTTCCCCTGGCTTGTAGCATTGCCTTTGCTCTTGCCCATAGCCATCTTTCTGCCTTCACTCTACCTGGAGCCACCTTTATGCCTTCCCATGCTACTCAGAGGCCCTCAGCCTCTCAGTACCTGTGTATGCAAATTAACCTGCCATCTTTGTTGGGTTAATTTGCATACTCCCTCCTGATTGGCTAGTGGGTGTTGCAAAGGCATGGTCAATTCATTTCTTTCTCTTTTACTAGAGGCATGGTACACAAAATTCATGCACAGAGGGGAGGGGGACTGTCCCTCAGCCCAGCCTGCACCCTCTCCAATCTGGGACCCCTCCAGAGATGTCTGACTGCCTGGTAGGATTGCGCCTAAATGGGCAGTAGGACACCCCTGTTACAATCCAGGACTGCTGGCTCCCAATTTGTTGCCTGCCTGCCTTCCTGATTGCCCCTAACTGCTTCTGTCTGCCAGCCTGATCATCCCCTAACCACTTCCCTGCCATCCTGATTGATGTCTGATTTTATGCCAACCTGTTTGCCCCCAACTTCCCTCTTCTGCCAGCCTGGTCACACTTAACTGACCTCCCTTGCTGGCCATCTTGTGGTGGCCATTTTGTGTCCAAATGGGGGCAGGATCTTTGACCACATGGGGTCAAGCCATCTTGTGTATTGGAGTGATCGTCAATCTGTGTATTACTCTTTTATTAGATAGGATAGAGGCCTGGGGCATGGGGTTGGGGCCAGCTGGTTTGCCCTGAAGGGTATCCCAGATCATGGTGGGGGTTCCCTTGGGGCATGGGGCAGCCTGGGCAAGGGGCCTATGGTGGTTTGCAGGCCAGCCATGCCCCCTGACAACCCAAGCAGAGGGCCTGGTATTTGGGATTTATTTATCTTCTACAATTGAAACTTTGTATCCTGGAGCAGAACCAAACCTTCTCCTCGCTCTGTGATGACAGCCATTTCTGTTGGAGTTTATTTATTTTCTGTAATTGAAACTTTGTAGCCTTAGTGGAGGCCTGGGCTGACGAGAGTGTGTGGAAAGCTTGACTTCCTCCATCGCGGGGAGCAACCCACCCTCCTGCTTTCTCCAGCTCCATGGCTGCCACCATTTTAACTGAAACTTTGTAGCCTTTAAGCAGAGGCCTGGGATGGCCAGGGTGGGCAGAAAGCTTGGCTTCCTCCATCACCAGGGATACCCAAACCTCCCTCCTGCTCTCTACATGGCCGCAGCCATCTTGGTTGGGGTTAATTTGCATACTCATTCCTGATTTGCTAGTGGGCGTGGCTTTTGGTACAGTGGAGTGATGGTTAATTTCCATATTACTCTTTTATTAGATAGGATTAGTGTAGATTTGAATCCAGTTGGCTACCAAGAGCTCTTCTCAGTAGGTTTCTTCTTTCTCAGGGTTTACATCAGCAATTTCCACTTAAGGATGATATTTCCCCCCATAGGACATGTCTCGATTTTGGTTATGATGATTGAATAGGGGCATGACTTGTATATAGTGATAGAGGCTCAGAGAAAGTGTGAAGCATCCCACAGTGCAAAGGGTAGCTCCACAACAAAAAAATTATCTGGCATAAAACATCAATGGTGCTAGGGTTGAAATCTCAAGTGTGTTTCCTTTCTTTCTGCTTTAGACAACACCTCTTTCTTGCCTGAGCTAATCCCATTCTTATAACTGATTAAGAAACACAGTAAGTACAAACAAATGCACATTAACCTTCTGGCTTTTCCCAAATATGGTGAAAAATGGCAGTTAGTTGAACTACGAAGAATTTCAGATGACAGTTTCAAAAAACATATATATTTTCAGTGAATATACTCATTTTCCATCTTTCAGAACTTAGGTTGGTTTAGTTGCTAATATGATGTTGATTTAGTGCAAATATTGTAGGGTTTGTTATGGCAGGGACTATTCAGACTACTGAGTTCTATATTATTTGGAATAATGATAGTTTCTTTGTCAACTAGACCTAATAACATATAATACCTTAAACACAATGGAAATATAATGTGTGTTTTTTTTTTCAAATAGTCAAGGCACATCTCCTCCATGTTCTCATTGAAGGATCTAGGTTATTAAGGCTTTTAAATCTGCAGCATTCAAGATTACTTTAGAATTGGCTATTCTAGTCAGCCAGAATTTTAAAGTGAATGAAAAAGTGCATGCGGAGAATCTTGAGACTAAGTAAGGATATAGAATAAGTCATTTCTAGTCATTTTTCATTATTCTTAACTTAATCTCTTAACCCAGTGGTTGGCAAACTCATTTGTCAAATATCAATAGTACAACGATTGAAATTTCTTTTGAGAGCCAAATTTTTTAAACGTAAACTTTTTCTAACACCACTTCTTCAAAATAGACTCGCCCAGGCCATGGTATGAATGGAAGAGCCACACTCAAGGGGCCAAAGAGCCACATGTGGCTCACGAGCCACAGTTTGCCAACCACTGTCTTAGTGTAATATGATGCAAAGAAGGCTGACAAATGTAGCCTATGTGTTTACCAAAACAGAGTACAAATATTTGTGAACATTTAAATCTGTGAATTTATTGTCATATTAAATGACTTAATTGGTTAATGTGAAAAACCTCATTGTGAAATAATATTCTATAAGTGAGTTTTTGGTATATAGACATTATTCAACGCTTTATTTTAATTATTTATGTAATTCTGTACACTGAAAGGTAGCAGATTCAATTCCAGGACAAGGGCACATACCTATATTGTAGATTGCTACCAGTTGGGGTGCTACTGGAAAGCAACCCATCAATGTTTCTTACATCAATATCAGTGTTTCCTCTCTCTCTCTCTCTCTCTCTCTCTCTCTCTCTCTCTCTCTCTCTCTCAAAAAAAAAAAATAGAATAAGAATAAGCATGTCCTCAGGTGAGGATTAGCAATTTATTTAATCATCACTAAATATTAGTATCTTACAAATAGAATCATCATTATTATGATACTGGTGAACTATTTTATCTAGTCTCACTACAGAAAGCAGACTCCAGGTCTGCACTTTTAAATATGTACCTGCAGTTGGCAAAGAAAATATTATAGTCCTGAGACTTGGTATCAAAGGTCATGGGAAATGACTTTTCTTTTTGGTCTTACTAAACAATCCTGCAAAAATTATTTAAGAGACAAGAGAAAACTTATTTCATCACTATGATTTGGGAGTCTCCAAAGTTCATGATTTAAGGGGCCTCAAAGAAACTCGGATCTTGAACCATACTGAGAATGACTGTTGGTTGACTCTTGTGGAAACTCCAGAGTTCTTTTTTTTTATTGACAAATTAACTAAACATCAAGTGAAGCTAAATAAAATACTAAAATAATTAAAATGGAGAATACCACTTCTACAGGGTGGTGTTTTCCAAAAATAGATAAGATTTCATTTATAAACTAGAAGTCTGATGCATGAAGATTCAAGAATTGCCCTTTACTTAGGCTGGAGCCTCCTTTCTGCTCTGGCCCAAAGCCTCCTTTCTGCTCCAGCCCAGAGCTGCCTTTCCACTTGGGCCTGGAGCCACCTTTCTGCCTTCCCATACTCCCCAGAGGCCCAGAGAGGCTAAAGTGGTATGGAAAGCCCCGCCCACCCCACCCCCCACTGGATGCCTATGTATACAAATTAGTCCACCACCTTTTTTGGTTAATTTGCATACTCACTCCTGATTGGCTGGTGAATATCACCAAGGTAAAGTCAATTAGCATGTTACTCTTTTATAGGGTATTATTGAAGCCTGGGCTCAACTAGTTAAGGTGGCCCTTTCAAAGTCAGTAACTGAGTAGAATAGGTAAAGTTTATGTCATAAGCATTTAAGATTGGGAAACACTGTGACTTGAGAGCCTTGAAGTGAGTCTTCATAAGTAAACTGCTATTTAGTAAACAGCTATCTGCCCAGATGAGCAATCGGTTGTCTAAGCCAGAAAGGTGTTTGCACATACAAATTGGTTTGCAGGAACTTCCTGAAGCAAACAATGAAGTTATTTATTGGTTTATAGCTCTACCCATTCCTGAAAATAATTTTCTGAAATAAATTTTTAAATCATGTTGACACAGATGGCCTCAGGTTGCAGTTCTGATAATTAAGCAATGTAAATAGAGGTAGTCTAAAGTTTCTGTGTACTGCTGATGAATAGTTTTCAGCAAAGATCATATTTTTATTTACTATGAGTTTCCACTGAAATCTTAAAAAAATTATTATCTTATATTCAATGAAGTCATTGTAGTTGTGATAATTTTCCTCAGCTGCTTGTGTGTCAGTGAATGTGTGTGTGTACTCGGTCAGTGCATTCCAAAATATCTTCATTAAAATTTCTACTTAAAATAAATGGAAGAACTATGAAGTTGTATAAATCTTTTATTAGTGAAACATATATTACTTCAATTGGTTTGCTCTGTATTTTGACTTGTAATGAATTTTAATAGAAAAAAAATGTTCAGCATAAAGAGTATTTATTTTCAAAAAGGATTCTCTACCATATGTCATTTACAAAAGGAGTTTATTCTTCAGGGCATAAAAGTATAAATTTCATTGTGTTCTTGTGGAAGTAAAATGCTCATTATTGTAAATTCCTCACAGAATTCTCTAAAGCTTTAGGTAAAAGAGCTTAGATAAAGAAAAATAAAAATAAAGTGCTAAAGTTTTATAATTACAAATCAGAACATAAAATTTGAATTGTTGCTTGAATGTTATATTTCTCTCTGGGGTATTAAAAGCAATATATACACATTTTTTAACAGACATTGGCATAGTTCCATATTTTTCCATATGTGTGCAATTTGCCATCTGTTAAGCTCACTATTAGTTTTATTTTTCAGACTGAAATGTACTTGTCTGCTAGAAATTTTGATTTCTTCATCTGAAGTGAGGTAATAATACATTCCAAAGTATATATATATATATATATATATATATATATATATTTAGAATTAAAAAAGTATTGTGTGTTTTTGCTATATATGACTGTTTCAACTCATATTTAACTGAATCTAAGGAACAAAATAATATTTTATATCCAAAGAAAATTAAACACTAAGAAAAAAGTGCATATTGCATAATTTTATATTAAAGATAAATGCAAGTGATCTCATTTTCCTAAAATGGTGAAAATCAAAATTTAATAAAGAAGGGGTTATACTTAAGTATGTTTGAAATTGTGTGTGTATGTGTGTGTGTGTGTGTGTTTGTGTGTGTGTGTGTGTGTGTGCATTAATTCTCACCTGAGGATATGCTTTTGCTGATTTGAGAGAGAGAGTGTGAGAGAGAGAGAAACATCAATCAATTGCATTTCATATAGCTCTACCCCTTCCTGAAAATAATTTTCTGAAATAAATTTTTAAATCATGTTGACACAGATGGCCTCAGGTTGCAGTTCTGATAATTAAGCAATGTAAATAGAGGTAGTCTAAAGTTTCTGTGTACTGCTGTACAACTGGGGACGGAACCTGAAACCTGAGTATATGCCCTGACCGGGAACCGAACACAAGATTTTCAGTGTACCAGACGCCTCTCCAACCAACTGAGCCGCAACAGTCAAGGCAAAGTCATATTGAGGTCTACTGTGGACAAAAGAAAGAAAGTAGAACTGATAATATTAATTTGCAAATCAGAACTAACAACATTATGTTAGGTATACATTAATATACTGATAAAATCTTGAGTGAATTCTGCAATGTATTGTTATTAGTAATGATATATTGATAAAATATTAAACATATAAATTAATTTATAATAAAAAGAAATTAGCAAACATAAATTGGAATAAAATACAAAGCTTTCTACATTAAAATCTTTTCTAAGTTGACCATGCTTTTTTAGTAACCTTTTTGGCAACTGAGTGTGGGATAAGGTCCAGATTTTAGTTGCAGAGAAACATAGGCATAGAACCAGGCTCTGCAGTGACCAGTTGAATACAGATAGACTATAGATTTTATATTCCATTGTATGGTTGATAAAATCGAGTCCTCTTGAAAACATAACCACCATAGAAGAAAAGATAAGAGATATAATAATAGCTTGTAGTGAAGGATGGAGTAGATTTTTTTCTGGATTAAGGATTACTACAAAAGATATAAATTTAAAGCTAAAATAAGCCTTTTCCATTGGGCCTCATGAATAGTGTGTGTGTGTTGAGGGTGGGGAAGAATGCCTAACTTTAGATAATTTTTATAAGCTAGAACTTCTTTTTAAGCTGTAAGAAAGCCACCAAAAATGTACATTGAGTTAAAAGGAAAAAATTTGGGTCATAGGCTGTACTCTTAAGAAAATATTCAAGTGTACTTCTCAATTTTTAATGAGTTTGTAAGTGACTTGGAATCTTGTCATAACGCAGATTTAGGAGGGTCAGAGTATGGTTCCATATTCTGTTTGATTTTTTCAATAGATTAAATTAGCAAAGAACAAAGGGGAAAAAATGGTTACTTTCCTGAATATGCATTCACAAGCATGGGCAAATATATATTGTTCAAAATATCACTCTGGTAAGAATGAAATTAATATTGCATTAAAGGCATTTTCTTTTTATTCAGATTGATCTGTTATTAGGATGAAAATGGAATCTTTGATTTCATGTAACTCTATATTCCAAACAGCTAGAAATTTTAAGTAGCAATTGTTCTCCATTTAATAACATTTTTCCAATGTAGCTAATGCATTCGAGGGCAAAATAGCTGCCTTCCAGTGATATTCAATTTACCCAATTTTCCAGCATCTTGTCTGCCCACACAGTGACAGATTACTGTTTCATTCTCTCTACTTTTTGAACAGCAAACGCCGATTGTTTTCAATCCCTTTTCCTTCAGCAGCTTCATCTCTGAAAGCACTTTAAGAGGCTCCTGCAGCTATTTCTCCTTAGCTAAATGGTGATACACCTCTCTCATCATCCAAAGTAATCAAGGGAGAGATAGAAATATTTTTCTTTACATTAGGGCAAGTGCCATCGTTTCCTTCATCTTCCAGTCTGATCAAAACATCTGTATACATAAGATCATTTAGAGTTTCCGAGAATATGAGGATGTAAGAACATTCAAGAAAACATTTGGAAGTTTGCATTAGGATGCCTGAATGCTAAGCCCATCACATCTTAAGTAAACTCTTGTTTTTACATAGTATGCAACAGTTCTCTTTTGATACTTTCGGGAGAGGACAGAATTTGAATATTTTAGTAATGCATATAACCATCTACTAAATACACATGACTTTCTTTTTTCTTTAAAATGTTTATTGATTTCAGAGAAGAAGAGAAAGAGAGAAATAGAAACATCAATGATGAGAGGGAATCATTGATTGGGTGCCTCTTGCACGCTTCATCCTGAGGATTGAGCCCGAAATCCAGGCCTGTACCCCCAGATCAGAATCAAAGCAGGGGCCCTTTAACCCCCAGGCCGATGCTCTAGGGGCCTGGTCGGCAAATTGCGGCTCATGAGCCACCTGAGTGCGGCTCTTCCACAAAACACCATGGCCTGGGCAAGTTTATTTTGAAGCAGTGGTGTTAGAAGAAATTTAAGTTTAAAAAATTTGGCTCTCAAAAGAAATTTCAATCGTATTGTTGTTATTTGGCTCTGTTGACTAATGAGTTTGCTGACCACTGCTCTAGGGCAATTCAGTTTTCTTTATCTATCATCTGAGATGGCTATGTTAATCTTTCAAACAACAGTAACTTTTTCTTTGGAGAAAATAAGATTTTAGATATTAATATTTTTTACAAATATCTTCTCCAGATGTACAGTGTGTAATCCATTCAATAAGGTTTTATTTTCTATTGTTTTGCTCAGACTCATCTGTACGCAGACATGCAATTGGCTCATGTTTCAGAAGGAGAGCCATTTTCTTGACATCATCATAATGATTTTTTCAACTATTAGTATGATTCAAAGTCGATTGCCAATTTCCTTTTCTAAGCATTAGCTTTGGTCATACTAGGTTTTTCTACTTATGTAACATAAAAATTGAATGCCAAGTCACTTGTATTATTAAACATGTTCAGCAGAGGAGTTTAGATATCTAAATCTTAACTACATTAGAAATGCATTTTTAGTCCAGCTGGTATGGCTTGGTGGTTGAGCAATGACCTATGAACCAGGAGGTCGTAGTTACATTCCTGGGCAGAGCACGTGCCTGGGTTGTGGGCTAGATCCCCAGGAGGGGGCATGCAAGAGGCAGCCTATAATGTTTTTCTCATTTTTGATGTTCCTATCTCTCTCCCACTCTCCCTTCTTCTCTGAAATTAATAAACATATATTTTAAAAATATTTTAAAGAAATACATTTTTGTAAGGTTACTTAGATATTATATTCATATGGATGGATTGAATTTCTTTGAAAGTTGAAGAAGATAACTAACTTTGACTTATCTTTCAGATAATAGTTCAAATAAGACTCTCAGAAAAGCCTAAACAGACACTTTTTATTGAATTCTGTGACCAGGGTATTAATTTTGCCTTTCTGCTTTATAATACACTAGAGGCCCAGTGCACAGATTTATACATGGGTGGGATCTGGCTGGCCAGCCCCAATTGGGGCCAATCGGGGCCAAACTGTTGGAGGGAAGTGTCAAGGGAGGTCATCCAGCCCTGCCCCTGATGGTAGGGCAATTGAGGGTGGGGCCAGCCTAGAGGATGGTCTGCAGTGGTTGGCCAGTTTGCCCCACCCCTGATTGGGGGTGGGAGACTGAGAGGGGGCCAGGCCAGTTGGAGGAGGGGTGGTCCATGGAGGTTGGGAGGCTGATTGAGGCCCCAATTGGGCCAGTTGGCTGCCACAGTGTGGGTCATAGCTACCAGTGGTTTCAGTTGTTCCAGTCATTCTGGTAGTTCTCATCACTTGGCTTTTATATATATAGATCCTATCTAATCCTATCTAATAAAAGAGTAATATGCAAATTTGACCTTACCTTCACCACACCCACCTGCCACGCCCACCTGCCACACCCACCAGCCAATCAGGAGCAGATTACACAAATAAACCCCAACCAAGATGGCTGCCACCACTGAGAGCAGGAGGAAGGCTTGGGTTTCCCCCATAACAAAGGAAGCCAAGCTTTCCACCCAGGCCTCCACTCAATGTTACAAAGTTTCAATTATAAAAGATACAGAAATGGCGGCAGCCACTGAACTGGAGAGAACCAGGCAACGAAGCAAGCCAAGAGTTCAGTCTGCCATTGCTGGCCTAAGCTTCCACTCTAGGCTACAAAATTTCAAACAGAAATGGCTGCCACCACGGAGTGAGCAGAAGGCTTGGCTCCATTCCAGGCTACAAAGTTTCAATTGTAGACACAGATTAATCCCAGATCCCAGGGCCTCCGCTTGGGTTGCTGAGGGGTGTGGCTGGCCTGCAAACCTCCACAGGCCCCTTGCCCAGGATGCCCCTCACCCCAAGGGAACCCCCACCCTGATCTGAGACACTCTTCAGGGCAAACCAGCCTGCCTCCACCCATGCACCAGGCCTCTATCCTATCTAATAAAAGAGAAATACGTAGATTGACCATCACTCTACCACACAAGAGAACTACCCCCATGTGGTCAAAGATCCTGCCCCCATGTGGACACAAGATGGCTACTACAAGATGGCCAGCAGGGGATGGCCGTTGGGAGGTTCTAGGCCCTGCAAGGGAGGGCAGTTGTGGGCAATCAGGCCAGCAGTGGAGGGCAGTTGGGAGGGAGCAGCCCTGCAAGGGAGGGCAGTTGGAGGTGATCAAGCCTGCAGCGGAGGGCAGTTAGGGGTGACCAGGCCAGCAGAGGAGGAAGTCGGGGGCAAACAGGCTAGCAGGGGAGCAGTTAGACATCATTTAGGCGGGCAGGATAGTGGTTATTGGGTGATCAGGCCAGCTGGCAGAAGCGGTTAGGGGCAATCAGGCAGAGGCAGGTGAGCAGTTGGGAGCCAGCAGTCCTGAATTGTGAGAGGAATGTCCAACTGGTCAGACATCCCTCAAGGGGTCCAAAATTGGAGAGAGTGAAGACTGGGCTGAGGGCCCCCTCCCATGCACAGATTTCATTCACCAGGCCTCTAGTGTAATAATGAAACTATGATATTATCTAATATCTAATCTCTGTCTAACCTTTATCAATTATTTACATTATCCTTTTCAGACTTAAGGAAACAACAATACTACCTACCCAAGTTTATGTTTCACATTTGATTTAAGGTCATCCTACCCTTTTGTCTCTTTATAAGAATCTACCACCATTTCATCCAATATTGACTTTTGAGAGTTGAAGTCAGTTGTTTTTATTGGATAGACTATTCTACATCCTGAACTTGTTCAATAGTTTCCTATTAGGGTCAAGTAATTTTCCCCTATATTGCCAGACTTTCTTGCACACTGGATGTCATAGAGACTTGATTACATTTAGGATACACATTTTTTTCAAGAATGCTTCACCTGTGATATATGTTTTACCACATTGGTAGACACATTTTACTGCATTGTGTAGAATGCAGACCACAGAGAGCTCTCTACAAGGATATAAAAGGAATGATTGAGAAACAGGCCCAGGCTTTCCTTCTAGAACACTCAACAATCTTGTAAATAAGGCATCTCTCCATGCTGTGAGTGAACTGTGGAGAGAGCTGTAATAATTATTCTGGAGAGAAAGTGGAGGTTTTGTATTTGTACACCTCACTCTTGAATTATGAGCCGCATATAGGCACTGATCATAAGTAAGAATTTCCAAAACTTTCTCTAGGACTCTAGGGGATTGAAATATTTCACTGCTCTTCTGCACGATCTTCAGATATTCTTGAAGTGTGAAGAGAGGAGAGTAGAACACCCAAAAATAGATTATTTGGAACTGAAGATAATCTGGGGCCAACCAGACTCAGGAGGAGCATTTTATCTCCTCAACTTCCTAGACGTCTCCAGGGCTGTCCTGCACCATGAAGGGAGAGCTATTCCCAGAGAAGTTTTTATGTCAGAAAGGCTTATCCACATGCATGGCAAGCATTTGTTTACTAAACCTCTGTCCTCCTCCTCTTCCTGTGAATTGTCTCCTGCTCCTTTGAAACCTCAAGCCCCACCCGCTTCTCCTTAGCTTAAGAAGATAAATCAGATAAGCTTCAATTACCTGACTGTCCAGGAGTCTCATATTTTTATGGGGCTCCCGTGCACACAGAATTTATTTTTCTCCTGTTAATTCTGTTTCCGTCTATTTACGTACTTTTAATTAACTGTCAGAGAAGAAGGGCGAGGGAGAGAGGGAGAGAAACAGCAATGTCCGAGCAAAACGTCAGCCTGCTGCCCCCTGTGTGCTCTCTACTGGGGGTTCAGCCCAGACTCAGGCAGGTGCTCTGACCAGGAACGGAACCAGCAGAGTTTCCTGGCATGGGATGACTCCCAACCGAATGAGCCATACTGGTCTGACCTGTATTTGTGAATTTGATTATTAGACCAAAAAACAAAACAAAAAAACAAGAATGGAAGAAGGGGGAAGTTTTCAGCCCCTGCAACTGTGACTATACTCTCTGAGTGAAAAGTTACTATACTATGTTTACCTTAAGAAAAGAATACCCTTATTAGGTAGGGTCAAGTAAAACCGCTAAAAATCATGTTTAGGAAAAACAAATAATATTATTTTATTATGTGAATTCTAGAGAGAAAATAATCGTGTTCTGCAATGGTAGTTTTATATCATTCAATTCTAAATACTTTCACTTAAACAAGATCATTATAAAATGCTTTGCACACAGAAATATTTTAAAAAATTTAAAGATGATTACAAAGTATATGAGCTCTGAATGTGTTGAATTATTTTAATACTCTCACTATAGCAATTTCTTAAAGAGAATATGCATTTGCATAATGTGGATAGATTTTTTTTCATTTCTTTTGGTGCATTAGTTGTAATGTCCACTGATAATAAAAATTATATGTGTTTATTATCCATGATTATCTCTAGATATATGTGAAAAATTTTTTAATTAGACTATAAAATTTAAATGGGAAATCACCTCTTTTCTCAGTGTAGGGTATTAAATTTCTTTTATTCAGAGTTTCCCACATACTCATTACAAAATTTTACTTTGGCGATAGAGAGTAAGAAATCAATTTATCAAATTATGCTTAAGGATAGTAATATGTAGAATACATTTTTATGGGGCTCCTATACACACAAAATTTGTTTTTTTCTCCTGTTATTCTGTTTTTCTCAATTATTTATTTATTTTAATTAGTTTTTAGAGAGAAAGGAAGAGGGAGAGAAACAGCGATGTGAGAGCAAAACATCCATTTCTTTCCACTCCTGCATGCTATATATTCATAAAATTCAGCTCCTACACAAAGAGGCAGTTTTCAAGTGCATAGTATATTGTGATGAGAAAACTTTGTCCAACACTGAATTAATATAAAAGTCAATATTACTATCACAATTTTTTAAATTTATATGAGAAAAATATCCTTCAGACATGAGATTACTTTAAATTATTTCCCCCTAACATTAAACCATCATTTTGTTAGAAAATGAATCATGAAAGCAACATATAATTAGGGCCATATGAAAGAATGTATTCTCCCCACTACCACCACCACCTCACCCCGGGTTAAAAATTTGGCTTCTCTTTAAAAGAAAATGATGTTTGCCTTGGCCGACTTAGTTCAGTGGATGGGAAGTCGGCCTGTGGACTGAAGGGTTCTAGGGGTGATTCCAGCCAAGGGCATGTACCTTGGTTGCAGGCTCCTCCATAGCCCAGGCCCTAGTTCAGGCTCATGTGGGAGTCAACCAATCGATGTGTTTCTCTCACATGGATATTCCTCTCTGTCTTTCTTACTGTCTTCCACTTTCTAAAAATCAATGGAAAAATATCCTCAAATGAGGATTTAAAAAAATAAATAAATAAGAGAATAATGTTTGAATGGATTCTGTATACTTGGAATGAACTAACTGACAGGAAAACCTTGCCTCATGGAGCTTTAATTATATTTGGGTAGGCAGAGAGCAAAAATATCTAAGTGGTGCTATGCAATGCCAGTGCTACTGATGTTATTTGAGTCACCAATAGAATACTGCAGCGACCTCCATCGTCACATATGTAGCTTGTCACATCTAGGATAATTGTAATATTTAAATATATAATTATTGAGTCCTAATTTCAAAACATCAGATTAAAATAAAAATGTGCCAATATATTTCAATCAAATATTTCAAATTGCTTATTAGAGAATAATCAGAACTGTGCTGTTACCAATAGAACTTTTATATTTTTTCCTGATGAAAAAATAAAACTTAGAAAGTAGAGACTGTTTTATTTATTTATATATATATATATATATATATATATATATATATATATATATATCAGTTAACAGGCCCCAAATGAAGTCACTTAATGCTAAGCTGTATGTCATCAAAGTAGGACTTAATTTCAGTTTTGGCTTTTCTCTAAATGGAACCTTAAGCCATTCAAACAGGAGTCACCTGATCAGCTCTATGTGGGTAGCCTGCATGAGCCTCCTTCCACCCACTAAAGGAAAGTAACTTTACAAAAACAACCTAATTTTTTCACCCAGTAAAACCTCCTTGTCCCTGCTCCCTTCTGCCTATAAAAGTCTTTTATTTCATACAGTTCCTTGGAGCTTCTATCTGCTAGATTGGATGCTCCTTGATTCAGTTTTTTGCTCAAAGAAAGTTAATATTTTAATATCACTCAGTTTACCTTTTATCATAATAAAGTGGATAGAGATGTAAAAATGTGCATATGTGTAGAATTATGAAAATTAGGTTAGTATGCTGTAACAACCACAACCTGCTCAGGAGGAGGAGCCGGTGTGGCCCCAAGCCTGAGAGAACAACATACAGGGCCACCTGCCCTGGGCTTCCCAGGCATGGCTGGGGACAGGCTTCCAGTGGACACACACAGGGATGCCTGCTCCAAACCACTGTGGCCAGACTGTGGCTTAGGCCCATTCCCCATGGGGAGCAAGCATAAGCCATCAGTAGGACATACCTTGAGGGCTCCCGGACTGTGAGAAGGGGCAGGTTGGGCTGAGGGACTCCCCCTCTCCAGTGCATGAATTTCAGGCACCGGACCTTTAGTTATATATAATTAAATCAAATATATGCTATATAATTAATATAATAATATACATTTAATTTTTTAAATCCATAAGCATAGTTTGAAAACCAAATACTGCCACTAGAATGTTTACATTTTTAAAATATTTTTATCAGAATTGGAAGAGAGTGCACCAGATATTTTAATTCCTCTTTATGATTATAGGTTCAGAAAACAAGTCACATTTGTGTTAGGAGAAGCAAATGCTACATTTTTTATATGGATGAGATGTCCTGCAAAACTTCTGAATCTTAAATAGGGTTTATCACAGGCCTTCTGGAATACATGTGTCTTAACAAGGTCTCCAGCCCTGTAGCCACTTAAGCAGAGGAACTCTCTCCTTTATCAAACAGGCAGGCTCCTCGTGGCCCCCTTCTTGATTCCAGCTTTAGCAAAGGATCCTGGTAATCGGTTTATCTAGAGTCCCCTCACACCTGATATCTCATCACTTTTTCTGGCCTTTAACAAAATCCATTGTAACAAGAATGTCCTTACTTGACATCTAATCAATTTTCTTCCACCGAGTCCTTCGCTCCTTTCTGCTCTTTGGCTACACAACAGCAGCTGGAGTTTGCTTATCTGGAGTTCAGTTCAATCTCTCTCCCCTATTGCAATTGTCTCTCCCCTATTGCAACAGTCCTGAATAAAGTTTTCCTTGCTGTTTCCAATGTGTCCTCCATAAAATTTTCTCTTTAACCAAGCTTAAGTTAAGTATCTGCATGTGGGGAGAAGAGGTCAATACAATATAAAGTCATTCAAACCGTAAGAGGCTTGTAGAGGATTATCTTGGGAGTGGGGAGGCAGTGGGATAGAAACATGCTGAAGATGGACGTGGCATGTGAATAAAATATGCGTTAATTTGAGATGCTGTATCAAAAACAGTTAAGTTCCCAGATCGCTTAAACAGTTTGGCAATGATTTCTTTTAGCTCAGCAGATGGTAGGAGATTTACTTCCTGGAGCAGCTTGTCCAGTTGAGGTGAGGAAAGGTTGATGTATTGAACAGAAATTTGATTTATACGAACCTAAAGCTTAGAAAAAAATTAGATCTAAAATGACAACCATTGATACAAAAGTATTCATAGAAAACAAGTGATCTTTTTTAAGTATTGACGAGGGGCATCTAGGTGGGCAGGGATGTTGAACTTCCAGTAGAGAGGCAATTATTAACAATGTTAATTTCCTCACAAAGCCAGGTGAGAACAGATGCTGAGCTCAGAGAAAGGAATTCACCTTCAGCAGAGAGAGGAGCTCAATCACCTGCGATGGGTCAAGGAGAAAGGTGATGGCGGCAAATGAACAAATGAAGGCAGGTGGTGCTCCATTCGATTCAGTGCCAGGCAGTGGGAGCACTGGGAATACAATGACATTTTCTCTGTGTAATGAGGGCAAAGTTACCTGCTGAGAGAGATAAGACAGAGGAAGAGGATGTCAGCAACTAGGGATGGTGGAGAATTTTTGAAAAGTTGAGTCAGCCATTTTCTTAAGATATTAGCAGTTTTTTCCCCTGTAGGATTTCCTTCAGCAATGTCCAAGAGAACAGATGCTTACTTGAGCCTGGGACAACAGATGATTTTATTTCTGGGGGTAGAATTAAAATTTCTCAAGAAGCATGGGCACTAAATAAGGTGAGGATTGCTCCTCTGAATTTCAATATGCAAGGCATGGGGAAGATGCAGAGCTCCCTCCAGAGAGGACTATACTCGGGGCACAAGCAAGTTCATGGTAGAAGCATTTGCCAGGTACAGAGGGAATGACTGACAGCTCTCCTGAATGATGGAGTGCTTGCTTGCTTGATTGGTTTGGGAGGAGGTTCATGGTTGTTTGTCTTGTGTGGGGAAATACATTGCAATTGTTTTCTATCTTTCCTCCCAGACTTCTTACAATATAGTTAAAGTACAAAAAAATATCTTTTTTCATATTTCCAAAAGCAGACTGAGCAAGCTTTAATGGTATTATTAAGTTAGTAGAGACAATAACCAACGTTATAAACCCAAGCTTTTAGCCTATTCTTTTTAATACTTTCAGAATGATTTCAGAAGAACCTTGAACAAATTGGATATTTATATTCATTTTATGCCCTTTTATTGTGTCTCTTTAATAAATGAGATATCTTTGGTAAATATTGGAAGTTATAATTCTGTGGTTTGGAAAACCAATTTTGAAGATCTATTTAGCAAGCCCGCATAAAACTACATAACACCACAGAATGCAGCAAAAGAATAATTTAATAAATTTAGAAGACAAACTATGCACTTTGTGTCAAGCTTATCAAGGAAGATACAATTTCAATACCACTGAAATAAACTCCCACAGATTGATTTCTCTTTGTGTGCACTCATCAGTGTAAATACAATTAAATTAGAAAGCCTGTACTTGTTCAGGAAAGATGTTTTCTGCTCATAGTTATATTGTGTGGCTGCTTTGGCTTCTGATAATTTGGTTTATGAACACCTTGCACAGTAGAATAAAATCCAACAACTGCAAGTTTATGAGCCCTTATCATGGAGAATTAAAATCTGGACATCTTCTTTAAACAATTACTATTATAGTTTTTCATCAGATGATAATATCATGAATATACTTTTGAAATAAATTATAATTATTATAAGACTTAAAACTTTAAATGAGCACAAGCTGTAGTTTAAATAAAATGATGACTAATTTGGTCCCATGACAATAACACAAAACAACAACAAAAATTTTATCTTTAAGTTGTTTTTTTTTTTAATTTTATATAGGAAAGTCACATACAAATTCCACTTTTTAAGATCTGAAGAACTTCCCTGCACAATACAAATTTCCATACTGTTTAATTAATTCACTTAAAGTTTACAAAAAGCCTTTAAATCACTAATAGGATCTCTGATTATTTTTTAAATTTTTTATTTAGAAGGAGTTGACTGGAGGGTCTCTAATTTTATGATGAGGAAAATTATGACTCAGAGATTATCATATTGTCCCCAACCATCCTATCTAATAAAAGAGTAATTTGCAGATTAACCATCACTCCAACACAAGAGGGCTGCCCCCATGTGGTAAAAGATCCTGCCCCCATGTGGACACAAGATGGCCACCACAAGATGGCCAGCAGGGGAGGGCCATTAGGAGGTTCCAGGCCTGCAAGGGAGGGAAGTTGTGGGCTATCAGAACACAGGGGAGGGCAGTTGGGGGTGATCAAGCCTGCAGGGGAGGGTAGTTAAGGATAACCAGGCCAGCAGAGGAGGGAAGTTGGGGGCAAACAGGCTGTCAGGGGAGCAGTTAGACACTGATTAGGCTGGCAGGGTAGTGGTTAGGGGGCAATCAGGCTGGCAGGCAGAAGTGGTTAAGGGCAATCAGGGAGGCAGGCAGGTGAGCAGTTTTGAGCTAGGAGTCCTGGATTGTGAGAAGGATGTCCAACTGCCCATATAGGCCCAATCCTATAGGGATAGGGCCTAAACAGGCAGTCAGACATCCTTCGAGGGGTCCCAGATTGGAGAGGGTGCAGGCTGGGCTGAGGGATCCCCCCGCCCCCGCTCCCTCTGCACGAATTTTGTGCACCGGGCCTCTAGTCAACTTAATAAAGTATGGTTTGGAATTCCACTTTTACTGATTCCGAATTAGTACAATTAACCAAATAATTAATGATGTTCAGTTCTGTGTAACTGAACACCTAATAACAGATATTTTTCCAGCAATCTCATCTGGCTGAGAAGAGAGAACACTGGTGCCCTGGACCAATCCCAGATAAACTAAGTCAGACTCTAAAATGTGTTGACTTTGAAAGGATTTAATGTTGATGTTACACCACGAATTCAGAGATTTTGTTGTTGTTTTGTTTGTTTGGTAACTTTCTGCAGCATGTGAGTCAGCTAGGGAAAAAGGCCGCCCCACCCCCTTTTGGTTACAGAAGGACAGGAGGTAAGTTCAACTGCAAACAAAGACAGGGATGCAAGAAAATGTGGAAGAAGCCTTTGGTCTCTGTATGTAATAGGCAGATGAGCTTGGGTTAGAGATGACTGAGTGGAAAATTATAGGCCATGGAAAATTTTCTAAGGACCTTGATATAATTGGGCATTGATGTTTTTGAACATTTAAAAAAATACATTTTTATTGATTATTAGAATGAGAGAGTAAAGAAGAGGAATAGAGAGATAGAAACATTGATGAGAGAGGAACATCATCAATTGGCTGCCCCTACTGGGAATCAGGCCAGCAACCCAGGCATGTATGTATCTTGACCAGGAATGGAACTGGTGACCTCTTGGTTTGATGCTCCACTGCTGAGCCTTGCTGGCCAGGCTTCAATGTTTTCTTGGTGATTCAAATGCACAAGCAAAGCTGAGAACCCACTTGAGCAATATTAACAGGTTATTTTATTTTTCTCTTAGATATATTCAAACACCCCAGGTGTGATGTGAAGTCTTCGTGGTCATCAGGTATCCAGACTCATTTTACCTTGTTGGTTTGTCTTCCTCCAAATGCTGCATCTCATGTTCTCATATAGCTGCTCCAGATCCACCCACCACAGCTTCATGTCCAAGGAGAATAGCAGAACAATAAGACACACTCCCACTTTAAATTAACTTATTAGAAGTTATATTACTTCCACTTGCAATTTATGGTCCAAAAATCAATCACAGTTGCCATGCCTAGTGTCAATAAATAATTGGGAACACATTATTTATTCCAGGTGATCATGTGTGCAGGTGATCAAGTTAGAGGTCTGTTTTTTCATTTGTTTGTTTGTTTGTTTTTTGATTGATTTAAAGGGTGAATGGGTACTAGGGCTAACAAACCCTCTGCAAAAATTAGGACCTATTTCATGATATTTATACTAGGAAATGTGACACCAGGCAGTTTTGATTCATTAAAATTACTTGTGACTTTTTTGTTCATTTGTTTGTTGGCTGACTTGTTATGTTTTTCTTTTGAGAAACGCTAACAATTTTGTAATGGGATTAAAGGAAATACTTCATTGGACACAGAAGCATAATTTTGGGAAAGAATGACTCAAACATAAAAGACAGATAATTTTGCTGATTAAACTAGCCAATTGAGATGAGGCATTTCTAAGTTCTACTGCTGCCATTAACTGTGGATCTTTTCTTCCATAAGAATAAAAATTAGCTTAACTCAAAAATCCTTTCAGTAATTGGGCATAACTAAACCCCCATGCTACATCCTCATATATTCCCAACTATATTAATACTAGAGGCCTGGTACATGAAAATTCATGCACTGGAGTGGGGTCCCTCAGCTGGCCTGCCCCCTCTCACAGTCTAGGAACCCTGAGGGGCAGGAGGTGACCTGGCAATCAGGGGAAGGCAATGCCCCCATCACATCTTTACTGCTGCCACTGCTGGCAGTGCAAGCCTCAGCTGGCCCTGATTACCTGAGCCTTGTGCAGCCGTGGGCAGTTGAGCAGCCACCATCCAAGGCTTGCCTGCACCTTGGCCAGCTGAGGGGCTGAGGGCGGGTCCCGCCACACCATGCGCCTGCCACACCCCCCTCCCATGGGGCTTAAAGGACTGGGGATTCCCGCTTCCCTTGGGCTGAGAGGTGCTGCCATCTTGTGGCTATGGGTGCCACTAGCTTTGTGATTGTGTGATGGTAAATTTGCATATTCCCTATTTATTAGATAGGATCAATAGATAATAACCTTGGTCAGCTTCAAAATACTACCTCCAGTTCTCCCTCCCTGCCCTGTTTAGTTTGGTATTGGGAAAAGCAGAAATCAGGTACATGATTCCCTCATGTGCCAGCTGGGTGAACCACACTGTTATAACTTCTCATAGAAAAAATGTTTTTATAAACCATCTTATATTAATGTGACTGCTTAATGTAGCATTTAATAACCATTTTCACATGATTTTTATTACATTATGCATATATTTTAATATGACATTCAGTGCAGTATACAAAACCATGAAGTGAAAATTATAGGCTGTCTTAGGCTTTTTATTTCCCCAACTTTGCCATCTTATAGACAAGGATGCCACCCCAGGGTTTGAGAATTCTATAAAACTGATGTGGGTTCCCGGTATCTGGCATCTTCTTAGCTCTTCCTCAACGATACTCATTTTAGGGGGGTACAGAAATTGAACAAGGCAGATCATTGCTGTCTAATCTAATTAACTTCCAGCTTGCGCACAAAGAGGCATAACATTGGGAAAGGGTAGAGAAGAACCTTTTGGGTGATGTTTTGCCATGCAGAAGGTCTCTTCCCACTGGGGATTCTATAGTGATCTCTCAGAATGCAAGACTGAGGTAAGGGAAGGGTTACTTAACCTTATGTATATCAGGATAAAAACAAAACAAACAAACAAACAAAGAACAGACCCATAAACTTTAGACTCACCTTCATCATCTGCACCAAACAGAGCCAATGCAACTGTTACAACTTGAGGAATAGTGTGTTAGGCAGCAACTCAGAGCATAAATAAATCAATGCCTTACAGGAGCTTATCTCTGTCTCAGCACTCCACATATTTCATTTACTGCTTCCATGCACGTGAGTTACATATGATTATATTCTCTGGTTACACCTCTATGAATTGTCTCTCTAAGGAAAATGAATGTCCATCATTGTATGTGGGAAGAGTACTTTTTGACACTAACAACCAAGAGAATTTCCCCTTTATAAAAGCTTCATTTAGGAATTAAGACTAAAGGGTATTTTGGGGACATGATTTTCCAGAAATTACTTTATCACCATGAAATAGAAAAAAAAATGAAATTAAAATAAATTTCTATTAAAAACTTGAGTTTTTAAATCATTAGACTAATTGGTGGGTGAACTTTTTTTAGTTTAATATATAGAATAAAAATGACTAATTACTTTATTATAAAACCAAGATGTGCTGTAGCAGGTTTGGCTCAGTGGATAGAGCATCAGCCTGCAGATTGTAGGGTCCCAGGTTTGATTCCACTCAAGAGCACATGCCCAGGTTGTGGGCTCAATCTCCAGTTGGAGGGCTTGCGAAGGCAGCCAATCAATGATTCTCTCTCATCATTGATGTTTCTATCTCTCTCTCTCCTCCCTTCCTTCCTCTCTGAAATCAATAAAAATATATTTAAAAAATAAAAAATAAAGCCAAGATGTTAACAGTAAGGAGTAAAGATATTCACCATGATAAGCAATGAAAATATGACCACAAAGCACTTATCAATCCCACAAAACCTTTGCCATTTTTAGAACTATCTTTATTTAAAACAACAACACCAAAAATAAAATCCAGAAAACTAATGCTTAATGTATATTTTAAGGGCAAAAAAATATGGGAAAATCAACATCCTCTTGAGAGATGTTCTAAAAATCATTGACCCAATTTCAATCTAATTGTTCTGAGAATTCCAATGTCTCCACAAGGGGTCATTCCTGTCACCTCAAAATTAACTGGTAAATGATCACTCAATGATCTTGTCACCTGGGAATACACATAAAAGTTACCCCAAAGGTTTAATTAGACATAAAAGTTTTAAAAAGTGCAGGTTTTAATTTTTAAATATATAAGCCATATAATTCTGTATTTTCATGAATGATTTGGTAACCATGTTAAGTAATAGTTACTAAACAGAGGTGTTAATAAACTAGTGCTCCAAATTACAAAGCCTTGATTCATAGTGTTTGCTGATTTCCCAGGGGTAAATACTCCCACCATGTCTAATTTCAAGCTATTACCTTCATATCCCTGAATACAGAGGTAAGGATGTTGTCAGCAGAATTAATAAATGGAAGTAGCAATACAAAGCCTCTAAGACAGGAATGAGCTAGTGATTTTTGTTAAGCAAAAGAGACATTGGGCTGAATGAACAATAGGAATCAGTTTTTGCCAATAATAAGGAAATAAGTGCACGCAGATATATGTGTGAGATCCTACATTAAATTATTTTGGTTATATACATTCCTGCTTTCATTTTTTAAAACTTTATTTTTATCTTTTTTAAATCCTCATCTGAGGACTGTTAAAAATTGATTTTTAAGGAGAGAAGACACACATACACACAGCAATGTGGGAGAGAAACATTGATCAGTTGCCTCTCAGATACTCCTCAACCTGGGGTCAAACCCACAATCTTTTTGTGTACCAGATGATGCTCTAACTACTGAGCAACCTAGCCAAATGATCTTGCTTTCATTTTTATTGAACTTGTTTTTATAGGTTTTGGAAATGGATGATTAGGTCATCTATTTGAGATATTTTTACTCTTCTAATATGAGTATTTGATACTTAAAGTTTCTGTGTGATTATAGTTTTAGACTTAGTCCAGGCTTTTTAATATGTTGTATTTTAATATTTATTTAATTCAGATGTCCTATTAATTTACTTTCTTTTTTAAAAAATATATTTCTTTATTGATTTCAGAGAGGAAGGGAGAAAGAGAAAGAGATAGAAACATCAATGATGAGAGAATCATTGATCGGCTGCCTCTTGCATGTCCCCTACTGGGGACTGAGCCCACAACCCAGGCCAGAATAGAACCTGGGACCTTTCAGTCCACAGGCTGACACTCTATCCACTGAGCCAAGTTGGCTAAAGAGGAAGGAAGAGGGATAGAAAGTCAGAAACATCAATGAGAGAGAAACATTGATCATCTACCTCTTGCACACCCGCTACTAGGGATGTGCCCGCAACCAAGGTACATGGAGGAATCGAACCTGGGACCTTTCAGTCCGCAGACTGATGCTCTATCCACTGAGCCAAACCGGTCTTGGCTGTGTTTTCTATTTTAATACAACTATGGTCAAGAAAGTAAATTTGCTAAGTGAAATAGCCAGTCATAGCAAGAAAAAATACCACATGATTTCACTTATATGTGGAATCTAATGAACAAACTAAACTACAAACCAAATAGAAACAGACTCATAATTACAGAAAACAAACTACCAGCTGTCAGAGGGAGGGGAGGGGTTAGGGGACTGGGTGATTAAAGTGAAAGAATTAAGCATTAACCCCAAAGCAAAAACTCTTATAGACAGTGGAAAAGGGATGGAGAGGTAAGGAAGGTAGGAGTGAGTGACAAGGGGATAAATGGTGATGGAAGGAGACTTGATTCGGGCTGGTGAGCACAGAATACAATATATAGATGATGTATTATAGAATTGTACCTCTGAAACCTATATATTTTTTATTAACCAATATCATCCCAATAATCTATGGGTAATATGCAAATTAGCTGGGACACCATAATAGTCAGGGCCGCGCAGGAGGAGGCTGTCCACACAGGTGGGTGGGAGGGGACTGCTGAGTAATGAGGCAAGCCACAGATGGTGCAGGCTCACAGAGAGCAGGGCTGAGCAGACCTTCAGAAAGCAAGGAGCAGAGCCTGCCTGCCAGCAAGCTGCGGCAGCAGTGAGCAGATAGGCCTGCAGAGAGCAGAGAACAGGTCCTGTCCACAGAAAACAGGACCTGCCAGCTGTGGTGGGCCGACAGTCCCGCCTCTGTGCATGAGTGCAGAGAAAACACTTTTTCTGACCCCTCATTGGCTAAGCTCCCAGTACACCACTCACAGTGTTCTTGGTAACTTGCATAATAAGAATCCAAGAAGGTGATCTAGGGTTTTTCCACCTCATTCCTGGAGGAAAAAAAGGAAGGTCCAGTGCCGGAGGGACTAAGAAATGTCATATCCTGCCCTAGCCATTTTGGCTCAGTGGATATAGCCTCGGCCTGCGGGCCACAGGGTCCTGGTTTGATTCTGATCAGGGGTATGTACCTAGGTTTTAGGTTCCTCCCTGGCCAGGGCCCAGGTCAGGGCTCATGCATAAGGCAACTAATTGAAGTGTCCCTCTCACATTGATGTTTCTGTCTGTATTTCCCTCTCTCTTCCATGCTCTATAAAAATCAATGAGAAAAATATCTTCAGGTGAGGAAAGAGAAAAAAGAAAGAAAGAGAAGAAAGAAAGAAGGAAGGAAGGAAGGAAGGAAGGAAGGAAGGAAGGAAGGAAGGAAGGAAGAAGGAAGGAAAGGAAGAGGAGGAAGGAAGGGAAGGAAGGAAGGAAGGAAGGAAGGAAGGAAGGAAGGAAGGAAGGAAGGAAGGAAGGTTGGTTATATCTTATGAAAGAGAAATCTTGAAAATGCCTAAAGTAAGTTGTCATTTTTTCATGCTGAAGGGACTGGAGTCTGTTGATGAATACACCTTGGTGGCTGCAGTGGCTGACAGTGGAAGCAGCAGTGGGGTGATGGGGGAGGCACCTACTTCAGTGAGAGGCCTACTTCAGTGAGAGGCCAGACTGCAGCTTAGGCCTGCTCCCTGTGGAGAGTGGGCCTAAGCCATCAGTAGGACATCCCCTGAAAGCTCCCAGATTGGAGATGGTGCAGGTCGGGGTGAGGGAACCACCTCCTCCCCCAGCCCCCATGCACGAATTTTGTGACCAGGCCTCTAGTCCTATATAATAAAAGGTTAATATTGCAAGTTGACCGAACAGCAGAAGGACTGGTTGCTATGAGGCGAAATGACTACCAAGGTGCAGATGCTCAACACAGAAGCTGACCTCTGGTGTTCAGTGCACACTCACAGAGGGAACACTGCTCAGTCAGAAGCTGGGCTCACGGCTGGCGAGTGCAGTGGCAGTGAAGGGAGCCTCTCCTGCCTCTGTGGCAGCACTAAGGACACCTTAGACCCTGTTCCTATGCCAGCAATTGGATATCCCCTGAGGGGTCCCAGACTGTGAGAGGGTGCAGGCTGTGCTGAGGAGGACCCCTCTCCCAGTGCACTAATGTCATGCACTGGGCTTCTTGTTAAAAAAATAAAGTAAAATTGGAGTTGGAAAAAAACTAAAATGATCTCTTAAAATGTGCATCTTTTGTTTTCCATTATATTCCCTCACTTACTGTTTGGGAAGACATTTTTATTGAAATAAACTATGCTTTATGAAGCTTGTCATTTTGTCTGAAAACAAATACCAAAATTCCCTATCTTCAGTTTAATTTAAATAAAGAAAATATAAAATTTCTTGTTTAATCTGTTTCTTTTATACTAGTGATATAAAAATCATATGTCCAAGCAATTTTAAATAGACCAATTCTTAGGAAAATATAAAAACAAATCAAAATATGTTGTTCACTAATAAGAAAATAGACTTCCCAGATTAGAAATCTAAAAACTTCTTTCATGGCAAATGAATTTTCTTATTCTAATACTTGAATAGAAACAGATATTATCAGAGTAAACAAATTGATCATCTCAACAAAGTCATTATTTTAGAGCTTAAAACACTGAAATCTTTTCTGAAGTGGTCTTTAAGAAATTGGCAAAGACAGAATTGTTCATTTCCTTAACTCCCCTTTTTTCGACTTTCACTAAATTTTCCCCTCCTCAATCTCAAAACACTAACCCTCTGTTTTGTGTACACACTGGGCCTAAAACTGTTTCTTCTGGGTACTATTTTGGATACCATTTCCCTACCGTATATTAAAGCAGTTTGTCTTAAATATGTAATAAAGAACTCCATCCCTGGGAAGCTAATCCAACATCAATAATCCTTGAAGAATTAAAATAAATTCAATCAGATATCACCTTTATGTCAGCACAATGTTTCAAGGTGGAAGGGAGTGCTGGTGCTGGGTTTGTCCTCACTTAACATTATTAATGATGTGGATGAGTGAACAAATATTATGAAAAGAAAATGCATAGGTATTAAATATGTAGAGCATGCAGAAACAAATAGGCTGGAAGGTGATGCCTGCAGAATGACCTAGAGGGAATATAAACTTAACAGTTCTTCAATATTCTTCTACTTATCAGTAAGCTCAGTCTTTTAACTGATAAAATAATCAGTAAAGGAAAATGCAGCAACTATCATTAAATCAGAAGGTGAAGGAAATGGAGAAATTATATATCATTGCATTGTTACTAATCCAGTTACAGTATTTCATGGACATTTCTGAAGCTTTAATTCATACATCAAACAAAACAAACTAAAAGCAGTAGTCTATTCTTCCCTAAGAGAACAAAGTATGTATAAGTATATTTAAGCTCACATGAATGACATGAGTGATCTTTTTTATGTGAAATATTCATAACATTCACAAAATGAAATATTATGAACTCTGATTTTCATTAATTTTGATCAATAATTGCTAATCAGTACAGTTTGCAAGAAATCATAATCTGATACAGAGAAAGGAAAATAATGTTCTTCTTTAACTTTGTGTTAATTTTACCCTGCATTCATAGGTTATATGTTAATTTCCAGTCTTTATGAGTTATTTTGAAACATTTTCAGATGAAAGTCATATAAGTATTTTATTATTCTTAATTTTTGGAAATTTTTCAATCCATTACATCTTAGTTTCATAGCTTAAATTTTTAATGACATTATTTAAATAAATATTTCCACTTTTTCTATTTCAAAAATTTTAAATAGATATTATAAATACATGACCCAAATACACAATATATGTCAAAGAACTTGAACTTCAAAAATAAATTAGAATCATTTGAGTTTGCATAATACAGCATCCATCGCAATCTTACTTTTATCATGACTAAAGTTAATACCATTTCATTATCATTCATTAAATTTTTACCTATCAAAGAACACACATCACGTGCCATATTATAAAATAGAAATGAAAATAAATACTGTGTTTTAGGAGGTAACAAAAAAGTTGTATTTTATCTTAAGGGCATTTAATAAAATATTTCTTCCTTGTTTATAACTTACTAAAATTGAATGGAATCTATAGGTATCTATACATATAAAGAGGTAATATGCAGATTAGGCCAGGACTTCGTAATGGGTCACAGCCAGACAGGAAGAAGTTGCATGCGCAGGTGAGGCCTGGAACGGACACAGACGGGAGGGCCAGGGAAGGCTGAAAGTAAGGCGTGGATCCCGGTTCCCAGTGGCACCAGTCCAGCTTGACCCCCATTGTGGCCAGCACTGTGCGACTCAGGCATGGGTCCCCTCACGGGGTGCCTTCTTGGGCAGTTTCAATCATGTGCTGGGCCTCTAGTTTTAATAAGGTTTCTGTTAGATTTTGCAGTGCATTTCAATCAGATATTCACTGAAGCCACTGGTGTGTGTGTGTGTGTGTGTGTGTGTGTGTGTGTGTGTGTGTATATTAAGGCTTATAAAAACAGACAAGATATTTTCAAAATGTTGAGGCTTTTCAAAATGTTGAGGCCACTGGTGTGTGTGTGTGTGTGTGTGTGTGTGTGTGTGTGTGTATATATATATATATATATATATATATATATATATATATATATAATTAAGGCTTATAAAAACAGACAAGATATTTTCAAAATGTTGAGGCTTTCCTGTCTAGCCAAATTATCAAACAAAATACTCATTATTTTCTTAGTTTCAATAACAAAATGGTATGAAATTTCAACCTCTATATTTAATTTCTCTGCTATTTCTGCAGTTATTAGGTTTTGAAAGTTTCTAGTTATGACCTTCTTTTTAATATTATTTTAAATGAATTGATTAAACAAGTAAGGTACTACCAAAAAAACTTCATCCTTTATTAATTTATATTAAAGTCCCATGAATTCTAGCTGTCTTTGATTTTTCATCATGGTAACTCATCAGAACAATTTTGTGATTAATTTAAAAATATTTATCTTTCTCATATTAAAAAAAATGCTTTAGTTTGATGTTCTATTCTCTTCTAGTAATATGCACAGATGTTAAAAGTAATGTTCATGTCCTAGCTCAGTGAATAGAGTGTTGGCCTGAGGACTGAAGGGTCCTGGGTTCAATTCTGGTCAAGGGCACATGCCTGGGTTGTGGGTTCCATCCACAGTTGCAGGCTTGCAGGAGGAAGCCGATTGATTATTCTCTCTTATCATCGACGTTTCTCTCTCTCTCTCACTCTCCCTTCCTCTCTGAAAAAGGAAAAAAAAAAGTAATGTTCAACATTGGTGTTCCATCTGTTCTCATGCATATTGAAATTCCATCAGTTTGGGATCTAATAATTCTCATATCCGTGGTTATTTCTGAAGGAAAGACTAATTCCCTGCATGACATTTAGAACACATATTTTCTTAGCCTCTCTTCAGTTTTAATGGAGCTACCATTAGCTTTGGCTAAGTTTCTGACTTACTACTTATTTAACTCAATATTTTTCTTGAAATAGTAAGATACTGAGTTATGCAGGACTTGGTCTGTTGGGTTCCTGGATGGAGGTTGATGCTGCCATAGGTGACTTTCACTTGAGCATACCCTTCACTATGCAGGATGTAAGAAATGAGTTGCAGGTGCCTGATAACTTTAAGAGTACTTTCCCATGTTTATATTATTTTCATGTAGGATACATCAATACAAAGGAAGGTCAACAAAACACTTAGACCTCACTCATACTTTACCAATATGTAGATTGTAGGGCCCACACAAAAACCTATATGTTTCTTGCTTTTACTCACTGTCTACTCCATCAACATGGTCAAATCCCTATAAAACACTTTCTCCAAGCACAAATGAACTGGCAAGAATATCGCCTTTGTACCTGAGTGTTGTCACACAAACAATATTTTATTATTTTCCCTTACTTTTTCAAATGGCCCACTGATAGTTACGATACAGTTTCATCTAATTTTTTATAAAAATTTCTGATTAGTAAGTAGTCAAAATTCGATGATCTCAAGTATTATACCTCAGTTCTAAACTTATAACAAACAAGTGTAAGACATGATGGAATCTTCCCTGTAATATTTTGCATACTATTATTACATAGTACAACTTGAAAGAGAAAGTTGAAGGTGATAAAAAACAATATTTATCATCCAGGAGTTGGGAAAACAATTCAACATGATAGATTACCTTTCATCTCTGCCTGACCATAATCTCATCAATCTTTAAGACTCGGTTCCAAATCACTTCTTTCAAGCCTCTCTTAGCCATCAGCATCCTTTATCTTCACAATAATTCTAGGACTAACTAGGACATCAGAGCCCATTGGTGTTTGTTTGTTTTGCTGTTGTCCTCTAAATTAAATCTGGAATCCTTTGCTGATGGGGCTTATATGTGTTTGTTTCTATATATATAAGACTGCTAGATTCTGATTAGACAATAAATTCTCATGAATATTTAGTAAATCACATGCTACCCCATAGATTTTTTAAAAGTTTAAGTCCTAATGCTTTTAAATTCTAAGAGAAGGCATTCAAAGAGAGAAAAAGAAGTGAGTCATTGTAGGAGCTGATGTACAGAGAATGAAGTGTTAAAAAATCTGAACGATTGAATAGCTTGTCAAATTTGGTTTTTCAAAGCAATTAAACTGGACTTTTTAATGATATTACTTAGGCTTTCCAGACAAAAATGTGGAACAACTTAATTCTTCTGAAATGACTTTGAAATTCCCAAATATAGTCTCATGGAATCATTATTTGTGATAAGACATTAATATGTGTTATGCCTTGATTATAAAAAAAATAATGGAAGAGAGAGAAGAAAAAAGCTTTATTGTGAGTTATAAGGTTTGAAAACTAAATTGCTCACTTTCATTGTTTCAAAAAATTCTCTTTCCCAAGGGTTACATTAACCGCAAAAATAGTCGGGAAGCTATGCTCATGTAAAAAAGAAGAGGTTTTAATTGTATCTTTCTCTCCCTTTCTTCTATGACTCTTAATTTTCTCAGTGGTTTCTAAGAGATGAGAACCATGTCCTGTGGAGAGCGGGAGCCATTTGGTCTGATGCAATTAATGATATTTGTGAAAGTGTGAGGTGAACATTGCTCACAAAGCTGCATTACAACGAGGTGTCTGGGGAAACGGCGCTCCTGTGGAGCCTCCTGAACCCAACTAATGTGAGTTTTGTTTGGGTTAAATGTTCTGTCCTCTGAATGTAATCCTGAGGCTGTTGGGAACATCTCTTCTCTTGGCCTCATGCCATGGCAGAGAGCACTTCACTTTTACCCTTTATTTAAAGCTTTTATATCGTCGTTTGCATATGGTTAGTGACAAAACTACAGCCCTTAGATTTTACAAGTAACACAGTTTTCATCAGTATTGCATTAATTTTTCATTGAAACACATGTTTCTTAAATCATAACTGCCAAGAGCATTGATTTCAAATATAAAAACATTATTAAATAATAAAATGAATAAGTGCTTTTAGATTTTTGCCACGCAAGGAAATGATGAGTTCATTGCAGCAAACACATTTAGGTTACACTATACTCGATCTTTAGGAGGACTGCTTGGCCTTAGTTTCTTGTCTATAATTCCTGAGCACTAAGTTCTGAGTTCCTGGCAGAAGGCAATGGATATAGACTTTGTACTCACATTGTAAAGGTAGGACAGGACTGCAGAGACCATTTTGGACTGTGTGACTTGGCAGTCACCATGTTGGCCGTGTGAAACTTACCTGGGGGCCGCCATCTTAAAATCACAAAGACCAACCCATAAACTTGGACGATGAAGGGGGGATAGCAGGAATCAAGGACTTGATTCCCTGATAAGACCAGTAGGGAATGTGATAGCCAGACTCAGAGGCGGGAGGAGGATAGAGGAGAAGGTCGTGGTTTGTCATGCTTAGACCAGACACAACCACCGAAACCCCCTTTAGCTGTTTATGACATTTACTCAGCCCTCCCTTGCCTGAGGACATCCTGCTGCCAGAACATGGCACGGCCAGATACCGGGTCAACCAGACCCACCAGCCTGGGAACAAAAGTTGAAATCTCCCACTTCCCTGTACTGTAACTGACCTTATGCTATCTTTCTTTGTGTGAAACTGGCCAATCGCAAATTGCCAAATCTCCCTGCATTGGAGATAAAAAGTACTTGCTACCGAGGTTCTGGGCTCGTGTTGCTCACTGCTGTGACAGTTGAGATGTGGGCCCGGGTTCGAGTTTGTTATTAAAGGCTTCTTAAAATTTAGATCTGGCTCCTTGGTGGTTGTCACTCACGGGTGGTCCATAACAACATATGAGAAAAAATGCATCTGGACACACTTTAGGACATGTAGGACATAATGGGACATTAAAGGATAATATGAATGGTATGTTATAAAGTAAGTGCTAATACTCTCCAGGTTAATACAGCTTTGCCCATATTGTATGTAACTCCTTGTTCAGGTTTAATAAATAATATAGAAATGACACTGGAGTGAAAGCAAAATATGCTATTTTACAGTGGAGAGTGATCTTCCCATCTCAGTGCTGCCTTTTTCTGCAGATGATTACGGTTTTTGTCATCAGTAAATTTGACTAGAGATCTTACAGAATATTATCTATTTATGGTCATGCAGATGAGGCCAGTACTCTAATATCGAACAAGAGGATGGAATATATAGATTATAGAAAGGATCTTATGTCAATCTAAGGGCCTGTTTTCATGTTTTCTGTATATTTATATAATGCAGATCTTCTTAGAAGGCTTGGATCTATTTTATTTTGAATATGTATGTAACAGCCCCCTTACTTCAGCTCCATTTTGAAGGCCATTGGTCCAAGAAAACTATAAGTACAAGGGGCATTGTAATAGGTATAGTCAGGTATATTCACAACAACAACAGCAATGTGTTATGAGCATCTTTATGTAAAATAAGATCTACATCGTCTTCTAAGTTTATATTCCACAAAGTTGAATTTTGAAAAGCTAAGACAGAAGTTGGTAGCTTTTCACCAAAGTATTTTCTCTTATTTATGGGTACACAACTTCAGTATATTTTCATGTGACTGAGTCCTAGTTCAGGTATGCCCCTGCTCAAGGTTGGAACATATAAATTTCTCCAGAATCCTCCAGTTCTTTCCACATTTGTCAGTTGATAATGCAGAACTCCAAAGCCCTATAAGAGGTTAGAGGTATAAGAGAGAAGGAGGCCAAGTTCATTAGTTACCATATTGAGAAATCTAATCACTGACCACAAATGTCTGCATCTGAATGTTGACCTTTAGAAAAAAAATTAATCTGTAATCTATTTTAATTTTGAGGGCCCTTAGTTAAAACAGCTAGTGTTACCCAAGCTGTTCCAGAAGACCAGTAAATAACACTTCATTTTCCCTTATTCAAATTCAGAATGAACTGAGACAGAAGCATAGGAGCAAAACAGAAGGTGCTACAATACTCCTATTTTATGGGTAAAGATATTTCAAGGAATTGCAGAGTTGATCTCATGAGCTTCTGGAGACATGGGAGCAAATGACCCTAACTCTAGTTCTGAAGTTCTGTTCCAGTTCTAAGCACACATATAAACTCCAAGGAGAATTACATAGTCTGCAGTGGCTGAGGGTGATTAATGCTGCCTGTTGTTATGCCTAAATGAACTGACCTATGCTGTACCCTTTAGTCAAATTGCATGCTGCATAATAATGATAAATGAAGTACACCAGGACTAGGCTAGCTAGTCCCTGGCATATGCCCAGGCAAATCTTTAAAAAATAAATAAATAAAATAAAAAAGAATGGCTCAAACTGTGAATGTCAAAGTACACTTGGATTAGGGTGTGGAGCTATCTGAGGTGACTTTCAATTCCTCAGAAGTTGACATCTGTAGTTGGGTTCTAAGAAGGACACTGGTAGGCAACCCCATGATACATCGCTTTGTCATGAAGTTGAATATACTTCCTGTATTCTGTAAGTGTTAATAATTTCGTTCTATTTGATGTTCCCAGGTGATGTCAGTGTCTGGACTTTCCATAAATTCAAGGTTACTATTGACATTGACACTGGTAATTACAGAGGACACACATAGGCAAGTTGTCTGCAGTGCGAAAGAGAAAGAAACTTAAAGTCCTTTTGCAAACCACTTACTAAGTCTGGTTTTGTTTGATTTGGTTTTCAGTGAGTCCCTGAAATGCTGTGATAATTAGAGTGGTGAATTGAAAGTTTCTGTTATTTGTTAAAGTCATCCAAGCGAAATAATTTTGCCTAACACTGATCTAAGAAATGTGGATGGTGAATAATAAAATGATGAAATAATTGCTGCTTTGCAGTATCTCAGAAGCATGGAAAGAGGATCATATGCTTTTAGGTACAGAGCTGAATAATTTTATTCTCCATTTTGTTTACATGTGTATTATCCACCTTTAAATGCCATTCTACATTTTTTAGCTGTTTCTTCTTAAATAATATATGTCTATCATTCTCACAAGCTATTTAGATTTTTTTTTTTAGTTTCAATGGAAGGTGGTTGACACTAGATTCAAAATATCTTTGCTATGTCAATTGTCTATTTTTTTCCTTGAAAGGAAAGAGTAAGATTAGCACACACATGCACACACAGGTGCATGCATCCCCCCCCCCACACACACACAAACATTCAGAGCTTTAAATCAAACACTAATATTATAAGAAAATTACTAGGATTTGCCATCACATAAACCTCTGCAACCACATTTTCTACAGAGCTCTCAGATTTGTATACACTGTTTAATCTATTAAAAATAGAATAAAAGCAAATACAATAGAACAAAAATAAGATAGTCACAGATAACATAAAAAAAAAACCCCAGCAATTTAAACTGTCCTACAATATCAAGCTTTTTTCAGAGTCTATTTTTGGTTCTTCAGCTTATCTTTCAAATCTGGTTCAGTTTATGTATACATATGTAAACAGCTAGAATTAATTCTCCCAAACTATGTGCACCCACTCCTCTAATGTTCCTTATGTAAATATATCTGCTATCTTTATTCCTAGTAAACTGCATTCAAATTACAACACAAGCAGAGATCATAACTCTCTTGTTTATCGTCAGTGATTTTCACCAGTCACATGTATACACCCACCTCTAATAGATTCCTGCTTCTCTTACATTTTGATATACAAAAGTGTCAAAACAACTTTGTACATCATTACAAGTTGTTTCAGTTTCTGCAAGCTGGCTGTTGGAAGACTATTATTTCTCTAAATTGTCTCTTTACCTCCATCTTGCTTTTTATTGCTTTACTAGAGGCCCAGTGCATGAAAACTGTGCAAGGGGCTCAGCCCTCTCGGGCCCGGCTTCCTCAGGAAGGTCATCAGGAAGGTTGTTCGGCTGTCTGGCCTAATTGGCATATTATAATTTTATTATTATAGATTTTTAAAAAACAGCTTTATTTTATTTTTTTTCTAACCAATTGACAAGACAAAAAAGAAAATAAAGAGAAAGAGATAAAAATTAATCTCACTGTATTCAAGAGTTCTTACGACACAAATTCTTTGTTGTTACTTTATTTTTAGTGTTGATACTGTTATAGATGTTCCCTATTATCCCCCATTGTCTACCTCCGCCCAGACCCTGCTCTCCCTGCTCCTCCTCCCCCAGCCATCACCACACTGTTGTGTGTATCCAAAGGCTATGCATCCATGTTCTTTGGCCAATCTCTTCACCTTCATTCAAGCAGCCTTCACCCATCTGACAACTGTCATTCTGTTCCACATATCCATGTCTCTGGTTCTATTTTGTTCATCAATTTATTTCATTCATTACATTGCACTTATAAGTGAGATCATATGATATTTGTCTTTCTCTGACTAGCTTATTTCACTTAGCTTAATAATCATCAGGTCTATCCATACTGTCACAAAATGTGAGTTCCTTCTTTTTTACAACCATGTAGTATCCTACTGTGTAAATGCACCTCGGCTTTTTTATCCACACATCTATTTCTAGGCACTTGGGCTCTTTCCACATCTTCGCTATTGGAAGCAATGCTGCTGTAAACATAGGGCTGCATATGTTCTTTCTCATTTGGTGTTTCAGGATTCTTAGAATACATTCTCAGAGAAGTGGGATTGCTGGATCAAAAGAAAGTCCCTTTTTTTTTTGTGAGGAAATTCCATACTGTTTTCCACAGTGGCTGCACCAGTTTGCATTTTCACCAGCAGTGCACCAGAATTCCCTTTTCTCCCCATCTTCTCCAGCACTTGTTGTTTGTTAATTTATTTCTGGTAGACATTCTGGCAAGTACGAGGTGATATCTCATTGTAGTTTTAATTTGCATCTCTCTGATGATTAATGACACTGAGCATTTTTCATATGTCTTTTGGCCATATATGTCCTCTTTGGAGAAGTGTTGATTCAGGTTTTTTGCCAATTTTTTTAATTGAATGGTTTGTCTTCATAGATAAATAAGACTCTTTTGTGTAATAAAAGTATGGAACCAAAGTTTATCATATTTATTTTTAAAGAAAAAGAAGAAATATAAATATGATAAACTTTGGTTCCATACTTTTATTACATAAAAGAGTCTTATTTATGTAAACCAAATCACACTGAGAAGGATGATACATTCACTCTTCATTATTTCTTCTGCACTTTATACAGGAAATATGTAAAGAACATATCTCTCCGGAGGCATTATATCCATGCTTTTTACAGATTAAGAATACTCAATATGCTCCCAAAATTCTGCACACCAAAGCATATTTCATTGAATAATTTACATAAATTCAGCTAATTTCTTTCAACTTAATGTGATTGTAGATATAAAAATTGCATATTTAAATTTTGTAGTAATGTGTTTTCTGGTGTACAGTTCTAATGTCTAATGGGTTTTATTCTGTTTCAATTTATTTGTTTTATGGGTTGCTAGGATGTACTTATAGAAGGTACTCTCAGGCATAAAATTAAATTATAAGCAGGCTGACACATAACTATTTTTTAAATAATAAAATAAACTTTATGCATTTTAGGTAATTGTATTATTTTTCTCTTTCACTCACCAGCCTAGAGAACCCATAGAACATTCATTGTTGTGCATGGAAAGTCAGTAAAGGGAAGTTTAGCCATTCTTTCTGTCTCATGCAGATTATAAGCTTTTTAATTGGTCTCCCCCCTTAAATTGTTCTTCTTTCCATCTATTCTGAACAAGGTAGCTAGAGTGATCCTTTACAAACACATCTGATCACATCAACTCCCTGCTTAAAAGACTGTAATCACCTTCAATAGTCATGAGCACATCATTTTGAACAGATTATATAATAAAACTATCTTCTGACTCTTGCATACCCCCAGGGTAAAGTCCAAACTCAAATCTAACTTCACTTTCAGTGTTCAGTGACTGACCCAGCTTCATTACTGGGCATCACCTATTGTCACTGAAATGACAAGAGGCCTCTTCCATAATATTTTATAGAAGACAAAAAGAGATGAGATGATTGCTTCAGCATTTAAATGTCTCAGTTCAGAAACGACACATTTCTCTTAGGCTCATATGTCATTGCCCAGAACAAGTTCCATGACTCTGCCCACCTGCCAAGAAGTGGGAGGCTGAAGTGCAGTCTCCATGCTCCTTAAAGAGGAAATAACCAAATACCAGGGGGCACCAGTATTACATGACACTGTGCCAGACACATAACAGGAGCTTCATAAATACTTAATGAGTAATAATCAGGATCCACCTGACTGCAAGAGACAGACACAAAGCAGTTTGGCAAACACGGATAATTAATTAGCTCTGTGCAAAATCTCAAGAAAGGCAAGGGTACCGCTTGGCTTTGTATTTCATAAAAACATGCGTGCGCCTTCTGTTTTCAGGTGTTCTTTCTTCTGATTTCCCATCTCTACTCTCCCCCAGATCTCAGCCTTCTCTCTCAGACTGGCCTCTGAGGTACAATTGTCGCCCGTTCCATGTTTCACAGTCCCCTATTACCCTAATTGAGTTTTGCTCTCTCTTTGTTCCAAGTACAAATGTATTACTGAAATTCCAGCTTAGTCTCCTGGACCTACCTAATAAGTCTGCGGGAGTTGGAACAATGTTCTAAATAGAGCTTGAATGAAGGATGGATATTTGGACCAACTGCTATATCCTGAAAGCAGAGATCAAGCACTATGTGATCTGCCTAAGCTTTTAGTAACTATTACTCTGGAGCAGTTTCAATAGAAGGTTGACTGTACTGGTAGGCAATGGGTATCCTATTACAAAAAAAGATCACTGACCCACAAAATAAGCAGCATTTGGCCCTAAATGGTAAGAATTTGGTAGGTAGATGACAGATTCCCTAATTTTTGCTCTCCAGCTGCAACTGGGTACTCACCACAAAAATAAACAAACAAACAAACAAATAAAAAGTATGTGCCCTAATCAATCCTATGGGATACCCCATTTCTATTGCCCATGTCCAGATTCCCAGTGAATCTCCCAGCAGGGCATACAAGAAGCTTTCTGTGTTAGCCACCTAAAATCTCTCCCACTCCTCTGCCTGACATTTTGTCTCTGCCAAATACAAGTAATGGTGGTTGTCTCCCTTGCCATTTCCAGTTCTAGTAAATATCTTTTGCTTGGTCTCATTTGGGAGGATTTTGTTTATTTTCACAACTACTAAGAAGACTAAATAATCACCCTTTTTTATCTAAATAATTACCCTTTTAGATCATGTTACCAAACACCCCTTTGTCCTAAAACTTTGTGATTGTTAGTAAATTAGTAGAGCTTCTGCCTTACTTGTGTATTTTCCTTTAAAAAAATTGTGCTAGCTTATAGGTTTCTTATATTGTAGAAATATTGTTATTTTTCTTTTCAAGGTAACACAGTACTAGTATATCTAAATCCATCCTATTACTACTTATGAGGTTCTTCTGCAGTCCACATGCCATACCATCAGGAAAGATGCATTAATCTTGACCTGATTTATTTTTCTCCCTCTAGGATGAAGTAAAACCACATATTTATCTGGTAATGATTCAAACTCTAATCTTGTTCAGAGCTGACTTAAATGGCGTACCTTTAATTAATCCTGAACTCATATTATCTGTTGACAGTTTCTACCTTAGGAAAGAGAAAAGTTAACCTTGTTTTAGATATGCTAGTACTTCTTAACATTCAATATTCCTGGATAGCTGAATTAATTCTTGTAATTTGAAGTGGAACCTAGCCTGAGGCAGAAAGAAAGAGAGAGAGAGAGAGAGAGAGAGAGAGAGAGAGAGAGAGAGAGAGAGAGAGAGAGGAATTTATAGAGATAGCATTAAGATAGTATTAGTGTGTATTGTATTAAGAGTTGTTGGTATTAAAGTGTAGGCTCTTAACTCAATTTTCCATTTTATAGTTGTAGGTAAGGACATTAAAAAGAAAGTTAAAAAATCCATAATCTTTTAACTCTTTAAGAATTTTATACATTATGTTAAAGCATTCAAATAGAAACAATGTCTCATCACTTGTCAAAGTCTTTTCCTTTATGCAGAGTTAATTACCAGAAAGATTAATAACAATTAAAATGGTCTACTTATAAATAACTAGAGGCCTGGTGCATGAAATTCATGCATGGGTAAGGTCCCTAGGCCTCACCGGCAATCAGGGCAGTGCCAATCAGGGCCAGAAGAGGAGGTGACAGTTGCTGGACTGAGCGCAGGAGGAACAGACACTGGATGCCAATGCCACCACCATGCAGTTCCCCACCTCCCCCTTCCTCTTTCCCTGGCACGGTGCTGCCACTGCAGCAGGGAGGCAGTGGGACAATCAGGGTCTGCTGGCCAGGGGGAGAGACAGGGTGCGGGAGGCTGACCACCAGCCCCAAAGAGGGAGCCAGCCCTCAGCCATTTTGGGTAAGGGATTATGTCTGTCTCCACCCACACTGGTTCCCCATCCCAGCTCAGGTCCTGGCCCTGTTTGGGCAATTGGAATCTGCCAGCCAGGGGGTTGGGGGTTGGAACCATGGAAGGTTGGCTGACCAGAGTAGGTTGGCTGTGGGAGTGTACTCACCACCAGGGAGAAGCTGCTCTGTTGAGCATCTGCTCCCTGGTGGTCAGTGTACTTCATAGTAACTGGTCATTTCTGTCATTCTGGTCATTTCAGTCATTTGACCATAAGGGATATATATATTTCACAGTATTCTAAAAATATTTGTGTTAAGATTTATATGAAGTTCAGTGATAGCCAATAGATGATACCTAAATTCATACAGAGAGCTTTAGTAACACCCTACATGACTATGGCTATACTAATAAAGATGACTGAGAATCAATGTTATATCAGTGAGGGAGTTTATGTGGAGAGGCAAAGGGTGCTTTATCTGCAACCTCTATATCCTCCATATCCTATCTAATAAAAAAGTAATATGCAAATTGACCATCACTCCAAGACACAAGAGGGCTGCCCCCATGTGGTCAAAGATCCTGCCCCCATGTGGACACAGGATGGCCACCACAAGATGGCCAGCATGGGAGGGCAGTTGGGAGGGACCAGGTTTGCAAAGGAAGGCAGTTGGGGGTGAGAGAGCAGTTAGGGGTGACCAGGCCAGCAGAGGAGGGAAGTTGGGGGTGACTGGACCTTCAGGGAAGGGCAGTTGGGAAGGACTAGACCTGCAAGGAAGGGCAGTTGGGGGGGATTAGGCCTGCAGGGGAGGACAGTTTGGGGTGACCAGTCCTGTAGGAGAGGGCAGTTAGGGGCAAACAGGCTGAAAGGGGAGCAGTTAGGCATCAATAAGGCTGGCAGGGGAGTGGTTAGGGGGTGATCAGGCTGGTAGGCAGAAACAGTTAGGGGCAATCAGGAAGGCAGGCAGGCAATCAGTTGGGAGCCAGCAGTCCTGGATTGTGAGAGAAATGTCCAACTGCCCATTTAGAGGGGATCAGGCCTAAACGGGCAATCTGACATCCCTCAAGGGATCCTAGATTGGAGAGGGTGCAGGCTGGGCTGAGGGACACTCCCTTTCCCCATGCACGAATTCTGTGCACCAGGCTTCTAATCTTCTATAATTTTGTAAGAATTGGGCAAACCTTTAAATCAATATGACCTTTTAAACACTTACAAATAGACATTATACAAAGACCTTAAGGGAAATGATCTGTATATATTGGTGAAAAACCCCAAAAGCCTAAATTCAGGATCAAAATTCTAAAGAACTGATATGTAGTCTTATTCAATTTCTTAACAGTTTTAATAGGAGAAACTTTTATAAACAGGCAAAGTAGTTGCTTCAGCTGATGGCAGGCCAAAAAGAATCCACACCCCTCCCAGTACAGGCTCTCTTTCTAAAGGGGGTTAATAGCAAAACCAGATGTTAATAGCTTGGTAGTTATGTGGCCTTCCCAAGAGACCAATATACTCCTAAGTTAAAAGAATACACCAGGAAGATATTAAACTCTATATATGAATTAATCTCCTTCTTGGGGGTATGACATCCATCTCTGAGTGCCATTCCAGTTTCAGGGTAATCAGCCAAATGTGAGGTTTCAGCTAGTTCAACAGTCACAGAGAGCTCAACATCTCCCAGATGCCTTTGCTGATGGAGCCATATTGTATCTCTAAAGTGGGTTTTCCTACAGTATATATCTCTGGATTTTTGTGAATATTCTTGGTGGAACTAAGGCTATGCATACGATTTTATTAATGCATTCATCTACCTTGGCTATTCCTTCAACATTATCAAGTGATGGAAAGACTCATTTCACAATCAAATCCCTTCAGCATTTTTTCACGGTTGTCTTCTCTGAAGTGTGTTTGCTCTTATGGTCTGCGAAATATAGGAAGTGTGAAAAAATTAAATTATCTGTTGAAACAAAAATTATCTGACATTTCAGAAGTCCTCCATCTTCCTGGTCTATAATGTTTCTCTTATGTGCTCCCCCACCGCGCCCCCATAGGCTTTGTTTCCTATATGAAGTTTCTATTGGATGATCTGTGAGATTGAGGAAATAAAAGAGCTAGGTAGGTAGTCAGGGATGGTGCCATGGGGGAGGAAGTAGAACCATGGAATCCAGCTGGCAGGAGTTTACTAAGGCAACTCAACTGGGGAAAGAAGGGCATGAGCGGGAGACTTGGGCTTTAAAATGTATAGATGTTGCTAAGACAGGCAGTTTGCAGATAACCACTCACAAGACAGTGAGTGAGGCGTATAACCAATCCCAAGGATGTTACTAAGGCAGAATTATTTGAAAGAACCAATCAAAAGCCAGCAAAGCATGTATTTACCCCTGAATTTTACTTTGGTGCATTGCCTCTGTGTTGAAATCTCTAGGACACAAAACAAATGGGTCAATTCAAAACATCCATCTCCATTTTTAAATGGTAAATGACTAATGAATAGCTATCAAAATCCTTGTACAAAAGACTTTTTAGGTATTTATACTAAATTTTTTGAAAAGCCTAAAGAAATATTGAATTGATTTGTTAGTAGACAAGTGATTATAAGTCAGCTTTTAAGGTAAAACACTCTGAAACATTTGTCATAATTCTTTGAAGAGCTGAGTGGCATTGTTATAAGAAAACCCCTTCTACTTCCATCTACTTATTTCTGGGAATAAAATTTCTCAGCGCTTAAACCTGTAAAACTAAATGTATAAGAATAGGAATGTTGCTGACCTTGTCACATTCTAGCAATAAACAAGACTCATTTCAAGATGCAAGAATTTACAGGGTAAAGATTATTACTAGTAAGAGATAAGCTTCCCCCAGAATGCTTTTGCAAAGAATGTACTTCTAACTCATCCACATGTTTATGTTTTGGTTCAGCTTCTAACATAATAATTTCATTAATAATTCAAAACAAACAAATAAAACTATTAAACTGTATGGAAAAATGAAATTTAAAATCATGTGTTTCTTCATATAATCAATGCATGGATTTGGAGCACTAAAACAATAAATCTAACTGGTAAACATTATATAGGGAAAGTTCAATGCCATGAATTGTGGTGCTGTTTGCTTTGGAATGGCCCATGGCACTGAAGCAGGAATTTGGGGGGAACATAGGCAGGCTTAGGGATTTTTTAGAACTGGGGTCCATGGGAAAAAAACACAGGGCCACAGACTGGCAGAAGGTACATTTCCATAACACAAGGAAGCCAGGTGTAGTTACAGCTCCTTAAGACAAGAAAGCTGCAACAGGTACATTTCCATAGAATGAGGGAGCTGGGAACAGCAAAAAGTCTATATTTACAAAATAAAAAGAAGGAAGCCCTTCATTCAGATGGAGAGAAAAAAGTCCAGAGAGGAATATCTAGCAATCAGAGGGGCTAGCGGGCACCAGGCTCTGTAGTCTTTATAAGCCATAGGGAAAGGACCCCAGTGGGAGCCTTTTCCCCCTCCCCATGTGGGAGTCATTTCTGTGGGACTCTTTCCCTTCCCTGTACTTGTTCTTTTTTTATCCATTCTTTAAAAAAAAAAAAAAACACATATATTTGTATTGATTTTTTACAGAGAGGACAGATGGAGGATAGAGAATTAGAAACATCAATGAGAGAAGCATAGATCAGCTGCCTCCTGCACACTGCCCACTGGGGAAGTGCCAGCAACCAAGGTACATGCCCTTGACTGGAATTGAACCTGGAACCCTTCAGTCCCCAGGCTGACGCTCTATACAGTGAGCCAAACCAGCTAGGGCTGTACTTGGTCTTCAATAAATCTCTACCTTTGCTCTACCACTTTCTGCCCGTGGATTCACTCTTAGATTCCAGTGGACAAAAAATCCAGGTTCTAGTCCAAAAATTTGGTATCAGCAGCTTGAGGAGTGGCAATCTCAGGAATGATGACAATACACAGAAAAGAGTCTCCTCCTCCATTTCTCTAAATTACAAAATGTTGCTGGTTTTGAAGCAGGGATTTTTAGGGGGAACATAGGCAGGGTTAGGGTTTTTTTTAGAATTGTGGTCCATGGGAAAAATGTAGGGCTGCAAACTAGGAGAAGGTACATTTCCATTACACAAGGAAGCCAGGTGCATTTAAGTCTCTATTAGACAAGGAAGCTGCAACAGTTACATTTACATAAGACAAGGAAACTGAAGTAGCCAGAAAAGGTCTAAATTTACAAAACAAAAAGAAGGAAACCATTCAGGAGGAAAGAAGAAAGCCCAAGGGCACCTTTGAGCCCCGGAGTTAATATAGCAACCAACTCAAAGGAGAATATTGACCAATCAGAGGGGATATCAAGGCACCAGGATCTGCAGCCTATATATATAAGCCTTATTGGAAGAGGAGCCCCATGGGACCCTTGTCCCCCTCCCCATGTGGGAGTCCATTTTGTGGGACACTTCTCCCTTTCCACAAGGAAGTCTGCACTTGTTCTTCAATAAATCTCCATCTTGCTATACCACTTTACTGTTCATGGATTCATTCCGGCAAACAAAGAATCCCGGTTCCAGTCCAAAAATTTGGTATCAGTTTTTATAATATCAAAGAAAGGGCAAGGGGTTTGTCTTTAAAATATATATATTTTTTCCCCAAAGTAATTAGGCAGGGACAGCACCACATTTAATTTTACTTAGGAAAGTTAACAAACACAACATTTTTCTACTTGAGAAGTATTTTCTCCTAAAGGTTCCAGAAGGAACTCAGCCATGTAGACACTGTTTTTGACTCAATAAGACCTATTTTAGACTTCTGACCTTCAAAACTGGAAGGTAGTGTATCTGTGTTGTTTGATGTCATTAGTTTTTATGGTAATATTTTAAAACATTAATAAAAAAAAACAAATTTTGGTGTGTTTAATGTTTTCTTTCCTGTTATAAACTTTGGAAAAAATTAAATTCCACTCTATTGATTATGATATTATCTCTCTCATCAAAATACTGCTAACATCAGTTCTCAATAGCAAGAAATTGGTGTATGTGACTGTAAGGGCTGCTTAGGCAAGCCTGAAATTTGCAGGGTAGGCAGATATTGGGGAAAGTCAGACTACAACTCTTAAGCATAGGCTGAAGCTGTTGCCCAGAAGCAATATCTCTTAATCAGGGAAACTTTATACCTGCTTTTAAGGCTTTTCAACTGGTTGAAACAGGATGATCTGGGCTATCCACCATGGTCTTCATTAATCAATGATTATGTATTTTAATCATATTCACAAAATATGTTCAGAGAAATACCTATCAGTGTTTGGTTGAACAACTGGGAAATTCAACCTAGTTGTAATAATAATTCAAAGGGAATAATACATTGGGTAAAGTCAATATCCTATGTAATAAAGTGGTAATATGCAAATTGATCATCACACTCTCACAAATGGCTGCCTATGACCAGGCCAATGGGGTGGGAGGTGGGTAGTTGGAGGCAATTAGGCTGGCAGGGGCAGGGGATTAGGGACAATGATCAGGCTAGCACACAGAGGCAGTAAGAGGCAATCAGGCAGTAAGAGGGGGAGTTAGGGGCAACCAGACAGGCAGGCAGGTGAGTACTTAGAAGCTAGTGGTCCAGGACCGAAATACATAAATTTTGTGCATTGGGCCTCTAGTTTTAAATATAAGGGGTAAAGTAGATAAAAACAAATTGAAATGAAGATAGAGGGGGATATATCTAGCTATTAGATAAAACAACTGATAGTGTTTTCATCTTAGCTGTGTGATCCATTATGTATGAGCTATGCCCAGGGAAGGACAGAATTCTACAACTCCAATGCCATTATATAGAAAGACAAGTGGGTATAAGAACTTATGGTGTCAAAAAGGCTAAGATTCATCATTTATGAACTTGAATTTTTGCTTTTATAATAACTTCATTGAGAGAAGCCAGAGGCGGAGGCTGACACGTAACTTCTGAAAACATCAAAATCTGAGCACTTCTTTTCTATCTGAGTAACCCATAAATCCTTCCTGAGAAACTGCTCTGAGTGTACTCAGGTGACCCTTAATTTAGAGAAAGATGAAACCTTATGACCTGAAGGAGAGAAGTCATAACAATCATAAATTAGTAAACTTCATAAAGACTGCTTAAAGTAATACTGAAAAACTTCATTTGAAGATCACAAAGTTGGTACAGAAGAACTCTTATAAACTACATAAAAGTGTTATCATTTCTTTCCTAAGGATTAAAATAATGAAGTTCTATTCAATCACCGCTATGCCTGGGAAAGAGAAAAAAAGAAGAACGTTCTGTTGCCTGAGACATAAACATTTAGCAGAGTAACCTTTAGAGTCTTGAGTCAATTGTTGAATTTGGAAATAAGTTGATAAAGTAAAAAGTCATCCAAAATTATTTGACATTGTGGAATTTGTGTCTTCAGGAATGTATGTGTTAATTGTGTAGAAAAAGACTATTATTATTATTTGGATTAAGATAGAATAGAGTTTGAATTCTAACTCTGTTGTATTTTTTATCTACGACTAAGCCTCTCTGAACTAATATTTTTAACTTTGTCATAATGGTAATAATTCCTTCCCAAGTGTTTAATTAATTTAAGATTGATTTTAAGTATAATCAATTACTTAGATTATAAAATAAAATTTACTTACCCAAAATGAAGAGTTGCATATATGGTTTAAACTGGTTTAATACATTGTCATATTTGAACCATTTTAGTTTAAATATTTAGGAATTCTCTTAATAATTTTGACAGGTTATTTGATAAACTGAATTTTTATCCTTTAGTTGAAATGACTTTATTTTATGCTCTTCCAATAATAGTCAGTATTCATGATAGTGTCTCTAGCAGAAAACATCATCTTCAAGCTCTTAACAATAGTCCTGGGGTGGAAATAGCGGTGGAGGAGGATCAGAGAAGGGGATCAGCTGATTAGGACACTTGCAAATGTTTTTACATTTTAACCATTAAGAACTTGCTAACATGCTAATTATCCCCCTCCCTGCATTCATTTTTAAACTGTTCCAAAATAAAACCCTTCAAATAAGCAAGTTACCACATCCAATAAACTAGTTTAGATCCTACAAGAGAAAGTGGCATTCAAACAGTGGGCCCAGCAAGTTAGTAAGAATCTCATGCCAGCTAATTCAACCTTTCATCTGAAGATTAAACACTACCAGTGCTTTGCACCGCACCTGTGGCAGATGGTCAGTGGAGGAGAAATTGTCCCAGTCAGCTCATTGCCATCTTTAAATCCCCACATACAAGTCACAGATGGCTGTGGGAGTGTCACTCTGTGCAGCAAGGACTCTAAAAAACAGACCTCAGTCCACCTGAGACACACTATTAAAGATCAGTGTACCTTGTTTCTAAATGAGCCAAAATTGAAACTGTGCTTTGGGATAAGAACACTGAAAAAAGGAACCATGTCAATGCTAAAACTGTATTCAGAACAAGGAGTTACATGCACATGGTACATTTAAATATCTACTCCAACATGTATAATTATTATGTGGGCTGTAAAAAAAACAACAAACCCTCTCATTTCTTCAATATCTTCTGGTTCTCTTTGAATCCAATAATAAGGAATCTTACAGATAAAAAAGGAAATAAATCTTTTATCACACTACCCATCTTCAAACTCCTGTATTATTTATTAATTAGAGGTGATACAAGGTAGAACCGTGCTATAAGCATGTTTTATTTGATCAGTTATTAGTTACTAGAATTGGCTACCAACATTTAAAATTCATGTGATCTCCATCTACAAATTCATTTTGCTTTCTTATTTTGAAAGAAGTAAACATCATTCTATTAACCAGCTGAGTTGGCTGGCCTTGACCCCAGTGGAGATGTGTGCCTTCTCTCCTTTGTCACGATGCGAGAACTTTCTATTGGCTTACACCTGGACCGCATCACTCACGTATGTGTCCTGCCTGGTGTCTGCTTCAGTACATCAGAAATAGGGTTTTTTTCCCTTTTAAACTTGAATAAGAATCAAGTCTTTGGAGGACTCTTTGAAGCAAATTGTTCCATCCCACTCCAGCATTTCTGATTCAGTAATGCCTTAGGGCTCAAAAACGTGTATTTCTAAAAAGCTTCCAGGTGATTCTGATAATAATAGCAAGCAAATTACACTTGGAAAGCTATATTTCTCTGGAAGTGAATTTAATCAACTGGTATTTGTAATATGTTCTTTGTTCGATACTATGTTCTGTGGGGCATAGGAGAAGAAAAAGCTTCCTCAAGTACTGTTCCTCCCTTAGTAAATGTATTAATTTCCTAGTGTTGTCATAAAAAATAGAAAAGATAGATAGTGGCTTAAACAAGAAAAAATATTATCTCACAGTTTTAGACTGGAAGGCAAGAACAATATGATGGTAGGTTGGGTTTTTCTGAGGCCTCTGTGCTTGGCATGCAGATGGCAGTTCTCCTGATGCTTGTTCATATGGTCTTCCCTGTGTGAACACTTTGTGGTGTCTTTCTTTTATAAAGGCACCAGTCATTTTGAAATTATATCTACCCCAATAGCCTCATTTCAGCTTAACTCTTTGAAGACCTTATCTCTAAATATGGTTACTGCATTAGACAGGGTTCTCCAGAGAAACAGAATCTATCTATCTATCTATCTATCTATCTATCTATCTATCTATCTATCCATCATCTATCTATCTATCTAATGATTGGCTCAATGATTATGGAGTCTGAGATATCCACCAATCTGATCAATCTGCCCTCTGCAAGCTTGACTGAATAAAGCTGATAATATAATTTCCTTCGAGGCTGAAAGCCCAAGAACCAGGATCATTAACATTCTGACATGTGAGGGCAGGAGAAGAGAGGTATGTCCTAGTTCTAGCAAAGGGCAAATTCATCCTTCCTCTTCCTATTTGTTCTCTTCAGACCCTCACTGGATCAGATGATGCCCACATTTTTAGGGAGAGCCATCTTCTTTACTCAGCCTACTGATTCAAGGGCTAGTCTCTCAGAGCGCACTCAGAAATAATGTTTTACCAGATAATGCTTTGAGCATCACTTAGCCCAGACAAATTGATACACAAAATTAACCAGCACAATTGCATTTTGAGGTACCTAAAGTTGGGACTTCAAAATTAGGAATTTTGGAAAGACACAATTCAGGCCATAACCATGAGGTAAAACTAATTTCAGAAAGTAGAAACTCAAAACTATAAAAACTAACTTTTTATACAAACTTTAGGCTAGCTTAACCACATCCTCTGAGAACTGGGAATTATATCTAGACAGCTGTCTAGTGTTTGACAAACGTTCTCACAAGCTAGCAATTATTATAGTTGAACCCTTTAGATAGATTTCCTCTTAGGGAATCCTTCCTCTCTTTTCTGAGTGTCTGGAACCATTCATACTCACATGGTTTATTAGTGGATTTTAAATTGGCATAGCTGCTCTTAATTGGAGAGTTGTCTAAAATTCCATTAAGGCAGATAAATATGAACTAAAAATAAGGATAAAGTCCAATATCCATGTGTTTCTACCATTAATTTTTGGTGACTATTTTTAAATACTTAAAACATTTCATAATGCATTTCTCTCACACCCCTCTATATTTGGACAATTATTCAATTGTTTTTTTTATATAAATTCTTATAAGAGTTTTCAGTCTCAAAATAAAATTAAGAGTGAAATTATTTAGAAAAGATTTTAAAATTATTTTTATTTTTTAGTGTTATACATATGATAAATATATGTGTACCATTTAAGTTGTACTACAAATAGATCACATGAAAACACATATTCATATGTGTTTATTTATTTATTTATTTATTTATTTATTTTTAAATTTTATTTCAGAGGGGAAACAGAAAAGAGAGGCCAAAACATTAATGAGAAGAGTCAATGTTTGGCTGCCTTTTACATGCCCCCTACTGGGGATTGAGCCTGCCACCCTAACCAGAATAGAACCTCTACCTCCTGTCTCATAGGTTGATACTCAACCTCTGAGTCACACTAACTGGGTTCATATGTATTTTTAAAAAAGGAATTTTATAGATTAAATGCCAGAGTCAGTAGATTTATGTAATAACTAGTGGTCCAGTGCACGAAATTCATGCATGTGGGGGGTGGGGGTAGGGGTTGTCTCTCAATCCGGCCTGCATCCTCTCCAATCTGAGATCCCTGTGGGATCGGGCCTAAACTGGCACTTAGACAACCCCCTTGCAGTATGCTCCTAACTGCTCACCTGCCTGACTGCTTGATCACCCCTAACCACTCTGCTTGCTAACCACTCTGCAACTGGTCCCCTCTGCGGGCCTGCTCGGCCCCAACTGGCCCCCACCATCAGCCTGATCACCCTCAACTACCCACCCCTCCTGGCCTGATCACCCCCAACTGCCTTCCCCTCCTGGCCTGATTACCCCTAACAGCATCTGCCTTGGCCCCTCCACCATGGTGATGTGGGACCCCCGTGCGCACACACCCTTCATGATCTGGCACCCGCAACGAAGCATGGCGGTAGCCGGTCTTCCCCCAGGCCTCCCGTGGCCCCACCCTTCACACATGAGCCAGTGATCTGGGACCCCCGCGCTCACACCCTTTGTGAACTCAGACCACAGGCTCCCATGGCAAAGCATGGTGGTGGCTGGTCTTCCTGCCATGCCTCTGCACGGTCTGGGGAACTGGCACCGCAGGCTTGCTGGGACCACCAGCGCAGTGTCTGCTCCCCAGGCCCATAGTGCTCTTTCCCCAGGCCATGCAGAAGCGGCGGGAGAGGCAGGATCACACACTATGTGGTCCCCCCCCCCCCGCTCCTGATTGGCTGGTAGCATAGCCAATCAGGAGCCAAGGTACGTTCATATTTGCATGTTACTCTTTCATTAGATAGGATTACTTTAGGAATTTTTTAAGGAGAAATTGTTGTGAGCTGACTTAAAAATGTAAAACAAAAAGTAAAGAATATATAGATGCCATTTAAAAATACTACAGTATGGTGAAAGCAGGCATGGGCTGAGTGGAGGTAGGCAAAGGGGACACAATGGAGGACATATGTAATAGTGCCAACTATTAAAATAAAAGGAAAAGAAAAGAAAGACTAATGTGTTTAAGTTTATAACTTAAAATATATTCATATCAACATTAAGAAAATAGTGTATCAAAAATAAGATAATATGACTCTGACTGGAGGGAGATTTTCATATACAATTAATATTTTTTTTTTCATTTCTGACACTTCTATTATAAAGGGCAAGTAGTAATATTAAAATATTTCCTCTAATTAATTCCCTTTTAATGTGCACAAATTTTGTGCACCAGGCCACTAGTATTTCTATAAGTAGTATAGGGAAATAAATGTGACAAAATTGATAAGTAATAGAAGCTTTCTTTCTCCCTTTGATATTTGTTTTGTATTTCAATAAATATGTTCTGTGGAAGTTCAGACTTACCAATGGTAGACTTTAGTAATATCCCCGGGAGTTTTTTTGCATTGTTTGCTAGTTTATTGTTTTCCTTTGTAGGTAATGATACAAAACTATTGATAAAGTATCATTCATCTTATGTTTCTCTGAGATACTGCAAGCTTAATCTTTGTAGCATCCTTTTGTTGTTCAATTACCACTTTTGTTTCTTAATCTAAACTTGATGCTCTTTGAAGGTGGAGATGGAGGATGATTAAGAATTTGCTTCAAACAAAAGAACAGTAAGAAAGAAATGGCAGGAATCATCCTAGCTCTTACTGACAACATTATCCCTTTTATTGTTTCCTACATTTGTTTTGGTTTTAAATTCTCTGGGTTCTTGGCCATCGGCTTGGGCCCATAATTCACATATTTTGTTCATGCTTATCAAGTTGTGAGGGAGATTAGGACCTCTGAAGAAATCATACTATCAACCTCAGCTCTCATTTTGAGTCTGGAAACAACTTTATGGAAGATTATTATTATTAAAAAGGGAAATAAAATGATGCATTTTTTATGGTTACTTGAGATTATAAACATTTCTTTAAAAGAAGCTTAAATGAATCACAAAATGTATATGTCAGACAGGGAAATACTGGCTTCTAATTTAATTCCAGTCTAACATAAGTATGTGACTTTGTATTCCAATTAAATACCAACCTAGGGAAGCATATGTGTAAATGTCAAATTGAACGCTTTAGATAATAAATACTAGGTACTTTAAAAATATATAAATTGCTACAAATTAGAGAACTCATGGGTGATCTTAGAAGAAGGCAAAGTAAGAAGGCTATGTATAAAAGATCAGACATGATTATTGCATTCAGTGTCTGACTACCAGATCACACACAAAACCATTTTCTCCACTCCTTCCCCTTCTTTATTTCTGTCTTTGCAAGTTCATGAGATTACTTTTCTCCTACAGTAAAGTGAATACAGCTACATCTGTTTTATGAACTACTTTGTTTTCAATATTTATCACAGAAAAGTTGGCACATAATATGTATTTAATGAATATTTAATAAATGCATTGAAGAAAGAATGAATGCATTAAATGTTTAGCAGGTAGGTTTTATAGCATTTGGTTGTTAATTTGATGTAGTGGTGAGAAAGCATCTTAAAAAAAAGATTATAATCCAAATGAATGGAGCCATTAGAAGAGTTGATGAGAAAAGTTAGGTTGCAATTTGAGATTCTTATTAGAAAACCTTAAGAGATGGGTTTACAGAGGCAAAATGGGGTAGGTTTTTTTTTAAAAAAAAATGTGTGAGAGGTTTCATCAGAATAATCAGCTTTTTATAAGTATTATCCACAAATTATGTACACATAGTATTTATTACCATGGAGTTAAGCAACTTAAATACATTATACCATCTCATTATAATATCAGTTTATGATTGCTTTTATAGGTTTTATATATATATCAAAAGAAGAAAATTAGAGCCGCGAAGGTAAGGCAAGTTCCCCTAGGTCCTGGATCTGAAGAGAGTGGAACTTCCTGAATGCTGAGACTCTCTGACAACAAACCTAGAGCCTTCAGGGGGTTGGATGATAAAATAAGATCGGGCTGAAAGCAGTATTTTATAATATTTAAAAAGTGTCATAACCATTCAGAATTTAAAAAGCACTGTCAAGTTGTCTCATGTGATTCTCATTGGCATTCTACTAGATAAATGGAATTGTGACTAGGAAAAGAACTGATCAGGAATATAACTTTTTATCTGACTTTCCCACCTATCTCCACTGATGGTCCCAAAGAATGCTATATTTTAAGTGAAATGGGACAGTACTGAGATTTGGAGTTCTTCCATTGCCTACTTAGTGATATAAAAATGCACCAACATAAAAGTGTGGGCACTCATTTGATAAGAAAAGTGGTGCCAGAGTGTTAGTAGACAGCAGGCAACGGTAAAACAATAATACTAATAGAGTAGAAAGTATAAGCTTTTTTTATAACACATCAAAATAAAAACACATACATGAAACTCTATATCCTATCTAATAAAAAGGTAATATGAAAATTGACCATCACTCTAACACACAAGATGGCCTCTCCCATGTGGTTAAAGATGGCCATCCAATGTGGACACAAGATGGCCACCACAAGATGGCCAACAGGGAAGGGCAGCAGGGGAGGACAATTGGGAGGGACCAGGCCTGCAGGGAAGGGCAATTAGGGGTGACCAGATCTACAGGGAGGACAGTTGGGAGAGACCAGGCCTGCAGGGGAGGGTAGTTGAGGGGGGGGGGGAACAGGCATAGAGGGGAGAGTATTTGGGGTTACCAGGCCTGTATTAGAGGGCAGTTGGGGGCAGCCAGTCTGGCAGGGAAGGACAATTAGGGGCAACCATGCTGGCAAGGGAGGATAGTTAAGGGTTACCAGGCTGGCAAGGGAGGGCAGTTATTGCAATCAAGCCAGCAGGGGAGCAGTTAGGTATAAATCAGGCTGGCAGACGAGTGGTTAGGGGGTGATCAGTCTGGCAGGCAGAAGTTGTTAGGGGCAATCAGGTAGGCAGGCAAGTGAGTGGTTTGGAGCCAACATTCCTGGATTGTGAGAGGGATGTCTTACTTCCTGTTTAGGCCCAATCCCACCAAGACAGGGCCTCAACAGGGAGTAGGATATCCCAGAAGGGGTTCCAGATTGAAGAGGGTTTAGGCTGGGCTGAGGGACACATTCACCCCCTCCCATGCACAAATTTTGAGCACTGGGCCTCTAATATTCTGTATAAGCAACTAAGGAAATCCCACATGCATTATAGTAAGAGGTACAACCAAGTTATGAATGAATGCAGCGCCATATTAGGACTGATTGTAATACTTGACCAAGGAACACTATAGTAGCTGCCTTCAACTTTGAAGTGTAAATTTAAAAAAATAATCACCTTTTAATTTAAAATGAGCTTTTGCAGAATGTATTTAATTAAATTGCCATGCTTTAAACAGTATGTTGAAGATATTCAGAATACCATGTGTTAGGTGGTTATCACAGTTCTGTTGTTCTTAATTACCCATATGAAGGCCAAATGAATCAGTAGTCAAATGGGGGCAATTATCACATTTACAGAAGAACATGACTCTCTGGATGGAGTTTCTGCAAGCCTCATTTGCTGTTACAAAGTCAGTAGTAGAGAATTCCAATACAAATGAGAATTGGATGATGCAATAAAAGCTAAATACCATCAGGTTGGAGGATGGAGACAATATGGTTGAGAGTCACTTTTTTTTTTTCCAGAAGTTTATTTTGGCAATTTTCTGAATATAAAAAATGTAGAACTGGAGATAAAAATAAAAGCAATTTCATTCCGAAAGGCTTACTTATGGGAACTGAAGCTCCTGGTGCTATAGATTCCACTAAGATATATATCATTTCATTAAGGCACAAGGAAGGCAGGAGGCTCAGAGGAGCTGCCAACTGTACTTGTTGATTTTTTTTCTGGCTATATTGATTATATAGATATTGAGAAGATGTTCTATCCGGAACAGCTGTAGCCCACATGTCCCAAATGTCCAGCAGCATGAACTCTTTGTGGCAATTGTCACATGAGCATGCAGTTAGAAATCAAGGATAAATGTAGGCTTTCCCTTGGAGTAGTTACACTTTGCTAGTAATCAAGAGTAATAACTCTTAGTGTTGTAGTGTACCCCCATCTTGCAAAGGATGCCTCAAAAAGTTGAATTTTTGAGTCATTTATTAAAAGCCTCGTATTAAGCATACAAGGGAGCTATTCAGCGCTCCAAATCTCATAGTCCCAAACAGCTTGCCACATCTGGCTTATATGGGCAGAATATCACAAGTATCAATTACATTTTGGGTCTGGAACAAGGAACCTGTTTCGCAAAAAGCATTTTTATAGAAATTGGGCAAGTTAGATACTTAAGATATCCAAGAATCACTGAATCAACAAAAAACACATTATCTGGGGTCACTTCGGCAATTTAAAATAATTGTGCTGTCCAGATTATGGGATCACTGAGTCAACAGGAATGCACTATCTGTAGCTACTGAGGCAATTTAGGATAATTGAACTGTCCTGGTTCCCAAAAGAATATACTTCAATGACCAGTGAGATCACAATCAATAAGATATTCAAACCAGTATTGGAATAACATATATACATTCAGAAAATCAAAATAACTTTCTCTTGTTTTAGCAAACAAATAAGTACTGAACCCATACAGAAGTTTCTACCTGAGTTGATTGCTACCATACTTAATTAACAGCACTGTTTGGGTAGAGTTATACAGATTAGAAATATAGTTGACTCATGGATGCCTTGGATGACCAAGAAATTCTCATAAGTCAGTATATAAATGTCTAATTATAGGCAATAATAATTATTTTGAGACATGTCCCAGCAGTTATTCAGATTATAAAAGCAAATAAAAAGACCAGATTCAGCTATATGACTCATGCTTCTTTTCCTGTGGAACAGATAAACTTTCCTAAGTAGCCACCAGAAGCAGATGCTATTTGGTGAAACGTAGGTTATTAGAAGACCTCCAATAATAGCCAGATGTCAGTTACTCTCAATGGAATGGATAAAACCCTTTATAAAACTAAGAAAAGAAAGACCAAACTCATACACACATATCAATGCCACCAAGAGAAGAACTAGCAAGAAGAAATTAACACACACACACACATACATATGAATACACATATTATTATAGAATTTATCAGGCGACCGAAAAATATGCAGGATTACCTGGAGATACAAGAAAACCTCATTTATTCTCAGATGTTTTAAAAGGGCAGAGCGGGGCTGCAAAGAGAAATTTAGACAGCCGCCATTTTGGACTGTGTGACTTGGTAGCCACCATGTTGGCTGCATGATGTGTAAACTTAACTGGGGGCCGCCATCTTGCAATCACAAAGACCAACTCCTTCCTTTGAATTAGTCAATCGCAAAATACTGTGTGCTTGAGTTCCAATCAAGAGCAAAGGATAGGACAGGTCACGTGCATTAGGGATTATTTGTGTCCCTAGCCCCAGCCATCACCCAACCAATTGGAATTAGCCAACTCATTGGTTCGTGTCTGGCCCCACCTCCATATAAAATCATCCTGCTCAGGAAATTCTCTCTCTTTTGGTTCCTGCCACCATGGCGGCGGGAACAGAGGGCCACACCCGGGCTTGTAATAAAGATTCTCCGCTATTGCATCGGATTCGGCTCTGGTGGTTTTTGGGGATCATGAAATCTGAGCATAACAGTTTCACATGTACTAGTAGAGTGACTCAGGCAGAAGTTCTCCAAATCTCGAGTAAGCCAATAATGGAGGAAACTGTCTCTTTATACCCCTTGCTTTCTTTGTCCCCCACTTAAGGATCAGACTTATGGACCTTTCCCAGGCTTTGCAAAAAACCCTGTGTGTAGGGATGGGGGTTGTGAGACCACACTTAAAAGCCTGGCCTGGTGCCAGCACTGATAACCCCCTTCAGGGGTTGTGTATTGTTCATGGGTTATGGACTCTGTAAAATGGGAGTATTTAGGTAAGCAGGTCTTGCAAGACCAGATAATTAAGGAAGGGGCAGTTACTAGATTATAGGCTAGCAGGAATGTACATTTGGGATACAGAATCAGGCTGCTAGCACCCCTCCCGCATCTTATTTTCCTTATTAATATGTGCATACATTCTGTTTTGTGCCCATCTCAATGAAACAGGAACTTTAGGGGGATATAGGTAGGCTTAGGGAATTTTTAGAATTGGGATCCAAGGGAAAAAGCGTAGGGCTACAGATTGGAAGAAGGTACATTTCTATAACTCAAGGAAGCCAGGTGCAGGGAGCAGCAACAGTGGCATTTACATAAGAAGAGAGAGCTGGAAGTAGCCAAAAAGGCCTATATTTACAAAATAAAGAAGAAGGAAGAAAGCCCAGAAAGAAAAGCACAGTAAGGGAGGAGGGCGTCACCAGTCCCATGTGGTGTTTGACCTTTGAGTTCAGGAGTCACTAATAATAATCAATTCAAAAGGGAATATTGACCAATCAGAGGGGATATCAGGACACAGGAACTGCATCCTTTATAAACCATGGACATAGGACTCTTTCCCTTTCCCCACATGGGAGTCTGTACTTGTTCATCAATAAATCTCCACCTTTTCTATACTATCCTCTATGGATTCCTTCTTCGACTCCAGCAAACAAGGAATCTGGGTTCCAATCCAAAAATTCCATATCATCAGCCTATAGATAGTGATATGTTGGATAGGAGTGCCTGCACTTTCACCTGGTGCTTATTAATTTTGTTGAGTCCCCATCGACATTCCCCCCACCTAAGCCAATGTTATGGCTGGAACAGCCCTTATGGTTCTTAATGTGGTTAAAACATGCACCTCAGTAACAACCATCTGTGAACTTTGAAAAATCAAGAATTATTACTCACAACTCCTGGAGGGAACACAGCATCCCCAGAGTCACACAGCCAGGTTGCAGAGAGAGAGATGGGGGGAGAGGGGGAGATCCCTAAGATTACCTGGGTTCATTCTTTATTGGCCAAGTTAAAACATGAGTGGTACCTAAAGAATGGAGACAAAAAAGTGGGGGTAATTTAAGGATCAGTTTTCTAGGTTACTCAGGGCTTTCTAAAATGGGAACCCCTTCCTTCTCTGTATATACTTGGTTTCCAAAGGCACAGCACTTTGTTCATCCATTAGTAGAAGCACATTGCACTCCTAATTAAGCCTGCACGTTTCCCCTAGAAAGAAGAAAGTTGATCCTTAAACTTATTGGGTTAGGAGTTGGGTATGGTTCTCCTGCATTGTTCAATTCCAGGGCACCTCTCCCCCGACTTAAAGAGTAATGGGAGGGATCCATTCCTCTGTTCCCCACATCCAAGAACTGAAAATTCTCTGCAAAAAATTCTCTCCATCTTCAACTTCAACTCTTACATTGTTCATGTGGGTGATACACAAATACTGGCCAGACAAATCCACAAAGCCCAGTGCATTCTGAACATCTGACTTATCCCTATAATACGTACACAATTGTTTTCATCTTTGAGGCCATAGTTCAACATTTTTTGTTTGTTTGTTTGTTGGTGTGTGTGTGTGTGTGTGTGTGTGTGTGTTCACCACCCTCAGACAAGTCTTCTCCCTACAGCGTTTTTTGTTAACATCATTTTATATTAAACTAGTTAATACTTTGTTGAACTACTATATACTAGGTGACCAGTGCACAAATTTGTGCACTTTGAAAGGAACTGTGGGCCACAAGGCTCTTGTGGGCACAAGAGTGGGTCTTGGCCCATCCTCTGCATCCCTACCTGGTCCTTTCCACTGTGGCCACTGGTCCCCTGTCTGCCAGGAGCCCCGCTCCCATCATCATAACTCCCACGTGCTGATAGCATTGTCCCTGCTTGGACCCTCTTTCAGCGTGGAGCAAGTGGGGTCAGTGACAGCAGTGGGAGCTGTGGCTGCTGCCCCAATTGCCCCTCAGGAGTAGGGGGAGGTGGAGAAGTCCTGAGGGGCAATCAGGATCAGCAGCTACCACTCACACCCACTTATAGCACCGAGCAAAGAATTTTCAGTAACCACCAGTGGCCTGCCCCAGTGATAGCAACCAGCACCCCCCCACACACCCATATGCCCCCCACACACCCACCTGCTCCACTATCTCACCATGGCCAACACATACCATGTTCCAAGAATGCCTCCTGGTGGTCAATGCACATCAAAGCAACCAGTTGTTTGGTTGTTCCACTGTTTGGTCTATTTGCATATTAGACTTTTATTACATAGTATAAGAGGAATTTTGCTTATCATTTTATATGTATTATATAATTTAATGCCCATAACATCCATATAATGACATAGTTCTTTTGTAGTTGATAAAAACTAAATATTGGAGATTTTATATACCTCACTCAAGGTCAACCACTTTTACATGGCAGAGCCAAGATTGTACCTATTATTAAGGTAATTTTGTACATCAGGAAAATTAAGTTATATAGGAGTATCATTCTGGACTTTTCAGAGAAACAGAACTAATAGGAAATATTTTCAAACTGAAGTATGGTAGCAATAATCTCAGGTAGAAATTGCTGTTTGGGTTCTGTACTTATTTGTTTACTAAACCAATAGAAAGTTATTTTGATTTTTGGAATGTACATATGAATGAATTCTCATTGATGATGGTTTGAATATCTCATTGATTGTGATCTCACTGGTCATTGAAGCACATTCCCCTGGGAACAAGGGCAGGACAATTATCCTAAATTGTCTCAGAAGCTACAGATAACTGAGTTTGGGTTGACTCAGTGGTCCCAGAATCAGAACATACCCTAAATTGCCTCAGTAGCTACAGATAGTGCATTCCTATTGACTCAGTAATTCCATAATCTGGACAGCACAATTATTCTAAATTGCCCAGTGGTTCCAGATAATGTTTTTCTGTTAATTCAGTGATTCGTAGGCACTTTAGGTAACTAACTTGCTCAGTTTTTGCTTCTGTAAAAAAATGCTTTTCGCGAAACAGGTTCCTCATTCCAGATGCAAAGATGTAATTGATACCTTTGCGATATTCTGCCAATATAAGCCAGATGTGTCAAGCTGTTTGGGGCTGGGAGGTCTGGATTGCTTTTGCTCCAGACCTCGTATGACACTGGCCTTTAATAAATGACTCCATAATTCAACTTTTTGAGGTGTCCTTTGTAAGATGGGGATTACACTACAACAAAACAGACTCAAAACTCAGGCAGGATTTCTATCTTACTGTCTTGAGGCAGAATTTTTTCTTCTCTAGGAGACCTCAAATTTTGCTCTTAAGTCCTTTAACTGATTGAGTGAGATTTACCCCATTTATGGAGGGTAATTTTCCTTACTTAATGCCAACTTACTGTGCATGTTAATCACATCTACAAAATGCATTTACAGCAACATATAGAGACCAGTGTTAACCAAACAAATGATAACCATGGCTTAGCTAAGTTGTCACTTAAAATGAATCACAACAATAGAATAAAAGATAAAAATTATCACCCAATTTTAAATACAGATATGGTTTATCATGTTAGTTTCCAATCAAAACTCTACATTTTTACTTTAATAAATATATCTTGAAGTTAATTTCAAAGTGAAATATTTGTATGCTTCATTTTATAATAGTATTATATGGAATCATTATGTATGCATTTGGACTGAAAGTCAAAATCTTAAATATACCTCCAAGATTTCTTTAAAATGGGAAAACACTAAAACCTCTGCTGAGCCTGACAAATAAAAGTTTTGCTGAAATCAACTAAATTCCCAGTGGAGAAAAGATAGCATAGATAATATGTTCAATAATGTTTAGTTAAGTAAATGAACAGGTCAAATCTTACATTTATTGTGACTCAGCTATATTTAGGAAACCTAACATAGAATATTTCAATCTTGTTAGAGTCTGAAGAAATAAGTGAATAAAGGACTTAAAATGATTTTGGAAAATGTAAAAGTCAATATTAATGCATGTTGTTATACAATTATTACCTGCTCTTATAGTCTAGTTATAGGTATTTTTTCTGTAAATTAAACATCTTAAACATTTGACTTATTGTGGTTTTTAAAATGAAAAAAAAAGTCATTCATTTATTTCAGTTTAAAATTCAAAGTTTTTTCTTTTTTTTAGTCAAAATCCAACCAGTATTATAATCCATAGCATTATTTTTAATTTGAACTACTACCACCACAATAAAAATAAATAAAGGTGAGTGCAAGGCCAGTATTGAGTATTAATAAATATGTATATGATATACATTATATATAAAATATATGTGCATATCCGTTATTAGTTCAGTACGTACACACACACACACACACACACACACACGCACACAGAATTTTCATTGCATCTACTGTTATCATCCAAGACTTAGGAAAAATGTGTTATATTTTTATTTATAACAAACAAAAAATCACACATATAATACACTATTTTTTGGCAATTTAATAACAGTAACCTATACTCAGTTGAAAATATAGACAGAAATAAAAAGATATTTTTAGATAGAAATATTTAAAAGACCTAATGCTGTGAAATTGTTGTTTCTAAGTTGATATATTATAATAAGGTTCTAAAGTAACTTCTTTTTTAACTCCCTTATCACATCAACACTTACAATTTTGTTTCTGCATATTTCTTATAAAAGATATGCAGTCTAGTGCACTAAAGATGTGGAGTCTGGAGTTGGTTAAATCTGCTCATAAATCTTCTCTTTACAATACTAGCCATGTGACATTTGGGAAATGTCATAGATTTTCTGTGCTTTAGTTTCTTTATCAGTAATATAGCATATTGTTTCCTATTTCATGGGTAGTTTTAAATTTATAAGCATGGGGTGTTTGTGAAGAATCAGCGAGGCATCATAGTACAGAGAACATAGTAAGCTGGACTAATACATGCTAGTCAATATTGTTGTTGTGACTTAAATAGGATTTCAAAAATGAAATACATTTTCATTGTATTATTGTAGACATTGTGGAGTAATATTTGTGTTGCATATTCTGTTACATTAAACCAAATTATGTGTGCGCATTATTCAAAGAGGGGAAAGAAACCTAACAAACAATATTCCTTTTGAACATTGACCCAATATACCTGTGTTCTAATAAGAAGAGAAACTTAGACACAGACATAGACATGAATAGAGGGAAAAGAATGTTACAGAGAGAATGCCATCTAAAGTCAAGGAATGCCTGAGACCACTGGAAGTTAGCAAGAAGGTCTGGCAGGGATTCTTCCTCACAGCATTCAGAAATGAACAACTGCACTGGACTCTTATTTCAGATTTCTCCCCTCCCAACTGAGAAACAATGCATTTCTGTTATATAAGCTACCCAGTTCATGGCACATGGCCTCTGGAGACCCAGGAAACTAATGCAATGGCACGTTATTTATCAAGGGAATTCTGTGGTGAATGATGGTTATTTCAACAAATGTTGCTGGAATAACAACATATTAATGTGAAAAAAAATCATGCTAATATCACAAAATAAATAAAATTAATAAAATGGATAATGGATTTAAACATTAAAGGTAAAGTTATAAAAATTGCAGAAGAGGTAACAAGAATTTAATAGCTTCTGAGAATTGAAACCAAAACACTTTTCTGTGTCTGTGCTAAACAACTCTGGATCCATCTGTATTTACAATTAAGCATTATTTCCTTCTATTATTTTGAAAGAGAGAAAAAAGATCAAATGTTAAACATGGATTTAGTGTATGTGTGTGTGTGGGGAAGTTACTTTAGCTGCTTTACAGGCAGAATTCTCTACTGAAATACTCCATGAAACTCATGAATTACTGTTTCTGTGCTGCCAAATAGTTATTAAAATTTGAAAAGAAGAGAAGGGGAAAATAGTTCTCATCCAAATCTACAAAGAGGGATTAAACTTTATGGTACTGGCAACTGGGTTTTCAAGCAGGTGAATGTAAGTTCTATACAGGACTTAGAGACCACTGAATTACAGTGAATGCAAGTTACTATTCATGCCAACTCACATTCCACAGAAAGCAGCATTCTGGTATTGCAAATGCTGAATGTGAGCAAGAATGTCATACAAAGGCTACTACCGTGTATCAGAATTACAATAGAAACAATTTTGTTTTAGGTCATGGATGATAAAATATCCAGTAATACTGATTTTTGTTGGCATTTGCAATGCTAAATAATTTTAAGAAAATAATCATGACTACGGTTTATATTTTAAATGCAACAGACTTTTAGCATGCATTTACCATGACTAGGTAATTTTTTATAGGGGTGCATATAAACACACAGATATATATGCATATAAAATGCATGTGTGTATGCATAATATATATGCATAAACAAATATGTGTAGGTGTATATAAATTTTATATGACATAGATACATTTTATATATTTGTGTGTGTATATATATATATATATATACATATATATATTTCCTTGATTTGGGGACTGTCTTATTCATATATGTTTATGTTAATTGAAATGTTAGTAATGCCTATTTTATAAGAATGAAGACATTTTCAAATTAAGAATGCTTTCTTTCTTAAAGTCATAAATCTGTAATTCTAAAAGGGCTATGACTGACACTTAAAAGAATAAGAGGTTCCTGTATATATGATCAACAGAAAGTCAATAACATGAAATTTGTCAGAACTGCAATAAGAAACTATGTTCAGAAATATATTAGCTATCTATGGTTTCATAACACATTTCAGAAAACTTAGTAGCTAAAAACAACATACATTGGTTACATCACAGTTTCCCAGGGTCAGGATTCCAAACAGCTTACCTGGCCCATTGCGTCAGGATCGACCATGAGGTCGCAGGAAATGTTTTCTTTAGGCCCGGGTTATGTTCTCATTTGAGGCTCAGATGCTCCAAGTCCATGGGCTGGTTGGCCCAATTCATTTCTTTGTAAGTTATTTGCTTGCTAACTGCAGCTCCTTGTGGGTTTTTAGCTGGAGGCCCTCTTCAATCTACCACCTGTTGAGATGAGGCAGCCCTTCATTCCAGGCCAGTGGGTTTCCCCAACGTGGCTGCTTGTTTCATCAAAGCATGCAAGCTGAGAAAGCAATGGAAATCATCTGCTAAACAACCAAAGGACTTGTATGCATGCATATAAGCCTAACAAATGGACACAGACAACAAGGGGGTAAGGGCATGAATGGGGAGGAGGGGGTTGGAAGATAATGGGGGAAGAAGGACACATATGTAATACCTTAACCAATAAAGAGATTGGATAAAAAACAAGTTTTTATTTTAGCATACCATAAATATGAAGTAGAAGGTAGTAACTTTACTTACTAAAATATTGTTTTCAGTATAAGTTATTGAATAATGAATAGAAATAGGTCCATTAAGACCATGTCTATCTTTTATGTGTTTTTTTTTTCACCCAAGTTTAGCTTTCCCCATCACACCAGTTACAGAAACACTATTTAGAATGTAATTGCATATTCCCACCTGACTTGATTCTTCCAATTATTTCCAATAAGGATTGTTTTAAGAAAAAAATAAATAAGCAATTATATGCACTGCCTTCTGAAGCACTAAAATATTTTTAAAATTTCTTCTATGAAAAATAAGTATGAAACATAAGTATGCATTTCTTTAATTATGACCTTACATAATTTATTCTTATGGGGAGCTCAAATAAATGACCATTGATATTATTGTTCAGATAACAAAAATTATCCTAATTCTTCTTATCCATTGTTTTTTGTTTCTAATTTGTTGAGTGATGCATTTTGTTATTCTTTCTCCCTATCATTCCTCTTCTCCTAATCCAAACATGTGCCAGTTTTTTCACAATCTCTGGCTCCAGGGAAACTTGCCATATCCAAAGCAAACATTCCCTGTTTCCGTTAACAATTGCTACCTTCTGAAAATCTCAAGTATAACAAATGATATGTATTGGGGGTGAAGAGGTGAGGTGGAAATAAAGGGTCTTTAAAGACAACATAAAATTAGATTGTTTTTCTTCCCTCACTTGAAAGGGGATAAAGCTCTTCATTTCTACATACCAGTTAGCATCCAGATATATGACTGGACCTAAGATGTTTTCTGGTATTAAAGTTTCCTTTGCCCATGAATTGCCTGAAAACAGATGCTTCTCAGAACCTCATGGAAGCTTTCCAGATGGGAGAATGAATTTTTCGATGGTGATCACTGTGGACTGATGATCATGATCAAAGAAGCATCAAAATGATTTGAAGATTGTGTGTGTGTGTGTGTGTGTGTGTGTGTGTGTGTGTGGTGTAAATGTAATATTTTTGTACAAGACCTAAGCAAAAAGTCTCAACTATAAATGGGACTGATTTGTTCATCATATCATTACAATATAGTTTTGAAATTAAAGAAACTGCACTTGAAGAGATTTTGAAATATTTCACTTTATCCATATCTAGGTTTTGGGTAATAAGAATCATTTTTGTTATTTCACCAATGACAATTCTTCACTAATGGCTGATCATGTAATTTTCCCTGATGAAAAAATAATTTTCTTCTTTGACACTAACTTACCTGTAAGCATTGCAAATAGTCAACAATACAATGCTTTAACTAACTGGCCCACATAAAAATAATTTATAGGGATGGAGATTAGTAAATCCAAGAATGAATGAATCATTTGTGGACTCTGAGTCTGAATTAATATCAAGTGGTGAGTGAAAGCTCCACTTATATGTATTATCTGAGGTCATAGAGAAACATCTGACAAGGGAAGGTCATATATGAATGGCTCTTCAAAAAAAAAATGGAGACTGTTTTATATATATTTACACAAGATTGAAAGAACTGAATATTTCTCTGTAGAGTTGAAATTTGGAGGATAGTGGAGATTGTTGTATATTGAACTGCTTCTTATTATTTGTGACTATTCTTGCTTCATTACCTTTCCTTTAGAGAGAAGTAATAAATGCAAAATCTTCTATCAAAACTCACCCTTCAATTTTACATTACTCATACCTGATTTCAGCATAAATGTCATGCACTCTGCAATGTGAATTTTCAACAGAGCTGAGCATAGACTTTTTAAGTTGAAAGAAAATGTGCTTAAGTGTATTTCTCCTCACAGTTGCTCTTCCTCTGTTTTTGTGATGTGAGCATGAGGGAGTCTGTAAAATACAGTTCATGTATGCATAACATGCAAAGAACTTGGAAGAAAATAGTGGAAAGCTTCTAAAAATGTCATACCAATACTTATCACACAGAAATATAGCTTTTACTTAGAAACATCCCACAAAGGAACTATGGCATCAAATTACTCAATAGACTATCCCCTCTGATCCAAAAGCACTTGTTCATTCAGTGTGAATTAAATAATGGGCTGTAATGATTTCTTCCCAAACAGCCATTGTGTAACAGTTTGCACATCTTTATGAGATATTTATCTTTAAGGAGGAAATTGGAATTCAATGTTTGAGACATTTGAAAGAAGAAAGTCGATGGAGTCCTAAAGATGAGATGGATGGTAAGACAAAAGTAGTGACGCTGACTCTTTGTAGGTTGAGCTTGTGTGGTATGGCATAACAGCTTATTGAGAAGAGCTTTCAAAGGTTATTTTTCTAGTCTACTAAAAGTATTGAGAAACTATTATTTTTTTGTGGCTGAATGTTCTTGACTTTCATATTTTTTTGTATGCCAGTATCTTCAATTTCTTAACACTGTGAAGTTTTTGCTCTTGCTCAGCAGTTCTGTGGCTGGGAAATGATCTACTTGAAAAATGCTGGAGGCTCGTTTTAGTGGGAGAATGAAAGGTGACCTTGTCTCCTTGCTAGTATACAGGTGCAGCACTGCTAGGAGATGATCTTGCAGCACCTTTATATGGGCAAAGGTACAAGTAGAATTTATTTCACCTATAGAAGTAGAGAAGAGCAGAAAGTCCCAAATGGCAGCCAAAATTAATTATTCAACCCGGAAGGTATATGTCTACACTCTGTTCATAAATAAAAAGCAAGTTTGATCAATTAGGAATGTGAAATTTACCAACAAACACCACATATGTTCAAGGCTTATTGTACAAACCTTGCTGTGTGCAACCAATCTCATACAGCAGCTGAAACCTGCTATCTACCTCTAACAACTACCTGATGGCCCCATTCACTCTCGAATTCCCCAGCATTCACCTCTGTCTTTCCCACCTCCAGGGTGCCCTCCTTTCTCTCTGGCTCTGACAGAGGCCCTCTTCATTAACTGTGGACTCTAAACTGCCACTGGGCTACTGGACACCTTCAGTTCTATGCTTCATGCAGATACCTACCTACCATGATCACTTGAATGTAGGAATTTTTGGATGGAATTGTTTCAAAATGGAATGATGAATAGACAAGTCAACATTTTGATTTTTGAGATTCAGAATATTCTGAGTGTTTAGATGACGAACAAAGTAACCTCTGCTAGCAGCAAGAAGAAAGTGATTACAATGGTTAGAATCAAGTCTACCCTAATATTTGTAAATATTAGATATTCATTCTTCATTTGCAATTAATTGATTTTACATGTGTTGACATTTTTGTTTTCTGCATAATGATTTGTTTTATTGATGACTATTCCCTTGACTAATTGTATGTGTTATGTATGCCAATGAGAAAGTATAACTCCAGGTAAAATACTAACCAAGAGGTACTTTTTTTAGACCAATTGCAATTAGCCACCCAACTCTTTTACTAATAAGCAAACAAAAAATACTTACTGACAATAAATATTTTAAATAATATCAGCTGTATTTTGAAGAAAGTACTTACTATCCCTTAAAAGTGTATTTTTGCTTTATCAGGAAGACTAGCTATTAGCTTCCTTTGAAACATATGCAAAACTTTTATATTCAGACATTGTCATTGTGCAGTTTGCTTTGTTTGAATCATAGATTGGGGTTAATGGATATTAAAATATTTCTCACTGAATGATAAGGTGAAGAGTGAAGCGCTTGTGCACAATCTCCAGTTCAATAAAGAATACAGACAGCTGAAACCGGTTTGGCTCAGTGAATAGAGTGTCAGCCTATGGACTGAAAGGTCCCAGGTTCGATTCTAGTCAAGGGCATGTGCCTTGGTTCCGGGCACATCCCCTGTAGGGGGTGTGCAAGAGGCAGCTGATTGATGTTTCTCTCTCATCGATGTTTCTAGCTTTTGTCCCTCTCCCTTCCTCTCTGTAGAAAATCCATAATATATATATATTTTAAAAAGGATACGGACAAAGTGGACCCTCTCTTGCATTTTTCATTCAATAAAATATTAAGATTTTTTCCTGAAAATTGCTTGTTAAACCTTTTGAATATAAAAAAATAAAACACTCAATATATTAAAATTATAAGATTTTTATAGTATGAAGCAAGATAACAAATATACCTTGCAGCCTCAAACATAAAATAACTTTAATACTGTAATTAAGATTCATATTTTATGAATGTCATTAATAATTGCTCCACAGCATCATCGCACATTAGGATGGTATGTGTTAAATTGTCCATTCCTCTTAAAACAGTCACTATTTAATATGTTGTGGATCTAATGGACTCACAAAAATTAATACATTTATAAAAATGCTTAATTTACTAACTTGTAGGAACAAGCATACAATTTTAGTGATGCACAATGAAAAATATCAAAAATTATAACTCAATATTCTAATTGATTCTGCAGCAAGAATGATGATGAAAACATGGCAACACACTGGTTATTATATGAAGTAAATTTCAGATAAATTAAAAATCAATATTGAAAGATGGAAAAAAATAATTCAGAAAAACACATACATTGATAACATTTTGAATTAACTGGAAACTCTGAAATTATTTTTATAGTCATTTTTTATAATTAAACTATTTAGTACCATTTTTGAATTATGTAAGTATTGCAAAAATAGAATAGGGAGTTCTCATGTTTGCAATTTTCCTTATTATTAATATTTTCATTATTATTATTGTAATCATAATAATGAAAATATTATTGCTAAAATACATTTTTTCAGATTTATTATTATTTTTTTACTTAATTTACCTTTTTATTTTCCACGACCTCATCAAACATCATGTCACATGTAGTTGTCTTCCCTCCTGAGTTTCCTCTTGGCATGACAGTTTCACAGACTATGCTTTTGATTTCCTTGACAGTTTAGTGAAATACCACTCGGGTATTTTATAGACTGTTTCTCTATATGGATTTACCTAATGTTTTTCGTATGATTAGGCTTGTGCCATATGTTTTAAAAAGAAAGAGCAGCGTGAAAGTGGCATCACCATTACATCATATCAAAGGTATGTATAGTTGACCTTTGAACAATGTGAAGGTTAGGGATGTGGACCCCCACTCAATTGAAAATCTGTGTATACTAGTATATTGTGACTCCTCACTCAGTCCTGTGCATATAGAGATTCAACCCCTTGAGAACTGAAACAGTGTTTCCATCACTGGAAATTTGCAGATGCAAAATGTTGGCTTGATTATATTTATTGGAAAACATTTGCATGTAAGTGGACCTATGCAGTTCATACTGTTCAAGGGCCATCTGTACCACAACATGACTATCACTCTGGATATTGACCTTGATCACCTGTCTTGGCTGAAGCAGTGTTTGTCAGACTTTGCCAGTGTGACAATATCCACCCCCTCCTTTCCATACTGCATGGTGTCCCCCCAAAAATGTATACACACCTTAACAGTTGATGGCTCAATTTTGCAAATGAAATATATTTTAATAAACACCCCCTTTATAATTTTTAACGTGTATGTTTACAGTAACATTGTTTGTATTATTCATCTGACCTGGTAAAAACATATATAATAAACTGTTTTAATGAAAAATGGAAGAGAATATTCAAATAAAAATGTAGAATAAGTGGACAAATATCAATTTTATCTGAGTTATAAAATTAGATTATTTTAAGCTAAATAGCAGCTGGGAATTATTTGGCTATTAATTTCAATATCTGTTTTTTCAAAATGTAGGTTGGCTTAGAGCAATTAACTTAATAGATGACTTTATTTTAACATGCCACTTCAGGCTTAACTGAAAGGTATAATGCTATTATGAGCTATGAAACTTGTCTAGAGAATTCACTTCAAAGAAAGAAAAGAGCTCATTTTAATCATAGTTAGAGATCCATCTGCCTTTCTAGGTAGGAATGTACCCATAAATAATAAAATAGTCCACATACCCACACCTTAAAATATTCTGTTGTTTATTTTTTTGTGTTCAATACTTACTAATTAGAATTGAATAAGTTTTTTGTCCTATAAGATGTTATTAACCTTTTAGCTTCAGGGATAGATTTCATTCTAATCAGTTATTCAAAATTAGTCCATTCCAATCTTTAATAAAAATGGCTTATCTTAGGCAAATAGCATGTGATATGAGAATATCAAATATATTGTAACAGAGAATCTCAGAATATTAAAATACACTTTGTCAAATATGTGAAGTCAATTTGGATGGTCCTGTGAGTGAAAGGCTACTAGGAATATTGCTGCTGGTAACTGAAGCAACCACATAAAAATGCATCTGGCATTTTCAGACGGCAGCTAGTATCCAGACATGGAGAAATTTCTCTCTTTCATTTGTATGTTAAAAATTTTCCAGAAAAAAGTACTAAAAAACTCTACTGCTATGCATATTTATGAGGAAACTGTCAATATTTCAACGTATGAGACAGCCACTGGATAAGGAAAAGTTCAGAACACTATTTATTGTTTGGGTGAAAGTCATGATAATTTTTTAAAAATGTATTTCTATTAATTTCAGAAAGGAAGCGAGGGGAAGAGTGAGATAGAAACATCAAATGTTGAGAGAGAATCACTGATTGGCTGCTTTCTGCTTGCCCCCTACTGGGATTGAGCCCACCATCCTGGCACATGCTCTTGATGGAATCAAACCTGCTCTCCTTTCAGTCTGCAGGCTGAAGCTCTCTCCACTGAGGCAAACCGGCTAGGGCAAAGTGGGGGTAATGTTGAATGTCTTCAGTATGGAGTCTGGTAAAATAAATAAAGGCTTCAGAGGGGAGGGGGCTGAGGTTCAAATCAGAGTGTGCACAATCCGTCTTGGAACTTTACAATTAATTATAAAGATGTTTTTCTAACCATATAAACTACATACCCAAGATGAAACTGCCATGTAGATACCCGGTGTTGTGAAAGTTTTGCCAAGGGATAAAACATTACTAATGTTTGAGTGAAAGGTTTAGAAGATAGGTTTTACGGGGAAAAGTTGCCCTCTGCACAGCAGAGTTGGTGCCCAGCCAATGCATTGCAGCTCAGAGTTGCAGTCAAGACTCAGGCCTACAGCCCTCACCTGCTCCACATCCCATGTGAAACTGGAAGCTCACCCATGATCTCCATTCTTAGCCCAAGCAATTCAGTTCTGAGAATCCCGCACCTAGGCCCCCAGCCAAGGCCATTTCCGGGAAATTCCACATAGGAAGATGTTTAACAATAAAACTATTAAGTGATTATTAAACAAATAAGGTTTAAATGCTTCTTGATTCTGTTTTGGTAAGTTAAGTCTACATAGAAATTTTAAGTTTTCAAATTTACTATCTTAAATTATTAATAATATTCCTTTATTTTGTTCCTAAGATTTGCAACATTCGAACTTCTTTTCCCATGCCTGATACTCTTATCTGTGCTTTCCCATTTGGGTAAAAATGGTCATCTCTTTTTACAGTTTATTTTCTTCTTAGTCTCCATGTTTCCTTTTCAGTTAGTGCTGTCCTTAGTTCACTGGTTTTTGTGTCCTACTCTTTCTGATCCCTGGATCATCTCTCTTCTACCTCAGTCCATCTTCCATATTGACTTCAGATTTATGTGACAAGACTACCTCTCAAGCAAACAAACAAGAAGTAATGCCCTTTTTTACATGACTAGTGTGTTCTTATTTTTAGAAAATGTGTTGGTTAAATAGAGATGATCATTAAATTATTTGTCTTTTGTGAAACCTGAAGAACATACTATATATTTTCACAAATGATAAGAAAAAGGATTTACACTTTTGTAAAGTAATATTTTTGTTGTTGTTAATTATCATCTGAGGATATTTTTTTCATTGATTGACTTATTAATTTTTTTTCAGAGAAAGTGAAAGGGAGGGGGAGAGACCCAGAAATATTGTCCATTGTTTGCCTCCTGCGAACAATCAACCGGGGTATGTACCCTTGACCCAAACCCATCTGAGGGCTAATGCTCTATCCACTAACGCAAACCAGCTAGGGCAGTAAAATAATATTTTAAAAATATAATTAAGGGAGAACACCAAGATGGCGGCATAGTTGAACACCTGTTGTTCTGCCCCGCGCAACGATTTAGGAACTACAACATAACAGCAGAACAGACAGCACCCAGAATCGCCAGAAAGCTGGCTGAATGAAAACTCCACTAACTGGAGTGGAGGTGGGACACTGAGACTCAGGTGCGGCCGGAGCGCAGCCTTTCAGACGGAAACAGGTTAGGAGCCGTCCTGGTCACGCTCGCGCGGGCTGGGGCTGGAACAATAACCCGGTTCCACTGCCCGGATTCCCCAGCGCCAGGCGAGGTCCATCCCACTGCCCGGATCCCCCAGCGCCAGGCAAGGTCCGCCAAGGTCCGGGGGATGCACCCTGGAAGCGGGGCGCGGCAGAGGCTCCTGAACTGCGAGTTTCCGCGAAAGGGTCGCACAAACCCGCGACTTGCCCCCTGGAAACTTGTCTCCTGGTTCCGGAAACCATTTATTTTACAATCCTGGGCTAGACTTTTGGTGTGCAGGCACATTTGGGGAAAGGTGGAGTGGTCTGGCAAGGGGAAGAGACTAGCGGCTTTCTCTTGGAGGTGTCTGCAGCCATCCCCATCCAACAAGACCCGCTCGCGCGAGCACCGCATAGGACGCAGCTGACGCTGACTCTGCCTGCGCAGCTCAGAGACTCCGCCCATCCAACCTGAACACAGTCTCCCTTCACAGCCAATTGGCCTGGAGGTCAAACCCTCCTAGGGCTAACAACAACAAGCTGGGTTTAAATTCAAAAATACTGAATACAACCGATAAAGGATTGCAATAAGAGCACCCACCTCAGGTAACTGGGGAGGCTGAGCCACTGTCCCTTTGAGGATATCCACCACATAAAGCAGCCACCATGCAGAGACATGGAAAGAAATCAGGTGTGAAAGAAATGGAGGAGAAAAGACGACAAGACATAGAGTTCAAAACCACGGTTATAAGGCTTTTCAAGAGGCACCTACAAAAGGCCGATCAACTTAATGAGAATTACCAGGAAATAAACAAGACCAACCAGGAAATGAATGAGAATTACAAGAAAATGAATGAGAATTACAAGGAAATGAATGAGACCCTCAAGGAAATGAACAAGGCCTCTGAGGATACGAACCAGACCCTCACGGATAAAAAAAAGGACCAACTAGAAATCAAGCTTACACAGACTGAAATAAAAAATATTACACAAGAGAACACCAAGATGGCAGCATAAGCAAACACCTATTGTTCTGCCCCGCGCAACTATTTAAGAACTACAACATAACAGCAGAACAGACAAGCACCCAGAATCGCTAGAAAGCTGGCTGAATGTAAACTCCACTAATAGGAGCAAAGGTGGGACGCTGAGACTCAGGAGCGGCGGGAGCGCAATCTTCCAGACGAAAAAGGTTAGGAGCCGCTCTGGTCGCGCGCGGGCTGGGGCTGGAGCAGGGACCGGCCGGATTTCGCCCACGAGGAAGGGCGGAGGCGTCTCACTGCCCAGATTTCCCGAGCCGGGCGAGGTCCGAGATCCAGGGTAGGAGAGGTCCCCCTGCACAGATTACCCGGAACTGGGCGCGGTCCGAGGTCCGGGGGACGCACCCTGGAAGCGGGGCGCGGTGCGCAAACCCGCGACTTGCCCCCTGGAAACTTGGTTCCGGAAACCATCTATTTTACAGCCCTGGGCTGGACTTTTGGTGTGCAGGCACATTTGGGGAAAGGCAGAGTTGTCTGGCAAGGGGAAGAGACTAGCGGCTTTTTCTTGGAGGAGTCTGCAGCCATCCCCATCCAACAGAGACCCGCGCGCGCGAGCGCATAGGACCCAGCTGCCGCCGCCACCGCTGCCTCTGCGCGCAGCCCAGAGACTCCGCCCATCCAATCTGAACTCAGTCTCCCTTCACAGCCAATTGGCCTGGAGGTCAAACCCTCCTAGGGCTAACAACAAAAACCTGGGTTTAAATTCAAAAACACTGAATACAACCCATAAAGGATTGCAGTAAGAGTAGCCACCTCAGGTAACCGGGGAGACTGAGCCACTGTCCCTTTGAGGATATCCACCACATAAAGCAGCCACCATGCAGAGACATGGAAAGAAATCAGGTGTGAAAGAAATGGAGGAGAAAAGACGACAAGACATTGAGTTCAAAACCACGGTTATAAGGCTTTTCAAGAGGCTCCTACAAAAGGCCGATCAAATTAATGAGAATTACCAGGAAATAAACAAGACCAACCAGCAAATGAATGAGAATTACAAGGAGATGAATGATACTTACAAGCAAATGAATGAGACCCTCAGGGAAATGTACAAGACCTCTGAGGATACGAACCAGACCCTCACAGATAAAAAAAAGGACCAACTAGAAATCAAGCATACACAGACTGAAATAAAAAATATTACACAAAGTCCTAAAAGCAGTCCAGAGGGCCACAAGAACCAAGTCAAAGATTTGAAATACAAAGAAGCAAAATCCACTCAGCTGGAAAAGCAAGAAACAAAAAGAATTCAGATAATTGAAGATAGCGTAAGGGGCCTCTGGGACAACCTCAAGCATGCCAACATCCGAATTATTGGGGTGCCAGAAAGAGAGAGAGAGCAAGTTAATGAAAACCTACTTGAAGAAATAGTGACTGAAAACTTCCCCCACCTGGTGAAAGAAACTGACTTAAAAGCCCAAGAAGTACACAGAACCCCAAAATATAGGAATCTAAAGAGGACCACACCAAGACATATCATAATTAAAATGCCAAGAGCAAAAGATAAAGAGAGAATATTAAAAGCAGCAAGAGAAAAACAGTTGGTTACCTACAGGGGAGCACCCATCCGATTGTCAGCGGATTTCTCAACAGAAACGATGCAGGCCAGACGCGAGTGGCAAGAAATATTCAAAATAATGAAGAGCAAGAATCTACAACCAAGATTACTCTATCCAGCAAAGCTATCATTCAGAATTGAGGATCAGATAAAGTGCTTCGCAGATAAGAAAAAGCTAAAGGAGTTCATCACCACCAAACCAGTATTATATGAAATGCTGAAAGATATTCTTTAAGAAGAGGAAGAAGAAAAAGGTAAAAATATAAATTATGAACAACAAATACACATCTATCAACAAATGAGTCTAAAAATCAAGTGAACTGATAGGCTGATGAACAAGATAAACGGGTGACTATAACAGAAACATGGACATAGAGAGGGAATGGACTGACAATTCTTGGGGAGAAAAGGGTTGTGGGAAGTGCAGCAAGAGATTGGACAAAAATCTTGCAACAATGGGAGAGGACATTGGGGAGGGGGAGGGGAGGGCGGAGGGTGGGATAGGTACAGGGGGGAGGGAAGATATAGGGGGATAAAAAAGGGGAAACAATGTAATTAATAAACTGAACAATAAAAAAAAATTGAAAAAAAAATATTACACAAAGTCCTAAAAGCAATCCAGAGGGCCACAAGAACCAAGTCAAAGATTTGAAATACAAAGAAGCAAAATCCACTCAGCTGGAAAAGCAAGAAACAAAAAGAATTCAGATAATTGAAGATAGCGTAAGGGGCCTCTGGGACAACCTCAAGCATGCCAACATCCGAATTATTGGGTTCCCAGAAAGAGAGAGAGAGCAAGTTAATGAAAACCTACTTGAAGAAATAGTGACTGAAAACTTCCCCCACCTGGTGAAAGAAACTGACTTAAAAGCCCAAGAAGTACACAGAACCCCAAAATATAGGAATCTAAAGAGGACCACACCAAGACATATCATAATTAAAATGCCAAGAGCAAAAGATAAAGAGAGAATATTAAAAGCAGCAGGAGAAAAACAGTTGGTTACCTACAGGGGAGCACCCATACGATTGTCAGCGGATTTCTCAACAGAAACGATGCAGGCCAGACGGGAGTGGCAAGAAATATTCAAAATAATGAAGAGCAAGAATCTACAACCAAGATTACTCTATCCAGCAAAGCTATCATTCAGAATTGAGGATCAGATAAAGTGCTTCGCAGATAAGAAAAAGCTAAAGGAGTTCATCACCACCAAACCAGTATTATTTGAAATGCTGAAAGATATTCTTTAAGAAGAGGAAGAAGAAAAAGGTAAAAATATAAATTATGAACAACAAATACACATCTATCAACAAATGAACATAAAAATCAAGTGAATTGATAGGCTGATGAACAAGATAAACTGGTGACTATAACAGAAACATGGACATAGAGAGGGAATGGACTGACAATTCTTGGGGAGAAAAGTGTTGTTGGAAGTACAGCAAGAGATTGGACAAAAATCTTGCAACAATGGGAGAGGATATTGGGGAGGGGGAGATGAGGGCGGAGGGTGGGATAGGTACAGGGTGGAGGGGAGATATAGGGGGATAAAAAAGGGGAAACAATGTAATTAATAAACTGAACAATAAAGAAAAAAAGTGAAACAAATATATAATTAATGCCTGAATTAATGTTATAATATACACCTTTTTATTTTTTGACAATTTATATAAATAAACAAAAATGCATATATTCTCAATGAGTTTAACTCACCCTTTAGACTCTGATTACAATTCATGAGACTAAATTCTCCAGAATGATATATTAGCAAATACTGCAGAATGTTTTTCTAGAAATTTCAAGAAGAAAATATTTTAAAGTACAAAAGCATAACTGAAGCTATTGCATTTCTTTGGTATATTGACTTCACACATACGGAAAATCAAAGCTTAATTATCACTCGTGTTTGATAACATTGCTTCTGGTAGCTTTTGTGACAGTAAAATATATTTTCCTGGTAGGCAATAAAAATCTATCTGACCTCTTGTAATAATGTTTGTGTTGCTTGTTTATTATATGTGCCCTCATTAGAAATGTAGTACTAGTTCCATTTGTATAGTTTTAGTTTTATGTCAAAAATATTAATTAAATCATATTGTATACCATAGACAGACTATTATAACTATTTCCAATGCTATCCTTATTGTTTTAATAATCTATGTGAGATATAAAATGTTGCATGCTTTTAATTTTGTTTTAGTCGAAGAATGTGCCTTTGGTTAGTATCAGGGTTATGATTATGTGTTGTCATGGTGGAAAGAATGAAATTGGATTTACCCCTACTCTCTTAAGTATTGGTATATGAGAAAACATCTTATGAGAAAACTTTCCAACCATTTCCTAGCACCCATTCTGGGTCTTTCCAATATACTTAAAATCAATGCTTTCACATTGGCACATCCTATATAATAAAAGCATAATATGCTAAGTGTCTGGTTGGCCATTCAACCAATTAAAGCTTAATATGCTAATGATATGCTAAGGCTGCTCAACTGCTCACTATCATGTGCACTGACCACCAGAAGCTCTGAGCAGTAGGTTAGCTTGCTGCTGGGGTCTGGCTGATCAGGACTGAGCCAAACAGGCTGGACACTATTTGGAACCCTCTTGCATCCCTCCTGGTCCCAATCCTGCATGGATGGGTTCCCTCAACCTGGCCTGCACCCCCTCACAATCCAGGCTGAGGACCCCCTCCCACCTCTAAGTGCAAGGATTTTGTGCACTAGGCTTCTAGTCTGTTTATATTGTCCCATAACCTCTGGGATTGATTCAAAAAGTCTAACTCTACCATGTAGAGCTGTGGGTGCCAACTCAAATCATTTTTATGGGTCAGAAAACACTTCTGGCTTTGCTTGTTGTATTGGCTTTTATTTTACTTTTACCCTATCATATAATTGCATTACATAACTTTTTTTTTTCAGTGACAACCACTTACAAAGTGTTTCTTTTATTTAGAAATTATTAATTCTCTAGTAGACTGAAAGAAACATTAAATCTCTCTGTGATTGTTCCTGTAGCATGTCCTGAATGATTTGAACAGTAAGCCGTATTTCACAGTCTCTCCTAGTAACAGCCATGGGTCACACTCTTTTGAAATTTAAGCCACTGAAACAACATTACCCAGAGGCTGTGTTGCCACTGCCAGGAATGGGTAGGAGTGGGTGATTTTCGGGTTTATAGTTATGCTCATGTATTTTTTTTAATTTGCTAGATACAGTCTTTTGAATTTTTAGTTTGCTTTTATGCATTGACTGTATATGTACCATACAAAAAATGGTTATGTTAAATCAGTTGATATGATACATATGAGAGTAAACATTCTGAGATGTTTGAAATTAACTTACAACACCAGGAGAGTGCGCAAACCAAAACTGTCAGCCAGTTAATGGCTGCTGGCCAGCTAACAGAAGACTGCGCACATTCCCTCTCCTGCCTGCTGGCATTTGGATTAATGTCCAGGCAGCCATTTCCACCGACTTTAGCCAGGCACCAGGAGCCTCCTTTTGCTGATTAACATGGGCTCTCTGGACTGCTGCCCATGGCCGCCAACAGAAGTGGACATGTCTTTATGCCAACTCTGCACCTATCCCAGAGCTGGCCCCCTTTGTCCGTGATCCACACACACATATATATTTTTTCTTTCTTCTTTCTTCCCCTTCCTCCTCCTTAATGTATAAAAACACTTGCAACTCTGGGAGAATGGACATGCTATCTTTCAACTTATCCCCGCTGCTGCTGGTGACTCAGCGTCCATGCCAAGACCAGTCTTCTCTGGGCTAGCACTTTTGGTTCAATTAAACCTTATTTTAAAAAGACAGCCATGGCCAAAGCCAGTTTGGCTCAGTGGATAGAGCGTTGGCCTGTGGACTGAGGGGTCCCGGGTTCAATTCCGGTCAGGGGCATGTACCTTGGTTGCAGGCACATCCCCTGTAGGAGGTGTGCAGGAGGCAGCTGATCGATGTTTCTGACTTTCTATCCTTCTCCCTTCCTCTCTGTGAAAAATCAATAAAATATATTTTAAAAAAAGACAGCCATCGAAGTTCACCATTTTCACAATAAAATTTAAATAATAAGTAGATTATAGAGTTAAAACTCTTGAATTTTTAAACTGCTCTTTTTTTTCCCCCACCTCCACTTACTTTTCTACACAGTGAACATAAAGTTGTAGAAAAAATGTTACCTAGCGAACACGTTTTATTTGTTTTGTACATCTTTATTTTTTTGTCTAAAGTTTTATGTATGTCTCCTTTTTTCCCTATTGACACCCTCCCCCCTGCCAGCCATTCCCACCCTGGGCAAGCCCCCACCGCCCCAGTGTCTGTGTCCATTGGTTATGCTAATATGTATGCATATAAGTCCTTTGGTTGCTTTCTAAACCCTTGCAATTCCCCTGCCATTTGTGACAATATTAGAAAAATCTGCATAGTAAGAGAAAGCCACATTAAGGTAAATAAATCCAGTTGAAATTAAACTTGTTGTCTAGAACCATTGTTTTAGTTACATTACTATTTTTTCAGGGATCACAAATGTAACCATATTTCAATGTATTATACCCTGCAAATAATATGCTTCAGTTTACCACAAATAGAGATTTTATTTCTTTGTTATAAAGTGTTATTCTTTAGAAAACAATCAAATAAAAACAAACAAAAGATGTTTTTAAATCCTGAACAAAAGCTTTATGATACCATGTGGACCTAAAATTGGAAATTTCTTCACAATATTTACATTGACTGCATATGATTACTTATGATCAGAAAGTTTTCTCATAATGCTCTTGACTAAATATTGCATGCAGTTCTATTTCACTGAGGCCAGAAGACATTATTGCAATACAAATAGGACTTAGGAGTTCCTAGGTTATGATAGAAATGTGGAGTTCATTCTTAAAAAGATAAATGGAAAAAAATCAACGTCTCCAAGGAAAAATAATTAGCTTAATAACTAATAAAAGGATAAAATCATTTAAAATAATCAAATAAAAATGTAAGATTAATAGTCAGATCTTGGAAGAACCCCCAAAAAGGATATTATAGTAATATTCATCACTATATTATTTATCTATACATCTTTCCTAAGATTCTTGACATCCATAGGGAAGAATAGAAAATATCTTTAAAATATATTTTTATTGATTTCAGAGGAGAAAGGAGAGGGAAAGAGAGATAGAAACATCAACATTAAGAGAAAATCATTGATTGGCTGTCTCCTGCATGCTCCACACTGGGGATAGAGCCCTCAGCATGCCCAGACCAGAAATGGAGTCTTGACCTCCTGGTTAATAGGTGGATTCTCAACAGCTGAGCCATGCCACCCAGTCTTCATATCTGTTTTGAAACACTGCATACACACTTAAATTTTGAGAGAATCAAGATTATGACTAATAACCATGAAGAAAGAGAACAGTTTGCTGAAACTAATTACTCTGAGGACTTACTAGTATTCTGTGCAAAAATTGGGATTTGACTGCTCTCATTTCTCTTTTTTTCATTTCTTTATTGTTAGACCTCTGTGATATCTATCTCGTTTAAAATTTAGAAAGAATAGATTAAAATATCATTAGAAGATTGTGTATCTATTTTTTTGCTTTTCACAAATATCTGAATCACATATTTAAAAAGTCAAATATAAAATCATTTACATGTTTAAAAATATTGTATGAACCTATCACCTTCAATGATCTAATTAAAGCTTAGGTGAGAGAGAAAAAAATCCTCAATTCTCATCTGGAAAATAATCCCTTCCCCTTCTCCACAGTTTATGGCTCCATAACTATTTTATTTGCAACTTTTTTCTTCTACAAATTTGACACTTGATTTCCCTTCAGCACATGTTTCCTTGCTCCTGTTCCCCACTCTGGGGCATTTCTTCTCCTGCTTTCTTTGACATTCTAACTCTGCTGTCTTTCAGGAAGTCATGTTTAGAGTTTTGAATTACCTCTATGCTCCTCTAGTTCTTTTGCATTTCTGCATTACAGCATGTCTTTGAAATTTGTGTGAATTCTCAGTTTTTGGAAAAGTTTAATCTACCCAAAACAAAATAATAAACCCAATCCCTAGAAAACAGATTTCTGCTTTTAAAAAAGTAACTTGGATTAACTTTAAACTGCTCATTTCCTCAGGCTAAAATCGGTTCCCAAAGTCGATTTTTAATTGGTTCCCAAAGCTCTTTGTTGTTGTTGTTCTTCTTCTCAAATAGAATCATGAAACTCACTTTGAAATAGATTTTGAAGCTTACATTTGCCCTGGGGCAGGGGGGAGGGGAAAGGGATGACAAAATTTATATCCACATTTTATTAAATCTATCTATTTGTACTTGTTATGAAATACCTGAAAATGATTTGTTTAATGTTTTTGTATTGTTTTGTTAAGTGGCAATATATATGGGGGTAAACTTCTCTTAACATCAAGCACTTTCCAATTTTAAAATGTATATTAGGTAAACATATCATAGAGATACAATGAAAATACAAATGAGTTCTAAATATATTTATCAGTTGATTTCTGATTTATGATGTTTAAGCAGATTAAGCATCAAATACATTTTAGCATTTGTGTTATCTTTTGTCTTCTCTTACCGTATGTGTATCATTTACATCATGGAGTAAGCCACTGTTGAAATTAAAACAGGGCAATGGGTTTTGTTTGGAGGATTCAGTCTTCTTTGTTCTATTGATCATGGCTATATATTTCTTCTCTAAATGAAATTAGATTCTGTTTACCAAAACCAGGAAACCAGAACATTCTTTTAATGTCTATCTATTATGAAAGATTTATTCTACTACAGCTAACATCCAATTTCACCATGTACTGTGATCCTCCATACTTCGTCTAAAAAATCTAATCTTCCTTTAATAGGTGCAAAAAGAGGTGGTAGGGAGGCTCAACAATAGACTCCCTAATGCCATCCTTAATTTCCAGCCCTTTAATTATCTCATATGCTTGCTATTTGGCTATATATATTTTGCATTTGTTTTAGAAGATAGAGAGTATCAATCATATTACAGGATTTTAATTATTAATTTTTCTATTACTCCTAGGGGAAATATATAATTAGGTTCCTGTGAGACCCTGTTCAATTGATAGATACATAAGCATGTTTTATTGGAAATGATACTCTATTCAGTATATAGTATTTGTTTCTGAACTTGGAATTCTCAGCACTATAACTAAAAACTGAACAAAGCTTATGTAACGCACCTATTTTCACTGCAAGGCACATCACAGCTTTCTGAAGCTTAGAATACTGGACAGCAATTTAACACTACATTTTGGAGCCATCATAAGCAAGCAAACCAACCACAGAAAGCATGAAAATACAAAACAACATCATGACACTAAATAGGCCACACAAAAGGGATATTTCTTTGTAGTACAAAAGCTGAAATCAGAAGGATGAGTGCTGCCTTGTTCAGCCTCATTTGAGACTACACCTATTAGAGGGCTCATTTTTTTGCTGCTTTGCTTAAGAGCATGAATGCTCATGAAAGTAACTCAAGTATGGATGTGGGCGTTATACATACATTTTAGTGAGTATGCAAACTCATAAATAAATAATCTGAGAAAAATGTTTGAATGTATATACTAGCATATGCAAAAGTTTGCAGAGATTTGGGCATTACCTTCATGTCTCTCTTCTTTCTAAGATTTTTATTTTCCTTTCAAAGTCCAGCAGCTGTGATTGCCCTAAACTCTGTCTTCTGCTTCCACAGAAGAATGAGGTTGTGGGTTTTTTTTCACTGAAATTATAGTCTCCCCATTAGATGTAACTATTGACTAATCTGGCTAAAAACAATGAAAACAAGAAACTCATCCTTTACCCTGTGTTTTTCCCTAATTCAGTGTTAACTTTCCTCTAATATCTGCATTTTTATCTATTTACTAGAGGCCAGGTGCACAAAATTCTGTACCCTCTCTAATCTGGGACCCCACTCACAATCCAACTTATTGTCTCTGACCACTTCTGCCTGCCAGCCTAATAACCCTCTAACCACTCCCCTGCCAGCCTGATTGATGCCTAACTTCTCCACTGCCAGCCTGTTTGCCCCTAACTGCCCACCCCTGCAGGCGTGCCCCCCCTAACTGCCCTCCCCTGCAGGCCTGGTCACCCTTAACTGCCCTCCCTGCAGGCCTGGTCACCCCCAACTTCTCTCCTCTGCTAGGCTGGTCATCCCTAACTGCCCTCTCTTGAGGCTTGATCATCCTCAACTGCCCTCCCTTGCACGCCTGATCTCTCCCCAACTGCCCTCCCCTGCAGGCCATCTTTTGGTGGCCATCTTGTGTTCACATGGAGGCAGGATCTTTGACTACATGAGGGCAGCCATCTTATGTGTTGGAGTGATGGTCAATCTGCATATTACTTTTTTATTAGATGGGATAGAAGACTGGTACTCAGGGGTGGGGGCAGCTGGTTTGCCCTGAAGGGTGTCCTGAATCAAGGTGGGGGTTTCCTTGGGCCAAGGGGTGGCCTGAGCAAGAGACCTATGGTGGTTTACAGGCTGGCCATGCCCCCCAGCAACCCAAGCGGAGGCCCTGATATCTGGGACTTATTTATCTTCTACAATTGAAACTTAGTAATCTGGAGCAGAGCCACGCCTTCTACTCACTCTGTGGTGGTAGCCATTTCTGTTGCAATTTATGTATCTTTCATAATTGAAGCTTTGTAGCCTGGAGTGGAAGCCTAGCCAGCTGGGGGCAACCCTAGCCTCTTGCCTCTCTCCAACTCCATGGCTGCTGCCATTTCTGTTGGAATTCTATAATTGAAACTTTGTAGTCTTGTGTGGAAGCCTGAGTGGCAAGGGCAGACAGAAAGCTTGGCCTCCTCCATTGCCAGGAAAACCCAAGCCTCTCTCCTGCTCTCTGTGGCTGCCTCCTTCTTGGTTGGGGTTTATATGTATATTCTCTCCTGATTGGCTGGTGGACATGGCTGATGGGTATGGCTTGTGGGTGTAGTGGAGATATGGTCAATTTACATATTACTCTTTTATTAGATAAGATATTTCCTGAAAATGTATTCAACTTTTTAATTCAACTTAAATCAGTAAAATATAACAAAACCTCCCCTAAACTAGTATTTTACATACCATATGCCAGAAAACATACCTCACTAGGATAGTCTATTATTATATATTGTTATTTATGCTAACTTAGACAAAAGTATCGGACAGTAATTATTGCAGAAATAATATGGGATGAGAAAGCTGAAAAATCCTCTCCTACACTAATAACTTACATTAGAATTGATGTTTTTGTAGAAAGAGAGAACCAAATATAAAAATGTGATTTATAAACTGATCAAAATAAATAATATGAGTATTCTCTAATTAAAACCATTATACATTATTTATTGTTCCACTTTTATTATTAGATCTATAATTACTGATCATTCTTATTTTATGTATCACGTGCTACACAGATAAACTATCTTTGGAATATGAAGTTTCCATGAAACTTGAACAGTTTCTCAAGGATCTCTCCAGATTAAAAACAAAAATAATAAAAATAAGTGATTTGTTTTAAAATTTGTAAAGCATTTAAAGTTAATAACGAGCCATGGGGTACTATTATATAGGACTGTGAGATGACAACAGTTTGTTTTAATTATATAGAATTTAATAGACAATTGACAGACACTTAATTGAAAGTGTACCATTTTCACACCACTGCATATATTGTCAGAATAGATGGTTTTCATTGATATGCAGATTTTAGTTTCTTCATGCAATTTTTGGATTTAATATTTTTACATTAATCAAAAGCTACATCTTCTTTTTAATATCATATGTTGACAGTAAACCTGGGTTTTCAAGGTCTCAAACTCAAAGGTGACAGTGATGCAAGTGGAAGGCTTCAGAGAGAATAGCACAGCCCGTGAGAAAGGAAGTAATCTTCCCAGGAGTGGGAGATGGAGGTAAGTTTGTTTATTCATTGCATCCTTTGGCGACAGTTCTCTATGATGCAAATCTGTGCATACTTTAATTGAATTGAATTTGTTTTGAAAAATGAATGATCATTTAAAGGTTGCAATATTTAACACTAATATCATAGCAGCATTTCTTAGGTTTCCATTGGTCCTGAAATACAAAATGTTATGAAATATCACTGTAATGTTATTGAAGCAATTTCCTCTTTCTATGCTTCCGTGCTTATGGGTTGATACTTCAGATCAAGTGCTACAGATGACATTCTGAAAGCATGCAATTGATTTCAAACACTTTACATCCTCATGGCCATGTTTAAACAGCCGTATGAGACACATTTCCTGAAATGAGGTAGACTACTTTTTGTTTTACTTGGGAATAATTTAAATGGTTGTTTGACATTTAAAGAAATAAATATTCAAGCAGGAGGTAGCTTGGAAAGCCATTAAGATGAAAGGTTTGCAGTAACCCCTTATCGGTATAGTTGAAACAAATATTGTATTGTATTCATCTGACACTAATCTGGCTAACATATGAAGAATGAAAGCTTTGATTTGATTCAGACTCAAATAGTGAGGCAATTATAACCTTTGCAAGAATGAATTATGACATATTCTAACCTTTTCATCATTTCACATTTGCACTATCAGATCATTATTCAAAAGGGAAAGAGATGGTTTTGGAGTGGGCTCTTGCTCAGTTATATTTCAATTTGTCATTATAATGCAATCTAAAGGGCAGGAAAAGGAAGGTGGGAGACTCTACCACATCTGCTGCAGTTTTTCATATGTAATACTCACTATGGTTTAGTACTTAACCAATAGAACAACCTATTTTGCTTCAGCTGCAAATTGTTCAATGTTCTCATGGAGACATAACATAATATTTGTTGTCTGAATACTGTAGCAGGTAAAATATATATATATATATATAATTTATTTCAGGAAGGAATGAAGAGGGAGAGAGATATATAATCATCAATGATTAGAGAGACTCATCCATCAGCTGCTCTCCTGCATGCCCCGCACTGGGGATCAACCCTGCAACCCGGACACGTGCCCTGACTGGGAATCGAACCATGATCTCCTGGTTTACAGCTCCCCGCTCAATCACTGAGCCCTGCTGGGCTGCAGCAGGTAACTTTTATTGGCAAAATGCAAGAAACGTTTTACAGGGCAAACTCTATGACCTAAAGATTTAATTAAAAAATATCAAGTAAACAAAAATAATGAGCACCTGTGAACATTAAACTAGATGAAAATTACAAACCTTTAATGTGAAAAATTAAACTATCCCTTGATTTGTTGAACGTAATAATGCTTGTTGAAATGAATCAAGTGACATTTTTCTTTACAAAGGTCTTCCTAATATATGGCATTTGGAACTTACTTCATTGTTCATGATCATTAATGCTCAATTTCAAAGATCATTTACTATGTACTTCAAAAGGAAGGCTGGGTTTAGCCTTTTAGGTTTGCTTGCTGGATTGCTTTGGTAAACTTAAAGGAAGATATTGCTTAATAAAAATTAAAACAACAGAGGGATCCTAAATCACCCAAAGTGAACTCTCATTTTTGTTCATTTAAAAAAAAAAAAAAAAAAACAAGATTGTTCACTTTTGTCCAGTTGTTTGCAATGACAACTGCTAATTTTAACCACCATTTATATTTAGGCCTAAGCATGATTTGCTTTTGTTTAATTTTCATTTAATCTAGCTTAAAAAATAGTTCTTCCAGGTGGCTCAGTTTTATGGGATGTCAGCCCCTATACCATAAAGGTTGCAGATTTGATTCAGGATCAGGGCACATACCAAGGTTGCGGGTTCAAACTCTAGCCAGGGCATATATGGGAGGCAACAGATCAATGTTTCTCTCTCTCTTTCTGTATCTCCCCCTTTTTCTTTCTCTCAAAATTAATAAAAAGCACATCTTCCAATGAGGAATCCTATATAATAAAAGGTTAATATACAAATCAATCAAACAGCAGAACGACCAGTCACTATGACACATACTGACCACCAGGAGGCAGATATTCAATGCAGGAGCTTCCCCCTATGGTCAGTGTGCTCTCACAGGGGGGAGCACCACTCAGCCAGAAGCCAGGCTCATGACTAAGCCATCAGTTGAACATCCCCTGAGAGCTCCCGAACTGCAAGCAGGCACAGCCTGGGCTATGGGATTTTCATGCACTGGTCCTCTAGTATCTATAATAATAAAAGTGTAATATGCTAATTAGACTGGACAGTCAAATGACCTTCCAGACATAATTTCAGACATCCTTCTGGACAAAGCTGTGGTTAGGGATGATCAGACAGGTAGGTGAGTAGTTAGGGGTGATCAGGCATGGAGGCAGAGGCAGTAGGGGTGCTCAGGCAGGCAGGTGAGCAGCTGGGGCAATCAGGCAGGCTGCGTGGTTAAGGGGCAATCAGGCAGGCTGTGTGGGTAAGGGGCAATCCGGAAGGCTGGCAGGCAGCACCCCGAATTGTGAGAGGGTACAAGCAGAGCTGAAGGACCACTACCCCCACTCCATACACAAATTTTGTGCACCAGCCTTCTAGTATATATAATATTGATGCTTTCAATGACCATGTTCTATTCCATTTTCCAAAGATCCTTCAGGGAGCCAAAGACACCTGCCTTCTTGAAGCTTATATTCTAGAGGTGACAAACAACATATAAAAATAAGCATAAACACATACATGATGGTTTTCATGAAAAGTTTATGTTTTATGGAATAAAAGATTAAGTAGAACAAGGAAAGTGTTATTGTAAGCAGGTTCAAGGGTGTCTGAGATTTCAATTTAGCTGATATTAGTAAGTCTTCTTTTTGGTGATATTTCATCAAAAATTTAAAGTAAGGGAGTTCACCAGAGAAATATTTGGGGAAATTTGGTTCAGGAAGAGTCAGAACAAAATCCACATGTGGAACTAACATGAACATTTGGAGCAAGTTATATGGTCGGTGTGCTGGAGAAGAAGAGTTAGCAAGAGGGAGATTAACTCAAGGAATACAAGAATTAAGATAATGTGGTAATCGTGTGTGGATTTTAAATCATTTGAAAGAGTTGTGCTCATACTCAGATGCAATGGGGAGTGAATTCAAAGCGGATAGCCAATGAATAAAAGACTGAACTTGAGCAGGGGTCAAATCGGGTTAGCTAGTTATGAGGATATCGCTTTAATTCACTGAGGGAGAATAGCAAATCCAAATAAGTTTTTCTATTTGAGAAAATATCCTGAAGCAACTTTGAATAGGAGACCATCTAGTTTGCATACTGGTCACATCCAATATTCAAAGAATTTTTAAAAGTTATAACATTCAGTTGCAAGTTTCTCTTCTGTGGAGAATCACTTTTGACAAGACATTTTTACTGCAATAACTATATTCCAGTGTGAGTTATCACGTGCAAAGCATAAAAATACATTGAAGCATACTACAGTAGTACACAGTAAAATTAAGGAGAATTTAGCAGGGCTTAATTCATAACCCTATGTCGCCAGTTTAGTGATATAAATGCTTAGTGTTGCAAACTTAGTGTTTCAAGAAGGTTTTCAAATTTCTTTTTCTTTTGTTACTCCCAAAATATGTTTTTCAGAGCTATACCAATGGGTTGAGTAAATTGCCAATGATTAGTTGAGTAAACCGCTCACAGATGATACCAGAGTGGATTTATAATCTTAACCTATGTTTGTAAAACAACAACACTTTACCATAACACCTTTCCATGGCATTCTTGTGCATGTCATATTTCATAAGGCACTATCTTCCAAATCCATATAGAAAAATTTAATATTTGTCTAGTTAGCCATTCTCCCCTATTCCATCTTGTCATGTTCCAAACTGAACCAATATAATTTGGAACTCTTATTCAACATCTTAACTAGACTATACTTAGATATCTAATAATTTTGGTAAGTCTGACATTTACATATGGATTATGCATCCACAGTTTAGTAAGATTGTACACATTAAAATGGCCTTTTCTCCCAGAAGTGCAGGATATATTTACTATTAAAAATGAGATCATCATTCAAACCCTGCCTAATATTGTTTACAGGTGTACAAATATCATAACTAATAAATAACAAGATATATTTTATAAAGTATAAATAATGTCTATAATATATAGGCTATATTATTAACTATTTATTAATAATTAGTGGTTAATTACTAGTTAATACCTAACCAAGCATGAGGTTGCTGCACAGACACAAATTTTAGGAAGAAAATCAGAACAAAAAGGCACATAATCTGGAATACAGAGCGCCTCAGCTCCACCACTACCTGGTACTCTGGCTTTCCTTAAGTACCTCTCGCATTTCCTCCAGCTGTCAGAATCTGTCACTAGCAACACACTTCCTCTTTCCATTTCTTTACATGTACCCAGAAAAGTAGCACCACTGTATTTAGTTATCCTCATTCTAATGTTAGATAAAATGTTTTAGGTAAATAAACATAGCCGGGGAGAGGTCAATGGGGGGAAAGGGAGACATATATAATACTTTAAATAATAAAGAACATTCAAAAATCTAAGTTTTTAAAAAAATCTTGTGAATTATAAGGCCTTAGTAGGAAAGCTACAAAGAAATGTAATGCTTGCATTGGGGAAAAAAACAAAACAAAACACAATTTAATTATGAAATGTAATTACCACTTACATTCTGAATGGCTGCTCCTTGAAAAAAGTTGTGCAAGGCCATGCTGTCAATTTCAAGGACCTTACTATGTAAGTACCCAGATGAGAAACTGAAAGGATGCACACTCACTAACTGGCCTCAGACAATGGGAGAGAGGAGCTGCAAGGACTATCGTACCTTAGAATGTGATAGAAATTTTTCAATCTTTATCCATGAGATGTACACTTCACTCTATTAAATGCCTCTCTATCAACCTAGTGAAAAAAATGACGTGCCAGATATTGTGAAGATGGTGAATGAAAGGATTTTACCGGTTAGGTTCAAATTCTTTGCCAGGCTCCCATTGCTTACACGCTGGTCTCTAGCAACCATACCAGCTGCATTTTAATGATGTTACAAGTTACAGGTGTCTACAATTCTGTGCCCTTTGTATGAACAACCACAAGTTGTTGAGAGAACAGAGAGGGAAGCATTACCTTGCTGAATAGCAACTACGCCTTCTGTAATACCGACAATAACTGGGCCCTGCCTGGTTCATACAATTGAAACAAATTACGTGAAAGTAATTTTTATTTTCAAGAAACATGAAAAGCTTGAAACTATTGCATCTGAAAAGTTAATTACCCCGAGTGTAACTCAGCATAATTTTCTTTTGTAAAAATATTTTACTTTAACAGCTAGGCTGTTCACTAGTGTCAAACAAAAGCTGACCCCTTTGTGACAAGCTTAATTTTAATTCACTTATTAATTATTTACTGGTTTTATTAATAAAGATAAATATGAAATGTTATATGGCCTTTTATTATCAGAAATTGAGATATATTTAAAACTAAATAAGAAATGAAGAAAGTTAATGTTCCTATAATTCTTCACAGTCTGGCTGCCTCCTTTAAAAGATAGGGTTAGCTCCAAAGACCACACTGTGAATTGGGCTAAGATATCAATTAGGCTCAGAAAATCCCTCTATCCCCCCTCCAGCGAAACACATTATTTTACACCCAATTTAAACAAGCTGCAGTGTTCTGACTGTCAATGGTCAGAGTCTAAGAGTTGACCAATTAATTTGCATTAAGGCTTAGTAACTGGTAATATCAGCACTTTTTCTCAGAGAATCTATGTATTTCAGCATGGACTCCATATTAGCAGAAAGGAATGCACTTCTATAGTGAAGCTGCAGTCATTTCTGAAAAGCCAGAAGCATACTACAGTGGTACACAGTAAAATTAATAAGTTTTTTTTTAACCTTTTCAGCTCTGGCCAGTGTGGCTCAGTGGTAGCGCATCAGCCTGCACAACAGAGGCTGTCAGAGGCAACCAGCTGATGTATCTTTCTCACATCAATGTTTCTCCCTCTCTCTCTCTCTCTCTCTCTCTCTTCTCTCCCTCCCCTTTTTTTTCTCTCCCTTCCTCCCATCCTTCTACTCTCTCTAAAAATCAATGGAAAAATATCCCCAGATAAGGATTAAAAATAACAAACAACTTTTTTTTCAGGGTACAAAATATTACAACACCCTACTTCATACCCAAATACAAATGGTACTGACCAGCAGGATATACACAAATGGGAAAGTATCGACGGTCATTTTTTTCTACATATATTTACTCTTACAATTTCATTCAGATAATGGTTTTCTGTTTTCTTGCTTGATGGACACCTGTTTCAGGAAAGCAGAAAGAAGCTGCTTAAAGCCAAAGACTTTTCCAATATTTTATTAAATCCTAAATTTGAATAAAGAAGTAGGTGTTTCAGATTAAAAATAAAGAGGATGAAATTTTGGGAAAGGCAATCCAACAATTGGTTTTTCCAAGGATGAAAACAGGTTGGGAGAAGCTGAAAACTGTGAGACTCAGGAGATGACTTCCATCAGTTTGCTGGGGATCAGGCAGGGTGGGTCGGCTGATGGAAAAGGATTACACTCAGCTATGTGGAGGCCCGATCTATAAAAAAAGCAGACACAGTGCCCTGAGCTCCTGAACATGGTCAGAAGCAACAGAGGCTCTTCCTTCTGATATGTTGGTGCCACATAAACATGTAAGCATGGAGTTAAGCTGGAGTAGAAGTGAAAAGTCCCAGTAAGCACTATATTTAAAGTGTACTCCCAGTCCCAGTAACTGCAGCACACTCCAATTTCTCACCCATGTTTTTTTAGTTGTCTCTATTTAGAATTTAAATCAGACCACTTTATTCTTCTCTGCTCCTTCCCTCCAACCCCATATTCTCTCTTCTCTTTCTTCCAAACTATAAATCCATGATCCATAATAATCACTCTCTTGTTTCCTCAAACCTTTTAGTCTTCTTTTATCTTTCTTTATATTATGTACCTTTAGAATCTCAACCTTGATTATTCTAGCACTTTTCCTAACTGAAGGTGTTCAAAAAAGCTAAAAAGCTGAGCAATCTTTGTTTAAAATTGTGTAAGCCCTTTCATTTTTGCTTTCTGAGACTCCACTTTGGTCACCTTCATTAATGTGTCCTGCCCATTTCTACTTAGGTGCCCTGGAGGCTCTTCCTGACCATCCTGCTCTCTAAACAGTGGGCTGCTCACAGTGGAGTGCTCCAGGGAACAATACTTAGAAATAAATGCTTCATAGAATGATTGCACCAGTCTTTCTCATCTAAATAACTGGAACATTCTTCCAGTTGTACTGGTCAAAATGCTTGTATCACAACCCACATTCAATCTATCCACAAATCTTACGTGCTTTATCTTGAAAATATATCCAGGATTTAACCACTCATTAGCATATGTTCGAACATCAAAATCAATATCACCTTTCCACTACATCTCTGTGGTAGCATCCCAACTGAGCTCTCTGTCTCTTCATCTTCTCCCAAGACCACTTGCTGTTTACCACAGCATCTGAACCAGCCACTTCAATATTTTCCTACTTTTCTCAGAGGAAAATTCAAACAACTACTTATGCAAATCCCAACTGGCAAACCCTCTTTACCACATAACCTCTTATCACTTCCTCCTATTTTGCCATCACTTCATCTACAAGCTGGTATCTCATCAAGTACACTACTAAATCAAGAATGCATAGCTTCCTCAAGGTCTCTGCTTAAGCATAACCAATTAGGAGGCATCCCCTGATCATCCTCTATAAATGAAGAGTTCCTCCTGCTCACAATTATATCTACTTCCTGCTTTGTTTTTTATATGGCGCTACATGCTATTGTGATACAGATGATATATCACCAAACTAAAGTTGAATTATTTATTAACTTTCTCCTTGAGAATGGAAGATCTCATAATGTTTGTTGTTTCATTGTTGACTAGAGGCCCGATGCACAAAGATTCATGCAAGAATGGGCCTTCCTTCCCCTGGCTGCCAGCACTGCCTTCGCTGTAGTCCTGGAACCACCTTTCTGCCTTTGCTCCAGCCCAGAGCCACCTTTCTACCCTTTCCACCTTCCCATGCTGCCCAGAGGCCCAGAGCAGCTGGGGCAGTGCAGAATACCTTCATTGTCACCATGGTGACGACACAAATGTCCCACCCCACTCCCAGCTGCTCAGCACCTGCATATGCAAATTAACCTGCTAGCTTTGTTGTATTAATTTACTCCTTATTGGCTGGTAGGTGTTATGGAGATATGGTCAATTTGCATATTTTCCTTTTATTAATGTAGATGTTAAAATTAAACTTTTATTTATTTCAACCCAGATCCTCACAGTTGCGCTGACCAGCCCCTAGGGATGGCTCTCATAGTGTTCTTATCTTATAGGCAGGACCTTCCACTTGCTTCTAGTAAAGGAATATGGACAAATGAAGGAATTTTATAGATGAAATTGAGTTTACCAATCAGTTGATTTTCATTAATGAAAAAGGAGATCATGCTAAATGAGCTTTGACATAATCAGATTAGAGCTCCTAAGATAAGAAGTATGCCTTGTCCAAGGTGACAAACTTCTTCCCTGTCTTGTTGAAGTACATGCCCACATTGGAGAAACCCAAATGACAAGGAACTACAAGTGACTGGTAGGAACTGTGAGCAGCCTCTAGAGGCAGCCAGCAGCAAAGCAGGACCCCCAGTCATGCAGCAACCTGGAAGTGAACTCTGTCAAAAATCTGAATGAGTTGAGGAGTAGATTGTCCCCCAGTTGTACCTCCAGCTAAAAATGAGCCTGACACACACCTCATTCCCAAGTTTCTGGAATCTATAGAAGATGATCAAATTAAACCATACCCAGGCTCCTGACCCACTGAAATCCTGAGATAGTATGTGTGTATTTTTAAGCTGCTAAGCTTTAGGAACTTTGAGATACACCAGTTTGTTATGAAAAACACTAACACACTTTCATAAGCTTTATTGTACTTTTCTTTCTTAAGTAGTGCACTGTGTTATACTTATTTTACATGCCAGTCCATCATTTTTTTTATCCCTGAGCAATTAATATTTTAAAGCATTTAATATTTGATCATTGAAGGAATTAATAAAGGAACAAATACATTTGGAATTAGCCACTTTTTCTGTCACAGTAATGAAAATGTTCAGAAAAATAAGTTGTAGGAAGAAAAAAGACAAATAGCAACTGCTTCTTATGTTGGACTAGAAGAATTAGAGTAAGTATATAGTAATGTGTGTTTACCTATTTGCAGTTGAATAAACATTTTTAAATACTTTAGGATATCATTGAAGCCTTACTACTTACAAATGTCCTGAGTAAGAGATAACTATGAATGTTTTAACCATAATACATGTGAATTTCATGTAAGTGATTAACACAAGGTCACAAAATTAGAAAGTACTATATTTATTTCTCTTGACCCTAGATACAAGCGCTATTTGCTACATCAATTTGTTTATTATCATGGGATCAATTACATCAGGTAATGTGCAGTTCATTAATAAAATATCTACTTGTCTGGGGCCAATGTTCATCAGCTAGAAGAATCTGTTCAACTTATCAGTATCAAATCAGGAAAAATATTTGCTAATAAAGACAATATACTTATATGAAATTAAAAGTTAAAGGGCACTTGTTACTCTAGTCCTAAGCATAATATCCTCTAGCCTCAAACTTGCTTTTTTGTCAATGTAATGAGTGCTTCTAACTACATTTAGTAATGTTCTATATATTAGGAACACTAACTAATTAACCCACATGTTATCTCACCTATATTTTACAAGTTGAAGAAATGAAAGCAAGAAAAATAAAGCTTGAGGACCTAACCCATGGGCACAAAACGTCAGTAGCAGTGATTACTATTTCACACTTCTTAATTCCTTTTGCTAAATAAACCTAGAGCCATATTCTTATTGTAAACACTTGTTACTTGAAATTCCTATAGCTTTGTATAAGGTTTTCTAATCTTATTTAAAAAGACCAATAGCCTTAGAGGATTCATCTTGTATCTCACATTCAGCTCCTTTCCAAGTTTCTCACAGAGCCCTATGTCAGCTATTTCAGACCTTCATTCCTGCCAGTGGTTGGTAAGTCAGCCCCTCACTGGGGGTCAATAGTACCTTAGTTTCGGGAATAGCTCGCTGCTGCAAGAATTCTTCTTTCTCCATAGGCATTTATCTCTTGCAGTAGTTACTGTGGAAGCACTTTTTTAACCCACATCCAAATAATTAGAGCACCACATTGGGTTAGATGTTCTTTCTCTCTCTGTGGCTTTCAAATAATTTATCATTCTTTCTGCTTCATACACCTTATTTTCCACTCAAGCCTTCTTCCTTGTCATTACTCTCTGTGTGTATGTGTGAGTGTGTGTTTTGGGGAAAAATAAATGCTTATAAATATAAGTACAAAGCAAATAAAGAAATAGAAAAAATAATTTAAAGAATTAATGAGTAATGGAAATTTTATTCTGAAGAAAGAGAGATAGGTCTAATGCTGTTTGCAAAGTTAAAAGTTAACAAGATTGGTTGACCACAGAGCAAGATTTTGTGGTGAATACTGCAGAAATACATTTTTAACATAGTAAGTTGTACTATGGAACACATAGAAATATGAAAGCATATAGAACAGGTCGAGAACTTTGTGTCTGTGTATGTTTGTATTCTATCTAATAAAAGAGTAATATGCAAATTGGGCATACCTCTGCCACACCCACAAGCCATGCCTACCAGACAATCAGGAACAAGTATGCAAATTAACCCAAGATGGCTGCAGCCACAGAGCAAGGAGGAGGCTTGGGCTTCTCTGACAATGGAGAAAGCCAAGCTTCCTACACACCCTGGCTGGACTAGGCCTCTTCTCAAGGCTATGAAGTTTCAATTATAAAAGATAAATAAATCCCAGACACCAGGGCCTCTGCTTGGGTCACCAGGGAGCATGGATGGCCTACAAACCACCACAGGCACCTTGCACAGGCTGCCCCATTCCACAAGAGAACTCCCACACTGATCTGGGACACCCTTAAGGGCAAATCAGTTGGCCCCCACCCGTGCACTAGGTCTCTATCCTATCTAATAAATTGCAAATTGACCATCACTTCAACATACAAGATGGCTGCTCCCATGTGGCCAAAGATGGCTGCCCCCCATGTGCACACAAGATGGCCACCACAAGATGGCCAGCAGGGGAGGGCAGTTGGGAGGGCATTTGGGGGCAATCAAGCCTGCAGGGGAAGGCAGTTAGGGGTGACCAGGCCTACAGGGAGGGTATTTAGGGGTGAGCAGGCTGGCAGGGGTGGGCAGTTAGGGACAATCAGGCTGGCAGGGGAGCATTTAGGCATCAATCAGGCTGGCTGGGGAGTGGTTAGGTGGTGATCAGGCTGGCAAGGCAGAAGGGGTTGGGGCAATATTGAAGGCAGACAAGTGAGCAGTTGGGAGCCAGCAGTCCTGGATTGTGAGAGGGATGTCTGACTACCCATTGAGGCCTGATCCTTCCTAGAATTGAGCCTAACCAGGCAGTCACACATCCCTTGAGAGGTCCCATATTGGAGAGGGTGTACGCTGGGCTGAAGGACACATACCCCTGTGCATGAATTTAATGCACCAGGCCTCTAGTATATACTATTTATGAATATATGTATTTATGTTACTTATATTTCTATCAGTCTATCTATCTACAATGAACTTTTATAAAAGGTAAACTGAAATAACCTCATGCACTCCTCATTGTTATGACTTAAAAACACATAATAACAAAATGATAAAAATAACATGAAAATTTAAAAAACACACATAAAAAAAAACAACACTCACTTTTTGGATGAGGAGATGATCAAGAGGGGTCAATTATGAAAATGGCTGGCATGGTTTGCCACAAGACCTAATATGATCCTCCGATTTTGTTAGTATCATTGTCAGCTGGCATCCTTTTTCTTTGCATTGTGAGTGGTCTTTATTTTATGGAGATATTCTGCCTTAGAATGTGTAGCTACATTAAGGAAACATGGATTATTGCCAGTGTCTGGTGGTTGTCTTTTCAGTCCTTACAATATTCATGATTTTATGAGCATGTTGTACCTTCTCACATCATAATAACCAACAGCCTCCATTCTCAGGTGCACTCAGTACCTGAATGGGAGTTGACAAGAGGCTCAACTTGGCCGAGTAGTCACCAAACCCACTTGGCACTATCATTACCAGGCAAAGTCTACCTCTGCCATACCAATCCAAATTCCCACTAGCACAGGGAGTGGATGGGGGACGAGATCCCTGGGCAAAGAAAAACTGGCTGAGGCAGTATGTGGTACATAATCCCAGACACGAGGAAACACGTGGCTGGACCACAAGAAAGTTGAGTCTTGAAGCTCAAAACACCTATTCCATTACTCCATCAAAATTCACTTACAACATGCAAAGTTGAAAAAAACATTACTAAGAATTTCAAGACTGCAACTACAGAACATGAAACTAGTGGTTTCCCCACAAGTTCAGTCCCACCTGGAGAGAATGTAAAATCCTGAGAACGATTGAGAATAAATTTATCACACACCTTTCTCCATGATATGAAAACAGAAAATTATTGATTTTAAGAGCACAGTGAATATTTCTTGCATGTTTTAGTTACAAAGCATGATTCATGTAAAATATGCATGGATTCATGCAGACACCATCAATGGTTGTTTCACAATAAACTTTAAGGACTTCTGCAACATAGTGTAAGTGACATTGGCATACTCTGACTCATGAATATTAAAAATGTCAGATTTTTGTTCAAAGCATGCATCACATGTTACTTAATTTTCAAAATGCATATAATAGTTGGACCTAATTTATTAGTATGTTGACAAGATTAAATGAGACAAGGTCACATAGTTAAAAGCTCAATAAATATTAATAACAGCATAATTACCACTGTTATAGTCCTAATTTATATTTACTATAGATCAAACAACAATGAACTTTTTTGTACAGGGCATTTTTAAGAGTGTCTTGCTTGAACAGATTCTCTGAGGATAAATGACTAAATTAATGGTTTTGTTTATTTTTTTAAAGTAATGTGGAGATTCGCCTACCCCTTAAAATTCTTTCCAATATAAACATCTCTTTCAGACCATCAGACAGATAGCTTCATCTTAATGATTTCATGATAGCAATTCCTGTTTGCCACTGTTCCAATACATAGCCACGCTAACTTTATGATTACCTTCTGGAATTGCAAAATCCTCCCAATAAATATGGGATTTATAGGTATATAATGCCTACTAATGGCATATGGTTCATTTGACTATCTCTGGCAGTTTCTCAATTGGACACTCTTTTCATCTCCTGTTCAAGCCAAAGGTAAACATTGGAAACGACATACATAACAGAACAATTTTGTTACCCTAAAGAGATGGGTAATCAATGTGGTTTAATATAATAGACAAAGTAAAGCAACTATCCTATTGCGTAAAAGATAGTATCATGTGAACAGACAAGCAATAAAACACCTCCTGTGTTTAAAAATTTAAGACAAAATATTACTTTTTATTAAGAACATCATTTCTATAAAATGGGGTATTTTTTCCAATTACTTTAACATGTAATGAAGTGATACTGAGATGTTGCCTTGGTTCCATATAAATATATAATCTGTTCTAATACAAGGTAACATTAAGGTCTTAACTTGGACCTACATCTCATCTAACATACATCAGATTTCCTGATTGGTAAAGATGGTGTGCTTCTCCCCTGTTGGTCATTAAAACATGATCTTACCTGAATGCAAGAAATATATATCAAAACATGAACCTATCATAAAAAGCCCTAGTAGAAGATGCAATTGTGTCTTGAGAGTAGATTGATATTGTTTGTTGTTATTCAGTTTTCTCCAAAGAATGAAATATTAACTATCAAACAAAATTTGTTGGCTAGTGAGTAAACTAAACAAAGTAAAATGAAACAACATGTAATTGAAGGAAAACAAGGAATATAGATTATTTTGTAAAATATTGTTTAAAAAATTTCAGTAGAAATAATTTAGAGAAATTCATGATAAAAATAAAAATACTAGCTGACCCTTGCCAAGTAGCTCAGTTAGTTAGAGTGCCAGCCCAATACTCTAAGGTTATGGGTTCAATTTCTAGTCAGGTCACATATAAAAGAAGCAACCTATGAATGCATAAATAAGTGGAACATCAAATTGATATTCCTCTCTCTCTCTCTCTCTCTCTCTCTCTCTCTCTCTCTCTCTCTCTCTGTCTCTCTCTCTCTGTCTCTCAAAATTAATCAATAAAAAAGCCCAAAACAACTAGTATTCTCTATCCTATCTAATAAAAAAGTAATATGTCAATTGACCATCAATCCAAGACACAAGATGGCCATCCTCATGTGGTCAAAGATGGCTGCCCCCATGTGGACATAAGATGGCCACCACAATATGGCCTGCAAGGAAGGACAGTTATGGGCAGTTAGGGGTGACCAGGCTGGCAGAGAAGGGCAGTTGGTGGAGAGCAGGCCAGCAAGGGAGGGCAATTGGAGGGGGGGTCCAAGCCTGCAGGGGAGGGCGGTTGTGGGCAGTTAGGGGTGACCAGGTCTGCAGTGGAGGACAGTTGGAGGGGACCAGGCCTGCAGGGGAGGGCAGTTGGTGGGTACCAGGCTGCAGTTGTAGGCTATCAAAACAGCAGGGAAGCCAGTTGGGGAGACCAGGTCAGCAGAGGAGGGCAGTTGAGGGAGACCAGGCCAGCAGGGGAGGACAGTTGGTGGAACTAGGTCTGCAGGAGAGGACAGTTATAGGGGGGACCCAGGCCTGCATTAAAGGGCAGTTGGGGGTGGCCAGGCCTGCAGGGGAGGGCAGATGGGGCATGCCTGCAGGAGAAGGCAGTTAGGGGTGTCTAGGTCAGCAGGGGAGGGAAGTTGGAGGCAATCAGGCCTGCATGGGAGGACAGTTAGAAGTGACCAGGCCTTGCAGAGGAGGGCAGTTAGAGGCAATTGGGCTGACCAGGGAACAGTTAGACATCAATCAGGCTGGCAAGGAAGTTGTTAGGAGATGATCAGGCTAGCAGGCAGAAGCAGTTAGGGGCGATCAGGCAGAGACAAGCAAGTGGTTGGGAGCCAGCAGTTCTGGATTGTGAGAGGAATCTTTAACCACCCGGTTAGGCCTGATCCTAAGATCAGGCCTAAACCAGCGGTTGGACATCTCTCAAGGGGTCCCAGATTGGATAAGGTTAATTATATAATACTTCTCTAAATAACTCATTGATTAGTACATAGCTATACTTAAGAGACATTTTCTGTTTAATAGATAAGAGGTAGTAGAAGTAACATAAACATTAGTCTTTGATATATTTAAATAATTAATTGGAGAATTATGTTGCTCAGTAATTCTGGAGGTAATTAACTAGAGATTACATAATGTTTAATATGTCCCTCAGTATAAAAGAAATTATAATATCCAAATATCAGTTTATCTTTTGTTAATGACATATATTAACATACCGTAATTTGTTAATAGATCCTGTAATTTATGGAATATTTACATTAGTTAGTTAACTGATGTACTAAAGTAAATGTACTGTTGTTTTAATTCTAATAAAAAATTCCTGGAAATGAAAATCTAGACATAAAAATGAATAGTCTTCTAAGTTTTGATTCTTGTCTTTCATATAAGTCACAAACATTTTCTCTACTCCATTTCTCCATGAATGGGCCTTGTGATTGGATGTGCTCTTGTTTGTGAGGCTCCTGATATCTAGGGGCCACATTGAAGAATTCAAAGCAGAAAGGAAGTGTTAGTGAAGAAGAGGTTGTGATTTACAGGTGAAATGCCCTCATTTTGTTTAAAAGGAAGCTGAAATTTGGATATTGCTTTGAGCAAAGTAAGATAATCATAGAAGCAGTAGAGAGATTAAGATTTCCTTATTTCAACACACAGCAAAATAGTATAGTGTTCCATTACTTATCTATATCTATGTCTTTCTTAATAAATGTTAAAGCACCACTAGGACCTACAGGAAATCTCATTCAATAAGGAAAATTTATTATCTCGTATAGCAAAGACTCCGGAGGTCAGCACCCATAAGTTTGTTTACTCCAGCATCTGAAATGTCATCCAGAACCCAGAATTTTTTTTTCTCACGTTCTGACTTGCCCTCCTCAACCTAATAGCGTCATTCTCAGGCTTCCTCCCTTCATGGAAATAAAATGGCTATGATTGTGTGTACAAACATGGGAACAATTAATAGAAAATGTGGGTAAGAATTTCTGTGTGTAATCAGGAAAATTTCCCCAGGATTTTTTTTTGACAGATTTCTCCAAATATAAATGAATGTGAATAAAAAAATAATATGTATAAAATACATTTTATCTTTTGAGCAAGATCAAAGTCCCATATACTTTCCTACATCTAGATGGTATGAAAAATGAGAATTTAATAATTGCCTTACACTAAGCACTATTTAATAGTGACATATGAGAGAGAATTAAAAACACCAATAAAGTTGCTCTAATAGGGAGATTTAAAGTGAGGCAAGCAACCACTATGGCTACTACAGATATTTACTTTGTACAAAATCAGACTAAGGATTACAGAAGTGGTTATATCGCATTATAGCAGTAGGAATTTTCAGAGCATAAATTCAAAGAGGTGTTGTAGGGTTGGAGAGATTTAGTAGCTGGTTATCATAAGACAATAACCAAAATGCATTACTGAGGGGGAAAAGAAAGAAATTTCCTTGGACTTCAGAAAGCAATTTCTAAATGAGTATCATTAGGTCATTTTCAGGACCAAATATGTAAGGCAGAGACCTAGCTAATTCTTTAAAAGACTTCTCCCACCCTCCTTTTACTTTATTTTTCTTCTATTTTAAGTGAAAGATTCTAGATCATATTGTAGGACAAAAATTAATGAAACAGAAAAGAACAAATAACCACAAGATTTTTTAATGAATCACTAATGGAGGATAAGAAGAGCACTCTGTGAGAGATTGAACTTTGGCAGAAGGAAACCCTTTATAATCTTTGGGGTTAATGAGAAATATGTACATACCTGGTAAAGTTGAAAAATTATTTAGGGGATTATGCAGCTTTTGTTCTTTTCCAGTATTTTAGTTCACATTCTCAATTTTAATGTGTTCATTACCATATTTACCTCTTCATCCTTCACAGGTTTATTCTTATATGCTATCTATTAATTTTCAAATTCCCTATAATAATTAAAATACTATTTTGGGGAAAAAATTATACCAGAAACCATTATACACTAACAGGACTTTGGAAAGTAAATGCATCACCATAAAAATGCTAACTGAAACCAATCTTTAGTGTTTGAGTAGCATCCAAATTTCAGTCTGTTAAACCGTGTAAAAATATCACACTTTCTTATCACAATATATAAAGGTTTATATTAAGAAGTCAGAGCTGATTGTACTTTAATCAGGCACTCATCTAAATGGAAATGAGCAGGACTAATTCTTCAAAATTGGAATGCTGAGCTGAGCCATAGCTATTAGAAAATACCCAGTGAATCTAACAGAGCTAAATAACTTTCCTCTAAAATAAATCCATCTCTAACACAATAAAAAGAGTGATAAAATCCAAGGACACAGATTTGTTGCTCTCCATGGTTATCATTAATAGAAAAAAAAAACCTCCCTGAAATTTAAAAATAACACATACTCTTTGATATTTGTAGTTATGATTCTTTATGAAATATAAATTGCTACCACAATTTTGTTCTATTATCAATGACATTTGAATTTACTGTTTGATTGAATTGAAGACATGAGATTAAAATATCTGTCTTCCCAAAGCTTCAGCCAAATGAACACACAGGTCCATTGTAACATACAAGTCCATTAACATATAGTTATTGTTCAAAATAACATTTTTTAAATCTAGGAATGGAGTACATATTTACAGGGCATTTTTATTTATAAAGAATAACCCTAATTATAATTGCAAACAGTCCCCTAAGCAAATCTGTTTGAAACATTTGATGTGGTATTTGCAAGCTTAGATAACAAAAATTACCTCTTCCTCAGATTCATTAATAACCATGTAACCATACCTTTCAAAAATACTTTAAAGTGATTTTTTCTCACTCAAAAGAATACTATTTAAGCCCATTAAATCTTACACTCTTACAACAAAAATTCAGAATTTTTTGTGGTTTCTAAAATATATTTTTCAAGTTTCATACAGTGTTAGTCACTGGTCTTTTTGACATCATTAAATATCACTTATCTATGATATATCATCAAGTTTATAATTCTTAATTTAAGAGAGAATTTTTTCCTGTTTTTACAATAATACCTTGAATATACAATTATGGCAAAGAAAATAATTGTAGGTGCCTTTAACATTTCTTGAATGTATATATTTTCATTTTTGAAATTAAGAGGTAATAACTTTGAGGAAAAATAATAAAGATGGGTCTTGTTTTACAAACATTATTTAAATCATTTCTTCTTATAAAGAATTTATATTATAGCAAAATGTAGGTTCATTCCAAAATTTAGGAAGAAGTCATTGATTTTAGCTATCTAATATATTTTTGTTGTATTTTGCAATCTTTATAATAAATAAAAATAGCAGGGAGTATAATACATTAATAATTAATATCTATGGCACAGTGCTATAAAGTAGAGTTACTGATGACCTTAATTATTACCTATACATAGTATGTGTATTTTTATACTGAATTGATACCTTGAAAAATCAAATAATTGCATCTATTTTTTAATTTAAAAACTAATGGCCTGGTTCACAAAATTTGTGCATGGGGGTGGGGTTCCCCTCAGCCCAGCCTGCACCTTCTTCAATCAGGGACCCCTCAGGGGATGTCCCAGGGATTGGGCCTAAACCGGCAGTCTGACATCCCTCTTGCAATCTGGGACTGCTGGCTCCTAACTGCTCAACTGCCTGCCTGATTAATTGCCCCTAACTGCCTCTGCCTGCCTGCCTTCCTGATCACCCCTAACTGCCCTCCCCTGCCAGCCTGATCTTGCCCCCAACAGCCCTCCTCTGCTGGCCAATTTGGTTCTGATTGGTCAGTTTTTATGCCAGTCAAGATCAAAAGCTCCACCTCCTAAGCAGCCATTGGTTCCTCATACCTCACCCAGATTTGATTCTAATTGGTTGGTTTCTATGCCAGTCAGTGTCTCTAGGCTTATCAACGGGGCCTGATCAGAAAGGCTGGGCTGATCAGCAGCCCAAGGGGAGGCCTGGAGCGAAATGGAGATGTGGCTGCTGGCTAGACTGGGAGGTAAAGAAAGGTAAAGAAAGAGGTAAGTGCTGATCAAAAGCTGCCACAGAGGCAACAGATAACTCCCTGCTTCTCTCTTCAGGCCTTTCTCTGTCCCTGATTCACAGCCCATCAGCAGTCAGTGCTGTGGCACCAGACCTGCAGCAGAAGCAGTCAGCTCTGGCTTGCCATGGCAACCCAGGCTGACTGCGGGACTGACTACTGGATGGTAAGCCTCTGTTCTTATGGGCTGTTGGGACCCAGGGTTTTTATACATTAGTATTTTAAAAGGGTGATTTAATTTTCTCTTTTTATTTTTTATTTTATTTTATTTATTTATTTTTTTGAGAGAGAGAGAGAGAGAGAGAGAGAGAGAGAGAGAGAGAGAGAGACCAATGTGAGAAGGAAACATAAATACACTGCCTTTTTTCATGTCCTCTTCTGGGGGTTGAGCCCCCAAGGAGGCATGTGCCCAGACCAGGAAACAAACTGGAAACCTGCCCTGGCCAGTTTGGCTCAGTGGATAGATCGCCGGGCCACACACTGAAGGGTCCTGGGTTCAATTCAGGCCAAGGTCATGTACCTCTATTGCAGGCTGGATCCCGGGCTCTGGTTGGGGTGCATGCAGGAGGCAACCAATCCTTGTGCCACTTCCCCCTCTTTCTACTTTTTCTGAAAATCAATGGGAAAAATATTCTCAGGCGAGGATTTAAAAAGCCGCTACCTTTCAGTGCACAGCCCTCTGGCCAACCAACTGAACCACACAGGCTAGGGCTAATTTTCTTTTCTAATGTTTTTTTTAATTATAGTTCACATATGATACTATATTAGTTGTAGGTGTACAAAGTTATTAAATATTTATATAGCTTATGAAAATGATCATCCGGTACTTTATATCCCTATGACTGTGTCTATAACTGGCAATATGTACATCTTAATTACTTCAGATTTTCCCCCATTTTCCCAACTCTACTGGCAACTATAAATTTGTTCTCTATATCTATAAGTTTATTTCTCTTTTGTTTGTTGACTTATTTTGCTTTTTAGTTTTCACATATAAATGAAATCATATGGTATTTGTTTTGTTTCTGTCTGATATTCCACTTAGCATAATATCATCTAGGTCCATCATGCTTCAATTTTGAATCAGTTGATATATAACACTTGCATATTTTCTCACCATTTTAGGTTTAAAATTTATTCAAGTATACTTAAAAGTTATTTAATTGGGCCCCCACTTATCTTTAGCAGCCAAGAAAACATCTTGCTTCCTATGAACCATTTTCTCCTAGAATTTTCATCATATCTTGCTTAGATTAGACTAAACTACTGTAAGAATAAGTTCAAATGTGGTCATAGTTACACTATAGAGTGATGCTCTGGTCACTGTGTTTTCTCTTCCTCACATGATCCTTCATGGACCTCATTTCCACCTATGTCTCTGCCATTTTTCAGGGCCAGCAGGAAACAGCCAGCCGAAGTGAAAAGGCCTTGGAATGAATATATGGGAAGTTTTTAAAAGCCCAACCTGGAAGTCAAACACTTGGCAGATGCATGAATTTTATTGGAGAGGACTTGGCCTCCACGCCACACTATCAACATAGCTGGAAAATTGGTCTAGCTATGTTCCCAGACATGAGAAGAAGGGAGTTGATGGTTATGGTTTCTACCATAACCTCCAAACAAATTTTCAGGCCAAAAGAATTGTAAACTTCTGGTCAACTAGATTTATTTTCTAGCATTCAACTCCATTTGATGTAGTACAACAACATACCACTATTAAAAATAAAGGAATTATAAACTTCTGGTCTAGATTTATTTTCTAGTATTAACTCCATTTGATGTAGTACAACAACATACTGCTATTAAACATAAAGATTCAATAGAAAAGAAGCACTGAAAATTAGACCACATAGTTATAATAAACTTTAATTTTAAAACAACACAAAAACAGCAACAGTCTAACACACTCTAGTGAATCTTGTCCTATATTTTGATGGTTGTTCTAGTGAGCCATATTTCTAAAGAGATACCCTAGGATCCCTTAAAGCCTCATACTTATTGTCCAAGGTTAGAATTTTATGCACAATCATGCTCAGTCACTATTCTGGATTACTGCCATTGTGTCTGTCTTTGCAGGCTGGCCCCGCAAAGACTCTAAAAATTTAACCCCCTCTGAATAGTCTAGATCAGAGGTGGAGAACATATGGCCAAGGGCTATACAAGGCCTACGGAATTATTTGGTCTGATCCTACTAAAGCAACTGCAGATGGGACTCAAAATTCACTAAGTTTAGTAGCTTTGATCATAGCAATGTACATTTATATTAAGCAAATTATATTAAGTGAATGATGTCAGAAATATTCAAATGGCCCTTGGCAGAGAAAAGGTTCTCCACCCCTGGACTAGATAAAATATACAGAAACCAGAGATATTTTTGGATATAAAATAAAGATGCCCCCTCTTTCTTACTTGTGATGGCCTCACCGAGTTCCTTGAGGATTTCAGTGTAAGTGAACTTCAGTTTAAACTCTTTAATTTCATTAGGAAAGTTCTAATCATGTTTCTCCTCAAAAGAGAGGATTTGAGGTCAGCATCTGTGCTAAATCCCCTCCCCCACAAAGAGTATTTCCAGCACTTTGCAAAAGTATCTATTATTGCCCTTACAGCCAGTTCCTGAAACACAGGGCCTCAGAAACAGAAGCCTTTGTCAGGCCCCAGGTGTGTTGCACCTTTCCCTAGGACAAAAGTTACCTGTCTCCTTAAACTAGCATCACGAAGAAACCAGACCACGAAACAGTCTAAAAATATAAGATTATCCAAAAGGTAACTTGCATTTCCCCCTGTATCCCCAAATACTAGTGAAGTATTTCTCTTCCAATAAATAGATGTCTGTTTGTTTTCCCTTTCTCTCAAACATCCCATTGTTCTTCAATAGGTCAAGCTCCCTGATTCTCACTCTCAATTAGGGATCCAGGTCATAACACCCTGTCCTTCCCATCCTATCTAATAAAAGAGTAATATGCAAATCGACTATACCTCCGATAAGGCCACACCCACAGCCACACCCATCAGGCAATCAGAAGCAAATTATGCAAGTAAACCCCAAACAAGTTGGCTGCCGCCACTGAGAGCAAGAGGGAGGCTTGGGTTTCTCAGCAACGAAGGAAGCCAAGCTTTCCTCCTGCCATTGCCGGCCTAGGCCTCCACTCAATGCTACAAAGTTTCAAATATAGAAGATATATTCCAACAGAAATTGCAACAGCCACAGAGCTGGAGAGAACAGAGGCCTGGGTTGCCCTGGCTATGGAAGAAGCCAGGCTTCTGTAGCCCTAGCACGTAGGCCTCCACTCTAGGCTACAGCGTTTCAATTATAGAATTTAAACAGAAATGGCTGTCGCCACGGAGCGAGCAGAAGGCTTGGCTCCAATCCAGGCTACAAAGTTTCAATTGTAGAACATTTATTAATCCTGGATCCCAGGGCCTCCACTTGGGTGGCTGGGGGATGTGGCCTGCCTGCAAACCACCACAGGCCCCTCTCCCAGGCTGCTCACAACCCAAGGGAACCCCCATCCTGATCTGGGACACCCTTCAGGGCAAACCAACTGACCCCCACCCATGCACCAGGTCTCTATCCTATCTAATAAAAGAGTAATATGCAGATTGACAATCACTCCAACACACAAGAGGGCTGCCCCCATGCAGTCAAAGATCCTGCCCCCATGTGGACACAAGATGGCCAACACAAGACGACCAGCAGGGGAGGCCATTGGGAGGTTTCGCGCCTACAAGGGAGGGCAGTTGTGGGCTATCAGACTAGCAGGGGAGGGCAGTTGGGAGGGACCAGGCCTTCAAGGAAGAGCAGTTGGGAACTATTAAGCCTGCAGGAGAAGTCAGTTAGCGGTGACCAGGCCAGAAGAGGAGGAAAGCTGGGGGCAAACAGGCTGGCAGGGGAATGGTTAGACATCAATTAGGCTGGTAGGGTAGTGGTTAGGGGGTGATCAGGCTGGCAAGCTGAAGCAGTTAGGAGCAATCAGGGAGGCAGGCAGGTGAGCAGTTTGGAGCCAGCAGTCCTGGATTGTTAGAAGGATGTCCAACTGCCCATTTAGGCCCTATCCTGAATAGGGCCTAAATGGGCAGTTGGACATCCCTCGAAGGGTCCCAGATTGGAGAGGGTGCAGTCTGGGCTGAGGGACATCCCCCACCTCCCATGTACAAATTTCATGCACCGGGCCTCTAGTTCTCTAATAACTGGTTTGACATTTTTTAATGTATATGTCCTTCTCCTAGTTTAAAGCAGAGTACATTACATTCATCAAACTATTTTTTGTGCTTAGTATAATGTCCTGTATGATATATATATATAGGCACTACATATTTTAGTAAGTGAATGTATTAAAATTTCCCCATTAATGGATTAAGCCAATTAGTTAAAAGTGTAAGGGTTTTGTCATTACATACCATCTCATTTTTAAAGTGGCCGAAGTAGGAATTAGTCCTTTCTGCACATTGTTACATGTTTAAATAACATGAAAAGTACAGCTTGTTTGGGTGACGTGACCTGAATCACCATCAGATCAACTTGAAAACTGGACTGTGAATTGTATGTTATCACATTAACTGAGTATAAATTTTAAGTCTGAGTAAATGATCAAACATAGCTGACATTTAACAGAGAACACAGAAGTAAAGATTGCAGTTTTTAAATAAATGTTAGACATATCAGATGAAGCATTTTTCTTGTATATTGCTGTCAGGAAACCACAATTAAGGCTTTAAAGAAATCATTGTTGGCAGGAAAAATTTAAGAAGTCTCTAAGTTAATTGAGAGGTAAATTAAGAACCAGCAATGAACAAACATGAAATCAAAATGTTCGCTTCACCCAACACCTCTGTATTATGATTTAATAACACTGGTTTACAGCATCAGTATTTCTCACAGTTTTGTCTGATTTTTATTTATTGCCATGAAAATGCAGTTGATTGGTGTGTTAGCATGTGGGTTTCTTGGTTTTTCTATTTTTTTTCTCACAGAACACCCCCCCCGTCCCCCCAAAAAGGAGGAGGAGTAGGAGAGGGAGAAAAACAGAAAAACTAAAAAGGAGCCAAAAAATGAAGAAATAAAAAATATTATATGATGTATTAGTTAATTTTATTTGTCAAATTGCTTAGACCAGTGGTCGGCAAACTCATTAGTCAACAGTCAAATATCAACAGTACAACGACTGCAATTTATTTTGAGAGCCAAATTTTTTAAACTTAAACTTCTTCTAACACCACTTCAAAACAGACTCTCCCAGGCTGTGGTATTTTGTGGAAGAGCCACACTCAAGGGACCAAAGAGCCGCATGTGGCTCGTGAGCTGCAGTTTGCCAACCACAGGCCTAGGCCATGGTAACCAGTTATTTGGTCAAATATAATTCCAGATGTTCCTGTGAAAGCATTTTATTTTATCTTTTTCATATTTTAAAATTAAATTATTTCCATCGCCATGCATCCCCCTATATCTCTTATACTTCCACCCCTACCCAGCAAACACTACACTACAGTTGTCCCTCTTTTTTTCCTCTATCCCTCCACACAGCTCCCTACCACCTCACAGCTCTGAGTCTGCTCTCTCTCTTTGTTGTTAAATTAGGCTCTCATATTAATTTCCCATTTGTACTTTTGGTATCTCCAAACTCCTACAACTTGGAAAAAGCTTAGGCAGTGGAAGAGAGAAAAAGCCACGCAAATATGCTAAGCATGTTTTACATTCAAGGATAATTTATTTTATTGCATGGCTTTTAATGTATTACAAGTTTTTTATTTATTGATTGATTTGAGAGTAAGATAAATTTGTTGTTCCACTTATTATGCATTCATTGTTGATTCTTGTATGTGCTCTGACTGGGGATCAAACCCACAACCTTGGTATATTGAACTGATGCTCTATCTAACTGAGCAACCCAGCCAGGATCCCAAGTTATTTTTAATGTATTAAATACATCTATATACTAATTAAACATTAAAATATTGTTATTGTCATAAGCATGAAGGACTACTATGGTTTTATAATTTACAATAATTGAATATAAAAGGAATGATGTTTCCAATATTTCTTAAATTTCCTAACTGAATTAAGAACTAAGCAAGTGATCGGATAAAATAAATTGAAATGATTGCAATGACTCAGTGTGCCCACCCCAAATTCTCACACCTTGCTCTTTGTATACAATTGTTTCATTCTTCCAAACTTCCTTATAAACATAATCTACTCTCTTCTCTGTTCTAAAAGAACCAGAAAAGAAATATTGTGTCTCAGTCATTAATACACTATGATAGATGCAATTGCAGCTAATGTAACCTCAGTTCGGGTATCTGGATCTTTTGCTTATTTACTTATTTACTATAACACCATGTTTATTCAATCAAATCATTGCCAGCTGTTCACTGCAACATTATGCTGAAGACTTTTATATTATTAGCAGGAGTTGCAAGCTTCATGCCCAATGATTTATTTTCTTCTCTAATGCAATCAGAGATGCAAAAAATCTAATTTGCTATTGACTCAATCATTGTATCTTATTAAGATAATTAAATATAAAAATATGTTTAGCCTTTTCTTTTAATTATCAAAATATAAAATTATGATTTATTTCAGTTTTTAAGCCCAAACCTACTATCAAGTCAGTAGGCATAATTTTGTTCCTTTATTTGAGGAAGTGAGTTTTTATAGATGGGGCTATCTGAGAGAATTAACATAAATTCTACGATTTATATGCTTTACATTTTTATATCACTTCAAGATTAAATATATTGTCAGATCACTAATTGTGTGTTGATATGTTCTGTGTATCATTTACATATTAACTATTTATGCACTTAATTATGAAAGTCAGTTATATCTTGAGTTTTGTGCCAAATTCTAGGAACACAGGAATTGAATACATATTATCAATATCCCAGGAAGTGGCAGAAAAAACAAGTAGTTATTACAATGAGATAGACAATACAGTGGAATATATTACATGCATTAAACAGCTTATAGAAGATATTTCCAGGAATGGGAAGGGTTCAACATGGGTTAAATATAAAGAAATATCAGAAATATCAGAAGCTGGTATGCCATTTGCAGATATTAAGAAGCATATGTGAAAATGGCACTAGGAGACCAATAATTTATTTCGTATCACAAGAGCACTTGGTATAGCTGTAGTTAAGGTGTAGAGATTGATACATTGATGGGAGAGAGAAGCTTCTGAAGTAAATCCAGGAAAATCAGACTGTATAAAAAATAGTATTTCCTTTAGGAAAGCATGACTGCAACTAAAAAGTTATTGTGATTTTGAAGAATTAGTTTCCCAAATTTTGAAAATGGATTGGGTATTCAATTTCCTTTTTCTAGGCAAAAACAAATTGAACTGCAATTTTAATAAGAAGTGATAACTGTTAAGCCAGTTTGTATCTGGATGCATGACCAAGTAACAGACCTTTAAATATTAATAAAGTTCAATAATAAGACATTAAAACTGAAAAGAGGTTTATATTTAAATAGAAATGATCAGCTAATTTTTGCTAAAATTGTTGTGTTCATGAGACATACAAATTGAGACTCATTTAGGCAATTTACAACTCAGGGAAAACCTAAAGAAAATGAATAAAAATAAAGTTGTGCATTATATCAGTTCAAAGGAAGTGTTGAAACAAAATATAATATTAGGAGTCACAAATGTGGCTCAAAAATTTTCACAAGGAAATTTAAATTTGATGGGTGCTAATATCAGTCAACTTCTTTCACATCATCAGAATTTAAGCTCAATCACATTTACCAAAACTATGTGTATCTTTGCTGGTGCTGACACAGTACATCAAGCTGAGGCGGTGAGTTACAGAATTTTATTAAGCTGTTCAAGGCTTTCTTTACAATATATTTATTCATGATGACTTGGTTTCTGCACTCTCAGCTGGATCTATGGTAATCTATCATTGTGGAGCAGTGGTGTTTCTAGGTGCATCTTGATTTTATTTAGTCTCTCTCCTTTGAGTTGCCATAAATTAGGTTTAAATTTATTTACTTAGAAAGACTTATGTACATTCCTATACTGACTGAATGTAAGTCACCCAAGTATTTGTGGTATTTTTACTTGAAACCATATGTATAAGAAAATAAATCCTGATAGATTGAGATTTCAGGTCTAGTATTCATGCAACAACTCTAAATTATAAGATTATCAATAATGATAAAGTTCATCCTTTCTAATAAGCTGCCAAGACTGTCCAAAGACTATGGGTTTATTTTGCATATTTATTGTATTGAATATGACTTAGTGTAGGTCTAAGATCCATTCCATGAACCCATTAAAGTTCATGAGTTTTTAGTCAATTATATTTTTTCCCATGAAGAGGCTTTTTAAGAAAGAAACATTGAAATCACATTTCTGTTTTATTTAATTGCATTTTAAAATATCTGACATGCTCAACTTTATATTTCTTCTGGGAAATGCAAATTAAAATAACAGTGAGGTATAACTATATACTTATTAGAATGGCCCAAATTCAGAACATTGACAATACCAAATGTTGTCAGGGATTTGGAGCAGCAGAAACTTTTATTTATGGTTGTGGGAATGCAAAATAGTACTGGCACTTTGGAGGGCAGTTTTGCACTGTCTTACAAAATTTAACATATTCTTACCATACAGTCCAGCAATCATTCACCTTGGTATTTATCTAAAGGAGTTGAAAACTTATGTTCATGCACAATCTGCACTCTGATGTTTCCGACAGCTTTATTTATAATTGCAAAAACATGGGCACAACAAAAATGTCCTTCAGTAGGTAAATGGATAAATCAAATAGGTACACTCAAACCTAGAGATATTACTCAGTTCTAAATAAAAATTGCATTTTTAAGCCCTGAAGAGACATAGAGGAAATTTCAATTCATACTAGTAAGTGAAAGAAAGCAATCTGAAAAGTCTATGTAATATATGATTGCAAGTACATGATATTATGGAAAAGGCAAAACTCTGAACCAATACAAATTTTAATGATTGTCAGGAGTTTAGTGGGAGAAAAGGATGAATAGGAGGAGCACAGAGTTCTTTTTAAAAAATGAAAATACTCCATATCATATATAATAAAAGGCTAATATGCAAATTGACTGAACCACCAGAGGATAAATGCTCAATGCAGGGGCTGACCCCTGGTCGTCAGTGCACTCCCACAGGGGGAACACTGCCAGAAGCTGTGATCATACCTGGTGGGCACAGTGGCAGTGGTGGAAGTTGCTCCCACCTTGATTGCAAAGCTAAGGATGTCTGACTGATGGCAGGGAATGGGCCTAAGCTATCAGTTAGATATCCCCTGGGGGCACCCAGACTGCGAGAGAGCACAGGCCAGGCTGAGGGGACCCTCCCCCCCCAGTGCACAAATTTTGTGCATCAGGCCTCTAGTGATATTATAATGATTGATACATGCCATTATACATCTGTCTAAAATAAGAGTGAACCCTAAAATAAAATATGGACTTTGTGTTATAATGATGTGTCAATGTAGGTTCATCAATTTTAACAAATGTGCCAGTCTGATGAGTGATAATTTACCAGTTGATAATGAGGGAGGTCATCCATGTGTAGGCTTAGAGGATCTATATGAAGATTTTGTATCTTCCTTTCGATCTCCTGTGAACCTAAAACTGCTCTAAAATGTACTAATATTAGTATATAGAAATATACATATCTGTAAAAATGGCATTTTGGAACAATATACATTTCAAGGGTAGTGAAGAAAACTATGCTGACAGTTATAAAGTTGTAATAATATACACCATGTTGCATTTTTGTAGTAAATTGTATGACACAACATGAGAAAATCTTTATTTCATTTTATTTTTGGAGGGTTGTCATCTCACATTCATTTTATTTTTATTTTGTGTGTTTTTTAAATCACCCTTTATCTCCTCTATACCCTATACTTACCCCCACACATATCCCTTCACCACATTCTTGTCCATGTCCATCACATCTTTCTTTTTTTCTTTTTTGCTTAATCTCCACACACATCCAGCATTAACCACCACCCCTCCCCCAACTCCCACCCACTCCCAGAGCTGTCTGTCTGTTCTCTGTCTATGAGTCTGTCTCTGTCTTGCTTGGTAGTTCAGTTTGTTCATTAACCTCTAAATATGAGTGAAATCATGTGATATTTGTCTTTCTCTGATTAGCATACTGTTCTCCAGGTCCATCCATGATGTCACAAAAGGTAAATAAAATTTTTTTATAAAAATAAAAAAAACAAACAAACAATCCATTTAAAAAACGGCAAAAGACCTGAATAGACATTTTTCTACAGAGGTCAGACATTTTGCCAATAAACATATAAAAATATGCTCAAATGTCACTAATCATCATAAAAACACAAATTAAAACCACACTGTGATATCACCTTATACCTGTCAGAATGGCAATCATCAATAAATGAATAAAGAACAAGAGTAGGTGAGGTTGTGGAGAAAAGGGGGCCCTCATGGTGCATTGTTGGTGGAAATGAGGACTGCAGCCACTGAGCACTGAGAAAACCAGTAAGGAGTTACCTCACAAACTTAAAAACGGAACTGCATTGTGACTCTGTGATGCCTCTTCTGGGAATTTAGCCAAAGAAACCTGAGACACTAATTTGGAAGAATACATGTACCCGTATGTTCATTGCAGCGTTAATTACTATAACCAAGATCTGGAAACAGTCCAAGCATCCATCAGTAGACAAATGGAAAGCTGTGGTACATTTACACAGTGGAATACTATATGGGATAATTTTGATGATAATTACATTGCACACCCTTTGAAAACTTAAACCATTGAGGTGTCTGTGTACTATGAAATGACTGAAGTTCAATGGTACTTGTAGTCTAGTGGCAAATTCAAAACAAAATAAATAACATTATTTCTAAAAATTCCAAGAGGCAAAAAGGTAGGGGGAGTAAACCATATGAACTCCTTCTCAAGACATCCAGCAAAACCTAAGGAGTTCTGAGGAAAAGATGCATGGTTAGAATTCTCAGCATATGTCTATATATAAGAGCCTAATATGAAAAGTGTCCCCTCTGCAGTTCGATCGCTCGCTGTGACGTGCACTGATCATCAGGGGGCCAGCATGGAATGAAGGAAGACCTAGGCCAGCAGCAGGAAGCCAGGGAAAGAAGGCCACGCTGGCGGTGGACAGCCGGGGAAGGGAGACCATGGCAGGTGGAAAGCAGCTGCTAAGGAACCTACCTGTGCATGAATTTTGTGCACTGAGCCTCCAGTAAATGAGTAATGATCTGTGTGGCTCAAATCAAGTCCTGCTGCAGAGGTTATAGTCAACAAGGTTAATGCCAACCAGCCAGCCTCTCTCTTTGCCAACCCCAGTGCTTGTGCAATAAGACAATGATGGGATAGTTCTGATCGCGGTACTAAAGGACCTCTTTGCTTAAAACACATGAGCTCCCTTTCACTGAGCCTGATCTATCTATTATCATTGTTAAGTAACCAGCAGAGCAACAACTAAGACCAATATTGAGACTTTGATATTGTATTACTATGGATAAGACAGTGATTTTTCCTAAAGTTAAATATATTTCTGAACTTGTCTTTACCAACACTACTATCTGAAATCTTACAGAATAGCTTATCTATCAACATGATATGCCACACATTTCCTCAGAACAAAATAAGTATTTAATGTTAAAGGAAGAGTAGCAATAAGACTCTATGTTAATTGTTCTAAGAGCTATATGAAAACTCAAAACAATTTTTAGAACATATTTTTCATATGATTTCCTTAATTTGATTTTACAGCAAAGATGGAATCTTGTATCAAGTTTGCAAAGTCAGTTTTCTTTTCTGAAAAATGTTTTATAGAATTTGCTTTTGTTGTTAGTTTGAAATTGTTTTGTTTTGATTCTGGTACAGGTAACTAGACACTAGAAGTGACTTTCTTCATTCAACTAATGTTTCCATTCCTTAATATTGATGTTTACTTTTGACAATTGTGGGTATGTATAATAACTTTTGAAATATTTGATTATTAATTTAAAATATTTAATATATGAAAATGCATTAAATTGATATTCTGTAAAAGTCTGTTTTTGGATTAAAATTTATTTATTATTTACATAGTTTACTTAGATGAATCTTACAAAATTTTTGATAATGATGTAGCAAAATATTTTTAGATTAAAGTTTTCATTTTTTGAAGTTTGCAATGTAGCCACATTATTTCCACTGAGAAATACATTAAGTGTATTTTACTAATAACTATTTAAAATATATTGTAATGGATATTATTATATCAGTGTCAAAATAGAGGTTTTAGTAAAAGGTATAAGAATTGAAAATAAACATAATACATTTGATTTGTTTATATAAGTTTGAACTTTCATTTTTAACAAAATATTGTTTCATTATTTTGTTTACAATAAAAGAAAATACAAAATAACAGCAGAAATTTATAACTTTAAGAAACATTTTGATAATCAAAGCAAGTAGGCAATAAATAGTTAAGAGCCTGTTTTAAATGCAGAGTGATAAATTATTAGAGTGAAATACTATTAACTTCAAATTCACACATAACAATTAAATGCCATGAAGCTCTTTCAAATGCTAAAAGCAATTGCTATTTCTTTACTCAGTCTGAAGTTACTGCTGCTTTTTAATTAACATAAAGCTAAGAATCTTCCTATAAAACATTCTAATTCCCAGGAGTGTGTTCTTCCAATTCTAATGAAAAATAAGCATAGTGTCTAGGAAACCTGTTGCTAGATTTAATTGCAACTCATTTATTTTGTTTTCTTTCCACACACTCCTGGATTAAATATGTGATCTTACCTCTACAATAGACTTGTTTCTATCTTATTATTACACCCTTATGTTAACTGGATATTATACTTATTCTATCAATTCTGCCTTATGTCTCCTACTTTTTGAATAAAAGTAGGAGAAGAAGGAGTAAAAGGGAGGCACCTATTGATGTTCCTGTTTCTCTCCCTTTCCCTTCCTCTTGCTAGAAAATTAATAGAAACATATTTTATTTATTTTTAAAAATACGTTTTTATTGATTTCAGAGAGAGAAGAGAGAGAGACAGAAACATCAATGATGAGGGAGAATCATTGATTGGCTGCCTCCTGCACACCCCACACTGGGGATCTAGCTTGCAGCCTGGACATGTGCCCTGACCGGGAACTCAATTGTGACCTCCTGGTTCATAGGTCGATGATGCTCAATGACTGATCCACACTGGCTGGGCTAGAAACATATGTTTTTTTTAAAAAGAAGGATGGAAGGAAGAAAGAGAGAGAAAGTTACTATTATTGATATTTTTAAAACTTCTCCCAGTAGTATTTTACTTTAACTGTTGTATTGGGCCAATTTTAGAAATTATATTTTCCAGGAAAATAACTAATTTTGTCTAAATTCATTATTTTAAATGTTTTCAAGTAAATAAGTTAATAGGACATTTTAGTTTTCTCCTTTATGTTAAGGGGTGAAATCAAAATAATTTTAGTCCCCTTATATTTGTAGGACTAATTTATATATTCAGTGTCTCTTTTTCTGCTCACAATAATTTAAAGCAACTTTAATTTCACAATATGACAAGTTCTTTATTTACTAATTACTATGTGTAATTTTATCTCTGCCCTTCTTAAGTTATCTAGTTTTATTCTTTAGCTTTTTTTAGTAATCTATAAATGTGATGCTATACTCATTTGTTAACTTTTCCTAGGCAGAGTGTAAGACCATGGTTATCCATAAATGTGTTTTGACTTAATTCTATGTATCTTGATATGTTGAATTCTGTTATTACTTAATCCCATAGATTTTCAAATCTCTGGTATGATTTAATTGTTTTATGCATTATTAAAAGTAATTTTATTCATTTTGAATGATGCAGCATTCTTAATTTTTTTGTTTCTTTGTTTTGTTTATTGATTTCTTGCTTGTTTTATGATCAAAATATGTTTTCATGATAAGAATTATTATAAAGGTGTTATAAAACTAAAAAGATCACAGCCTTAGATTATGTGAGTTGGAATGCAGAACAAGTATTTAGGACCTTGGATGCATCGTCCAAGTGGATTTGAATAGTTTCTCCCTGTCTCTTCTCACCTTAAGGTTACCCTACTCACTGCTTTAGGTTCTACCCGCATAATCCAATTGACACTACAGTCACTTTATCTAGATATCACATTTAAAAATTTTGCTTTATAATTACTAATAAAATAATATAATAATTATATATTACATATGCATGAGTATATAATTTATGCCAACCTCTATCATAAATTAAGTCTGGACTATTTCAGACAAACACATAGAACATTATCAATATATAACCTCAATTAATAGTATTGTTTAATCTTTAAAAAGTGTTTTTCTAAGTCTTACTTTTGAATGTATCTCTATTTTCAGTAATGTTTGTTTTCCTGTGTCTCATATGGGGTTATTTTCAATAATGGTTATTGTTTGTCTTTTATATATGCTTTAACTTTGTCAACTCATATCGTCTGTTGTCAATCAAAAGTTTTGCATCTCTTTTTTGAGACAATTCTTATATTTTTACAATCAATTCTTTCAATAAGTAATGATATTTTTATCACAATGTTAACCTGTTTTGGTTTAATGTTTCTAGAAATTAAGGAGGTGGGCTAGTTTTCTTTATAAATTTTATATATATTCTTTATTGATTATAAATTAATTCTGTGCTGAGGTATTTTGTATATTGTGTTTGGTATTGTATTATCTTAAATTTCATTCCTAGCAAGAGATGACTTTTGGTGAATTCTTATGATACAATAGGAGATCTCTAGTAGTTTAAAAGGGGTGTTTGGACCTGCTTATCAAAACATATGTTGTCCATTTATACAGTGAGATAATGTGGTGATTTTGCCAATTGGTGAGCCTTACCATTCGGACATAAACTCAGTTACAAAGAAAGTAAACATAAAATGTGATCTGATTCCTACTTGACTTTCTTCGGGACATACTGATGTGAAAATAGTCTATGTAATCTGTTCACTATGAATCTCACCTGTCACCAATGTATCAAGTGACTTACTATATCCCAGGTAGTTCACATGACTTCTGAAACAGTGTCCTCTAATGCTAAGGACTGATCAGATTTTTTTGTTTTAGTGCAAAGTCACCATTAACTGAAAGTCCTTGTAGAAAAAAACTAGAGGAAGATTAAAATCACAGTTCCCATAATTTTTATGGTTCTCCTCAAGGAATCTAGTATCTGCTTTATTTAATATCCTACACCCCGTTTCCTCTACTATTAGCAACTTACATTTCTATGGTTCATTTGTGACAACTAATGAACCAATATTCATGCATCATTATTATTAGCTAGGGTCCTTACTTTATTTGTATATCATTAGTTTTTATTATTGTCCTATTCTTTTCTGCTTGGATATACCATCAAATTTACACATTACATTTTATTGTCATGTCTCCCTAGGCTTTTCTAGCTGTGAACTTTCTCAGCTGAAACTATCAGTTGAGTGGTAATACTAGCTACATATAACGCAAGAAAATGTCACTGCAGAAGTAATATGCCCAATAGGCTTGCAATTTCTTCATTGACATTATACCAAAGAATTTCTGGGATTGACAGTTAATATCGCATATGTAACTACTGAGACCAGGTCTTAGTTATTTAGCCTAAAACTTAGTTAAGACTAATCATAGCACCTAGATCTACTACACGCTATCTCGATGTCTGCACATATGTAAGTTCTTTTATGTATAGTCATGTCCTCTCTTTTTTAGTGGAACAGAATCGAATATCTCACATTTCCAGATCCCCACTCCCAGTTCCATTTATCTAAATATTATATTTTCTAGTGGGGAAGATTTGTTCTTTCTGATTTTTTTCTTAATTTACTAAATGAAACAGGTATAATGCCCTATATCTTTTAAAATTCACTTTTCTTTAAGTAAAAGTGGAAAATGTCCTTGCAAAATCTTGCTTTTATTATATTTCATGGTAGAGAATTCTAGGTGTTTCCAACTAATAATAGAAATAGCTGATGAACAAAAACAGATTCCGAGACAGAGAAACATTGATCAGACTGTCAAACCTCAGAGGGATGGTAGGGGAGGGTGGGGGTAAGGAGGAGAGATCAACCAAAGGACTTGTATGCATGCATATAAGCCTAACCAATGGACACAGACACCAGGGGGGGAATGGTATAAGTGGAGGGTGGGGGACAATGGGGAGATAAGGTCACATATGTAATACTTTAATCAATAAAAAGAGAAAAAAAATCCCCCAAAAAAGAAAAAGAAATAGTCCACTTGCCAATCTTTGTTGTGGGCTACGGGAGTTGCATAACTAAATACGAATTAATGTTTCATTGCTTTCAGATTCACCTAATCCCACTTAACAATGACATATTTCTCCAGGATGAGAACAAACAATTGGCCAAGCCTGGTCATGCACCTTGACCTTAGCTGACAATGTTTGGTGTTTTGGGTTTTACATTATTGTGTTACCTACTTCCCTAGAACCTAATGGTTTAATAAAACTATAATTTTATTAGTTGTTATAACTGTGTGGTTTTCGAACCTCTTGAGTGTTCCTACATATCTCTCTATTGGACCCACTTACCAAACTGCAGTCGGATGGGTGTTCCTTGATGGCTTCACTCATGTGTCTGATGTCTTATTGGGAAAGGCTGGTAGGTTGGATCATCAAGATGCTGACTGCCTGAGTTATAGTCTCCTGCCTCTTTGCTATGTCCAGATAGCCTCTTCCTGGCATCTTTACCATGCATTCTCACCAGCTGTAATTCTTACATAATAATTGCTCAAGATTTCCAAGAGTGGGAACATGGGAACTGTCATGGTTTCTTAAGGCATATAATGAAACTGGCACAGTGTTGCCTCTACCTCATTTAATAACGTGAATCACAGGGATGGAATCAAACATGCACAGATTCACAGCCCTGAGAAGAGCCAGCAAGAAGGTGGACACTTGTAAGGCAAAGAAAGAGGTCTCAGAGGAAACCAAACTTGACAGAACTTTGATCTTTGACTTATAACCTCCAGAACTCTGAAGAAACACATCCATGTTGTTTAAGCCACCCAATCTGTGGAATTAAGGAAGCACAGGTGATCTAATACACTGCCATTTCTAAGACTGTTAACTTAAATTCTTGAACCTAACACTTCCTGATAAAATACATAGACTGCATATTTTTCCCTTATTGACTAGCAGTAGACACAATATTTGAAAAACAAAATTAGACCCTTAAAATTGGAAAATTGTGATTGCTTTTCTGAACTGGATGGACTTAAAAGCAAAGATGATTCTGTTCCTCTTGGAGATGGAAATTAATAGTGTATGACATACGATAGCACAGCAGCAAAATTATCACTAACCTGGCCTAATGGAACAAGACTTCATGGCCACGGTGCTTGATTACCAGAGTCTGAATAACAAGTTCTGGTGGAGTGTGAACAATGGCGCTGTCCCTTAAATACAGATTTGAAAAACAGAAAAATGGTCATCTCAGTGTTCACAAGCACGTGTGAAGGAGTGGCACAAGTTAAATAACAGGTTAATCGCAAAAGAGAATATTTGAAAGCACTACCAGATGAAAAGTTACTTGGCATCATTTTTCATTTAGGAAAATGTATTTTAAGTATATTTTAAAATAAAATAAAACTATTAATTCTACTGAAGTTAAAGAAAATGGTATCAGACTTGCTCTGTCATCATAAATAATATAAACCTGAATAATACACTTTTAGTACCAGTTTCTGGTTAGTGAATGACAGGCACCACAGGTGGTAGTCCTGAGAGAAGGGAAATAATCAGGTGACAGATGTGGCTCTTGGCCTGTGACATTTTCCCACTGAGGAACTGGGAGGGGAAGTCTAGGGTAAACCAGGAAAGCCTCCCTGAGCTGAGCACTTTCTATTTCTTCTTATTCTAATTGTTGCTTTTGAACCTGATATCCTTTTACATAACATTCCAGAGAGTACTTTATTTGTCCTTTCATAACACTCATTATTGTTAGTTCCTATGTGATATTGGTCATCTCTTCTAGTGTAGGTTGGCCTCCTTATGATCATTTACATTGAGAAATATCAGAGTACTCACTCAGACTCAAGAAACGAAGTCGCTTAAACAGAAGTGGTAAAGTAGGTAAAAATTGCAACTAACTAGGGCCCTCCCCCCAAAAAAACCTCTCACAGGTGCAAGGCAGCATGGAAATGAGAGCAGGCCACAGACAGCTTTCCTCAACTTCTCCAGACAAATAATGGATCCACTTGCCAGGCCCACCAGCTTTTTGAGGATATGTGGGAAAATGCAAAAGTCAAATGGGAAGCTCGGAAGACTCAGCTCTCTCTCCCTCTGAGTTTTAAGGATAACCATGGAATAGCCCTGATGGCATATATTTCTGAAGCTCAAGAGCAAACTTCCTTTTACCATCTGTTCAATGAAGCTGTGATGATGGCTGGCCAATCTCAAAAAGATGCTATCCATGGCTTCCACTTCAAAGCTTTTCATTTTCACCTACCCAGAGCAGTGCAATTGTGGAGAAGCCCTTGTGAGGATTACTACAAAAATGTGGTGTACAGCACAAGCCAGGGTATTCATTTACCTTTGGAGGACTAAGCAAAGCCACATTTTGCCATTTCACTTTGGCGCATCCAGCCAAACCTCAAGCATCAAATGACCAATTAAGGTTTTTGCAGTAAGATACGAGAGGCCCAAAGCATAAAAATTCTGGAAAGAGTAGGTCTTCCTTCCCCGTCTCCCCCGCCACCCCCCGCCCCCGGGCTGCTGGTACCAGCTTCCCTCTGGCACATGGGACCCAGGCTGCTTCCCTCCAGCAGCCACCACCAGGCACCCGGGACCTGGGTGTTGCTCTGGCCCCAGTTTTGTTTGGAAGAATATCCAGAATGATGCTCAGAAGGATGTTTGGTCTAATTAGCATATTACCCTTTTGTTATTATAGATGTGCAAATATTTTGAAAAGATAAACATAGTGTTTACAATTAAGTTTTTAAATTGAAAAAAATATATATGTTGCAAACTTTTAATTTTTTTTAAATTTCTTTATTGATTAAGGTATTATATATGTGTCTTCATCCCTCTATTAATCTACTCAACCCTCCCCCACTACAAACTTTTAAATTTAATGACAAAAACTTAATTGTTCTGAAAACATTTTGCTACTTGATTTATATGGAATAGCATATTATTTGAATTCATTTATTCATGCTATAGATACATAGATGAAAGCATATCACATCAAATTTATTATTATTCTAAAAATGATCAAACACCTTCCACTTCTAAGAGATGTAAATGTTCTAGAAAAACTGATTCAATTTCATCCTGTTTTAGTAGCTACAACTTAAGCATCTTGAAATTGTGTAAAAAGTGCTAATAGATAAAACTCTCACATGTAAGGCATATTTTAACTATTTTCATACAGTTTAAATAGTTGGGCATATATACAGACTCATGATTTTTAAAGTAATTATGAAGTAAGCAAGTTGTGCTAAAAAGAATTCAGAGATTAGTGTTGCTGAGTAAACATACAATACATACCTAACATTTGGTTAACTTTTCAAACTGTATCTTAAAGAATAAAGTGGCCCAGCTGGTGTGGGTTAGTGGTTGAACATTGGCCTATCAACCAGGAGGTCACGGTTGGGTTTCCTGCCAGGGCACATGCCCGTATTGTGGTCTGGATCCCCAGTGTGGGGCATGCAAGGAGGCAGCCAATCAATGATTCTCTCTCATTGTTGATATTTCTATCTCTCTCTCTGAAGTCAATAAAAATGTTTTAAAAAATAAAGTGGATTTGATTACCTTTCTGTGGCAATTCTGGTCATTTCACTTGTCCTTATTAATTCACAGCATAGTCCAACCTGGAAAAACTGCAATAAAAATATCTGTTCCCAGAGAGTATTGAACTGTTGTAGATTTTATTAACACGTTAAGATGTGTAAGGAAATGAATGGAAAAATTTAAAAACCCAAAGGACAATCAAAGAGAATGCTGGTCTCTCACTTAAGTTCCACATTAAGAATCTGCATACACTAAGTAAACATCAATTGTTTAATGGTGAATTAGCTCATTTGTGTCCTTACATTTAATTCTGTTTAATGCAGTGAAATTTAACAAATGTTTTTCACTCTCTACTAATTACCAGTTTATTAGATGTGAAGAGATGGAAAAGGAAATAAGGCATTATTCTTATCCTCAGAATTCACTCTTGAGAGATTATCAGACCAAAAAAGAAAACAAAACAAAACAGGAAGACAAAAAAAAAAATAGCCAATGCATTCTTTGTTATCTATAGTGTATTTCATTTTCCAGCAAATGTAACTGCCTGAATTGGATCCCTCTCAAAATTGATATGTTGAAGCTGCAACACCCAGTATCTCTGAAAGTGACTGCATTTGGAGATAAAGCCTTTAAAAAAAAGTGATTAAGTTAAACTAAGGCTGCTAGGGTGGGCCCTATTGTAATATAACTCAATGTAAACCCAGTCTGTGGTTTTGTCATGGTAACCTAGCAAATATGCCAGATTATTAAACATTTTTTAAATGTATACATTTACTTAACATATATTAAAGAACCTACTTTTTAGAGTTCTTTACAACAAAGAAGTAATGAACAAGAAAGACATTATATCTGAATAACTTTTTAACATCTACTCAAGGTGAGAAAGACTAATAATAACAAATAATTCCAGTTTGATGACTGTGAGCATTTATTTTTGTATAATTTACTTTAAGAACAGACAACAGGGAACCTTAAATGAAGGTTTTCATGAGAGTTTTCCCTTATGGAGTTAATTTTAATCTTTTCTATAACAAAAGGTTGTGGTTGGGCAAGCTAAGGAAAGTGGTGGACAAGCTAAGGAAAGGGGTGGCAAAGGAGGAGAATGTCCTTGTGGGAGGAACCTATAAGAGGAGAATCCCCAGAATTTTTACTCAGCTGAACCTCCATTAGACAAGTTGATGACACTGAAGAGAAAACTGATGGAAGATAACCTGAGAGAAAGGTAAGGGTCAAACTAAAAATTAAATGTGTTTCAAAAGAGCAGAGTCTATTTTTTTCTATGTTTTGTTTGTTTTCACTTTTGTTCAGGTGCTATTTACATACAAAACAACAACAACAACAACAACAAAACACCCAAAAAACAACAGCAACAAAAAAGTTCTTCTTGTAAGGTACAGTTTGTTGAGTTTGGCCATTTTATGTAGTCATACACTACCATCACAGTTGAGACAGTAATTGTGAGAATTGAGAACAAGAATACTGGTTAACTGCTAGTAGAAATGCAAATGGCAGTGCTATTTTGGACATTTTGATAATTCTTAGTCTTCTTACTAGATTATTCATAAATTGTGTTCCTAGTATACACCGATTGATTTAAAGACATATGTTTACATGAAAACCTGTGCAAATGATTATATCAGCTTTATTTATAATTGTCCCCAAATGAAAGCAACAAAGAAGCCCTTTAGTAGGTAAATAAACTTACTGTGGTTAATCTGTGAAACAGAATATTATCCTATCTAATAAAAGAGTAATATGCAAATTGACCATCACTCCAACACACAAGATGGCTGCCCCCATGTGGACACAAAATGGCCACCACATAATGGTCAGCAGGGGACGGCAGTTGGGAGGAACCAGGCCTGCAAGGGAGGGCAATTGGGGGCAATCAAACCTGCAGGGGAGGGCAGTTAGGGGTGACCAGGCCAATAGAGGAGAAAAGTTGGGGGAACTGGGCCTCCAGGGAAGGGCAGTTGTGGAGGACCCAGGCTTACAGGGGAAAGCAGTTGGGCGGGGACCAGGCCCACAGGGGAGGACAGTTAGGGTTGACATCAGCCAAATTCCAGTTGAGGACCATTCTACAAAACACCTGACTAAGCTCAACAAAAACAAGCTTGCAGAAGAGGGAAGTTAGGGGCAATCAGGCTAGCAGGGGAGCAGTTAGGCATAATCAGACTGGCAGGGGAGTGATTAGGGGGTGATCAGGCTGGCAGGCAGAAGCAGTTAGGGGCAATCAGGAAGGCAGGCAGGTGAACAGTCTCTCTCTCTCTCTCTCTCTCTCTCTCTCTCTCTCTCTCTCTATATATATATATATATATATATATATATATATATATATATGCCTAAGTGATCATTATGACAACCAGATGACTGGCTAGTAGCTGTTATGTGCACTGACCAACAGGGTGCAGACACTCAATGCTGGAGCTGTCCCCTGGTAGTCAGTGTGCCCCCACAGTCAAACTCCTCCAGTCAGCCAAGCTCCCATGGTCCCCCCTTACCCTACTCTACCTCGCTCCCAGGTTGGCCCCATCGTCACAATTGCTGAGCAGGCTGAGAGACCCCACCTGTGCAAGAATTCCCTGCATTGGGCCTCTAGTTCAGCAATACAAAAGAAATAAGCTATCAAGTCATAAAAAGAAAGCTGACAGACACAGTTATTAGGGTGGACATCAACGTTAAGCCAGTTTACAATATACATACTTGTATGATATTATATGACATGATATGACATGATATGATATATGATGATGTGATATGATATGATATGATATGATATGATATGATATGATATGATAGCAAGGGGATTTTCCCTCAGTGATTTTCCTCTCCAAAACCCATAACCCCAGTCTAGTCATGAGGAGAACATCAGTCAAATCCCAGTTGAGGACCATTCTACAAAACACCTGACTAAGCTCAACAAAAACAGGAAAATCTTTGTCACTATCATAGCCCAGAGAATGCTCAAGAGCCGTGACTGCTGAGTGTGGTATGATGTCCTGGATGCATCTTCAAATTAAAAAATGTAAGCAAAAACTAAATAAACCTGAATAAAGAATAAATTTGGTTGAAAATAATGTATTGATAGTAGTTAAGCAATGGTATGGGGTTTACGGGAACTTTTTGTACTGTCTTCAAGTTAAGTTTTTGTTTGTTTGTTTGTTTGTTTGTTGTAAACCTAAATCTATTATACAATAAAATGTTTACTGAAATGGAAGATACTCCCTATATATACACATCCTAAAAAGTAGGCAGGTCCTAGTCAGTTTGACTCAGTGGATAGAATGTCAAACTGTGGACCAAAGAGTCCTGGGTTCGATTCCCATCAAGGGCAAGTACTTTGCAGGTTCCTCCTTGGCCCAGCCAAACAATGTGTTTCTCTCACATCAATAGTTCACTTTCTATAAAAATCAATAGAAAAATGTCCTCGGGTGAGGATTTAAAAAAGAAAAGTAGGCAGTATTGATAACAAATATTGATAAACTTTCAGGTTATAAGTCAGCAATCCATGAAAACATATGAATTCTTCCTCAAAATACACAAAATGGAAGCTGTGCTAAGGCTGTTGCTGTGTGTTTTCAGTATCATTGTCGGTAACACAAAATCTAGGCTAGCAAACAGAACCATGGGGTGGAAATAGAAAGAAATTGTGGTCAATTGAAAAGAAGCACCCAGATGGATAAGGAACACAGAAGAGAAAATTATCACTTTTTACAGGCCTTCGCTTCACAAAGCAAGGTAATGGTTTTCTTAGCCTTTTCTCTTACATGTAGTGCGGAGTTCCATTCAAAGTTAGAAGAAACCTAAGAGGCTTTTTGTTTGCTTTTGAAAAGGAGAATCCAACTGAAGTCGTAGTTTAAGATTTTCCCCAAAAAAACATTTGGATGAGTTAGAGATCAGACATCAAATTAGATTCCTTGATGACTCTCCTGATTAACAGCCATTAAATTGATCATTTTTATAGCATTTTCTTATGTATGTTTATACTGTTTCTTCTATAAGCTTACAAGAAATACTGCCTTAGAACTAGACTGTGCAATTTATGACCGACAGTGAGCAGCTGGTACACCGCATGACTGTGAACTAGGATGACATCTCCTTTGAACACCTGCATGGATAGGAAGGTAATGCTGCTGTTCTCTTCCTGTAAGTGGCTATTGTAGAATCAGAGTAATGTCCAAAAGGGTGCATGTGAGTGAGCTATAACAGCTAAAAACCTGTGACAATTTGTTTCTGTAGCTTCAGAAAAGACAAACATGGAAGCCTTGTTTACATATTGAAACACATCTCTGGATATGATCAGCTCACAACCTCCTGGGTGAGTCAGTACCTAAAGAGCATCACATGTCCTTGAAGTTCACCATCACCAGCAGTACTCAGCATTTTTTTAAACAATTTTTTATTGTTTAAAGTATCACAAATGATATGATAGCAAAGGGATTTTGATATAATATGATAACAAGTACATATGTCTCCTTTTTTCCCCCCATTGACCTCCCCCAGGCCTCCCCTACCCCCCAGTACATGCCCTCACCTGCCTCCCCCCCCCCCCATTGTCTTGTATCCATTGGTTATGCTTATATGCATGCATACAAGTCCTTCGGTTAATCTCTTTCAGCCCTTCCCCCCAAACCTCCTCTTCCTTCTCGCTGAAGTTTGACAGTCTGTTCAATGCTTCTTTGCCTCTGTATCTATTTTTCCCCATTTCTTTTCTTTAAAAAATCTTGCCTCTGCAGACTAGAAATAAACATATAATAACTAAAAAAGTTTCAGTCCCAATTTCAATGTCCAGCAGTTCAGTACTCAGCATTTTTGATAACTCAGCCATCACTGGCCACAATCGAGTAGAATGTTCTTGGGGCCTTGGGAACTGGATTTGGTGTGGACCAGGAAGTGGAGGCTCAGCTTGGGTATTTAGATAAGGATTTATCCACTTAGAGAGGGACACAAGGGTGAGCTATTTTCAAGGAAACTGGACTTGATGGAGAGGTGCAATTGGAAAGAAGAAGAAACATTTTGATCAAAGTAAAAGACAGTGAACAGGTGAGTTAGTGACTTAAAGTGTATATGTAGGGACATTCTGAGGAGCCTAAAATATGGCAAGCCATCGTAATAAGTGTGGGCAAATACCATATATGGTCACCACATGTCAACTCTTAAGTTAGGGCATTGGAATTTGCAACTGGGAGTCTCAACTCTGTTGCTTTGAATGTTACACTGTTTTCCATTGTAAGTTCTTTCTGAAAACTAAGTCTACTTAAAGCAGAATATGTCTACTTTGTCCTGTGAGTTTGATTGTGGATTTGAATCCAAAGCACAATAGCAGGTTGAGAAGAATGAATAGTAGAGCTCCATCTATGGAAGTAGATCTATCCACAGTGAATAAACCTAATAATACTGTACCAAATATGATTACTTAGACAATAAATTATATTGTGTTCCTCTTTAATGTAAGCAAATGTCCTTGAGAATAGTAATATATATGCCAAAATGTGTGTAGATCATAAACGTATACATGAAAGAATTTTTATAAATTAAACTTTCCTATGAAATCAGCATTCAAATTAAAGAATGTAATATTGTTAGCTTTACCAGAAAACACTTTCAGTCATTAACTCCCTCCAAGATAACCTTCTGATTGCTAATAACCTTGATTTGTTCTGTCATTTCTCAAACTTTATAAAAATGGATGATGCAGCCAAAGCGGGTGTTGCTCAATGGATAGAGCATCAGCCTGTGGACTGAAAGGTCCCGGGTTCAATTCCGATCAAGGGCATGTATCTTGGCTGCAGGCACATCCCCAGTAGGGGGTGTGCAAGAGGCAGTTGATCAATGTTTCTCTCTCATTGATGTTTCTGACTTTCTATCCCTCTCCCTTCCTCTCTGTAAAAAATCAATAAAATATATATTTTTAAAAAATGGATGATGTAAATCATAATCTTTGTGATTGCCCCCTCCCACCCACACACACACATATAATTATCGCCTCCACATTCAGCCATGCTGTTGTCTGGAGCAAAGATTTCTTTATGCCCATGGCTAAATAATATTCTGTTATGTGAATGCACCATAATTTATCCATACAAATGAAAAAGTACTTTTTAAACTTTTCATCTTAAACTTTCTGAAGAAAGATGGTAATTGTCCTTAATAAAAATTTCACTTTAAATTTTTTGAGAAACATACATTTTATTCCTGAAGTATTGATTTGAAAGATTATTATTTTTTCTTTAGTGGCTCTCCATTTTATTTAGAGCATTCTTCCTACAAAGGCCTATCCTTTTATGTCTCAGTTTCAGTTCCCTTCCCTCCATCACCTTATAGTGTCTCAAAAGCAAATTCTTCCACATAGTTAACAGCCATCTTGTGGCTAAGATTGACAGTTGGTTTCCATGGTGAAGCCAGTAGCCACATTTTGCTGGCCCCATCTGTTTCCAGTTCTTAGTTATTTTTTGTTGCGTTATTTCGCCTTTGGGAATTAGTCTTGTTTTCTGTGAGTTTGCAAAACATTTAAAATGAAAGGAAACGACACTTTACAATATAGCAAGTACTTGTTTTACAACATTTGGACTTTTAAGACTATCTAGCCAACTAAACTCTCAGAAATAAATTCCTTGCAGCTTTTCAGAGTTGAACATTTTATTTCTCTCACAAAGAATCTGGATGAAGGAATACATGGTAAGTTTTACTTAGGCATAGGATAGTGTCACGAAGTCATGTTGAAAATATGTAACCCAGTTAGTCGTTCACATTTGATGATGTGCTTAGTTTTAATGACAGCATGAATACTTTCATACTCATTACTATAACACTAACCTTATGTTGATTAAAAATCAAAGATTCTATCTCTTGTCATAGCCGCTGCCCATATTTTCTATATAGATATCAATATGCCATTTTCTTGGTGTAATATTAGGCAAATTCTATGAGGCCTTGCTGCATATAATGCATAATATGCAGGTAGATTACTTTAGTTCTATTCACACTAAAGACCTTGAAACACAGAAGAAATCCACTGAAATGAAAATGATTAATGTTCTTTAAGTAAAACATTTTATAATTCTTATGCATAAAAATATAGGCTTTAATATAAGTATGTTTTGTTATTTTTAATTAAAGAGAGTTTCAATTTTAGATATAAAAATGAGGATAAAAATAACCCAAATTGTTACATTAAATAAAAATATACTGCTTTGAAATCTTTTGGTGCTATTTTTACTTTCCCAGATTACCCCATTTTGATGAGAACCCATTATTGGATCATTAACTGCATTTCATAATGATATTTCATAGATTAAGTGATACTAGATGAATGTGTCACAGTTCCTACATTCATAATCCTATGATTAGAATTACTAGTGACAGAAATAAATCTAACTAGCACTTTTTTGACCTTTGGGGGTAAACATTTAAAATCTTTAATAAAGAAAATGGTGTTAGGGAGCAGCTGAGAGTCGCGCAGGGAGCATTTGTCGGAGACTAGGGGGACAGCTGTGCTCCAGGAGAAGATAGAGGACTTCTGCGCTGGCCTCCCCAGCCTGAGAGGCCCCAGTACTGCTGGGTTCTCTCCCTGAGCCAACTGCGCGAGGAGGCGCGCGGAGGCGGACCACGACATCTTGAACGAGAGGAGCCGGAAAACATACAGCTGCCATTCGCGGTACCGGCGGGACCTCTGGGGCTCCCGGAGCACCGGCGACCAGGTGGCGCGCAGAGCCCAGGGAGCTCTAAACTCCAGCAAGGAAAGGTCAGATTTCCCTGGGGGTACTTTGGGCGCGAAACTGAGGGGGCTGGCAGTCTGGGAGATCTGCACCTTGGAACTCAAAACCTGGAGAGCTACACCTGAAATAGAATCTGTGGCTGTTGAAGCTGGTGAACGTGGGAGAGGGCCCTTGGAGCTGGTGGCAGAGTTGATCCCTGGAGCGCAATCAGTTTGGACCTGACAGAGGGGGGAAGCCCGGAAGATTTTGGGAGGGTTCTGGCTGCTAAAACAGCAGTCACCATTAGAGAGGCAGTATTGTTTACTTCAGGATAGAGAGGACCAATAGACCCAGAAGTCAATCTAGAAACACTGCCACCCAGGGGCCAAATCACAAATTGACTCTTATGTGACAGGGAATTGATTATATCTTTTCTTCGACCTTGGGAATACAGTCTATTTTCATCTACACTTTAGTATCTTTTACTCTACCTCAACTTCACCTTTATACCACCACTCTCTGGCTAACCTTTCCCTATTTAGTGCCTTGTTTCCCTTACACTTTTCCCGCTTTAGATTTACCTAATTCTTTCCCCTTACCCCCTGTTAAAATTTCACCCCACTGATATATCTAATCTCTAACCACCTAATCCAAGTGCATATATACCTCTAGCTTCTCTGACTTCACTATCTTAAAGTGTTTTTAGCCCTGTCCTGTTGTTGTTGTTTACTTGACTGTTGATTATATTGATTTTTTAAGCAGGTTTATGAGATTGACTTGCTTATTCTGTTATTTTGGTTTGTCTTGTAGGGGGGGTTATTTTTATTTTTGGTGTTGTTTCTTGTTTTATTGTCCTCATCTGCATTGTTTTTGAGATAGATTTTTGCTTCTGTGTTCCCTCACCTCTCTTGATATTAGTAGTTGTATGTAATTTGTATCAATCTCCAAGTACTTGTTGCAGGTTTTGGTTCGGATTAGGGGCTATCCTATAGGAGTTTTCACCCCACATTTATAATTTACTCCTTTTATTTCTTTTTTTCTTCTCCCCCTTTTCCCATTATCATTTTGGCATTCCTGTCTTTCTTTTTTGTGAGTGTATGTGTTTGGGGGGGTCTCTTTCTTTTTTGTGTGAGTGTGGGTGTGTGAGTGTCTGTGTGGGTCTGGGGGAGGTTCTCTTTCTTTTTTCCCACCTATCACCAAATTTGCCTTTCTCTGGCAGTCACCTTTATTTGGAATTACAATTACTTTGACTACATTCCGGTTCAGTGCCTGGTGCGTTGCACCTGGTTGTGTTGTATTTTGTGCCTTTAAATCAACACAGGAGAGTGAGAACTACATAACCACATACACAGAGAAGAGAGACCATGGGAAGACAAAGAAATAGCCCACATATGAAAGAAAAGCAAGGCTCGCCAGAAAAGGAGGTAAACGAAATGGAAGTTAACAACCTGTCAGAGAAAGAATTCAGAGAAATGGTCATAAGGTGGCTGAAAAGAATGGAAGACAAATTTGATAATATGAGTAAGACCCAAGAGGAAATGAGGAAGACCCAGGAAGAAATGATGAAGAGCCATGAAGAAATGAAAAGTGACATTGCTGAAGTAAAGAACTCAATAGAAAGTATTAAGAGTAGACTAGAAGAAGCAGAGGATCGCATCAGTGAGCTAGAAGACCAGGTAGGAAAAAATAACCAAGTAGAGCAGCTACTAGAAAAAAAAATTAAAAAGCAGGAGGAGAGCCTAAGAGAACTTTGGGACAACATGAAACAAAACAACATCCGTATAATTGGGCTTCCAGAAGGACAGGAAACTGAGCAAGGAATAGAAAACCTGTTGGAAGAAATAATGACAGAAAACTTTCCTGGTATAGGAAAGGAAAAACCCACACAAATCCAAGAAGCTCACAGAGTCCCAAGCAAAATAAACCCCAAAAGACCTACGCCAAGGCATATTATAATTAAATTGGCAAACACCAATGACAAAGTAAGAATCTTAAAAGCTGCCAGAGAGAGACAAAAAGTCACCTACAAAGGAACACCCATCAGACTAACAAGTGATCTCTCAACAGAAACCTATCAGGCCAGAAGGCAGTGGAATGAAATCTACAAAGTCATGCAAAGGAAGGGTCTGAATCCTAGAATACTGTACCCAGCAAGGCTCTCAATCAAAATTGAAGGTCAAATCAGGAGCTTCACAGATAAAAAAGGACTAAGGGAATTCGTCACCACCAAACCAGCAATGCAAGAAATGCTAAAGGATCTGCTGTAAAAAGAAATAGGAAGCGAAGAAGGATCACAGGGGCAAAGAACAAAAATGGCAACATATAAGCACCTATCAATAATAACTTTAAATGTAAACGGGTTAAATGCTCCAATCAAAAGACATAGGGTAATAGACTGGATAAGAAAACACAACCCATGTATCTGCTGTCTACAAGAAACTCACCTCCGAAAAAAAGACGCACACAGACTGAGGATGAAAGGTTGGAAAAAAGTTATTCAGGCGAATGGAAATGAAAAAAAAGCTGGGGTAGCCATACTTATATCTGACAAATTAGATCTCAAAGTGAAGGACATAACAAGAGATAAAGAAGGCCACTTCATAATACTAAAGGGAGCAATTCAACAAGAAGAAATAACTCTTGTAAACATATACGCACCCAATACAGGAGCACCCAAATATATACAAAAACTCCTAGAGGACATCAAGGGAGAGATAGACAGCAATACAATCATAGTAGGAGACTTTAATACCCCATTATCACCATTGGACAGATCCTCTAAACAAAAAATCAGTAAAGAAACATCAATTCTCAATGACTCACTGGACCAGATGGAATTAATTGACATCTTCAGATCATTTCACCCCAAAGCCACAGAATATACATTCTTTTCAAGTGCCCATGGGTCATTCTCAAAGATAGACCATGTATTAGGTCATAGGCAAAGTCTCTCCAAATTCAAGAAGATAGAAATCATATCAAGTATATTCTCAGATCACAGTGGCATAAAGCTGGAAATCAACTACAATAGAAACAATCCAAAGAAATCGAACACATGGAGACTAAACAGCATGCTATTAAACTATGACTGGGTTACTAGAGAGATTAAGGAAGAGATAGAAAACATCATGGAAACAAATGACAATGATAGCACAACAATCCAAAATCTATGGGACACAGTGAAAGCAGTTCTGAGAGGGAAGTTCATAGCTCTACAATCCTACTGCAAAAAAGTAGGAACAGCGGCAATAAATTATCTAACCCAACAACTCGAAGAGTTAGAAAGAAAGCAACAAGAAAAGCCCAGTGTAAGCAGAAGGAAGGAAATAGTAAAGATCAGAGCAGAAATAAATGACATAGAGACCAAAGAAACAATACAGAAAATCAACGAAACCAAGAGCTGGTTCTTTGAAAGGATAAACAAGATTGATGAACCTCTAGCCAGACTCACCAAGAAGCAAAGAGAGAGGACCCTAATAAATAAAATCAGAAATGAAAGAGGTGAAATAACAACAGACCCCATTGAAATACAAAGGATTGTTAAAAAATACTATGAACAACTCTACTCCAACAAACTGGACAACCTGGAGGAAATGGATATGTTTCTAGAAAAATATAACCTCCCAAAACTCAATCAAGAAGAATCTAAACAACTCAATAGACCAATAACTGTGGAAGAAATTGAAGCAGTCATCATAAAGCTTCCAGCAAACAAAAGTCCAGGGCCAGACGGCTTCACAGGGGAGTTTTACCGAACATTCAAGGAAGAACTAAAACCTATACTCCTCAGACTATTCCAGAAAATTCAAGAGGATGGAAAACTTCCAAACTCCTTCTATGAAGCTAGCATCACCCTAATACCAAAACCAGATAAAGACGACACAATGAAAGAGAATTACAGGCCAATATCCCTCATGAATATAGATGCCAAAATCCTCAATAAAATTCTAGCAAATCGGATCCAGCAGTACATCAGAAAGATCATACACCACGACCAAGTAGGATTTATCCCAGGAATGCAAGGATGGTACAATATCCGCAAATCAATAAATGTGATACATCACATAAACAAATTGAGAGATAAAAATCACATAGTCATATCAATTGATGCAGAAAAAGCATTTGACAAAATCCAACATCCTTTCTTAATAAAAACTCTCAATAAGGTAGGAATAGAAGGATCATACCTCAACATAATAAAAGCCATATACGATAAACCCACAGCATACATCATACTCAATGGGCAAAAACTACAACCATTTCCCCTAAGAACAGGAACAAGACAGGGTTGCCCACTTTCACCACTCCTGTTCAACATAGTACTGGAAGTATTAGCCATTGCAATTAGACAAGAAGAAGAAATAAAAGGCATCCAAATTGGAAAAGAAGAAGTTAAGCTATCCTTATTTGCAGATGACATGATATTGTACATAAAAAACCCGAAAGACTCCATAAAAAAGTTAGTAGATTTAATAAATGAGTTCAGCAATGTAGCAGGCTACAAAATTAATGCCAAGAAATCTATGGCATTTCTATACACTAATAGTGAACTTACAGAAAGAGAGACTAAAAAAGCAATCCCATTTACCATCACACCAAAAAAATTAAGATACCTAGGAATAAACTTAACTAAGGAGGTAAAAGATCTATTTGTGGAAAACTACAGGACACTGAAAAAAGAGATAGAGGAAGATGTAAACAGGTGGAAGAACATTCCATGTTCATGGATTGGGAGAATCAACATAATTAAAATGTCCATACTACCCAAAGCAATCTATAAATTTAATGCACTCCCCATTAAAATACCAATGGCATATTTCACAGACCTAGAAAGAACTCTCCAAAAATTCATCTGGAACAAAAAAAGGCCCCGAATAGCCACAGCAATCCTGAGAAAGAAGCACAAAGTCGGTGGGATTTCCATACCAGATTTCAAGCTGTATTACAAGGCTACTGTTCTTAAAACAGCCTGGTACTGGCACAAGAACAGACATATAGATCAATAGAATAGAATAGAGAATCCGGATATCAACCCAATCCACTATGCTCAATTAATATTTGACAAAGGAGGCAGGAACATAAAATGGAGTCAAGACAGTCTCTTCAATAAATGGTGTTGGGAAAATTGGACAGATACATGCAAAAAAATGAAACTAGAGCACCAACTTACACCATACACAAAAATAAACTCAAAATGGATACAGGACTTAAACGTAAGACAGGAAACCGTAAAAATATTAGAGGAATCTACAGGAAGAAAAATCTCAGACATATGCCAAAAGAACTTCTTTGATGATACCGCTCCGAGGGCAATGGAAGCTAAAGAGAAAATAAACAAATGGGACTACATCAAAATCAAAAGCTTTTGCACAGCTAAAGAAACCATCAACAAAACAACAAGAAAACCCACTGTATGGGAGAACATATTTGCAAATGTTATTAGTGATAAAGGTTTAATCTCAAGCATCTACAGGCAACTCACCCAACTCAATAAAAGGAGGACAAATGATCCAATAAAAAAATGGGCAACAGACCTAAATAGAATCTTCACGAAAGAAGACAAAAGGAAGGCCCAGAGACACATGAAAACTTGCTCAAAGTCACTAATTATCCGAGAGATGCAAATCAAAACGACTATGCGGTACCATCTCACACCTATCAGAATGGCTTACATCAACAAATCAACAAACGACAAGTGCTGGCGAGGATGCGGAGAAAAAGGAACTCTTGTGCACTGCTGGTGGGATTGTAGACTAGTACAGCCACTGTGGAGAACAGTATGGAGATTCCTCAAAAAACTAAAAATGGAGCTCCCATTCGACCCAGTGATCCCACTTCTAGGAATATACCCCAAGAAATTAGAAAGGCGAATTAGAAAGGTTATATGTACCCCTATGTTCATAGCAGCACAATTTACCATAGCTAAGATTTGGAAACAGCCGAAGTGCCCATCAGCAGATGAGTGGATCAAAAAACTATGGTACATTTACACAATGGAATACTACGCCGCGGAAAAAAAGAAGGAGCTCCTACCATTTGTAACAACCTGGATGGATTTGGAGAGCATTATGCTAAGTGAAATTAGCCAGGCAGAGAAAGACAAATATCACATGATCTCACTCATTTGAGGAATACAATCAATGACATAGACTGATGAACAAGAATAGATCCAGAGACTGAGAAAAGTCCATCAGAATGTCAAACCTCAGGGTAAGTGGCAGGTGGCGAGAGTAAGTGGAAAAGTCAATATACTTGAACTCTTGAACTGAGGTAAGTGATTAGTGTTTTTACATCACTGACAAAGTTCATATAAAATTATAAAAAAATGGCAGCTAGTCTGACATTGAATTGACATGGCCTAGAGCTTGTCATATCCTATGGAGACCAGTCCTTAGGCTAGGCCCTGCTTAACCTCCCATGACACCATAATACCCTTACATGATATTATTCTACAATGTCATTATAATATTTGATATTTGACAACAGCATATTATACAATTATCCCAAATAAACTTACAAACTAATCCTTTGAATGTTGGGCAGCAACTTAAAAAAGAATAGGAAAGAAATTAATCCCTTTCAGAAGGAATTAAGGCACTGGGAAGGCATCCCAGCATTCTATATTGGCCCTTCTTGCCCTTTCTGCCAAGAGGGACCTTCTTGTTACTATCCAAATACACACAGCTGATGCCTGAGTTTTCAGTTCCAGCTGTGGCTGAAGCCTCTGGGCAGCTGGCACCATGGATCTGTATCTCGACCAATGGTGTGAGCTGGGCCCTCTCTGGAGAAGAAACCTGGGTCCCCCGAGATATGTGATCAGTACCGGGACCCCGCCAGCAGGCTAGGGGACCCCAAGGCAGGTACTGGAAGTGGAGGCCACAGGGGGGCATAGACTACAAAGGAGACAGAACTGAACCTCACATCACCCTGTTTGGCCCCGGAGGATGGCTGGTTAGCCAGAGACGGGTAAGATTCCTCAGGGAAGGAACAACCTAAGACAGGCACAGTCGCAGAGGGGCCAACAGGAGAGAACTAAAAGGTCAACAGAGGTGGGGCACAGACCCTCATCCACAAACCTTGCAGGGGTTTGAATTCTCAACCCTCCTAAGGGAGGTCTCCTACCCCCACGGCTGCTTCGCCTCCCACACACAACTCATACGGGGACCCAGGTGGCAGACAGAGACTCGGCCAGCAATAGCTGCCCTATATCTAAATTCAGTCTATTACCCGGAATGCTCGGGACCTACTCAAAATTGCAAATATTCCTTTCCACTAGTATTCACAGGGTAAACTAAGATTTCTGCTTGAGTATTAAAATTGACAGGAAAATAGTAATCAAGTTTTCAGATTAATTTAAATTGGCCAAGTGAAATACGAGAATACTCAAGAAAATTATAGTGTACTGGACAAAAAGCTTTTCCTAAAACATTAACTGAAAAATCTATCAGTAGTTCATCTCTCTGTAAAATTGCCTAACATCCAAAGAACCTAAAGCAATCACTTTGTGTACAAAAATTAAAATTTAAAATTATCAAGACTGCAATAGAAAATTTCCAAAAGTCCCCATTAATCAAAAAAGGGGAGGGGACAGCGGGATAATATCATGAAAGGGACAAAAAAAATATTGAGTAAGTAAAATACATCTAGAAAATTCTTACTCCAGTAAAGTAAATTCCATTTGTAAAAACAATAGCAGGACACCCATGAAAAAACACACATGGTGTCAAAATAAGCCAAAGGAAAATCATTTAGGCAAAAATTAAAAAGAATCCCAAGTCTATTTTGCATAGAGGATCCCTTTGTTAACTTTTGGTCGAGAATGTGTTTGTGTGTTTTCAGAGAACAACTCCAAGACCACGTGGGTTCCTGCGACGGTGAGGAACTGATGGATCTGTTCCAGCCATGAGGATGGTCCAGAGATGGGGGACACTGACGACACCTTGCCATACTAGCAGTCAGCAGCTGTGCATGTCTGCAGGCAGCCCAGGACCAAACCAGAGAGGATGGATCATGCATCGACACGATATGTCCACCATCTGGATACCATTGCTGACTTATACACATAATGAATTATTTGACACTGAAACTGGGACTCAGAAAAGTTGGACATTGAAACCGAGAATGAAACACTTTTTGTTCTTATACATTTATTTCTAGTATGCAGAGGCAAGATATTTTTGAAGAAAACAAACAGGGGAGAGTGATTGATATAGAGGCAGGATGGCCTTGAACAGGCTGTCAAGCTACAGGGGGAGGCTTGGGTGGATGGGAGGCAGATGCGGGGGGAGATCAACGGAAGGACTTGTATGCATGCATATGAACATAACCAATGAATGAAAGACACTAGGGCGGGGAGGGGGGAAGCTGGGGATATGTGCTGGGGGGTGGGGGAGGCTGGGGGGAGGATAAGGGGGAGGGGGAAAGGAAAACATGTACTACTATTATACTGCAAAAAAACAATAAAAAATAATTTAAAAATAAAAAAAAAAAAAGAATAGATCCAGAGACTGAGAAATGTAGATCAGAACATCAAACCTCAGGGAAGGTGGGGGTCGATGGGAGTAAGGGGGAGAGATCAACCAAGGAACTTGTGTGCATGCATATGAGCCTAATCAATGGACACAGACAATAGGGGGGTGGGGCAGAAGTTTGGGGTGAGGGGTAACGAGGGAATAAGGACACATATGTAAAAATAAATAAATGGGAAAAAATAAGAAATAAATAAAAACCAGGAGAAAATTTGAAAAATGGAAAAAAAAAAAAATGGTGTTATTTCTGATAAAATATAATGTAAATTTTTCATTTATTTTCTGGTTTAAAAAGCTATCAAGTTTATAGTTTTTGCAGAAATGGTTCACAAATATGTATATGTTTTGCATTTTTCTACCATATTGTCCTTATAGTGTCTCAAAACCTTAATGAGAATACAGACTATAGAAAGGCATTGGCATCAGGAATTTCAATTATATAATGAAAACTTTCTTTAACTCTTTAAAAACATTATTTAAAATACATTTATGGTATTGCAAACAACAAATAGAAATACCTTGCTGAACATATAAGTAATTCTTGGAAAAATATTCTATTGAATGCTTTGTTTTAATATGTGTACACTCAATGCAATTTTTTCTAATGTGAAGCAAAATATACTAATAGGGATTTATTTCTATTTTGAAAAGCTATAACTTTGCTAATTTTAATTAATATAAATAACCAATGTTTACCTTAAAATTATTTTGAATGGAAGATAAGTGGCCATTTACATTTTAAAAACATTGGAATTATTTTGGAAAGGATTTAGCGGTAGGAAATAATTAGAACAGTGTATGTGAGAAAGTGTATATGTGTGCTCACAAACACAATAAATGAAGCTATTTGTTATAAAATCTGAGGTAGAAAATTTTAGATTGATTTGTTTTAGATTGATTTTTTTTAATATCAAGTGCATATACAGTATTGACCAACCAATGCTACAGACATAGTAATGACTATTTAAAACAGATATCAGAACAATCATTTTAAACAAGCCAAAAAATATATATATAGGTGAATTATACTCCAACTAGAGGCCCGGTGCATAAAATTCATGCATGGGGGCAGGGGAGGTTGTCCCTCAGCCCAGCCTGCACTCTCTCCAATCTGGGACCACTCAAGTGATATCCGACTGCCCATTTAGAACTGATCCCACGGGCAGTCAGACATCCCTCTCACAATCCAGGACTGCTGGCTCCCAACTACTCGCCTGCCTGCCTTCCTGATTACCCCTATCTGCTTCTGCCTGCCAGCCTAATCACCCCCTAACCACTCCCCTGCCAGCCTGATTGTCTAAATGCTCCCCTGCCAGCCTGTTAGCCCCTAACTGCCCTCTCTTGCAGGCTTGGTTACCTCTAACTGCCCTCTCCTGCAGGCTTGGTCTCTCCCAATTGCCCTTCCCTGCTGGCCATCTTGTGGTGGCCATCTTGTGTCCACATGGGGGCAGGACCTTTGATCACATGGTAGCAGCCAACATGTGTGTTGGAGTGATGATAAATCTGCATATTTAGGGCCTGGTGCACGGGTGGGAGCTGGCTAGTTTGCCAAGGTGTTCCGGATCAGGGTTAGGGTTACCTTGGGGTAAGGGGGAACCTAGGCAAGGGGCCTGTGGTGGTTTGCAGGCTAGCCACTCCCCCCAGCAACCCAAGTGGAGGCTCCGGTATCTGGTATTTATGTACCTCCTACAATTGAAACTTTGAAGCCTGGAGCAGAGGCAAGCCTCCTGCTCTCTCTGTCGTTTCAGCCATTTTTATTGGGATTTATTTAGCCTCCATAATTGAAACTTTGTAGCCTTAAGTGAAGGCCAAGGCAGGCTAGAGCTGAAGAAAGCTTGGCTTCCTCCTTTGCCAGGGGCAACCCTAACCTTCTTCCAGCTCTGTGGCTGCTGCCATTTCTGTTGGAATTTATTTCTCTTCTATAATTGAAACTTTGTATCATTGAGTGGAGGCCTAGGCCAGCTAGGGTGTGTGGAAAGCTTAGCTTCCTCTATTGCCTCAGAAACCCAAGCCTCCATCCTGCTCACTCCCTGGCTGCAGCCATCTTGGTTGGGGTTAATTTGCATACTCGCTCCTGATTGGCTAGTGGACATGGCTTGTGGGTGTAGTGGAGTGAAGGCCAATTTGCATATTATGCTTTTATTAAATAGGATGTGCCAATGAATTATTTACCTTTTCACAGTAATTCAATACAATAAAAAGGTAATCAGCAAATTGACTGAACGGTGGAATGACCAGTCACTATGACACACACTGACTACCAGGAGGCAGGTGCTCAATGAAGGAACTGCCCCCTGATGGTCAGTGATCTCCCACAGGGGGAGCACTGCTCAGCCAGAAGCCCTGAAGCCAGGCTCACAGCTGGCAAGTACTGTGGTGGTGGCTTTTCATGCGCAGCAGCGCTAAGGATGTCCATTGGACATCATTTGAGGGCTCTTGCATTATGAAAGGGTGCAGACTGGACTGAGGGACCCCTCTGAGTGCACAAATCTTGTGCTCCAGGCCTCTAGTCTAAAATAAAATGAAAGCAATTGAATAAAACAGTATTTATATATAACTAGAGTCCTGGTTCACAAATTTGTGTATGGGTAGGATCTCTTGACCTGGCCGAGAATAGGTCTGAGTGGGGCCATCTAGCCCAGTCCTGATCAGGGCTGATAAGCGCTGGCCAGCTCGGGGAGGGACCATGGAAGGTTGGCTGGTCACTGAAGGTTGGGTCTGTAAGCACACTGACCACGAGGGGAAAGCACCTATGTTGATCATCTGGCCCCTGGTGGTCATGTGTGTCATAGCAACCGGCTGGTTGTCTGGTTGTAATGGTCACTTAGGCTTTTATATATATAGTTGTGTATATAAATACATAATTCATATACAATATATTGAAATATAAATATATATAAATTTGAGTCATACATATTCCTCCATTACATTTATTTTATAATATTAATCTATTTCTGCTTTGGTGGAGTTAATTTATGACTTCCCCTGTTTAGGTATATCTATAAATACTAACAAGAAAATTTTAAACTTAATGATGGCTTTTTGAAGGCTAAATTTAATGACAACATGTAAAATTTTACCAGGAATTTTAGATTTAATTACTTTTAGAAGCACAAATGTTTTAATAGCTAAATAAAATGATCCACTTAAATGTTGTAGGAATACACCCTGTTTTCCCAAAAGTAAAACATCCCCTGAAAATAAGAACTACTTCCAGTTTAATATAAGACACCATCTTATTTTTCCATGAAGAAGAATATGGCACACATTTACTGAAAATAAGACCTAGTGCATCTTTGGGAGCAAAAATTAATATAAGACACTGTCTTATTTTTGGGGAAACAGGGTAGGAGTTATATCTTGTAGTTTTCTATTAGTGAAAGTGGTGACTGAAGAAATATTGGAACAGATGTTATTGATATGTAATACCTATAATAATAAAAGTATAATATGCTAAGTAGATCAGACAGCCAAATGACCTTCTGTACCTTCCAGATGAAGCAGCGGTTTTGAGGGCCAAACTCCTTGCACAAATTTTGTGTATCAGGTCTCTAGTATTATCCTATACAATAAAGAGCTAATATGAAAATGACTGGTCACTATGATATGTACTGACCACCAGGGTACAGATGCTCAATGCAGGAGTTGCCCCTTGCTAGTCAGTGTGCCCCCACAAGGGGAGTGCTGCTTAGCCAGAAGCCAGGCTTATGACTCTTGAGCATAACATCAATGGTGGGAGCCACTTCTGCCTTTGCAGCAGCGCTAAGAATGTCCAACTGCCAGCTTAGGCCTGCTCTCAAAAGCTCCCAGACTGTGCAAGGGTGCAGGCGGGGCTGAGGGACACCGCCTCCCCCTCCCCCCCATGTACAAATTTTGTGTACCAGGCCTCTAGTATAAATATAAACTTAATTACTTTGGAGAAACATTTATAAAGTATAGCTTTGAGTATGTGTAAGAATATGATTTTACAAATTATGTAGACTCTAACATTGCCTTTTTAAATCACTGGCAAAAGTCTACCTCTATGTTTATGTTCCATAATATATGTATATACACATAGGCAGTAGCTCTTAAAATGCATTCTCATGATTTTTTTAGGTATAATGTCTCACCCTTTAGGCACATAGGAAGAAAAATAGGAAAAAAAATAAAGTTAATGAGCTGCTATTAATGCAAAGTGGGTGCCTTATAAGACTGCATGCATTCTTACTGCTTTCAATTTAAACTGAAAGAAGCATCTCCGAAGCACTTATTTATAAACTGGAAAGGATGAATGTAATTAAAATAAATTGGCTGGCATGGGTTAATTATCTTTTTCTTACCTTTCTTAATGAATATTTTCTTAATACAGGTTATAATTTAAGTCAATATGATTCTCTATAAAAATATTCATATGAGAATCAAATTCTGATTAGACGTTATTTACTCATGTCATTTCCAGACCGCCGGATCACTTTCCACAAATCATTAGTATAGTTCTCCATTACACTCTTCAAAATCCTAGTATAAATAATTCTATTTCTGTCTGTAGACATTGAATCATGAATATGGAATGGCTTCACCTGACTTCACTTGAAATTCACTTAATTTTCAACTCTGTTAGCTGTGAGGTGAGTAGAAAATAATTCAGATCAAAATTGCAGTGCAAGGTATGCCTCCATCCTAGGAAGAGAAAAATTGATGTCCTGAATTGAGTTGTGATTTATTTCATAGCTTTATATAAGAGTGACTAGAGGCCTAGTGCATGAAATTCATGCACAGGGGGGTGTTTTTCAGCCCAGCCTGCACTCTCTCCAATCTCGGACCTCTCAAGGGATGTCTCACTGCCCTCTCACAATCCAGATTTGCCCTCTCACAACCCAACTACTCTCCTGCCTGCCTTCCTGATTGCCCCTAACTGCTTCTGCCTGCCACTCTGATTATCCCCTAACCACCCTGATTGATGCCTAGTTGCTCCCCTGCCAGCCTGTTTGCCCCTAACTGCCCTCTCCCGCAGGCCTGGGTCCCTCCCAACTGCCCTCCCCTGCTGGCCATCTTATGGTGACCATCTTATGTCCACATGGGGGCAAGATCTTTGACTACATGAAGGCAGCCATCTTGTGGATTGGAGTGATGGTCAATTTGCATATCACTCTTTTATTAGATAGGATAGAAGCCTTGTGCATGGGGAGGGGCCAGCTGATTTGCCCTGAAGGGTGTTTTGGATCAGGGTGGGGTTTCCCTTGGGGTGTAAGGTGGCCTGAGCTAGGGGTCTGTAATGGTTTGCAGGCCAGCCATGCCCTAAGGTGTCCCAAGTACAGGCCCTGTTATCTGTGATTTATTTAGCTTCTATAATTGAAACTTTGTAGCCTTAAGTAGAGATCAAACCAGGCCAGGGTGTGCAGAATGCTTGGCTTCCTCCATCGCAAGAGAAACCTTAGCCTCCCTCCTGCTCTCTCTGGTTGGGTTAATTTGCATACTCTCTCCTGATTGGCTTGTGGACATGGCTGGTGGTCATGGCTTATTGATGTAGTGGAGGCATGGTCAGTTTGCATATTACTCTTTTATTAGATAGTATAGTGAAGATTTGAATAACCTCAACATTAAGAAAATAGGTAACTAGATTATCATCTCAAACTGTAGTTAATTTAAATAAGGAAATATATACTCATCAAATGTATCTATAATATATGAATATTCAATATAATTTATTGAATAAAGAAAAATTTTCAAAACATTTTTATAGTCAAATTTTAATGATGTATATATTAAGTAAGGATTTGTGTATATGAATACACATTACATAGAATCTGAGCTTGTTTTTGAATCAATGGAGATAAAAATATTTATCTTTGTTTATATTCCATATTATATTCTTAAGATTCTCGAGGAATATTTCTGTAGGTAAGGTTTCTTAAAAACATTTTAATGCATTATATGATTTCCCCCAGTAGATAATAGCCACTCTCCCAATTTCAAATTTGACTTATCCAGTAGAAAATGTTTCTTCTGCTGTCCAAGGGTTTAATCAGAAATTCAATATCTCCAAATATATAACTGCACTCTTGTTCCTTTTATTAAATTTTTCATTAATATTTAATTTTTTTAAATATTTCCCACTTCAAACATAAAAATAAAATAAAATTTGAAATGCTTTCTTTTGTCATTTGCTTTGTGTTCTTTGTCTGGACACTCTTATGAATGCCCTTTGTCCCATTGTATTCTTGTCCTTCAGAATCAGTTCTGAATAAAGTACATTATAAAAATTTCCTCTGCTTATATTCTAGTACCTCCAGTCTCTTTCAATTGGAAAACTGTTAATTGAGCCACTCTCCATTACAAAGTGTTTTCCAAAATAAAATGTTGGTCTTCGGGGTCTCAGCATCTATACACTTATTCATCCTTATTCACTCTGTGTCTTTATTCAATCTCTTCAAAATGTCAGTCTTCAGGGCCTCAGCATCTATTCACTTATTCATCCTATTCACTCTGTGTCTTCATTCACTCTCTCCTGATAGCTCTGCTGTATCTCCCAACCAAGTTTTTTTCTTATAATCCAAACCTTTTATACAGTTTCTTACTAGATATTTTGCTAGCACCTCAGTGCCTCAAATTACAAAATAAATTTAATATCATGAAGCATTCTACCTGAAATATGAGAATAAATGGAAAAAAGTCCTAAAATCCCAGATCATTCTGAACCTGTCAAGCCAAACATATCTCAAAGACATTAAGTCTGTATCTTTCATGAAATCTCTTAATTTAGGTAATCATTCTTTCTCACTAGAATTAAAAGAAATTATCTCCTAATCATCTCTTCCTCTTTCATTTTTTAAGGACACAATGCATGTCTTTAATATATCAATTCTTCAAGTTGAAGCACGAAGGATGCTTGATAAGACAACTTTGATAAACCACTCCTCTGCTTCTATCCTCTGATATATAATTCAACTCCTTTAATATTGCTGCAAATTATGATTTTCATGATTTGTCACCTTTTAGCTCTCCAGACTCAGAGAGAAATGTGTTTACTCTCTGCTTATATTTTAGTACCTTCAATCCCTTTTAATTGGAAAACTGTTAATTGAGCCACTCTCAATTGCAAAGTCTTTTCCAAAACAAAGCAGGTTAGGCATCAATCACATTAATCTTGTGTTTCTCTATATGTAGTATCCCAAATGGCCATTTACTCAAGAAGTTCTCTATCACAGGCTACCAGACAACAACATATTTGATTGCACAGACAAATTCCCAATACAAAATATTTTTCCTTCTCTGGAAATCTATCTAAAATTTATAATATTTCACAGTGAGCACTTGTAAAGACATTACCCTAAATGGTGGCACATTTAAAGTTTATCTAACATTAGCATATATTTAAACACTTAGAAACCTTTAATATAGCAAAAGTTATTCATAAGAAGTCATGCAAATTGTTAATTCCATTTCATTTTTAAATTGTAAATGTGTTAAGTTGAAAGTCACTCATTGATACTTCTCTCATTGAGTTGTGTGGTCTTTTCCTTCTCTTGAATCTGAGTGGCCTTGTGACTGTTTGACCAACAGAGTATAACAGGAGTGGCAGGAATATATAAACAGTAAAGCGAAGAGAACAGTTTTAATCTCAATTGAAAAATATATAAAGAAAACCCTAATTTAATTGGGGTATGAAAGTAAGGGATTTGGGTCTTACATAAACAGCAAAATCCCTTAACAAATGAAAATCATTTAATATTATAACTGCAAATGTTTGCATAACTTTTGAAAAATTGAAAACCCAAGCATGTGTCTGCAAAGTATATTCCCAGATCTTGTGAAGTTGCCCACATTTATGAAGAAATATACAATTATTAATAGTAATATTAAAAGTGGGACATATTAATATGAATGGCAGGTTTTGAGTCTCTGGTGTTTTCAAAATAAGAGGACAAGTCCAACATTTTAACAGAGTTCCACCAGCTGTGCTCAGGAGCAGTAATCTCAGCATAGCACACACTCTAAGATGCTTAACTTATTTCCTGCTGAGAGTAATGCTGAATTTGCTTACATACTTGAAGTGTTGCATAAGTGACAACATCTTATTTCAACAATGAATAGCAGGTAATAGAACCCCTGGCTAATGAAAAACTGGCTAGTAAAAGACCATATTAAGAAACATAATTTTAATAACAAATTCTTACTATTTGTCTACAATTCAATTTCTCATGAAAATTAATAAATGTAGGCTGATGGAAAAATTATTTTAGGAATACATTCTGCTACCTTACCAAAAGTGCCTATAGAATGGGTTGCCACGTACCAGCAAAATTCCTCCTTCAGGACTGAATCTTTCCATATCACAGGTGCTGGGAAAGTTGCTTGCTGACAGCTCATAGAGAGGTCCTTCCGTAGGAATAGCCTTTTGTTGAACCTCACAGGAGATGGAGCCCATGTCCAATGGCTGTTCAACCTTAAAATAGAAAGGTTGCTCCTCTTGACTCAGGTAATGATGCTGTGTTGCAAGGAGCATATAAGGTAGCAATTGCTACGTCTTCTGGGGAGAAATTGGACCCTTTATCTATAATAGTAAAAGTATAATATGCTAATTAGACCAAACATTTTTCCTGATGTCCTTCTGGACAACTTTCCACATTAAGCTGGGGCTGAGAGGGAAGCCTGGATCTGGGGTGCCAGAGGGAACCTGGTGCCAGCAGCTGGGGGAAGGAAGGCCTACTCTTGCACGAATTTTGTGCACCAGGCCACTAGTCTATAATAATAAAAGACTAATGTGCTAATTAGCCAAACGACCTTCCAGACAACCTTCCAGAATGACCAGTGGGCAGGGGATGGGGCCAGCGATACTGCTCCACCAGGTCAGCCATGGAGGGCCCAGTCCAGCCCTGCATCCCCTTCTACAGATGCGGCAGGAGAGGCCAAGGCTCTGTGGGCCCAGTTGCAGCTCCACAGCCCCTTCCACAGAAGCAGCCACAGAGACAGCAGTGCAGGCTCAGTCGAGGCCCTCCACAGAGTGGGAGTACAAGGGACAGCACCATTCCAGAGCCTCCACAGAGGCTGGACAGGGTACGATCGCGATGCCTCAACCTCCCCCAGCCCCTCCCCCAGCTGGCTTTGCCCCAGATTGTCCCCCCAACCAGTGGGCAGGGGTGAGGGTCATCACTAAGAAGCAGCAAGCCTGGCTTCTGGTTGAGCCACACTCACTCCCCTTCCCTCTGCCCCTACTCAGCCAGAAGCCAGGCTCACAGCTGGCAAGCGCAGAGAGGGATATCTGAGTTCCAGCTTAGGCCCGATATCTGGGTTCTGGACTGTGAGAGGGCCCCCCACCCCAGGGCACAGATTCTGTGCACCGGGCCTCCAGTATTTATATAATACCCTCTTTAACACAAATTTCATTGATTTAAAGTGGGCTATATCTGAAATTAATGTAGCTGCTCTTGCTTTCTTTCAAATTATTGCCAACTTAAAAAATACTTTTCCCTATACATTTACTTTTAATCTAAGTGTATTTATTGTAAATTGAGGTTTCTATAGACATTATCTTGAGTGAGGTCTCGTTTTTTAATCCACCCTGACAATCTGCCCTTTAATTGGTGAATTTCGACAATTGACAATTCAAACTAATGGCTAAATTAATAGTTGAAATAATATCTTCCATTTTCATTAGTGTTTTCTACTTTTATTTTCTTCTTTCTTCTTATTTTTGTCTTCCACTTTATTTTCTGCTGCTGTGGTTGTATTTGAGCATTTTATATGATTATCTTTCCTCTTCTTTCTTAGCACAGAGAATATATATTTTACTTATTTATTTTTTTTTACTTTTTGTAGGGGTTGTTCTAGAGTTTGAGATATACAACTTCACAAATAGTGTGAGTACCTTAATTTAAGAAAAGTTTAATCCTTTTCTCCTGTGTCTTATATATAACATTTTTGCATTCATTCATAACCATATATAGCATCATATATATGATATAAACATAAGTTTACAATATTAGTATATTATTGGCATTATTTTGAACAAACTGTTACCTGTTAGATCAATTTGATAAAAATGTTTTTATTTTATTTTAATTTACTTCTTTTTTGATTCTCTATTTTATGCAGTTCTCTCTCTTCCTCTCTTTCTTTGTACCATCTAAAAAAGGTCTTTTAACATTTTTTACAGGACAGATTACAGATAACAAATCCATTCAATTTTTATCTGAGAATTTATTTATTTGTCATTCATTTTTGAAGGATAATTTCACTGGGTACCAATGTCTAGATTGGGATTTTATTTCTTCTTTCAACATTTAAATATTTCATTCCACTTTCTTCTTGAATTGTTTCTGAGGAGATTTGTACGTGATTCTTTATTTCTCCCTCTTTTGTTAGCATGTGCTTTTCCACTTGCTTCTTTATAATGTTTTTCTTAATTTTGATCTTCTCTTTTAAAAATTATATGTTGTGATATAATTTTTGTTATGGAATATTTCTCTGCTTGGTATTCTCAGAACTAACTGTATCAGTGCTTTGGTGTCTGACATTACTTTGGGGAAATTCTCATTCATTATTATTTCAAATATTTTTTGTCTATTTTTCCTTTCTTCCTCTGTTGTTCCATTACTCAGGTTACACCTTTTATAGTTTCCCCACAATCCTTGGATTGTTGTTCTCTGTTTTTCAGTTTTTGAGGATTTATTGATATACTGTTTAGCTCAGATTTTTTTTCATGACCTGTGCACAGTGTATTAAGAAGACCATAAAAGACATTTTCATTCCCATTAGTATTTTTAATCTCTAGTCTTTATTTTTGTTTCTTCTTTGTATTTACATCTCATTTCTTACATTAACCATTTGTCTTGCATGCTATTTACTATTTCCATTACACTCTTAGCATCTTAATTACAGTTCTTTAAAAGTCTTGGTCTGGTAATTCCAGTATCTTTGCCACCATGTCCAATTCTAATGCTTAGTCAAGCTCTATATAAACATTGCCATTTAGTATTCCTTGCTTCCATAGGAAGCAGACATTTTTTGAGAGAAGTAAAGAAAGTTATAGAGCAAATGGACCCATCTTTTTCTTTAGATTACCTATTACCTATCTACACTAATAAAAGAGATAATGCAAATTAACCATAACTCAGCTACACTCACAAGCCATACCTACCAGCCAATCAGGAGCATGCATTCAAATTAACCCAACCAAGGTGGCGGCTGGCCTTGAGGCTTGGGTTTCCACAGCAATGGAGGAAGCCAAACTTCCTGCCCACCCTGGCCTCCTCTCAAGGCTACAAAGTTTCAATTATAGAAAATAAATAAATCCCAGATACCAGGGTCTCTGCTTGGGTCACTGGGGGCATGACCAGTCTGCAATCCATCACAGGCTCCTTACCCAAGATGCCCCATACCCCAAAAGAACCCCCACCCTAATCTGGGACACCCTTCAGGACAAACCACCCAGCCCCCAACCATGCACCAGGCTTCTATCCTATCTAATAAAAGAGTAATATACAAATTGACCATCACTCCAACACACACGAGGGCTGCCCCCATGTGGTCAAAGATCCTGCCCCCATGTGGATACAAAATGGTCACTACAAGATGGCCAGCAGGGGAGGGGCATTGGGAGGGACCAGGCCTGCAAGGGAGGGCAGTTGGGTGCAATCAAGCCTGCAGGGGAGGGCAGTTACAGGTGACCAGGCCAGCAGAGGAGGGGAGTTGGAGGTGACTGGGCCTGCAGAGAAGGGCTACTGTAGTGGGGAGGGGCAGGCTTGCCAGGGGAGGGCAGTTAGGAGTGATCAGGCCTGCAGGAGAGGGGATTAAGGGGTAATCAGGCTTGCAGAGGAGGGCAGTTAGGGGCAAACAGGATGGCAGGGGAGCAGTTAGGCACCAATCAGGTTGGCATGGGAGTTGTTAGGGGGTGATCAGGCTGGCAGGCAGAAGTGATGAGGGGCAATCAAGAAAGCAGGCAGGTGAGCAGTTGGAGCCAGCAGTCCTGAATTGTGAGAAGGCTGTCCAACCTCCCATTTAGGTTCAATCCTGGTGGGGCCTAAATGGGCAGTCAGATATCCCTTTAGTGGTCCCAGATTGGAGAGGGTGCAGGATGAGCTGAAAGACACACTCTCCCATGCACGAATTTCATGCACTGGGCCTCTAGTTAAATATAAGGGCCATTTTCTGAAGTCCATGCAATCATATGTTTTTCCTTCTTTTGAACAGAATAGGGTGACTAATCAAGAAGCTTTAAGAAATAAAATGCAAGTATGCACAATAAGGTTAGAGAGCACTAAACACAAGAAGAGCCTAGCTCAAGCCCAAGAGAGACTTACCCCGAAACTCGAGGGTCAGTGAGGAAGCCATGAGCTCAGTGAGCTAGATGAGTGCCAGTACCTGGATACTCACCTTCCATTGAGGGGCTGGTGAACTTCTTTGGATTTCACTTTAATGCTGTGAAGTGTCAAAAGTTCAGAAACAACAGTAATTAGATCAATGACTCATGAAATAGTAATTTGTAACAAGTTTACCGCGCACACATCAAAAAAAGACAGTTCATGAACTAGGAGCACTCAAACTAAAACATGGAATAAGGCTTAGAGGCATATTTTTAAAAAGCAGCTTATATAGTGGGAAGGCAGTGACTATTTCTTCTTCTCAGTGAGTATGATGATATTAAAATTGAGTAGTAATTACCAATACCAATTTGGGGGACCAGTTTACATTTTTCTTTAAAAAAAAAGTGTTTTTTTTTTAATTTCAGAGATGAAGGGAGAGGGAGTGAGAGATAGAAACATCAATGATGAAAGAGAATCATTGATTGGATACGTCCTGAATGTCCCATTTGGAATTGAGCCCACAACCTAGGAATGTGCCTGGATGGGGAACAGAACTGGGACCTCCTGGTACATAGGTCCATGCTCAACCACTGAGCCATGCTGGCTGGGCTAAGTTTTTATTGTGATTTCTAGAGGCAGAAGCAAGAAATGACCAAGGTCAAGTTAGTCTTGCAAAATAAGCTAAATTATACATTGCTTTTATGACTAAATGAGTTTTGTTTGCTCAGGTAAATTATAAGGCCAGTCTCCATTTGTTTTTGGATTTAACAAAAACCAGAAGACTGATAGACATATTTTAAATCATGTTTATAAGGCATCCAGTTTTCTATTTTATTAATTGGTATTTAATAAAATGTCACTTTGCTTAGGTACATTCTCTGTGATTTAAATAATTAATCTCAACAAAATTTACATATCCTATCTAATAAAAGAATAATATGCAAACTAACCATCACTCCAACACATAATATGGCTGCCCCCATGTGGTCAAAGATCCTGCCTCCATTTGGACACAAGATGACCACCATAAGATGGCCAGCAGGAGAGGGCAGTTGGGAGGGACCAGGTCAGCAGAGGAGGGAAGTTGGGGATGACTGGGCCTGCAGAGAAAGGCAGTTGGGGGGGGGGGGACCCAGTCCTGCAGGGGAGGGCAGTTAGGAGCAAACAGGCTGGTAGAGGAGCAGTTAGGCATCAATCAGGCTGGCAGGGGAGTGGTTATTGGGTGATCAGGCTGGCAGGCAGAAGCAATTAGGGGCAATCAGGAAGGCAAGCAGGTGAGCAGTTGGGAGCCAGCAGTCCTGGATTGTGAGATGGATGTCTGACTGCCCATTTAGGCCCCATTCAGGTAGGGCCTAAACAGGCAGTCAAACATCCCTGGAGTGGTCCCAGATTGGAGAGGGTGCAGACTGAGTTGAAGGACACCCCCCTCCCCCGTGCACAAATTTCGTGCATTAGGCCTCTAATATTTATATAATAATAATACTTAGAAGTACAAAATTTTGCAGCTAAACATTATTAAACATTTATATTGCACTTGCTCTGAATAAGGAGGTTAAATTTAAAAAATGCATTAACACTAGTTGAAAATTCTTGACATTTATTTTTGAAATTTACTTTAATAGACAAGTCTTAAACCATTCTAAATAGGAATACAGACAGAACTTTCATTTCCCAAATTAAGCTGTATATACTGTTTTAAGGGTTAAAATCTGTATAAAAATAAAATAACTTAGTGGTTTATTTGAGAAACAATTCCTAACATATCAAAATTGATGACAGTATATAGAGTTCATTTAAATGCAACTAATATGTTTTTCTCTAGAGCTTTAGTTGCAAAATCAACAGGTAGGATTTTGTACAGAATAACTCTGCTAATAAAGATACATAAAGACAGGCCAACTTCTCTCAGGGCACCTACAGAGAAAATTTGACCACTTTCTTAAGTTGAAGATGAAAGAACCCAATTATGTTTGATGTCAGTCCTCAGTGGAATCCTAAAGCAGCAGCAGGATTCATTTCCTGGGATGCTGTGTTTGCAGCTTACTCTGAGTCTTGTGAAAACATGATAGGTTTCGTGACCCACAATTATTTGAATAAACAGGATATCTAGAAGGCCATGCTTCATTTAAATAAACTTTAAATTACATGGAACGCCAATATATGCACAGCTACATGGGGCTTTTATGTTTATGTTCATTGTTTTGCTCCTTCTCTCTTTGCATTGCTCACTCTTACTAATCCTTAAGAAGTGATTAAAAAATTGTTTCAGATTTTATTGTATAGTATAAATAATAACATGTCACAATGTTGTTTGGATTTTTGTGTAATGAATCTCTATGTATCTTCATTGCATTAATTTTTAAGTATATATAATTATGTATTTAAATAAATGACTACAGTATAATATAAATTTCTTTTAAAAATGTCTATGTATTAAACTACATTAATAAAAGTATTTTTTTTACATTTTAAGTCTTTTAAAATTATGTAATTCTATAAAATATATATCCATGCACTTACTGATTTTTTATAGAGATCACTCAGAAAATTACTATTTAGAAATAATAAAATTTTGAAAAATAATAAAATGTTACAATATTTTATTGTAAAATTAAATGATATAGATTTTTAATATTTTAAAAATTTAGCACACTCTTACGGAAAGTATATTCACCTATTTGAAGCTGGTCTTCTATTTTATGATTATATCTGTTAATCAGTTATAGAAGGGGAATAAATATTTTGTTTTCCAGTGAATCTATTTAATTATAATTTATATTTTGTTAGATTGTCATCCATATGAGGAATCTGATCTTATCAAATGATTATTTTCCTTCTAAATTAAACTCTTTTCTCTAACCTGTTTATTATTCTTTAAATTCTATAACTACCAAGAAAAAAATATGTGTGCATTCAGATAAAAAAAAGATATAATATGCATCTGGGACAGAGGTAAACATATGTCTCTATTAATTTTAAATCTGATCTGGAAGTTATTTTAACCTCATATGAAGACAAATCTCACACGCCCAGCTGAGATGCATATCAGTTGTGAGTTGTTTTCCCCACTGCCAGATGCTGTCTTATGGAGGCAATATTGATGTGATAATAGGAAGTGATGCAACAGTGAACCAAATCTAGTTGTAATGCACAAGTGCTATTCTCAATCTCTTCCTGAATATTCCTCCTTTTCCCTTCCAACTTTGAGAAGAAAATAATGAGGGGGAAGGTAGGAATAAACAAAACAAAAGCATGTAAAGCTGATTATAGATAAACAAAGCACAGACTTTAAGAGAGGCAAGGGGCTCTCAGTGAAAGTAACTCTGTGGAAATGTGCTTTCAATATGCATGAGAAGACTGAATAATTATACACTTTAGTATTTTTCTCCCAAAATTTTGAATAAATGAAGCAAATATTACAGGCCACAAAACTGAATTTAAAAAATAGAAAATAAGTCAACTCATAAATTTGAACTTTGCTATTGGAATGTTCAGTTTTCATGACTTTTATTTGCTATCCACCAATGCTAAAGATAACTTGTGAGGAAAATGTTATTCCTTAAGCATTTTCCATAAAACACTGCTGAGTTCTTTGTAATTTGAAATTTATATAAGCACTTTTTACATCATCCTTTTTACCATTTTTTCTATAAAAAAGATGAAAAAAAAAAGTAAGAAAGTCTAATAAATGTAAACATCATTAACTTGAATAAACTAACTTGAAAAAATTTGTGGGGCTACATAATATATCACCCTGCTATCTTCCCTCTCCTTAGTTTTTCTATTCTCTCTGATTCTATTTCACATTCAATTGTTAACTCAGTTTCTTTTACTTTTATATCTAGTTTAATTAATGCCTAATTAAATCTAGGGTCTCAGTTTGATGATATACTTCACAAAGAAACTACAATCATTTGAAGGTGGTTCAGTTAGGTAAATTAAAAAAAAAAAGGTTTTACTTTTGCCAGAGATGGAATATAGTATCTCTGTAAATTTGTTCCAAAAAGCTCTATGAGGGGTATTACAAGCTGCTTAAATATTCAACTGCTTATCCTTTCTTGCTTATCTTTGACTCTAACTCTCTTCTCTATTTTTTTTTTAATTCTATAATCCCCAGGTCTAAGTTGGGTCATTGTCTCCTAATTCTGTTATATTATTTTGACGTTACTTGAGTTTCTTGCACTCAACCCCGACACCTTCTACGCAGGACATACTTCTCACGAGCCTGGTCACATGGGACCTGTCTCCAGTAGCTCTTTCATGGCTGAAAATGTGTAGCTTCATTTCCCCCCAAAGTGGCAGCATTAGAGTTAATTTGTGGCTTGAGTATCTAGTCTATGTCTTTCAATACTTTTTCACACTCACAATGGCTATTCATCCTTATGACTCAGATCCCCACATCTATAATAATAAGTGTAATATGCTAATTATATGAGACTTCCTTCTAGACATCCTTCTGAACAAAGCCACAGCAGGTGGGGGCCACAGCAGAGGCCCCTGGTGGCGGCAGGGGGCCAAGGCCCTTGCACAAATTTCATGCAACGGGCCTCTAGTGTCGAGAATAAATAACTAAAGGTAAAACTGTGCTCAATTTATCCATATTTTCAGACTCTGCCTCCTACATGGAGAAAAATGCTTGTTTCTATCAAGTCTATTGATTTTGAAAATCAGAGCACTTTATACTTCTAGCTCTATTAGCACTTTTGAACATCTTGTTCAGATTTGAATTCTTCTCCAAAGATAGTCTAATAAGAAATTTGACACATGTTATTCATTGCCTGAATAGACATGTAGGCATAATTTAGTATGGAATACTAGATGGCTGTAAAAATGAAGGCTCTGTTACCATTTGACACAGCGTAGAGAGACCTGGAGAGTATTATACTAACCCAAATAAGCCAGTCAGAAAAAGATAAGTATCACAAAATCTCACTCATCTGTGGAATCTAATGAATAAAATTAACTGATGAACAAAATAGATGCAGAGACATAAAAGCATTGAAAGGACTGTAGAATCTCAGAGGGAAGACGCCAGAGTGGCTTGGGGAGGGAGGAAGAATATAGAGGAACTATATGCACATATGCATAGCACATGGACACAGACAATAGTGTGCTGAAGGCCTGGGAGGGGCAGATATGGGATGGAAGGGGTTAATGGGGAAAAACAGAGGGGCATCTATAATTCTTTCAACAATAAAGATACAGCTGGTCTAGCTATCATAAGATTTTGGTCCCTCCAGGATTAGTCTGAATTTTACGATCCTATTAGATATTAATTAATAGTAGGGACAAATAACTGTATGTAATCATAGTAGAGCAAAAGAATGGATATACTGTATGTGTTACTACCACTTGAGTAAATTGGAAACTATGGAATGTTAATAAGTTTTAAAAATTTCAACTTGCCTCAGAATCATTTTTTAATGTTAAGAATTGAATCTAGAAAATAATTGGGGGAATAATTTTGATGATTTATGTGTTATGACTTTTATGTTACATCCATGAGAATATTTTTGTTCAATATTTTCTTCTGTGAATAGAAGTTTTAGCTCTGTTCTTGAAAGTATTGAGTGAGGATGACAAGTATATAAATGATAGCATATTTTAAAAATACAACAAAACTGCTTCACTAAAAAATACTGAGTGGGGAAAAATGAAATGATCATTGTCTCTGAGAGCAAAAATTCAGATGATTTACAGTGTCCCATAAATGACGCTGTTGGTTATATTTACAAAATGTATCTTTGATTCCCTTTCTTTATGGCATTTATATCATCTTCTGGTCACAATTTTATAAAGCAATTTTTATGAAAGCTATGAAAAGGCATTTAGCTATTTTTTCCTATCATAAACTTTTGAAAGGTGATAGCATATACATCATTGAGTTTTATGAAAGAATCCACAGTGGATATTAAAATGTTCCCCATTCAATATGTTGTGGTAAATTCCAAGGGATTGTGTACTCATATTTTAAAAACTAGTTCACGTTCATATTTAAGCATTTTACATTTTGCACATACACACTAATTTTAGAAATCCATCAGAAAAAAATAATTGCCTAGGCTAAGTGAATGCTCTTTTATGGACAACTTTCTAATTCTGTTTTTCTTGAGTTTTATGAAGCTCAGCCTTGATAAAGAATATTAAAGTTAAAGGAAAAAGTGGTATAATCAGTACTGTTTAATTTTTTCTACCTCTTATTTGTTTATATAAAACATAATATTATGTTTCCTTTGGATACAAAATGGTAAATTCCTTCTCAATTCATTTCACAGATATTTCAGTTATGGTAAAAAAATCAGATAGCGATGTGTCCTTTCTAAGAAATCCTTCCCTTTTTATAAAACATCTAGAGGCCCAGTGCACGAAACTCCTGCGAGGGGCTCGGCCCACACAGCCTTGGCAGCTTGTCTCGGCTCTTGCGGCCCAGGCTTCGTCCGGAAGGTCATTCCGCTGTCTGGGCTAATTAGCACATTCTGGTTTTATTATTATAGATAAGAACAAGAGACATATTCTGCTAGGTCCCTATAAGAGTTTAGATAACCCTTTCTCATTTTGGTCTCTTTATTTCAGTGGACATCTGCAAGTGAAAACCAATACCCTTATGGGGGAAGGGGATTGACTGAAAAGAAAGTTAAGAATAAAACCAAACAAAAACTATAACATTTTAGAAATACATATGTTGAGGGTTTTCAGCTGAGAGCTTGCATCCTACTTCTTAAAGGAAAAAGAATTTCTGAGTAGCACTATTCAATTTTTTCTGATTATTCTTACCCTGCAAGGAAAAACAGAGGTTACATCATACTATGGGTAAATGAAAGCCATATAAAGAAATTCAGAATAATAAAATCTATTTATCTTTGAATAGCAAAGATTTTAAATTAAGAGAAAATATTTTATCAGTTTCAAAATGGCAGCTCTATTTTCTTTCACACAAATAAATGCAGGCCTTGTGCTGCTATTGTCTTTAGGCATCTTGAAGCTAAACAATTACATAAAGTTTAGGTTTCTTTTTTAAGTTATGAAAAAGTAATTAAAATCTTTGGGAAACTTAGTAAAAGATTTTGGAAGAATTCAGCTCCCAGAATGTTTTCCTAACTTGTGATGTCTAAAGTAGCAATTATAAAGACCACCTCTTATGAATCTGAGAGAATGTTTTTTTTCTTGCTTTTATTTTTATTTTCTGAAATTTAGTAGAGAATGTCCGGCCAGAGTGGCTCAGTGCCTGAGCATCAGTCATGTTTCCATTTGCAAGCAGGGCACATGCCTGGGTTGTAGGCTCAAATCCAGTGTGGGCTGTGCAGGAGGGAGCCAATCAATGATACTTGCTCATCATTGATGCTTCTATCTCTTTCTCCAACCCCCTTCCTCTCTGAAACCAACAAAAGATTTTTTTTAATTACTAGGAAAGCATTGGTTAATAATACTACGTATGTTTTAGCTGTACAGTACTATAACATATCTTCTGTAAATTATATTGTGTGCTACTAAGTGATTAGCTATTTAAAGTCACTTACTATATAGTGAAAACTGTTTCATTTTAGGTAATAAGCAAATATAGGCTGTGTATATAAAAGATAAAAAAACATAGCCAAGTTCTTTCTCCCCTTTTGTTAACTATTTGTGATGAATTTCTTCTATTAAAATTGATTTTCTCTTATTTATTACAGGTAAAATGTCTAAGAATTTGAAGTTTTATTTTGAAATTAAGCTATATGATCAGGAACTTAAAAAATATAGACATGGATATATATATATATATATATATATATATATATATATATATGTGTGTGTGTGTGTGTATATATATATATATATAAATAATATTTTTAAAACAATATACAACATCAGACAGAACATAGTATGAAGCAATCAAAAATATTTTAAATATTTTCATTTTCTAAGTTCACATTATTTTATACGAGAGGCCTGGTGCATAAAATTTGTATGGGGGGGCAGTATCTTTCAGCCCAACCTACACCCTCTACAATCTGAGACCCCTCAAAGGATGTCTGACTGCCGGTTTAGCCCTTATCCCAGTGAGCAGTTGGACATCACTCTCACAATCCAGGACTGCTGGCTCCTAACTGCTCACCTGTTTGCCTTCCTCATTGCCCCTAACCACTTCTGCCTGCCATCCTGATTAGCCCCTAACCACACACTCCCCTGTCAGCCTGTTTGATGCCTAACTGCTCCCCTGCCAGCCTGTTTGCTCCTAACTGTCCCCCCAACTGATCTCTCCTGCAGGCTTGGGTCCTCCCCCAAGTGCCCTTCCCTGAAGGCCCAGTAGCCCCCAACTTCCCTCCTCTGCCAGCCTGGTCACTCCTAAATGCCCTCCCCTGCAGGCTTGATCACCCCCAACTGCCCTCCTTTGCAGGCCTGGTCCCTCCCAACTGCCCTCCCCTGCTGGCCATCTTGTGTCCATATGGGGCCAGCCATCTTGTGTGTTGGAGTGATGGTCAGTTTGCATATTACTCTTTTATTAGATAACACAGAGGTCTGGTGCATGGGTGGGGGCCAGCTGGTTTGCCCTGAAGGGTATCCTGAATCAGGGTGGGGGTTCCCTTGGGGTGTGGGGCAGCCTGAGTGAGAGGCCTGTGGTGATTTGCAGGTTGGCCATGGCCCCTGGTGACCCAAGCAAAGGCCCTGTTATCTGAGATTTATTTATCTTCTACAATTGAAACTTTGTAGTTTGGAGCAGAGCCAAGTCTCCTGCTTGCTCTGTGGTGACAGCCATTTCTGTTGGGATTTATTTATCTTCTATAATTGAAACTTTGTAGTCTTGAGTGGAGGCCTGGGCCCACCAGGGTATGCAGCAAGCTTGGCTTCCTCCATCACTGGGAAAACCTGAGCCTCCATCCTGTTCGTTCTGTGGCCGCAGTCATCTTGGTTGGGGTTAATTTGCATACTCACTCTTGATTGGATTGTGGTTGTGACTTGTGGGTGTAGCAGAGTGATGGTTAATTTGCATATTACTCTTTTATTAGATAGGATAAAACATGAGGTATTTTTAGAAAGTTGCATACTTGACATGAATAATCATATAATCCATGTATATAAAACTGGCCTTCAGGGAAGGGCAGTTGGAGGAGGACCCAAGCCTGCAGGAAAGATCAGTTGGGGGGACAGTTAGGAGCAAACAGGCTGGCAGGGGAGCAATTAGGCATCTGCATAAGTGACTGTTATGGCAGAATGACCAAACGACTGGTTGACAGAGGCTTGGACTGAAACCTCCCCCTGGACCTCCCATAGCACCTTTCAAGGTGCAAAAATTTTTGCACTAGGCCCTAATCAATAATAAAATGCATTGGGGCTCCAGAATAGCTTTACTACCTGCAAAGGTGATGAGGAACTTAGTCCTAAAAGCATCTGAAGAATCAAAGGAGGAGAAAATCAAAGGTGGGAGTGGGGTGGCTGCAGAGAATTGAATTTAGAATTATGGCTCATGGAATTTTACACAAACACCAATATCATCTGAGTGCTGCACTATTTCATCTTTATATCCTACTGTGTTGTCTTGTAAATGGCTATGTGTGAGTGTGTGTGTATCATCCGTTGTTCAGATTTTTGCAAAATGCAAATATTCAATCACCCCATCAATTTAGGAATTTAGCTGTGCTGTTCCTACATAACCCCACAGTAATTATTTGTCTTATTGAGTGAATACCTCATATCTCACTCTCTTTATCCTTGGACTACACAGAACACAGAAAGCATAAAGTGGTAATGAAGCCATTTTCTCCCCTTCTGCCTTTTTGTGCCACAGTCAGTCAGTTCAGTGTGTGATGGTTGAGGCTCTGTGCTGAGGGAAGCCAGGGGACACACAGATCAGAAAGCCCAGTTTGCAAAAAGCTGTCTTCTTTGACTCTCTTGTGGTTGCCTGTGCTTGTTAAATTATAAAGAATAAGGGTCACACTTGGAATAAACACTGGTAAATGTTTCTATTTGTATACTTGCTTATAAAAAATATGTATTTCACATTTTATTTAGATAAACTTTTTGGTCCTCAATCTAGGGCTATACTATTCAACTTGATTACATACATGTAGAGGTCTGTTTCCATTTCTAGAATGGTATCAGAAAACTGTAGAAACGAAGCAATCTCTTCCACTCCATTATGCTGATTACAGAAGTTTAGGCATTGACATGTAGTGATATGTTGGAAGATGAGTGGCTCTACTTCCTCACTCCCACGTGTATATTTATTTCCCCTCAGCCATGCCAGCCTAACAAGGGAATCCAACTCTCAAAGCAGCTACAAATTCCTACCATTGCCCTTCCACGCAACCCCCATCCCCATCTTCAACTAACTTCAGTACAGGGGTGGGCAAAGTAGGCTTACCTACCAGCCATAATTTCCTAAAAGACAATCATAAGCGGGGATACAAAATAGTTCTAGTTCATAGAAGCTTTAGTGAATGCTACTCCTGTTTCAAATAAAATAGAACAAACAATATATTCAGAGTTCTGCTCTCACTTTGACAATTCCGATGTCATTTTTTTTCTCTTTTTTTCAGTGGTATTTTGTTCCATAAGCCTCAAATAAGAATTACTCCCTCTCTGGTTATATTCTGTTGAGGCTATTTGTGTCATCCCAGTTTTTGCCAAAATACGGCTGTGGGATTATCATTGGAACCACTTTCTATCAAATTGCTGTTCTAATTACCTTCTTAAATATGCAGGGGAATTAGCAGAACAATGTTCATAAATTGTAGATCAATGCTTAGTGTCTAACAAACATTAACTATCACAGCTTCCCTCCAAATCTGTCTCATCTTTCTCCTCTGCAGTCTAATGACTGGCAACAAGAAGAAATGAGTTGTTCAAACATTAAAATCCGCAGTCTTCACTTTTACACAATGTCTTTCTAATCCCTAGACATTAGCAATGCTTATTGTGTGTGTGTGAAGAATATCCTTTTCCTGTGCACTATGCCAAGGCTTTATATCTGCTTTCCACTATCTTCCAAGTTACTCCTCCAGACACACACATGTACTCACGTTCATTCAACCTCTCACCACATACACACACATAGCCTTCCAGAGTGTCACAGTTTCTCCTTGAATACTAGAGAAAATTTTCACAAATTGCAATAAGTATTACTGAATGCATATTGTATGCTTGGCACTGTCCGATGTGCTTTGAATAGAGCAATGAAGATAATAGTATCCTAGCTAGTTGGGCTCAGTGTATAGAGTGTCAGCCTTGGTCTGGGCTGATACAGGAGACAACCAATCAATGTGTTTCTCTAATATCGATATTTCTTTCTGTCTTTCCCACTCTCTCTAAAAATCAGTGGAAACATATTCTTCAGTGAGGATTAATAAAAAGATAATAGTCAAAGATTTTTTTTATCAAATATATCTCACATTCTGAAGGCCTGATATAGATAATAAATATAACAAAAGAAATTATACAGCATGTGAGAAGCCAATACATATTATAAAAGTTGTAGATGAGGGCATAAGAACACTGAGGCTTGGTAATTTTAAAGAAGCAGCTCTAGGCTGGCTGGTGTGTCTTAGTGGTTGAGTGTGGACCTATGAACCAGAAGGCCACAGTTCGATTTTCGTTCAGGGCATATGACTGGCTTGTGGCTGATTCCCTGTGGGGGATGTGCAGGAGGTGGTAGATCAGTGATTCTCTCTCATCAGTGATGTTTCTATCTCTCTCTCTCCCTTTCCCTTCTTGATATCAATAAAAATATACTTTAAAAAAGAGGCAGATCTAGTATATCTTTAAAAAGCCTCAACACAAACAGGAAGGATTAAGAAGAGGTATACATGAAGATATGAAGTGATACAAATTTTCAGATAGAGGGAAAGCTGAAGCAAACAATAGTTGTACATGAGAAACAGCAAATGGTCAGTGAGACAGGGTGGGCAGAGGCAGATAAGAGAAGAGATATGATGTCAGAACAGGATTGGGAGATTTAATTGCCTAGAGCCTTTTAGATCCAATAAAAGCTTTGACTTGATTTTTTAGTTCAGAGAATTTTGTAATGGGGAGACAACTGATTTGTAGGTTCCCAGAATTCCTCTGGCAACTGTACTGAGAAGAGATAACACGGGGAAAGAATCATAACAGTGGAATTATTCAGAATAAATAGATTTACCCAGGGAGTCTGGAATCTGGGCTGTGGGCCAGGTAGAAGATGAGGAGAAGGAAAAGTAATATAGACCGGAAATTACTATATGGAGCTGTTTTTATTATTGTGTGTACATCTGTTGAGAGTATCACACACAAACTGATGCCTTTCATATGAACACAGCTCATCACCTGAATAGGGAGGCATATTTACATAAGATTTCCCATTAACAGATTCTATCATAATCTGCAGTACTCAGCAGAAGCATAAAAAGTACCCAAGAATTCTATGAGCCTTATTGAATAGCTCCAGTGGACTTCAAGTTCTTCACTGTGCCTGTCCATTCATAAAAAATCAAACACAGAATAGGGTGTCTCACAATTATGATCAGCTATATCCCTGTTAGGTATTTCCTTTTAGAATAGTCTTTATTATTATTATTTTGGACACTGTTAACTCAAACTCATTCTTTCAAATATTTTAGGATAAATTACACAAGAACATCCATAATTATATCATTTAAAATGTAGTAAAAAAAGATAAAATTATTAAAATAATTTGATCTTCCTAGAATATTTTGGGGAAGGGAGTTGATTCTACTTATCCTCACTATTCTGAGTGCTAAAGAAAAAAATAGGTACGTGCATACTAAAGGACAGGCCCACTGAATCTACATGTTCATTAAGAATGATTGAGGATCTTTTTCTGAGACTGTCTTTTCTGCTGGCACTTGGATTTTATAAAGCAACCATAGTCAGCCATAGAATTAGTTGGGTCAATGTATTTCCCTAAAGTATCTCCCAAGCTCTAGACTTACATATGGAAATTAAAGAAAAAGCTCATATTCACTTTGGGTATAAATTATAATATGCTTTGAAGCTTACTAGTTTAGCAATAATAACCACAATATTGTTCATTTTTGTTGATTTGGCTACTTGTGTCTCTTGGAATGAAGAAGGGCTAAATAACTTTCAATCTCAAAATTGCAATATAAGTAAGCAGTTTTAATTTACACATGCACACAAAATGATAGTCTTGCTACCTTAGTGTCACCTATGTCAATACTATCTAATAAAAGAGAAACATGCAAATTGACAACACCTCAGCTATGCCCGCCAGCCAATCAGGAGTGGGTATGCAAATTGGAACAACCAAAATGGTAGTTAATTTGCATATCCAGGTGCAGAGCAAAGACTGAAGATAGCATTGAAGGAAGCCAAGCTATGCAGAAGAGAGTGAAGCTCTGGAGAAGCAGGCAGGGTGGGAAAGAAGGGAGGAAAGCAGGCAGGGCAGGGGAGAAGGGAGGGAAGCAGGCAGTGTGGCAGAGACCACCACAGGAAGCCCTATTGCAGGAATATTCCTGTAACAGGCTCTAGTAAGCAATATTTGGGTGGCTCAAACCTTGGACAAGCATGAGTAAGGTGAAATGATAGAGATATTACAAGAAAGTAAGGAGAATGGAGTAAAGAGGGAAGAGTAGAGGAATCCTGATAGTGGCGGGGGTGGGGGGGATTGTATTACAAAAACTCAAATGCCCTAGTTGGCTTATTTCTCATGAAAAACATAATCCAGATTTGGTATATTGTTTTTTATTGGATGTAAGATTGGTTTTTAATGTAATTTTAAGGACACTAGTATGGGAAACATACTATTCTTTTAGTCAGATTCAGTTCTATCTAACACAGAACTCGTGGTGTCATTTGATCATAACCACATTTCTTCCTGTTAAAAGAATTTCACTAGAACTATATGCTAAAATAATGGGGTTAAAGTATAAGAATTTTTCTTCTTTCTAGGGGTAGACAGGGTTGAAAAGTCATTTCAAACCTTTTCAAATCTGTGAAGCAGACAATGAGTTCATTTTAATATAATTCCTTTTCTACTTTTCATTGAGCCAAACATGTACTTGATTTGGAATACTATTAAACATATGAGGGTGAAGTCAGGAGATGGGGCACAGGCATTACATGTGCAATGCTTACCCTTAATCATCAGAGGAGAGGAGAGGCTAATGGTCACAGAATGGATGCATTTCTGAAGCTACTTTCTGAAAACTCTATTTCTGAAAACGATTTCTGGGAAAGAGCTATTATGAGGTGGAGTAGAAGATTTTCTTCACCTAGAGGAAAAGCTGATACTTGCTCCAATAATTCAGTGATGTCTCAATTTCCCTAGGATGACACAATGTGTCATGAATCTCCCCTGCTTTAGGACTGTGAGCCTAAATGGAAATGTAAGAAGAGGGAATTTTTTGCTGTTGTTGATATTTGTATGTTTGCTTGATTTGTTTTGTATTGATTTAAGAATAGTCATAGAATAATTTTGACTTCAAGGGTCTTTTTATTTTAAAGAACAGAGGTATATTATATTCTCCTAAATATTTTGGCAAATATAAACTCGTTTATATTTTTCTTTCAGAATTTAAAATATTTTCCAGTGTCCAATCTTCAACTCCTTATTATTAATGGCACATATTATGGTTATTGTCCAATAAATCAAATAAATTACAGTGAGAAAAAATGAATGTTCATATAATAGGATGATCATTTCATAAGAATTGTTACATGTAGTTGGGATTACTGACTAGGCGTAAAGATAGATAATACACATAAATATCAGATAACAATAAAAGAGAAATATATTTTCCTATGAATTTTATATAATATATTAAAAAACTAGAAAGAAACAATAATAAATCTACACTAATAAAAGACTAAGATGCAAATTGAATGTACCTTCATGACACCCACCAGCCAATCATAAGTGATTATGCAAATCAACCCAACAAATATGGTGGGTTATTTTGCATATGCAGGTGCCAAGAGACCATGGGCAGCAGCCATCTTGGTTGGGTGTTAATTTGCATATCGCTCCTGATTGGCTTGTGGTCATGGCTTATTGGGTATAGCAAAAGCACTGTTAATTTGCATATTACTCTTTTATTAGATAGAATATATATATATATATATATATATATATATATATATATATATATATATACTGAGTGGCCAGATTATATCCACCCTATCAGTTCTTCATTGGGCCATCTTTTGCCTTCAACACTGTGATGATTCCTCTTGGCATTGATTCCACAAGATGTTGAGAGATGATGTGAGGAATCTGACACCGTGCCTGATGACTAGCACTGTCCAGTTCTGTGAGATTTGATGGTTGTGGAACCAGCTGCCTGATGGCTTTCTTAACTTCATCTCATAAATGCTCAATTGGATTGTGATCTGGTGATTGTGGGGGCCACCTAAGCAAGGTAAAGTCTTTCTCATGTTTTTGAAACCACTCCTGCACAATATGAGCACAGTGCTATGTCTCATTGTATTGTTGGAAAATGTCATCTTCACTGGGATACGCCCTCAACATGATAGGATGAACTTGATACTTAGGTATATTGTGCTATTCAGACATTGTTCCACATTAATTAAAGGGCCCAAATTAAGCCAGGAAAACATGCCCCAAACCATAACACTGCCCCCAGCAGCTTGAAGGGTTGTACTCATGCATGTGGGATGCATTGCTCTCATGCTGTTTCTACAAAATTCTCACTCTGCCGTCTGCATGATGCAACTGGAAATGTGATTCATTGGACCACATGATTTTTTTCCCCTATGCTCGACTGTCCTATCCTTGTGTTTCTGTGTGAATTGGAGACTTTGTATCTTGGTAACTGCAGACAACAAAGGTGTTCGAACAGGCCTTTAGCTGCCATATCCTGTACCATACAGTATATAGCTAATTTGCTTACAAATGTCAGGTGGTCATAATAATGTAGCCATGGGAGGTTGTTCAGCAAGGGGGAAGAGCCACGGGAGGGTAGCTGGCTGGAAGGAGGTTGCCTGGCTGGCCCCAATTGGGGTGATTGGAGCTGGATGGCATGGGGAGGGGCCATGGGAAGTTGGTTGGTTAGGGGTGATGAGCCACAGAAGGTTGGCTGGCTGGTGACAGGGGCCATGAGAGGTTGGCTGGCTGGGGGAGTGATGTAGGAGGTTGGCTGGTAGCAGGGAGGTGCCATGGGAGGTTGGTTGGCTAGGGGTGATGAGCCACAGAAGGTTGGCTGGCTGGTGACAGGGGCCATGAGAGGTTGGCTGGCTGGGGAAGTGATGTAGGAGGTTGGCCAGTATGGGAGAGGTGCCCTGGGATGTTGCTAGCTCGTCCTGATTGGAGAGATCAGAGCTGACCAGTGGGGGGAGGGGCTGCAGGAGGTTGGTTAGCCAGGGGGAGGAGCCATGGCAGGTTGGCCGGTCAGTGGGTAGGGGCCATGGGAGGTTTGCTGGCTTGTGGGCGGAGGGCTGTGGGAGGTTGGCCACCCATGGGAGATTGACTGTGGGAGTGCACTAACCACCAGGAGGAAGCTTCTGCATTGAGCATCTGCCCCCTGGTGTTCAGTACAAGTCATAGCAACTGGTTGACTGGTCGTTCCAATCATTCAGTCGTTCAGTTGCTTAGGCTTTTATATAACCTGAGTGTCCAGATTATTATGATCTCTGAACACATAATAATCTGGCCACTCAGTATATATCCTATATAATAAAAGGGGCTAATATGCAAATTGTTCCCTCCACCAGGAGTTCAACCAGCAGGCATACTGGCCAACTGCCCATGTGCCCTCCTGTTGCATGATTTTGACTGCAGCTCCAGCTTCTGTTTAGCCTGTGGTCTTCCAGATTTAGCATATCATGAATTTCTGTGAGTTGGCCAATAATCTGGCCACTCAGTATATATACACACACTAAGTGGCCAGATTATTATGTGTTCAGAGATCATAATAATCTGGCCATTCTATATATATATATACACACACACACACACACACACACACACACATATACACACATTAGATGAATATCACCACTATGGAGAAAAAGGAATAGCAGTAAAATGTCTTCATCTTTTGTTTAATTTATGTATAATTGACATATATCATATATTAGTTTCAAATAACACAACATAATGCTTCAATATTTCTATATTTTGCAAAATGATCATCACCATAAGTCTAATTAACATCCATCATCATACATAGTTACAAGATTTTTTTCTTGTGATGAGAACTTTTAAGATGTATTCTCTTAGCAACATTTGAATATGCAAAACTATATTATTAATTATAATCCCACACTGTACATTTCTTCCCCAGGACTAATTTATTTTATGATGGGACATTTGTAACTTTTGACTCCCTTCACCAATTTTGTCTCCCCACCTCCACCTTCACCTCTGCCAAACACCAATCTGTTCTCTGTAGCTCTGAGCTTAGTAGCATGGCTAGACAATAAATAACAGATTGTTTCCATTTTTTTAAATGACTTGGCACAACCCATTCTATTGACAATTTCGGAACCAGTTGGCATTGATTTGAAAAGCACATAAAATAAACTGGGTGATTTAAGCATTGATGTTGTTAACTCACAGAAATTCATGAGATGCTAAATCTGGAAGACCACAGGCTAAATGGAACCTGGAGCTGCAGTGAGAACCATGCAACAGAAATTGCAAAGAGTGTGGTTTTGTTAAAAAAAAAAAAAAGGAACACAACTTTCACTGTAGCTTCTGTGGCCAGCATCAAACAAATACTTTTTTTTTTCTCCTGGGAAACACATTTTATACTTTTTCTGCATCTCTGTCCTTAGCTCCTGCTTCATGGGTATTTTTGGTGGGTTGAGGTTATGTGACATGTCCAGACATTAGGAGGGACACAGGTACGTGGGACAGTTACCTTCAGATTATGTTACAACACATGGTACGTACCAATTTTAACAAGATAATATGTTTTTTATTTATTTTCCACGTCAGCTTTATGTGCACTGAGGTTCTACTTCGTATGTGTCCTCCTGCCAGGACCAAAGGTGCAAGGGCAGAGTGATGTCTTGTCCATGAAAGCTCCGGCTCTGACTTTGTACACAATCACTTCTGCTCACATTTCCTTGATGGAAGCAAGTGACTTGGCCAAGTATGATGTTAATGGAGCAGAAAATTAAACTCCTGCCATAAAGAGTCACTTAAAATAACTTGGCAAAAGGCAAAAATGTAAAATCTTTTTTTTTTATAGTGAAGGCAGTGGATAATTATAGTGAAGGCAGTGGATAGTGAAGGATAATTGAAATACTAATAACACCTACTGAATTACTGTATTTTTCTTCTATAGTGTGAGGTGAGCTTCATCAATTTATTTTTTATAGAAATTTATGAAATACAAGAACAAAGTTTTGTATGCTTGGCAGGCACATTATAATTGTTCACTATAATTTTAAAGAGGATGGTATTTTAATCTTTTTCTCTCTCTTTTGCATACCTCTAGGACTATTAGTCACAAGGCAGCACCTCCAGAGGACAGCAAACTGATGGTTTCTACCTGTTCAGATAAAGTATTAATACACATGATCAAGATTACCTACTAAGAGCCTTATCTTATTTCTCTAAGTAATATTTCATTTTTAGAAGTGTTATGGAAGTACCTCCATGGGTTTGGCAAATAGTTGTTCAGTGCTACAGAAGATGTCTAATTAGAAGTATCCTTATATATAAAAACCCTGGGTTGGTCAAATCCTCAATGACAGGAGACTCGACCATTCGCCCAGGTTGCTCAGCAGGCTCTGGTGGGTGGGGACTTGTGACAGAGGAGATGAGGACAGAGGAGGCAGGGAAGGCACTCACACTCACTCACAACTTCACAGACACACATAGCACCCACCAGCTCACAGCCTTTTCTCCCTTTTTTTTCCTTCCTCCCAGCTAGCTCTTAGAGCCTCTCTCAGAATGAGGAAACTAAACAGACTAGGCCTGAAGAGGCCTGGATGGAAGGGAGGAATGACAAAGAGTGAAGATGCCCTCACTGGCCCCACCCTCTCCCAGCTGGGAAAGAGGAAGAGGGACACAGAGAGGCAGGGAAGCCTGGAGAACTGCTGAGAAAAACAAAGACAGAGACTGGGTGAGACCAGGCTGTCAGAGGAGGGCAATTGGGGATGAGATCAGGCAAGCAGGGGAAAGCAGTTAGGTGGGCATGGGAGGGCAGTTAGGGGCAATAAGGCAGGCAGGCAGAGAGGTTAGGGGCAATCAGACAGGCAGGCAGAGACAGTTAGGGGCAAGCAGGCGGGGAAGCAAATGAGTGGTTAGGAGCCAGCAGACCCAGTCTATGAGAGGGATGTCCAACTGCCAGTTTAGGCCCTGTGGGATCTGGGCCTAAACCAGCAATCGGATATTCCTGAAGGGGTCCCCAATTGGAGACGATGCAGGTTGGGCTAAGGGAATACCTCCTCCCTCACCCAGTGCATGAATTTCATGCACCCAGGCACTAGTATTAGATATAATCTGATTTAAAAATATAGTCTAAGTATAGCCCATCTTCATGACTGAAGTTGAAATGAGAATAGACTTTAAAAAACTGGCAGAATTTCTTGACTAGACTATCAAAATGACTGTGATCATGCTATTATTGTTAATTATTTGGGAATAATTACATATTTTTTTGAAATTTAACAATAATTCTAATAGGAAATGGTCAAGAAACTGGGTGTCATTTAAAGGAAGCATGATAAAATTTTATCCAACTTGGTTCTACCCAAAGAGAAGGTCTATCCCTATAAAAATGACATGGTTTGCTTTCTCTCAATTTAAATTATATATAGAGAGAGTTTAATATTCTCAGACAAATTATCAGCCAGGATACCTCTTGTCTAGATTGGAAAACTGTTAAGTGAATAACACCGGCGATTTTTAGGAGTAAAATTAAGATATTTTTATGTTGTTGATAAAGTTCTAAAATTCTGGTTTTTCAATTTGACCTTACAATTCAACAACAAAAGCACAAAAACACTTTGTATCCTGGAAAAATATAATTTAAGAAAGTTATTGAAAACTAGTTTAAGAAATTGATAATTTTTTTAAAAATTAAATATCGTGAAATAATCACCCCGGAAAATCTCAAAATGAATTTTTTTCGGTGGAGGACAGTATAATATAACTTAATTTGCTTCCAAATACATTAACATATAAAATAAAGAGAAGAAAATTTAAGCAGCATTGAAGTGGTGCACAAGAGGCGATTTAGCAGAACAAAAAGAAGTCACCCAAGCCATGGCATATTTAACTGCAAAAACTTTTATTTCAAAGTGATGAGGAACTGAGCATTCAATAATTGCCACTGGATATATTTGTTCACTACTGGGGGGATGCGGGGGGAGCTCAAAAACAGAAAAAAAATATGTAGAAAGTAAAAAAGAAAGCAAGATCACCAAACACAAAATCTAAACTTATCAGCCAGGGTCCTGCTGCTAGGGAAAAACCACACCAGTGAAGGGAACAGAAAATTGTATTTAAAATCAATTTTATCTACGAAAAGGTCAACAGAGAACTTTAAGGAATACAGAAGTTGAAATCTCACAAGGTAATTACTATTTCTATGGCTGACAGAGAATGAACAGAATTAGGATTAGAAATTCAAGGCAGGGCACCAACTCAGCATCGACCTTCAGAAGAAACAAGAGGAAAAGAATGGTGGCCAAAGGCACAAGCAGGCCGCCTGTGACCGAGAAGTGTGATGGAGTGTGCAAGCTGCAGCTGGTCTGTGAGAGAAGTCCTCGGCTTGATGGTGGAGACATAGCCACAGGCTGTGAACCACAGGATGGGAAGAGATGCCTAGTCTTGGCTGGTAGAGATATTTGTCAGTAAGTGCCAGACATAACTTACCCATCAGGGCCACTGTAGAGATGACTACCAGCTCCGCACCTTCCACACCTATTCCAGCTCAGTCTCTGGTTACTGTGTAGAAAAACTGCCCATGTCACGAAATTTCTTTTCCTCTCAGGTCTTACAATGTCCCTCCGGCACCCTCTATTGGTGAAGCCAAACATCAAGCCAGCTGGCTAAGGAAAAGATGTCTACAAAATTCATCATTGATGCTTCCATATTATTCTCAAAAGTTTGTAGACATTTGAAATCATCTAAAAAGTGAAAACTTGAAATTATTACTGCAAATTGTTGAACTAATATATCAATAGATGTTTAATTACTTTAAATATTAGAATAACATTAAAAGTTGACATTTGTGATTGTCATTTAAAAATTATATTACAACATTTATCGAGAACCTGAGGAAAAATGGGATTGAACATGTAAGTTTCTAAAGTTCAAATGGTACAGAAATTTGAGAACAAAATTTAAAGCATGACTATTATTTGAATCAGCCGTTCTGTTTTCAAGAATACATTCCATAAGCATACATGTGTGGAAAGGTACATGCATAACTATTTCCGGGGATTATGCATTCAATTACCTTTATATTAAAAACAACATACATAGGTATCAAGTGGGGATTGGGTAAACAAAACATCTGTGTGCTCTGGAAGATGATGTATATAGTCACTAAAGTCAATATATTAACAAGCGAGAAAAGAAGTCGAGAAAAGACTAATAACAGTGGCTAGGTGAATAAAAAAATAAAGTCGTCAGGTCTGTGTAGCTCAATGGCTGAGTGTCAAGCCAGGAACCAAGAGATCAAGGCTTTGATTCCTGGTCAGGGTACATGCCCGGGTTGCAGACCTAATCTCCAGTGGGGGATGTGCAGGAGGCAGCCAATAGATGATGTTTCTCACACATCTGTGTGTCTACCTCTCTAACCCTCTTCCTTCCTCCTTCTCAAAAATTCAGTAAAATATATTAAAAAGATAAAATAGATTATTGAAATAAAAAGAATATATATATATGTATATATATGTATATATATATAAATTTGGAGAGTAAGATTTGAAAGAATCTGTATCAATTTTTAAAAACTGTCAGTGATAGAGTTCTACTAAAGGCATGACTTTTTACATTTTTACTGGTTATTATTTTATTTATAATTATTAAGTTTTAAATATTAAAACTATAGCTAATGCAAAAAAGCATATGTATGATATGTATCATATATTAAAATCAACAAGCAAAGCCACTAGTATTAAGCTGTACAATGTAAATGTTTTTACATTCTGCTACACATGAAAATATCATTATATTTCAGAGAAAATAAAATTATGTTTGAGTTCTTTTTGTCCTGTTTACTCATCTAGGAATTATCTTGAACTAGTAATTGGTAAAACATGGTCAAATTTATATTAATAAGTCAAGTATGACTCAAAAAATTGATTAGTAGAGTTTAACACATGTGTTTACTATGTTTTGTATCTAGCTGTAATAAATAGGTAAAAATTTTACTGAAGAAACTCATACTAGTTATTTTAAAATAATTATATGACTGGGAGATAAAAATTGGTTGATGTAAAATCAGTGTTCGTATAAATATTTTGTATAAAAATGATATAGAACTTTTCATATAATGTTAAAGAAACAGCAACACTATAGTCTATCAAAGAGAACTTGATTAAAAATAACAGTAAATTGTTTAGAATTGACAGTGAATTAAAAAACTTATTAGAATTACAATTTGCATGACATTTTAAATAAAATGTCTCCTCCAAAATGAATTAGGAAATTAGACTTAACCTCATTACCCTTTTTATTAGGAGAAAGCAAGAGTACAAACTTAATTAGTAGTGAATGAAAATAAATATTAAAGGATGTGTTTTTTTGTAATGAATTGATTTTTAATTATTTTCCTCTACTTCCCATGAATGAATGGTTTTTAGTTCCACATTCACTCTGTACATTTTCCTATGTCTAGTCATTAATCTCTATTGATTATTTATTTATTTTCTTATTACTGTCCTCCCAATTTTACCTTAATTGTTGTTGGCTTTTTTAACCATTAACTTCTGTTTTAATCCGTTTAACTTTTATTTTTTACTACTCAATATTCCCCAAGTTGTTTTATTCAGTTTAGTTTCACCAACAATGTAGATCTGCTCTGGCCAACAAGATCCCCAGGAGCCATAGGCCATGACATTTCAATTCAACTGATTAGCTACATTTTACATTTTAATTGTCTCACGTGGCTTCTGGCTATTGCATGGGGCAATCTAAATTTATAGAATATTATCATAAAGAAAACTCTTTTATATGTCTTCATTGTCATTCTTTTGGCTAAATTTATTTTTATTCCTTTGCTTAAGACTATATCACAGTAGAGTCCATTTCCACTATCATTATCTGAATTCAGAATCATGAAGTCACATCTGACTTTGGTAGAACCTAACTCCCCCTAGTTACCCAAATTGCCTCTCTAAAACACAAATCTAATCATCCCTCTACTTACACAACTTCAAAATCTGTACCCTGCTAGCACATCCAGTATTAGTGTATTCCAACCTTTTCTGAAGCCCTAGATTAAAGCAGTTTTGTTCCTTGTTGCCTTCAAATCATGTCATTCACACCTTTGTCCCTGGTCACACAGGACTTTAGATCTCCTTCCTGTTTCATCCCTTTACCTGGTAAAGTTAGTGTGGGCTTTGCACATTTGATTTAGTGTTTTAAAAAACTTGAAGAAAATCTTAGGAACACATGTGGCTCAGATGGTTAGCCATTATCCCATCCACCAAAGGGTTGCAGGTTGGGTTCCCAGTCAGGGAGCGTACCCAAGTTGCAGGTTCAATCATGGTAGGAAGAGTGCAGGAGGCAGACAACCGACATTGCACTTTCACATATATATTTCGCTTTCTCCCCTTCCCTTCCACTCTCCCTAAAAATCAATAAAAATATTTTTTAAATATTAGAATATATATAAACTAAGTAACTGACAGCTTCACAAACATAAAGGTCTGGTCAGGGGTCCCATTATCAGTGGAATATAAGCAACACAAGGGTTAGTGTTTTTTTGGTTTAGGGTGGGGGTTTTGCTAGTTTTGTTCTGTTAACTGGTTTCCAGCATCTAGAATGATATCTGCCAAAGAGTCCTGTCAGAGCCTGCAGGATCTCCATATGCTCTGGTGCTCTGAGTTGCTCTGAGTTCATGTTCCAGGCATTCCTCTAAATTCTTCCTAACTACGCAGGACTGGTTTCTTCTCAAACTCTGCCCACTGTACTAACTGTTGGGAACTTAGTCCAAGTTTCTCCTTTATTCTCTGATCACTAGTTACAGGTGTTGGGTCCAAGCCCCTCTGCCTGGGGCTGGACCTTCTAGGACGCCAGATCTCAGATGGAGAAGCCATGAGGGGTTGTGGGCATATAACAATAAGTCTTTATTGCTGAAGCCAGGGACCACATAGCCATCAGACAAGACAGTCCTTCACAACAAAGTCTCATATATGACAGCTGTACGTGGGCCGGTAAATACATATCTTTCCCACACAGTAGTAGCAGTCTCTGTACCCACAGTTATTCCCTGGGCAGCTAGCTGTACACGGCCTCTAGCCTCACAGCCTCACATTGTAGCAGCTAGTGAGCTCTCTGGCTCAGCAGTGTCTCCTGCCCAGCACACTGGCTGGTTAACATGGTAGCTGTATCTGAGCTTTCTATGAACTCTTAATTTTACATCGTGCCAGTACCAGCTCTCAGCTCCCTCTGAGCAGCACACTTCTTCACACGCTTCTCTGTCCAGCAAACTGGCTGGTCTCTGTAGCCTCACATAATGACTTCCTCTGAACTTCTCTCTCAGCTCTCTAGCCTTAGGAATACACTTTTAGTATTACTTACACAAAAGAGGCTGGTTGCCAACAGTGACATCAATGGTTTGGGTTATAGAAGGGCACAATGTAGGGTGTGTGATATCCTAGCCTTGGACAGTCTGGTGTGTTGACAATGTGTCCTGGACTCTCAGGCACCTCTGGCATGGCTCCCACAAGTCCACACTGGACTATAAAAAATAACAACAAATACGTAAGACCAAAGACTTTTTTGATTCGCTATTATATAAATGAAGTAGAAGAAGGCAAATATTGTAACATTTAAAACGTAGAATTTACAGTGATATAAACCTGTTTTTGATTACATAGAAACAATGTCTTTGATTGCAAAATCCTAGCTCTATGGCCTTATTCATAATATTTAGCCCCGTCATAATTCTGGAATTATAATTCTATATTGAGTAATTATTTGTGTTAAATGCATATATCTAATACACTACTTTAGTAAAATAATTATTTTATGGACACTAGCTAACATCAACAATTTAGTCTCTTTTATGCAGCTTAGAAATCAAATGGCCATAATATATAAATGTAGCTTCCCTATAATGGTTTGTGTATTATTGGTACTGAATACATATTAATAATAAATAAAAAAAGTTTTAAAAATACAATTGACCCTGGATAAGTTCAATTGATTTTTACTTATTAGTGCTAAATGTCAATCAGGGTAAGTCAGAGATTTCAGCTAGGATTTGACCTTATTGGATCAATAGTATCTCTAAAGTTACTATTACATTGATTATAGAGTTTCGATAAGTGCTCCTTTGCAAATCAAATATTTATTTATCATTGAATTTTAGATATAATGAACATAATACTAAAATCAAATTTTTATGTTTGAAAATCCAGAAATTCCTTTTTTATAAAAAGGCTATCAAGGAAGTTGGACTGATAGATTTTGGAGATCAATGGAACCAAACATGCTAAAGAATAAAGAAATAAAGTACTTTTCTTTTGTTGCCCCATATTTTTTCAACTTTATTTTTATTGTTGACACTATTACACATGTCCCTATTCCTCACCCCTTTGCATCCCTCCACCCAACTCCCATTTCCTCCTATTCCTCTGGCCATCACCCCACTATTGTCTATGTCTATGGGTTATGCATGTATGTTCTTTGTCTAAACCCTTCACTTTCTTTCAGCTAAGTTCCACCCCCCAATTGCTAATTGCCTCTCCTCTGAAAGCTGTTAACAATTCATATTCAGTAATTTGTTAATGTGTCAGACAAAGTTGTACCATGTACTTAATTTGACCATCATGTAGGTGCGGGAAGCCAGGCATTGCCTCACCAACAGTGATGTAAATAGAACAAACAGGAAACCTGGTCAAAGTTTAATGGATCTGTTTACCCATTATTTAGGTGAAGACTTTAGTTCCCCCTCCTCTAGTCTTATGTTAAGTATGAACTGTTTACCCATTGTTTAGGTGAGACTTTAGTTCCCCCTCCTTTAGTCTTATGTAAAGTATGAACTATTCACATATTGTTTAGGTGACACATTGATAAATGTAAAAGCTTCCACACCTTTTGTCTTATGTTAATTCTTGCTGGTTGATGGATGTATCACTTGGCCCTAATAAAGGGGGATAGGACAGCCAGATCGCGTCCTCCCCCTTGAGGTGGACTCCTACCTGGCCCCCATTATTCCCCCAAATTAATGCTTTTCAAGTCTCTTTTCATTTTTGTATGCCCTTCTCCAGACGCTGAACCCTGACATGGGAACCTTGGACACGCAGGACGTGAAAAGGAAAGCCACATCTAGGACCAGTACTAAACAAATATAAATAAAAGGATCAATTCCCACTCATGAGGATCTAATGACCTACTTAGAGTCTATACTAAATGATAGAACAATTGATGCACACCTGGAACTGTCAAATGTACTTAATTTAGAGACTCTTGAAGTTCAAAGGGCAAGTGTAGCCACTTACATTTCAAATAGATAGAGTTTATGAGATAGGGTTAGAGTTTAGTGCCAGAACAAGGCATTATTGTGACTTTCCAGAAAACAAAGTAAAACAAAACAAAAAACAAAACAATCCTCTTGTACTCCTGCATGTTCTATTAATAATAAAGTCTAATTCTTCTAAGAGTAATTTTGATTACTTAAAAACATTATTTAAAGATACTTTTATCCTCTTCCAAACAAAACCTTATTATTTGGGGGGAGAATAAAGAATGAGTATAGCCACTTAAATAATATAATAATCAGTTTTACTGTTATTGTATTTAGGTAAGGGGGCACTGGTATAAGGAATGTGAAACAAGAAAGATTTGGGAGATTATCTGATTTTCTTGAGTGAATAAATCTCATGAGTATTTAAAAACTCACACCTTCAAAATTCAGTTTCTATTGCTTATTCTTCAATAAAATTGGGAAAATATGCCCATCATTCCTAGACTCAGTGTAATACATTATAACCAGTGAAACAGTTTTTTTTTTAATTACTCCTTTAAAATCTAACCTATGATGATATCTCATAACATTACTCATTGGATTTTAAAAACAGTAACAGTGATAATGATAAATATAATTGCATACTTCTATTACCTGGCATGCTGCCAACTGCTTTCTCTGAATCTTAGTCATAATAAGCACATTAATTAGACCCTTCTATTATCTAGCATTTTCTAGGTTATGTGCAATTCTATACAACCCTCAACATCTTATTGGCTTACAAAATAATGAGTTTTCTATTTTGATCATGCTTTGTGAATTGGCTGTGGTTGTATTTTTTACAGATTCTTAAGCCTGAGATTTAGGCTTAAAAGTCAGAGTTTTCCTGAGACAAGTTTCTTTGGCAAAAGTGGGGTAGGTGAAGGCAAAACTTCATGATGTGTCATATAGCTTCTGCTGCAGAGTGGTACAAGCCACTCTATTCATATCTTATTGGCTATGGCAAGTCACATGATTAATCCTGATGCCAATGGTGTAGCGGCATGTGGAAGGGCACCGCGATCACTATGGTGCTGGGAGGTGTTGTATGCTTTTTGTAAAAAGAAGAAAACAATTTTAAACAATAACAAAATTGACCTGCTTTCCTGAAAACGAGATGACCAACTTGATCAATGTCACACAGCAAGTCAGGGGCACAGTTGGAGTTCACCCTAAGCAATATGGTCCTAATCTATCATGACCTACACTGTTTTATTAGGACAATTTTTAATTCAAATACACATGATCTTATATCCCTGAGACAAGATCCTGATTACTCTCTGCATTTGCACTTCACTAATGAGCAAGCAGATATAATCCTGTTTTCTCTGGTTCAGATTTCTTAAGTGACTCAAACTGCATGTTCAATTATGGTAAGCAGATAGCATGGGTAGGCAGATCTGTGAGAGAGTAAGTATCTGCATTTCAAATATAGGTAGTTATACTTTGGAAGTGTCATTCCCCAAATCACTCTGCAGCAGCTTCACTCCCGGGAGCAAGTGGTGGAGACTCATCTGGCCCTTTGAAGAAGCCTGTGGTATAATGAGCTAAACTACAAGGGACTGGCAATTCTTGCAGCATAAGACAACTATAATCGCTACACATTTGTATTGGCCTATTGCTTCAAATCAGCAGGTTTTCCATGCAATAGCCTGCTTCCTAACAGAGAATGTTAAATATATGTATTAATGTTCTTCTATGGCTTTTACCAGAAGGCAATGAAGTGCCGTGTGTTTTAAAATATAAAGAAAATCTCCCCTCTTATAATGTAACAATCTAGGTCTTCGATAATAGTTACATGACCAATCATTTGCTGAATGTCAGAAAATAGAATGTAAATACATCTAATAATCAGCCCACTAAGAAAAATACCATTATTTTAAAGAAAGCCTGTATGCTATATATTAATAGGAAAATCAGACAATAAAATACCTTAAATGATATCTAACTTGAAAATCCTGAAAACATATACTTTAGTTATTTCAATAATTGAGATAGATCTAATAGAAAAGGGAAAGTTTTAAAATAGCAAAATTTTCATGACATTAAGTAAAGTACAACTGCTCTTTGAAAAGCAGAGAAGAATCAATCAGACTGTCAAACCTCAGATGGTGGGGGGAGGGTGAGAGATCAACCAAAGGACTTCTTTGCATGCATATAAGCCTAACCAATGGACACAGACACCAGGGGGGTGAGTGGGTTGGAGGGATAAGGACATATATGTAATAAGTTAATCAATTAAAAAAAATAAGACCAAAAAAGAAAAAAAGAAGAAAAGCAATGGTATGTAAACATGGGTAGCTGGTCAAATAATTTTTACCAAAGTTATAAGTTCCTAATGCCTGATACCTGTAAACCTTCATTTATTTAGAAAAGAAATGATATCATTACAGATTGTCATGCTGGGTCCTGGATACAATCATATATCCTATCTAATAAAAGAGTAATATGCAAATTTGACCATACCTTCACCATGCCCACAAGCCATGCCCACAGCCACACCCACCAGCCAATCAGGAACAAATTATGCAAATAAATACCAAGCAAGATGGATGCCACTACTAAGAGCAGAAGGAAGGCTTGGGTTTCCCCAGCAACAGAGGAAGCCAAGCTTTCCACCTGCTGTTGCTTACCTAGGCCCCCATTCAATGTTACAAAGTTTCAATTATAAAAGATACAGAAATGGCGGCAGCCACTGAGCTGGAGAGAACAGAGGCTTGGGTTTCCCTGGCAACGGAGAAAGTTTGCCGGCCTAGGCCTCCACTCTAGGCTACAATGTTTCAAACAGAAATGGCTGCTGCCCTCGAGCAAGCAGAAGGCTTGGCTCCACTCCAGGCTACAAAGTTTCAATTGTAGACATAGATTAATTCCAGATCCCAGAGCCTCCGCTTGGGTTGCTGGGGGTATGTGGCCAGCCTTCAAACTTCCACAAGGCCCCTTGTCCAGGTTGCCCCTCACCTTAAGGGAACCCCCACCCTGATCTGGGACACTCTTCAGGGCAAACCAACTGGCCCCCACCCATGCACCAGGCCTCTAGTCTATCTAATAAAAGAGTAATTTGCAGATTGACCATCACTCCCACACACAAGAGGGATGCCCCCATGTGGTCAAAGATCCTGCCCCCAAGTGGACACAAGGTGGCCACCACGAGATGGCCAGCAGTGGAGGGCCGTTGGAGGTTCCAGGCCATGCAAGGGAGGGCAGTTGTGGGCAATCAGGCCAGTAGGGGAGGGTAGTTGGAAGGGACCAGGCCTGCAAGGGAGGGCAGTTGGGGGTGATCAAGCCTGTAGGGGAGGGCAGTTGGGGGTGACTAGGCTGGCAGAGGAGGGCAGATGGGGGCAAATAGGCTGACAGGGGAGCAGCTAAACATCAATTAGGCTGGCAGGGTAGTGGTTAGTGGGTGACCAGGCTGGCATGCAGAAGAGGTTAGGGGCAATCAGGGAGGCAGGCAGGTGAGCAGTTTGGAGCCAGCATTCCTGGATTGTGAGAAGGGTGTCCAATTGCCCATTTATGCCTGATCCTACCAGGATCAGACCTAGACAGGCAGTCGGACATACCTCGAGGGTCCCAGATTAGAGAGGGTGCAGGCGAGGCTAAGGGACTTCCCCCAACCCCTGTGCACAAACCTCTAGTCTAGTTATAAAAAGGGAAATAGAAGATATTTGAAATACAGACAAAAAAGAAGGTAGAGAGGGAATTAGTTAATGTGGCATAAGCCAGGTAATGCTAGCAGTCACTAAAAGCTGGAAGAGATAGGCAAACATTTCCACATAAATTCTCTGGAGGGAATGAAGCCCTGCCAACCCCTTAATTTAGGCCAAGATACATTGATTTTGAATGTCTAGCCTCCAGTTTATTGCATTATGATACAATAAATTTATGTTCTTTTAAGTCACCTAGTTTGTAGCAATTTGTCACACAAGCCATGGAAAGCTTATACAGGTTTTTGTACAGGGATATGAGACGGTCTGTGACAGATTCCTGAAAACACGAAAGGGGCTTTGGAATTGGGTAATGGGTAGACACTGGAAGCGTTTTAAGGTACATGATAGAAAATACCTAGATGTTCATAAACAGACTATTGGTAGAAAGGTGGGTTAAGGGCACTTCTGGAGGGAGTTTAGAAGGAGATAGGGAATATGTCATGGGAAACAGGGAAAGACAGACCTTGCTCTATAGTGGCAGAGACTGTAGTTCAATTGTACCCTACAATTGCTTGGAAAAGTGAAATTTGTAAGCAAGAAATTTGGACATTTACTGTAGCTGAGGCGATTTCCAAGCAAAACATTGATGGTATTGCCTGCTTACAGAAAAAAAAAAAATAATGCAATGGACAGTCATAAACAAACAAACAAAATTGTCAAGCAACACTGAACCTGCACTTAATAATTTGGGAAATTCTTAATGTATTCAGACAGGAGAGTATGATAAAATTAGGAGGATGACGCCTAGGAAAGCATGCATTGGAAGGAAAAGCAATGGTGAGGCTGGACAGCCTTTTGCGAGGGATGAACAGATGACACACGTGATTGCGATGATAAGATTTGGCACTTTTGAACCGGTGATATTCAAATTACATTCTGGACTTGTGTTGATGCTTTAGTGCAGCGATTTTCAACTGATGTGCTGTGGCAGGAGCATTATTGTGGTAGCCACAATAATTTTTAAAACATGCAACAACTGACTATTTAGTCAAGGGCACTGACTTCTTTTTGGAATATCAAATTAAAAAATATATGTAACAACCAAAACAACAGTCGTTCAATGTGAGTCAAAATTATACCTATTTTTTTGGTCCGATCAGCAATAATTTTAGTAATTATTTTATGTGTGCCATGAGATGAAAAAGGTTGAAAATTGTTGCTTTAGTGTGTTGAGACTTTGGAGATTTGGGATGGGATGAACATATTTTGCATGTGTTATGGGTATGGATTTTGGAGGCACTGGCCCCGCTCACACCCATAGCTGGCACCTGAGCCACCACTTGCACTGCTGCCAACACCAGGAACCAGTCCTGATAGCTGGGTACCATCAGTGGGTACAATGGTTGCTTCCAGCCCTGATCACCCCTGAGGCTTCTCTCCTGCTCCTAAGGGGTGTTAAGGCCAACAGCTGCCACTCATACCCACAAGTGGCGCCGGCCCCACTCACACCTGCTGCTGGTACCAGCTCCGATTGCTCCACACCGTCCATGGGTGTGAGCGGGGCTGGGGCCGGTGCAGCCAGCATGTGTGAGTGGCGGGAGAGGGGCTTCCGACAGACAGGGGATTGGGAGCTGCAGCAGAGGGGCCAGACAGGGGCACAGAGGATGGGCCCAGACCCGCCCCTGTGCCCACCACAGCCTTGCGGTACACAGTTCCTTTCAAGATGCACAATTCGTACACTGGGCCCCTAGTCTATAATAATAAAAGCATAATATGCTAATTAGACCAGACAGCTGGACAATCTTCCAGATGTCATTTTGAACATCCATCCAGACAAAGCCACTGTGGTGGGGGCTGAGGCAGAAGCAGTTAGGGGCGATTAGGAAGGCAGGTAGAGTGATTAGGGGAGATCAGGCAGGCAGGTAAGATGTTAGGGGAGATCAGGAAGCAGAGTGGTTAAGGACAATCAGGCAGTTAGGTAGAGTGGTTAGGGGGTATCAGGCAGGCAGAAAGAGGGGTTAGGAGCAATCAGGTAGGTACGCAGAGTGGATAGGGGTGATGAGGTAAGCTGGCAGAGTGGTTAGGGGTGACCAGGCAGGCAGGCAGGTGAGCAATTAGGAACCAAAGGTCCTGGATTGTGAGAGGGATGTCAGACTGTGGCAGTCGGACATCCCTCAAGGGGTCACAGATTGCAAGAGTGTGTGGGCTGGGCTAAGGGATCTCCCCTCCCATGCATGAATTTTATGCACCAGGCCTCTAGTAAAATACATTTATTTATCTAAATATCAGTCCATACCTAATGATTTTAATCTGACTCACTCATTATAAATAAATCGTGATTTTCCATGAAATTTCCTTAGAAAGATATTGAAAGCTCCCAGCTCCATACTGTGTTCTCAGCTTCATTGCCCACTCAAGGCACGTAGAATATTCTGCCATTTCCTGAAGTAATGGGTCTTTTACAGCTCCATGTTTTAGGAGGTTTGCTCTCTAGTCCTGTAATAAATTTATACCCTTATCTTTGTATAAACCTCTACCTATTTCAAGTTGAAAAATTAGCATTCTACATACAATTTCCTATCCCACCAGGAAAATTTAGCTCCAATGCATGCTGTTTGTCCACTGCCCTTTATATCTTCATCATGGGATTTACTATGTAATAATGCCATATATTTCTGGGCCTGCTCCAGTAGAGAAACACTACTCAAGTAAAAATAACCTTGACAAAACCATTTTGTTAAAACTTTATTTTTAGAATAATTCTATTTATACAATTATTGCATGTTGCAAGAAAAATGATATAAGGTTAAAATGTATCATAAATATATTTATAGTCCAAAATATGCAAAATAGACCCACAAATTGTACATTCATAAATTTAATTATATTCTGTAGGTAATATGCATATATTTATCATTTCAAAGAAATATTAGAAAATAATCAATTCCTTTATTTCTATAGATGGGAAAGCCAAGTCATAGTGAAATTATTAATGTATGTGTGGCAGATAATTGTAGCTAAAATAATAAAAGTTTATCCTTTATAATCTACCCCAACTATGTTTCACTTATGTGTGTCATTTGTGTTTACATTGAACTTTCTTCAAAGCAATTTGAAAATGCTTTGCAAACATTTTCTTAAAAATATTTCAAGCATCCCTATTAGTGTTTGACTCAGAGTGGTTATTGTATTGAAGACTATTATCATGAAATATTCCTCTATTATAATTTTTTTTAATGATAGTGCCCTAAGGATTATCAATAACAATCGTGAGAAAATACATTTTCGGGGTTAAACAGCAAGTTACACACAAATTCAGTATTTTTGGTTATTGTATGGAGTGTAAAAGCAATTTTCTAAGCTTTCTTGATAAATTGTAGAATCTTAAATATGACTTTAAACATGGAACTCAAGGCATTTTTAAAACCAACCTACAAAAGCAGAAATGTCAACGATTCTGAAGTCAGTGAAAAGGTAATGATTCATGTGATAAATATCTCCTTGAAACACACTGGGAACCCTGCATATTTCTTTTTTTAATATATATTTATTGATTTCAGAGAGGAAGGAAGAGAGAGAGATAGAAACATCCATGATAAGAGAGAATCATGGATCAACTGCATCCTGCAAGTCCCCAATTGGGGATCCAGCCCACAACCCAGGCATGTGCTCTTGACCAGAATCGATCCTGAGACCTTTCAGTTCACAGGCTGACTGACATTCTATCCACTGAGTCAAACTGGCTAGGGCCATATTTCTTTTTTAAAATATATTTTATTGATTTTTTACAAAGCTTAAGGAAGAGGGATAGAAAGTCAGAAACATCGATGAGAGAGAAACATCAATCAGCTGCCTCTTGCACGCTCCCTACTGGGGATGTGCCTGCAGCCAAGGTACATGCCCTTGACCGGAATCAAATCCGGGACCCTTTGGTCCGCAGTCTGACGGTCTATCCACTGAGCCAAACCGGTCTCGGCTAGGGCCCTAGTTCTTAATTGGCAAAGTTACTCTAGAACTGGAAGTTCTGGTCAATAATTTTTTAAGTATCTTTTGAGGGGAAAGCCAAAAAGCTCATAGTGGGGGAAAAAACACATACACACATTTCTCAATATCTACATCATGGTCTCCGCCTGACTGATGCAGAATTTGGAGAAGATACAGCGACAAAGATCTCAAAACACCCACCAATGCTGCCTCTGGTGCTTCTCAGGAAGGAAGAAGTTTCAGGAAATGGAGTGGTTGACAAGTGTTCGAGTATCTAAACATGGTATGCTCACCTGATGACATCTCTCAACAAAGCGCTATCTCACATTTTAAAGGGAAGAAGGTAGAGTGAATGTGGTTACCAGAAAGGAAGGAGATGGGGAGAGGACAAAGAGGGTAACGGGACCAAATACATGGTGGCAGAGAACACTAGGCTGTGGGTGGTGATTATACAATAGAGTATACTGATGTCATATTATAAAGTTGTTCACCTGAAGTTTATATACTGCTTTTAACCAATGTTAACCCAATAAAAATATGCAAAATTATAAGCTGTATATGTATATTTGATTTTAAAATGATGTGTACAGGCTTTGGATAAGTATTATTCACTTAATGTGAAGTATTCTTTACTTACTGTGAAGTAGTCTTTACTCTTTGTGAAGGGTTTATATTGTACTGCTAGAGGCCCGGTGCATAAACATTGACAGATCCCTCAGCCTGGCCTGCACCCTTTCATAGCCTGGGACTCCTCAGGGAATGTTCACTTAAGCCAACAGGCAGACAGCGCTCTCACAGTCTAGGATCCCTCACTCTTGACTGCTCACCTGCTTGCTGCTCCTTACTGCTCAGCTCGCTGAGGCAGGAGAGGAAGCGGTCACCAGCTGTGAGCCCAGCTTCTGGCTGAGCAGTACTCCCCATGTGAAAGCGCACTGACCACTAGGGGGAAGCTCCTGCATTGAATGTCTGCCTCCTGGTGGTCAGTGAGCATCATAGTGACTGGTCATTCTACCTTCATGTTAGCTTAGGCTTTTATTATATAGACTAGAAGCCCGGTCCATGAAAATTCATGCATCGGAAGAGGGGTCCCTCAGCCCGGCCTGCTCCCTTTCACAATCCTGGAGCACTAGGCATGGGAAGCGACACCATTGCACCCCTTCTGCTGCCACAGTTGGCAGCACAAGCCTCAGCTGGCCCTGGTTACTTGAGCCTCCGGCAGCCCTGGGTGGTTGGGCAGCCACCATCCAAGGCTTTCCTGAGCCTTGTGCCAGCCCTGGGCAGCTGGGGACCTGAGAGGACTTTGCTGTGTGCCTGCCACCCTGTGGCACCATTTTGTTGCTGTGGGTACCAACATTTTTGAGTACATGACAGTCAATCAGCATATTCCCTCCTTATTGGCTGTGGGCGCAGTCATTTTTGAGATGATATGAGGATCAATTTACATATTTCCTCTTTATTAGATAGGATATTTTAAATTAATATAAAATTTAAACCAACTCATATTAAAAACGTAAGCTATTTAATAATTGTAGGGTATCCAAAGTATGTGTTTTATTGTCATTTTATTTTTAATGGAAATGTTACTTACCAGAAAAGAAACATTCAAATCAACTAAAATGATGGAAATATATCATCAAATCAATGAAAGATTATATACATACATATATAATTTTAAATTGCTTTATAGATTAGAAATTTACTTTGGTTGCCTTTTTGAACAATTGTAAAATTGGCAGGCTCATAAAGCCATGGCAAAAATCCTGGATTTCTTTCTCTGAAACAGAAATTAGAAATACTATGCATGTTTCCCCCCAAAATTAATTAGCTACAAGAAGATATATTTTTTGCCTTAGGTTTAATTACTGTATTTAACTCAGGCTAAAACTTTCCAAGTTATGTTGACCTCATGTAACAAGTTATTAGAATTTGACAATTTAGGTGGAAAAATCATAGTGTACAATAGTGTGCAAATTACTTATGAGTGCTTTGGGCTTATAAAATAATTGATCATCTGAATTAAAAAAGAATAAAATGTAGAAAATCCAAAATCATGATTTTGTGTGTCCAAAATCATGGTTTCATTCTCATTTCAGTAGATGATTTTATCTTCTACTTCTCAGATAAAAGGAAATCATCAAATAGTCTGTTGAAAATTCATTTCCAAACATATCTACTTATCAAAAACTTTATTCATTTTTGAGTATATACCCATATAATGCATACATATTGCACAGAAAGTACTCAATAAATAAATTTTCTTTCATATTGTATATGTACACATGGGATTGGATATATTTTGAGCATGACAGAATTATGTAAGTAGTGACTCGCATTTGTTTATACCCAAATTTATATATATTATCTATAATATATTACTTTTTTGGAGCAATGTAGTCAAGATATATATTGATGATCTCAAGGAGGAAAATTTGTCACCCTTATCTAAAAGTTTGTGAAAGGCATGTATAATACAATTCCATTCTTAAAACTATACATTATTACAGAAAACCTCCCTACTTCCTGGCTTCATGTTTTCACATGAAGCAGGCTCCACTAGGTGCAGCTTGGCCCAGAACAGAGTGCCTACCCTAAAGGTAAGTTTGCAAGGATGAACTGAGAGTGCAAAAAGAAATTCTTCCTCTCTTTTGCAGAAACTGCCTGATTGCCAGAGAGTTCTACTTTCTGCTACTCAGGTTTAAGCTATTACAGTCTCTGCCTCAGGGAGGGTAGCCTGCTGTAGGATTGGTAAGTGATGCCAATGATTGTAAGTGATTTGTATTCAATATTAGAGTGAGGTCAGAGGGAGCTCATTTTGGTTCTATTATCCACTATTACTTTTAAAGTGTTAGTTAGATCTTCCTTTGCCTGACACCTACTCTTTTTTTTTTTTTTTGGCAGGAAAACCTCATGCTATTGATTGGGTTCCAACATATAAATACAATATAACCAGTAGCAAAGTATCAGTTATTCCACATCAAATTCACAGCATATTCATAGAGTGAAAAATCAATATCCAGCCTGGCCAGTGCGGCTGTGTCTGAGCATTGACCCACATATCAAGGTTTCATGAGCCTGGGTTGCAGGCTTTATCCCCAGTAGGGGATGGGCAGGAGGCAGCAGGACCATGTTTATCTATTCTATAAACATTTGAAAGTGTGTCCAAAATCATGTGTAAGTTTTCTTATATTCCAATGTTTTATCCTTAAATCAACATTATTTGAAATTACCACTCTTTTAGTACACTCACTTTTTTTTTCTGACTCCTTTGTCACTCTGTTTTATTAAGAGACACATGTGGAATATCTGAATATCTGAATTCCTTTTCTTTATACCTAAATGGATGTACTCATTACAATTATTTCTTCAGGATTTATATTTGATAGAATTGCTACCATTTTATTGCATGTGGATATTTCTCTTGGATATTTTAAATATATGTTTTATTGATTTTTTTTTTTACAAGGAAGAAGGGAGAGAGATAGAGAGTTGGAAACATTGATGAGAAACATCCATCAGCTGCCTCCTGCACACCCCCTACTGGTGATGTGGCCGTAACTGAGGTACATGCCCCTGAGCGGAATCGAACCTGGGGCCCTTTAGTCCGCAGGCTGATGCTCTATCCTCTAAGCCAAATTGGTTTTGGCTTCTCTTGGATCGTGACAGTCAATGTACTCTTCATATTTTCTCTTGGATGGCATACTCATATTCTGTCTTAAGCATGTGTTCCACATTTCACCTTGGCATTTTTTTCTCTCACATCCCATTCGTGATGGTCCAGTCTGTCTCTTCCCATCACTCCTTCATTTTTTAGGAGTGTTACTAGTGTCCCTTTTTCCTGCTTCTTTGTATTCTGATGCTTTGGAAAGTAGAGCTCAGAGGGCTGCAGGTAATATAGTTGGATTTGCTCTCTACATTTTTTCAATTACTGAATTGAAAGTACTGGGCAAAGATTTATTATGTTCTATAGAGGCATGCTGGATAATCCCTCATTTTAGGATGGGCTCCTGCAACAGGCAACTGGGTACTTGAACCCTCCTGTTGACAACATGTAGCCAGAAACTGCTCTTCTCTGTTTTTCTGTTTATCCACGTAAGCGCAGCTTATAGGAAAAAAAATTACACACACACACACACACACACACACACACACACACACTGTTTTTGGTTGTAGTGGCAGTGTAAGATAATCGCATGGAATTTTTGGATCACTACTCTTTGCCATATTCTCTTTATGATTTGTCTTTTTGTTCATGCAGTACTATTTCCTCCTCTGTTTTATGAATATTTTTATCATTTTATTAAACAAGATAGAGTAGGCTGTGTTATTATAACAAACATGCTTCGGCATATCTGTATATTCGCACAGTAAAGTTTTATTTTCTACTCATATCCCAGTCTGCTGCAGACCACCCCTTCGCCATTGGTGATTAGGAATCAGGCCAGTCCATTGGGTAGATGAAGACTGGATCCCTCCAAACTGGAGGGCAAAAACAGGCAGGAACAAGTTATACAATGGGCCAACCCTCATGGCCAAGCTTTGAAGTGTTTTATATCACACATACCTGCATTCTACCAGTCAGAATTCAATCACGGGGCTCCTGGCCTGTCAGAAAAGTTTGGAAGATTGATTTCTGTATGCCTAAGAAAGTGCTTTGAATAACCTTATCATCTTTAGTAGAGCATTTTGGTGATCAAATCACTTTATTCCACTTTCACACGCAAATTGTTTTCAGCCATCCCAGTGAGAGACAATATAAAGTCCCATCTGGTCACTGATATTGTTCAGAGTCCCCGTCACCAGGAGCCATCAGATCCAGATGCGACTTCCTTTTGTCTGGAGACCTACAAAGTTAAAAGGCAAATTATCTTCCCCTCTCTAGCGTACACACCCAATAAGCCATAATGGGGCAGGCACGGGATACGCACAGTAATCGTTCCCATTTGGCAAGGCAAAGAATAGGATGCATACACTACTGACAGCGAATGCAATTTAAATCCCACCAGGAAGGGATTTCATTCGTTTCCAGGCCGCACATTGGAAGGGAAGGTATGACCTTGGTTAAACTCTGCTTCTGCTCACTGGAGGAAATCCTTTGTCTCTTGTTTTTGCGATCCCTGTCTCTGACCTCTGAGAACTTGTTTACTACTCTCCTTGGCTATATCTGAACTGGAGAAGAGAGACAATAAGTTCCTTGAGGGGTCTACAAAGAGCCTTTCCTCTCCTAAAAGAAAGTGGGTACCCACGGATTAAACAAATCTTGAAGATTTAGTTTTCTCTAGATGAACTAATAGTTTCTTTAGTAAGCCAGCAAAAAACTCAATGCACTTCTGATCCACGTGTTTCTTCCACCCAATACACAAATGTCCAGTGCATGTTGTTCGCCTGTTTTCTGGCCCCAGGTTGGTCTCATTCTCTTACCAGATGGGAGTGTCATCTTTATTTTGATCTTTTTCCTGGGTCTCCTTAGTAGATCAAGTTTGTTTTACTGGCCTCTTCTAAAATTCCATTTCACAAATATTCTCTCCCGCTCTTGGAAAGACTTGAATTTCTCTGTTATCCTTCTTATATCTTTGAAAAATGTGTCAGTGGTTATAAACACTTACCACTCTCTTTCTTAATAAATCAAGTTTTGTAGGCATGGCTTCTACTTCCAAATTCATAGCAGGTGACTTTTATATTTTCAGATTGTTACATCTGTTGCCCTGCCGCCTCTCTTGTAGTTGTTACCTTGCATCCTGAGGCATGAGAAATAATGTTTTGAGATATAGTTTAGCTTTTCAGGAGTATGGCACCCTATGCCTGTATCATTTTCTTTACTGATTAGAATAGACTAGACCATCCTATGGTAAAACCTTGCCAAGTCCTATTGTCTTAATTTATTAAACTATTATCTATTGTCCTAACCAGTTTGGCTCAGTGGATAGAGCCAGGTGTTCCGGGTTCGATTTTGGCCATGAGCCCAAGACCAGATGGCAGGTTCGATCCCCAGTAGAGGGCAAAAATATCATCATTGATATTTTTATATCTTTTTCCCTCTCCTTTCCTCTCTCAAATCAATAAAAATATATTTTAAAAAATAAAATAAAGTAATTATTATTATTATTAAAGGTCTATTTATGTACTTACAACGTCCATGTCCACAGTTTCTCTCTTAAATGATGAATCTTCCCAGCCAGTGCGGCTCAGCAGTTGAGTGTCCACCCAGGAACCAAGAGGTTACTGTTTTGATTTCTGGTCAGGGCACATACCTGGGTTCTGAGCTTGATCCCCAGTGTGGGGCATGCAGGATGCAGCTGATCAATGTTTCTCTTTTCCTCTCCCTTCCTATTTGAAATCAATAAAAAATGTATTTTTTAAAAAATAAAGGATGTTTCTGTGACTTCTTTCTTCTCATAGCTGTGCCTTCTAACCCAGCTATTCCACAGAACTGTACATAGAAGAGGAAAAGAAGAAAGAAAGAGAATATTTTGAAAGGTCCACCTGGAAGTAGCTTGTTTCATTTTTCCTTATATTCCATTGTCCAGAACTTAGTCCATGGCCCCCTAACAAACCTCAGCACAGGCTTGGAGTATGGTTTTCTTGTGCTCCCTAGAGGATAAGACAGTATAATGAATTCTCTTCTATACCAAATTACTGACACAGTCCATTAGCATTGGATGGTCATAATATACATGCCCTTTTCTACTTTACCCCAAGACAAGGAAAAAATAAGCCACCCTGTGCATTTCTTAACTCTATGATGATCACTATTTATCCATGTAAGATAGGTGAGTTTACGGTTATTGAAATAAATTACATATTCCTAGACTCATATTTCCTCACTAAGCAGTTTCTTAAATATGTGTGAGTTTTCATAATTTACCTGATTTTTTTCTTTGGTTTCTCATTCACATTCTTATTTTTCACTTCATTTTGCTTTTGGAAGAATAAGCATGATCAGTGCATAAATGTCATATTAAGGAAAATGTATAAAGCCATTACTTTGCAGGTTCCAAGTAATCATTGACCTATGTTAGAAAATACACATGAAACATAAAGTACAACAGTGACAATAATAATTATATACTTTATTTCTCTATTTAATCAATCTTGTACATTTTTTGCCCCTTTTTGACAATGATCTATGTATCACTGCATTCCGCTATTCATTAATAATAAAATCCACGGTATTTATCCAATTCTACTCTTCCCGGACTTTTTATTAACTATCCTCAAACACATTTTATGGTCCATAGGGACATAATTCAATGATATTTTTTTCCTGAAAACTTGACCCAGCTGCTTGAAAATATGCTTTCCCTAACTAATTAAGCCTGGTCAGTTAGAAGTGTGGTCCCTTTAATTAGCTATCTGAGATAATGACCTCCTTTTCTCATTGTTAGTTCTGAGATATTTCACTACTTGCAGGACTTATCAGCTAATTTTTAAGAATCTACCATCTCTGCAAGAATTGCCACTTTTCTTCTTGTTTTAGAGATTATAGGTGAAGATACTCACACAATAAAGAACAATAAGTATGATTGTTTGCAGGTTAAAGCATATTTTCCCTTAAACTCTATTATGTCAAAAAAATCTTATTACTTCTCCAGCAATCTTATCACATAAGGTAACACGTTAAACTTAAAACAATATTGATTTTTTTTTTTTTGGTTGTAGACTTAATCATGACGTCTTTTTCAAAAAATATACATTTATTGATTTTAGAGGGGAAGAGAGAGGTAGATAGAACCATCCATGATGAGAGAGAATCATTGATTGGCTGCCTCCTGCTTGCCTCTACTGGAGGTTGAGCCTGAAACCTGGGCATATGCCCTTGACAGGAAATGAACTCTCAGGCAGGCGGAGGCTCTATCAACTGAACCAAACCAGTGAGGGCAATGATGTCATCTTTATGCAAATTTTTACTGTCTGTCGTTGTAAGATCTGAGTCTAAAAAATTAGTCTTACCCTTATATAATTTTTTTCTTTAGTTGTTGCACGAGAAAATTGCTTGTCTAAAGATAAATGTAAAAATAATGGCAAGACATTACTTTTCCCTACACTGGCAATGAGGCCTTGATACACAAACAATTCTCTTTGTACTGACGTTTTTATTAGGATGATCTGAGTCGCATCTATTAAAAATATTTGATGACCATAACTAGGATGGTAAATATAGGATTACTTATTTATTTTATTACCAAATGTTGAAATAAATATAAATACGTGCATAAATTTATTGTAATAATGTTCAGAAATTATACAGATTCCACTTATATCTTCAACATATTCTTTCAATACAAGTGACACATTGCAATCTCATTTTGAAAGAACATTAATAAAATGTAATTTAAATTGGGCATTTTATGCTGTTTTAGAAATGACCGTTCTTAAAAGTACAAAGAAAAGTACCATTGTACTTCCTCTATACTTTCTAGGTAACCCGAGGGAAGTCCTATAATTTCATTATAAAATCAACTTGTTTTTAGTTTGCTGAAAGCTGAGTTTTCTCAAATAAAATTAGATTATTTTGCCGAGACCGGTTTGGCTCAGTGGATAGAGCGTCGGACTGCGGACTGAAGGGTCCCGGGTTCGATTCCGGCAAGGGCATGTACCTTGGCTGCAGGGCACATCCCCAGTAGGGGGCATGCAAGAGGCAGCTGATCAATGTCTCTCTCTCATCGATGTTTCTGACTTTCTATCCCTCTCCCTTCCTGTAAAAAATCAATAAAAAAAAAAATTAAAAAAAGATTATTTTGAATTTGTACAAACATTGTCTTCCAAGTTTTAAAATATTCCTACATGTTAACCCAGGTTTACTTTTTTTCTTTTTGTTATTATTTAAAGTGCTACACATAGTAGTGCATATATCTTCTTTTTCCCCCATTGACCTTCCTCAGCCTCCCCTACTTCCTGTCACATGCCCTCATTCCCCACGCCCCCGCCAGTGTCTTGTGTCCATTGGTTGTGCTTATATGCATGCATACAAATCCTTTGGTTGATCTCCCCCCCCCCCGCTCCCCTGGCCCCAACACTCCCCAGCCTTCCTGCTGTAATTCGACAGTCTGTTCAGTGCTTTACTGTCTCTGTATCTTTTTATTCATCAGGTTATGTTCTTTATTTTGCATAAATGAGTGAGATCATGTGGTATTTTTCTCTCATTGTCTGGCTTATTTCACTTAACAAAATGCTCTCCAGATCCATCCATGCTGCTGAAAATGGAAAGAATTCCTTTTTTTTTTTATAACAGTATACTATTCCATTGTATAGATGTATCATAGTTTTCTAATCCACTCATCTGCTGATGGGCATTTAGGTTGTTTCAAAATCTTAGCTATTGCAAATTGTGCTGCTATGAACATAGGGGTGCATATATCCTTTCTGATGGTGTTTCTAGTTTCTTGGGATATATTCCTATAAGTAGGATCACTGGATCAAATGGGAGTCCCAATTTTAGCTTTTTTTGAGGAAACTCCATACTGTTCTCCACAGTGGCGCACCAGTCTACATTCTCACCAGTAGTGCATGAGAGCTCCCTTTTCTTGGAATCCTCACCAGCACTAGTTTGTTGATTTGTTGATGATAGCCATTCTGGCAGTTGTGAGATAGTACCACATTGTCGTTTTGATTTGCATCTCTAGAATAATTAGTGATTTTGAGCATATTTTCATATATGTCTCTTGGCCTTCCTTCTGTTTTCTTTTGAAAATATTTTATTTAGGACCATTGCCCATTTTTTATTGGATCACTTGCCTTTCTTTTATTAAGTTGTATAACTTCCCTGTAGATGTTGGAGATTAAACCTTAAATGTTATCAGTGATAACATTTGCAAATATGTTCTCCCATACAGTGGGCTTTCTTGTTGTTTTGTTGATGGTTTCTTTTGCTGTACAAAAGCTTTTTTTGATAATTTGTAAGGCCCTGTGTAAAATAAAATAAAATAAAATAAAATGATGATCCTTCAAAAAGTTGAAAACACCAGGAAAAAGCCATGTACTAAAATGTATACTTAAAAATAATGGTTTCACAATTATGTATACTTCTTTAATTTTGATTTTATACTGATATTGTAGACAGCATGGATATTATCCCTTGCAATCAGTCTGCAGAAATGGATTATGTATTAAAACTTCAATTTCATATGCCATTTTGCACATTGAGGCACCTATTAGCGAAATTAAAGCCCCATGACTTTTCTTTGGATTTCTGCAGGAGTTCCAGAGAATAAATGGTTTTGAGATAGAGGAACAATCGGTGTCTCCATGGTATTATTTTTACCTTCAGACATCCCCCTTCTGGACTGAAGTTTGCTGATTTGTCCATGCAAGACACTGCTGATTTTCTCCTCCTCTCTCCATCTCTTCTTTAAACTTGTATCCTATCTTTGTCACCTCCAGTTCTAATAAAAATATTGGAAAGCTTTGTTCTCTCTGGTAAAATCTCAGATGTCTCTGGTCAGGAACACTGTAGATATTCTTATTTCCAACCTGATGCAAGAAACTAGAGCATTCCCAAATATATTTTGCCACCTGGGGAACACACACTCTACTCTCAGATCTCCCCTCATCTAGATTCTGTCTCAGGGACCCACCTATGTCAAAGGCTAGATTGCGTATCTAGACTCCTCTCAATGTTATTTAATTGCATCTGCTAAACTTGCACATAAAATAATTCACATAACCATGACTCATTGGCATCTCTTATTTTAAGTCAAAACTTTGAAATATAAAAGTCAAAAGCTGAGAATTATTTCCATGGACTTTGATATGTTACCCCTCATTAACTCTTTTCCTAGGGCTATGAATGTGGCAAAGAGTATGTATATGCTCTAGGGATAAAAATGCATAGAATAAAAGGAACAGGGTCTGAGGAGAAAACAGTTACTATATACAAATAGTTTTAGGTGCAATAATTGCTTTAGGGCATTGCTCTCTGAAACAAAAAAAAAATGAAAAAACTTTATTTTCATTTATTTTTTTAAATAATCAGAAGTGAGAAAAATGCAGGCAGTACAAATGAACAATTTCTTTTGTTTGTATGAAGAGAACATTTATTATTTTTCTAAATTTAAAAAGGAAATATGATGTTTCATTATGTAAAACAGACTGAGCAACATAACAGACATTATTAAAATTATTTTTCTAAAGACACAAATTTAAACCACTTGAATTATGCTTTTTCAAAATCATTATGTTTATTATATGATTATTCAACATAGTGCAGCATTTCCAATATAAAAATTACCTAGAACATCCTTACAATTCACACATTGTACAACATGCACCTTTAAGTAAGTTTGAACGTCCACAGTGCCATACCTTTAGGTAGGTAGCTCTAAGTCGGAGTTTCTTTGGACACTTCACAATATGACTGATTTCTGGCTCACTCTCCTGAGTGGCTTCTCTGGGTATTTCTATGGATTAGATCAAGGAAGAAACTCTAACAAAGATTCATCCTTCAAGCATTAAGAGGGTGGAAGGGCATCAGAAAACTCAGCAGCAGATCATTATGCCTTGCAATAATTTTCATCTGCGTCTAGTTCATTCCCTTTTATATCCTCCCGACATCATATATTTTCCAAAATATAGACTGTATCTTTAAATCTAATTTATTCATTATACCCCTAAAAGTTGTTAGAATAGGTCTTTATTTTCATATTTTTTGTACATTGAATATAAAATTCAATTGGTTTCTTTGTTGGTATTCTTGATTGTTTGCTTATTTGTTTGTGTTAAACCTATGAATTGAAGGATCCCAGGTCTGATTCCGATCAAGGGTAGATCCCTGGGTTACAGGCTCCTCCCTGGCCAGGGCCCTGATGGGGCACATGCAGGAGGCAACCAATTGTTCCTTTCACATCAATATTTCTCTCTCTTCCCACTCTCTTCCACCCTCTCCAAAAATCAATGGAAAAATAGCCTTGGGTGAGGATTAAAAAAAATAGTCTTTACCACAGATATCATGTTTCAACTTCTTTCATATTCTTAATAGCAATATTGCTTCCCTAACAGTCTTTTAAGGTTTTAGTTAGTTATGGATTTTATTTTATTTTGTTATTATTATTTTTTTTTTGGTGTCAAACCTGGGCATACATTTTCTCAATCCACTTTATTCATCAGTCAGAAAGATAGATCTTTGTCAACCATTATGCAGTCTGATTATTAATTTAACCTCAAGGGTATTTTCATATAGTGACATAATAATCACTATAAAATTCTAGATAGTTTATCTTGAACTGATTAGATATCTGAATTTATTAGTAACTTTAAGGAAATATTGCTTTAAACACTTTTGACTTAGCAGAAGTAATAGCTTTGTGTGATTAAGAATGATAGCTTTCCTATAGATTACAAAATGATTTATAAAGATATAAAAGGTTTAAGCAAGTCATCATGCATTTCGTTATTAGGCACAAATTATTCAAAAACTGTCATTTGTTCTGTTTATCAGGTTAAAAATTAAATTAGAAAGTAAAAAGTAAGTGCAAATAATACTATTGCTAACTAAATTAATAGATCCTGCAAAAATAGTTATTTCATTTGCTTTGTATATATCTTATTAAACACTATTTCAGTATTAATAGTGTAATGTGCAATAAAAATCCTTTTTTTATTTCCCACGTGTTTTTACAACTTTATTTTTCTTTGTTCAAGCTTACTGCTCCTAAAAAAAAAGGTAATTTAAAATGTTGAAATATTTGTAAATTTCTCTAGTATATGTACAAGGTAACAACAAAGGAAATAGAAACATGCCATAAGACAATATTTATTCTCTGTATCTTCAGAAAATAACTCTTTGCTGGCTTCAGTCCTTCAATTGGGGTAACTATATTAAATATAAAATATGATTAGTTACTGAAAAAGACTGATAATATGAGATAGAAGATAAAACTATCTAAGCAGGTAATATGTTTATGGACCTGTTTGCATCATATTTTCTAGGTTTTGGTATGCTCTCTCATGAAACAAGAGACTGTGTGGCATAAAACAGTCAAACAGTAATTAACATTGTTGCAAAAACCTGATTAATAACTATAGACATAAACTAAACAATTTTCCAAATTTTCTTCTTATGTTAAATCAACTGGACTATCTTTTACTCTTTCAAAATTTGCTTCAACATTTTATGATGTTAATCATGATGCCTATGTCTATAAGCAGATATTTCAGTATATATTTATAAGTATTGTTTTTGGAATACTGTTTCACTACTCATAGTCACTTTATGAAAATGAAAACATAATGAAGAATGTTCTGGTTTGTTTTTATTTTATTTTTTATAACTTGTTTTGTATGAAATAATTTTAAATTTACAAATATCCTATTTAATAAAATAGTAATATGCAAATTGACCAACATACAAGATGGCCATCCCCATGTGGACACAAGATGGCCTCCACAAAATGACTGGCAGGGGAGGGCAGCTGTGAGCAATCAGGCTAGCAGGGGAGGGCAATTAGGGGTGACTGAGCCAGCAAGGGAGTGCAGTTGTGGGGACCAGGCCTGCAGGGGAGGGGCAGTTAGGGGCAGCAGGGGAACTGTTAGGTGTCAATCAGCCTGAGAGGAGAGTGCTTAGGGGGTGATCAGGCTAGCAGGTAGAAGTAGTTAGGGACATCAGGCAGGCAGGCAGGTGAGCAGTTGGGATCCAGCAGTCTTGGATTGTGAGAGGGATGTCCCAGATTGGAGAGGGTATAGGCTTGGCTGAGGGACACGCCCCCCCTGCCCTGTGCATTAATTTTGTGCACCAGGCCTCCAGTTTTCAATAAAAAAGAACCAACCTGTTAAGGTTAGCATATATATTTTTAAATATATTTTTATGGACTGTGGATGGGAAGGGTGAGGGAGAGAGAGATTGAAACATCAGTGATGAGAGAGAATCTTTTGCCAGCTTCCTCTTGCACAAACCACACAAGATTGAGCCTGGAATCTGGGTATGTGCCCTGGCTGGGAATGGAACAGTGACCTCTCAGTTCACAGGTCAACATTCAACCACTGAACCTTGTCAGCAGGGCACACCATGTTATTTTTATTCTTCATCTGTTAATGTAGGGTATCACTTCAATTGATTTGCATATAATGCAAACTGATGTCTCAACAAACATTTTTGCATTCCAGGGATAGAATTCATTTGACCATGGTATTTGATCTTTCCAATGTGCTGTTGAGTTTGGTTTGCTAATGTTTTGTTGGGTATTTTGCATTTATCTTTATTAGATATATTGGCCTATAACTTTCCCTTCTTCTTGTATTTTTATTTTAGGATCAGGGTGATGCTGACCTCATAAAATGAGTTTGTAAGTGTTCTCTCCACTTCAATTTTCTGGATGAATTTGATGAAGAATTGGCATCAGTATTATTATTTTTAAAGGAAATCCTGCTGATTGTGACAACACGGGTGAACCTGGATGACCTTATGCTAAGCTGGTCATAAAAAGATAGCTACTTCATGATTCCACTCCTATTAGGTATCTTACCTAAAGATAAACAAACATGTAAATTGACCATACCTCTGCTATGCTCATCAGCCAATCAGGAATGATATGCAAATTAACCTATTAAAGATGGCTGTTAATTTGCATACACAGGCACCGAGCAACTGGAGGTGGGTGGGATGCTTGCATTGTCACCATGGCAATGATGAAGGTGTTGCACTCCACCCTTGATATCTCAGGGCTTCTGGGTAGGGTGGGAAGGTGTGGCCAGAGAAGAAAGAGGTGCTCTGGGGCTGGAGCAGAATCAGGCAGCTCTGGGCCTGGGTCAGAGTGGAAAGCTGGTGCCAGCAGCCAAGGAAAGGAAGGCCCATTCTAGCACAAATCTTTTTGCATTGGGCTTCTAATCTAAAATAATCAAACTTAGAGAAGCAGAGAATACAACTACAGTTTCAGGGACAGAAAGGTAGTAAACAAGGGGTGTTATTGTTCAATGTGTACAAATTTTCAATCATTGTAGATGAAAATTTTCTATGCTGTCTAACATAGTTTAGAGTTAAGATGAGATTTTATGCACTCAAAGTTTAAGTGTGTAGATCACATGATAAGCATTCTTATCACAAGTCAAAACAAAGTAAAAACATAAAGGGATTCAAGGAAACTTTGGGTGTGCTATACATTTCTATTACCTTGATTCTGGTGATGATCTCATGGGTGTTTGCATATGTTCAAACCCATCAAGTTGTACACATTACATATGTATATTTCTTTGTATATTAATTATACCATAATAAAGTTCTTAAAATAATTATCTAAGAAAGTTTTACTTATAATATTTTAATAACTAATATGTAGGTAAAAAACTTGATGTAGTCCAGACTATAGACATATTATAATGTATTAAATACAGTTTATTATAATGTATTAAATACAGTTTTATTTTACTTCTTTATAGACATATAGACATATTATAATGTATTAAATACAGTTTATTATAATGTATTAAATACAGTTTTATTTTACTTCTTTATAGACATATGTTGTTTTTTGAGAAATGGAAATTTGAATTATTATCACCAGTCCCCAATTATATTTGACTTTCACATCCTAAAAACAATTAGACTTTGCTTCAGGAGAAATATATCTTTACTTTTCAGAAGTATGGGGTTATCTCTCTTTTAGCTACAGTAAAATGGCTGTTTAATTTCCCCGAGCTTTATCAGTTTCAAGAAAAATATTGTCATTCATGCTTGCTCTTTCTTTTTCAACAATTCAAAATTGACTGAGCATTTTGGTAATCTATTTATTATATTGGACAATAAAGCATATGGGTTAACATTTTAAAATGTCAAACACTTTTGCTTAATTGAACAGGTTTCTTACAAGATGTTAGTATGCAATATCAATAAATGAAAAATACAATTTTGACATTCCAAATGGTCAAATTAACATTTAAAATAAATATAAACATATTGAGACATGACTTATTTTTTAGAAACATGACATTATTTATCAATTCTTATAGATTAAATAATGATATTGAAAGGACAAAATGAAAATAAACCAATTATTTATTTTGTACCTTAACATTGCAATATCAATTTTTAAATTACTTTTCAACATACAATCATATTTTAGATGTTATAAAAGAATGTTCAATAAACATTCATTTAAAAATAGTCACTGATTTGTTAGCAGTTATATGGCAATAATAACTTTCTAAATTTACATCTCATTGAGGGAGTTATTCATTATTATTGCCTTTTTTAGCTATAGAAACTAATACAGACAAAATTTTAATAAATCACCCAACACTTACTTTATTTCATTACCCAATCCAAGTAATTTTTCCTCATTGTTTCTATTCTTGATTCTGCTAAAAAGAGTCAGTTCATCTTTTGATTATTTCTTATTTTTACTAATATATTACAAATTGATTTTAAGTATGTAATAGCTCAACATGTTACCTTCCCAGAATCTCTCCTTCTGATGGGAAGAGTGGGGCAGGGGACTTATAGAGCACCTAAGTTATTCTGAAAAACCATCATATTAATTTCAAATCCTAGAATACATATACTTATGTAAACAGAGGGTTAAATTTCTTATATGGGAATAGAGGGTTAAATTTTTCTGAGTTTCCTTTCTTTGGCCGGTGCATCTGTATACTCCCTTTAATCCAAGGCAAAGCGACTGAGGAGGTGACTCAGCTGTGGACAATGTACAAAGTACGGAGCAAGCAAGCAGAACTGTTAAGCATGGTCACACCATCCCCACCAGGAGTCAAGCCATCATCTCATCACCTGATGACCAGGAACAATAGATTAATTCTGTGGATCTCCAGGGACTGCATGTAGCAGCATTTCATTCTCAGCCTCACCTTAGTTCATTCCCCTTTATGATTCTGTCCCCTTTATGATTCTGTCCCCTTTATGATTCTGTCCCCTGCACCTTGCTGGAAGACAGGTTTTTGGATGCTTGTAAGCTCCCTGTCTTCTTGGTTGGCTTGCCTTCTCAATAAATGCCTTATATGATTTAATCCTACCTTCGTTACTGGACATTGTGACAGGCAGCCCGAGGCCACCCAGGGTTTCCCAGTTACTCTTGCTTTCCAAAAACATCCAGGTGCAGATATGAGAAACAATTAAAACGAGTTTGTATTCATTCTATTTGTACCAGAATCTCATTTAGTGCCAAAGCCAACCCAAATTTTAACCACATAAATATCTAAATGTCTTTTATTTTTAATATAATTATAACAGAATATTCTGCCATTTATAGCAAATACTTGCTAAGTGAGACATTGTTAAGATTAAGAACAAGTAACTTGACTTCTTTGAATTAGACCACTAAATAGTCTTCAGAGGTTCTATCTTAAATATGGTTAGGAAAAGGTTGGGGATAAGGAAGGGCATCTTTTTAAAGATTTATAGTACTTCCTCTAACATCAGGAACACTTAAAATTTTAATCTTTGGTGGAATTAATGCCTTCCCCACCTATATTCACATGGATACACTAATTTATGGAGAGCCTAAGATTGGTGTATGGTGTTTAAGATAAATCTGAGTCTTGCTATGCATGCTGTGTATGGAAAGAATTTGAAATTGATTAAAGTTATTGAAAGAATTTGAAATTGATTAAATATAGTTGCACCAGGCAATAGAAGGCATGAAATTAGAAGAAACCCCCACAATGATGGCTCCCCAGAACTAAGGTCAGATACATTCCAGTTTAGAGCCCCATGTTTCCAATGGACTGTCCTTATGCACACTTTATTCCCATTTCTGTACTCTTTAGCTAAGCAAACTTGGTGTTCAGTAAACCTCAATTTGTCTCATGAGTTTCATCTTTCATTGAAGTCTAAGACCATGGCTGTTGCTTAAGCAGAGTTGGCAAAACATCTACTCATTATATTCTGGCTGAACCCTTTAGTGCTTTCATGGTGATCTCAATAGAATGCTCTGCGTCATCCTTCTAAAGTGTATTATCATGCCACTCCTCAGCTCAGAGCTTGTTTTCTATCTCCACGACAAACAAAAAGCAACACTTCCACAACGGCTATGAACGCATTTAACCATCTGAGAGTTTCTCTCCCTCACCTCTGTTCCTATTCCTCTGTCTGTCTCCCTCCCTGTGAGCCACAGAGGCCTCAGCAGCGTTTCCAGACTACATCTCACTCATTGCTGCCTTAGTGCCTTTGCTGGTGTTTATCATTTTGCCTGGAATGCCCTTGATCCAGAGACACATAATTCTTCTTCAGATCTTCCAAATACCTGTGTGAAAATTACCTTTCAGTGAGTATATCCCTAGCATTCTCATTAGTCCTTCCTTTACTTTTATTTTAGCCTCCATGACATTTTCTAATTTAACTTCTTATTTTACTAGAGGTCCCTCAGGCCGACCTGCATCCTCTCCAATCTGGGAGCCCTCAGGGAATGTCTTACTGCCAGCTTAGGCTCAAGGGGGCGTAAGTCGCAGTCTGGCCTCCCTCTGCAGGAGGTGACCAAGATGATCAGGGGAAGGTGCTGCCCCATCACCCTGCTGCTGCCGCCACTGCCAGCCGCCACAGCCACCAAGGTGTTTTAATCAACATGGACTCCAGTCCCTTCACCATGAAAAAATGATAACTCTCTTCAGGCATTTTCAAGATCTGTCTTTCATAGGCTTTGATCTTTCTTTCTTTCTTTCTTTCTTTCTTTCTTTCTTTCTTTCTTTCTTTCTTTCTTTCTTTCTTTCTTTCTCTCTTTCTCCCTCTCTCCCTCTCTCCCTCCCTCCGTCCCTCCCTTCCTCCTTTCCTTCCTTCCTTCCTTCCTTCCTTCCTTCCTTCCTTCCTTCCTTCCTTCCTTCCTTCCTTCCTTCCTTCTTTCTTTTCCTCACCTGAGGATATGTTTCCATTGATTTTTAGAGAGCTTGGAAAAGAGAGAGGGAAATACACAGAGAAACATCAGTGTGAGAGGGACACTTCGATTGGTCACCTCCTGCATGAGCCCTGATCTGGGCCTCAGTAAATCCCATTAAAACCTAAGTACATACTCTTGATGAAGAATTGAACCTGGACCTTGCAGTCCGCAGTTTGAGGCTCTATCCACTGAGCCAAACTGGCTAGGGCAGAATATGACATTTCTTAGCCCCTCCAGCAGTGGACCTTCATTTTTTCCTCCAGGAGTGAGGTGGAAAAATTCTAGACCACCTTCTTGGATTCTTATTACCCACGTCACCAAGAACACTGCAGGTGGCGTAAGGGGAGCTTAGCCAATGAGCAGTCAGAAAAGGCGTTTCCTCTGCAGCTCACACACAGAGGCGGGACTGCTGGTGCACTGTGGCTGGCAGGCCCTGCTGTCTGTCTATGGCCCTGGTGCCTGGCAGCTAGGCCTTGTTGTCTGTCCTTGGCCCTGGCACCTGGTAGTCAGGCCCTGCTCCCACCCACTGGGCCACCAGCCTTTCTGTGATAGGAGCCTGTGGGCAGTGGGGGCAGGACCCAGAGGTGCTCCAAGCACTTCCTGGTAACCGATAGTCTATCTAGTCATGAGGGCAAGAGGCTATTATTATTATAGATTATCTTTTTCACTTGCTAATAAGTAACCTCCAAATGGGCACATATTTTGGAAATACCCACTGTTTCTTAAACAAAAACAAAAACACAACTAATGGCTAGCAACAGATACTGCTAAGTAAATAATATATCAAAATCCCCTTTTATATGTAAAATATTTCCGATACCTTCTGGAATCACTGAGACTTTAATTACAATTTATCACAGTTATATATAAGAAAAATGTATGCCATATATAAAACCACTGATTTTATTTATAGCAATAAACAATTCATGGCCAATAAAGAGTTATGTTACTAACAACTTACATGCAAGTGAATATTTTACAGTGAAAAAATAGCTCCACATTATTTAACTCTATTAAAAAATCACTCTGGAGTTTGGAAGAAAAATGCTTATATCACAAATTTTAAGTATTAAAGAATATTGTGTTTAAAGGGCTAAGTTCAAGCCAGAAACCAATTTACCTTTTCCTCTCTAAATTACATTTCACTGGTTATAAACAAAGCAGTATTGTTTTCACCTGCATTGTGCTGTTTTTCAATTTTGTTTCTATTCTTTCTGATTTTTCTACCACAATGTCTCTCCCAACTATATTCACCTTAATTAATATTTATATTTCTGTAGATAAATAGAATTGTCCTTAAAGGACATTTCTCCAATCTCACAGATAAAGCAGAAATGCCCTCTTTTATGCTTTAATTACTACATATGAAGGCTTTTTACTGTTTGAGGGAAAATCTGTTCAAGTATCAGCCACTTCTGAAACACAGTATGTATGGCTAAGACAAGGACTGTCTATCTCATATTTTTTTAACCGTAACACTCAGCATTAAATACCCAAGCACAAATACCTCCAAAGCAATTATGAGAGTGATGTGTTTGCTCCTTTTTCCACTGTAATAGTAGCAAATATAAACAAGAATAGTAAATGGGTATGAAATTCATTTGTCCACAATACCAAAGGGGAAAATATTCTACTTTACTAAATGATGCTTAAAAATTAAAATTGCAATCATAGTTCTACTAGGAGGGTACCATATTCAAATAGAGACAAAAAAAATTGAGAAAGTAAAATGTCTAAGATGAGAACAATGACTAGAGAAAGAATGTGAAAATAAGTTGAAGAAAAATCTTTTTTTAAAAGTATATTTTATTGATTTTTTTACAGAGAGGAAGTGAGAGGGACAGAAAGTCAGAAGCATCGATGAGAGAGAGACATCGATCAGCCGCCTCTTTGCACACCCCCTACTGGGGATGTGCCCCAACCAAGGTACATGCCCTTGACCTGAATCAAACCTGGGACCTTTCAGTCTGCAGGCCAATTCTCTATCCACTGAGCCAAACCGGTTTCGGCGAAGAAAAATCTTAAATGTTTAAAAGTATGCTTGAAAATAATTTAAAGCAAAACTTGAACTAGTCATATTGGAATTTGATGACATTCATACATAACAAGCAGATGAATCAAAAAAGAATCTCATAAAGTTACACATGGCATTTCCTTATATTTTTATGTGGGAATACTATATATATTTCATTTCTTTTTACGCTTGTCAAGTTATAAGGATAAAGCAAGATGTGGGACAAATAACAAGAAATATATGTTAATGCTAACAGACAGTAAAAACTCACCATGCAATTCTTAGATTGCATAACTTTGTTTGAAGATATAACTACACAGAGGACTTATTAGTTCTCTACTGAATTTTGCTTTATTCTTTGAAGCATAAGTCCTCAAAATAAGACTGCATATATAAATATATAGATAAATAAATATGATAATATATGTAATTCATATGGATATATATGAAATTAAATGGATGTGAGAGAATATGGAAAATACATCCATATAAACATGACTGAATTATTGATAACATACTCTCAATTTATTGTAAAGGAAATTAGAAAAACAGATTTTATTTAGAACATTTTCAATAAACTGATTTATGCTTATACTCTACCTTATCCTTAATTTGCACTCTTTCCTTTGCATATGCTTTACATCTTATTTGATATATATAAATTGCATCATATATGCATAGTGACCATCCACAGTGAATAATGCTGCATCAAGGAAAACCAAACAGAGATATAAAGAATAGTGCTTATAATATGCTCTTTTTTTGTAACTAATCCATTTGTGTCTTATATGCTTTTATCATTTACTCAGGCATGCCACGCACGTTTTTAAACAGGGCTTGCTATGTTGACTTAGTAATTTATTTAACAGTATTTATCATGCATCAGACACTTGTGCTAAGCACTAGGGATATTGTACTGAACTGGAAAGATGTAGTCTCTGTCATCAAAGTGCTTGTTTTCCAGATATATCAAGCAAGAAGATACATAATGTATGCTGATGTCCAATTTTCACCAAAGCTCCCACTGGATAGCCCTAGCTGGCATGCTATCCTGAAAGCAGACTTGAAATGATGTGGGACAACAGTGACAGCTCAGATATGGCTCCAATTCACAAATTCATTGTACAATACATAGCTATCATTGCTGCCACAAGATTTATGTGAAACACCAGAAGTCATTTTCTGAGGGGCTCAATGCTCTCTGCATGCTGTGGTCTTAAATAATTAACATGCCCTCTAACTAAAACATCTTGATTTTTTCCCATTAAAAAATTAGATGCTTTTGGCAAGGTATGCTACCTATAATGCACTTCGTAATTTATTTTTATTTTTATTTTTTTTAGTTTATGGCTAACTTCCATATTGCTTGACAAGACAAATACTTTTAAGTGAAGACATTTAAGATGTACAATATTATAATTTGGTATCTGTATACTCTATTGCATGCTCACCACCAAAAATCTAGTCTGCTTCCATTACCATATATTTGATCCTCTTTACTCAATACCCAATTTGCCCTTTTCTCATCCCCCTTCTCCTCTAGTAACCACCATTCTGTTGTCTGAGAAGACATGGTTTAAACCTTCACTTTAATGTCTATAGTAGCAAGGAAAGGCAGAGTATTAAGGTTATCACCATCAAAGCTTTGTCTTGCAAAATATTTTTAAAAATTTTTATTGGTTTCAGAGAGAGGAAGGGAGAGGTGGAGAGAGAGATAGAAACATCAATAATGAGATAGAATCATTGATCAGCTGCCTCCTGCTCATTGCCTCCTGGGGACCAAACCTGCAACCCAAGCATGTGTCCTTGACTGGAATGGAACCCAGGACCCTTCAGTCCGAAGGTTGATACTCTAGCCACGGAGCCAAGCAAGCGAGGGCCAAAGTATTTTTTCTTAGTTAGTATAGGATCAAAGGCTAATTTTCCTCATGGCCAGCACTGAATTGTAAATACTAAGCCTAAGGGCTATAAAAGTGGAGCGGGGTTATTATCACTGGCTTCAGCCAATCATGAGTCTGGTAGGGCTTTATCTTCTCTTAGATATAGGCATCTCTTACCTTTCCTGAATAAAATATAATTTTGTTGCTTGGCATTATTCAAGTGAGGTTAATAGATATTGAATAGTCTCTTTGACAAAAAAAAAATATAGAGCAACTTTTAAAACTTTGTGAATTTTTCCTCCAGGTTTACAAAAAGTAAGAGTGAGTAAAATGAAAGGCACACACTCACAAGCACACACACATACATATCAACCCTTTAGGACTAGTATTTAGGATATGATATTGTTAAGTGTATGAAAACATGTTTGCCCAAAGATATATGCACTCCTATGTCCATTGCAACATTATTCATGGTGGCCAAGACATCAAATAATTGAAATGTTTCTCAATAAGTGATTTGAGAAAGAAGAGGTAATACATATATACAATGGAATACTATTCAGCCATAAGAAAAGATGAAATACTGTCATTTAAGGCAACTTGGATGGATCTTGATAAATCATGCTAAGCAAAATATAAGGCAGACAGTAAAAGTTAAGAACCATATGATTTCACTTACTTATCAGATATGAAACTGAAAGCAACAAATGAACAAACAGACAAACAAAGGGAAACTCATAAACAGACAGTAGTATGGTGGTTACACAAACAAAGGGGCTAGGAAGCAGAAGGGGGAAAGGAGGTGAAATATATGGTGATGGAAGATAATTTGAATTGGGATGGTGGGCACACAATACATTATGCAGATGATGTATCCTAGAATTTTACACTTAAAACCTAGTCTATCTAATAAAAGAGTAATATGCAAATTAACCATCACTCCATCACAAATATGGCAGCATGGATAGCCACAAGATGTTGGTGCCCAGTCCCCTCAGTCTTGCCACTGGAGTGTTTGGGCCTGTCAGCCCTACCAGAAGTTGCGGGGATCAAGCGGAGAGTCAGGATCCACCCACTCCCTCAGGGATCCAGCCTCACTGCTCTTCAGCCTCTGGAAGTGTCCTGGCCTGTCAGCTGGACTAGGGGCCTTGGCCATCTTCACTCCCTTCTCTACTTTGCTCAGTCTGAGGTAAGCCCCGTTCTTGCAGAAATAGGCCCGAGGAATCCCTATTCTTGCAGGAATATTCCTGAAATGGGCCTCTAGTATAACTATATTGATCAATGTAATCCTAATAAATTTATTAAAAAATTATAAAATTTAAAAAATTAAATAACAATGTAATAAAAAAAAACAACAACTACGCATGGGAATTTTAACAAAAGCCACAGTAGATCACCTGAGTGCCAAACACTTTCCTCTGTGATCCACCTCATTGAATAGCACACCTAAATCCTCAGGATCTAATGACAATCACAGTAAATTATTCTGCCAGTGTGGTGACGTTTTTTCTTTCCTTTCTTTTTCTTTTCTTTTTTTTCTTCCTGTTCTATAAAAAATAAAGAGCCCAATATGACCATATGGCAGCTACAGGTTTAAGTGTAGTGGGAGGTTTACTATGTTCCCTGGTACAAGCCTTTCACACTATGATGCAGAATCCTTATACCTTCAGAACTAAAGTTGTAGATAATAGGGATTTTTTTTTAAAAAGTATGCACTTTTTTTCTTATAAAGTGGCTTAGAATTAGTATAAATTATAAAGATGAAGCAACTTTTGGAAATTTCTAATTCTTAAGATTAGCGACTAGCACAATTTTCCAATTGTGCAAACTTTTGTTTATTAATTGTATAATTTTTTTTTCTTTATTGATTAAGGTATTACATATGGTCTGTATCCCTCCATTGCCCCTCTGTTTCCCCACTCATGCCCTCACTCCCCCTGATGTCTGTGTCCATTGGTTAGGCTTATATGCATGCATACAATCCTTTGGTTGATCTCTCCCCCTCAGCCCCACCCTCTCCTATCTTTCCTCTGAAGTTTGATGGTCTGATCAATGCTTCTCTGTCTCTGGTTCTGTTTTTATTTATCAATTTATGTTGTTTATTATATTATACAAATGAGTGAGGTCATGTGATATACATCTTTCTTTGACTACCTTATTTCTCTTAGCATAATGATCTCCAGTTCTATCCACACTATTGCAAATGGTAAGAATGCCTTCTTTATCACAGCAGCGTAGTATTCTATTGTGTAGAAGTACCACTGTTTTTTAATCCTCTCATCTGCTGATGGGCACTTAGATTGTTTCCAAATCTTAGCTATGGTAAATTGTGCTGCTGTGAACATAGGGATGCCTATATCATTTCTGTTTGATGTTTCTAGTTTCTTGGGATAGATTCCTAGAAGTGGGATCACTGGGTCAAATGGGGAGTTCCATTTTTAATTTTTTGAGGAAACTCCATACTGTTCTCCACAGTGGTTGTACCAATCTGCATTCCCATCAGTGCAGGAGGGTTTCTTTTTCTCTGCATCCTCACCAGCACTTGTCATTTGTTGATTTGTTGCTGATAGCCATTTTGACAGGTGTGAGATGGTACCACATTGTCATTTTGATTTGCATCTCTTGGATTATTAGTGACTTTGAGCATGTTTTCATAATTTTTAAAAGTAAACGAAAGGCTTCTAAGTCTGTGCCTCAGCATAGCAATAGTAAAAAAAAATCAAGGTATTATTTTAAAGATATGGTATTTGTATGTTTATTTTTATCTATTTAAGATTATTGAATTTTACTTTTTCTATTTGCCATCAGTGGCCAGTTTGTAATGCTTATAACTATACTTATTTACTACTGATTGCATTTTTATATTTTTTGTTTAAAACTTCCTATAAATTGAAAAAAAATGTGCAAAAGGTAAAGGTGTGAATGTTTACAGTTTCTATCACCTGCTTGTTAATGAGTCTGATATTTCCCTCAAGCCATTTTCCCAACAGGCAATAAAAATATTGAGTCCACTTTGGAAGCAACATTAAATAAGAACAATTATTGTTTGAAAACCTGACACGATTGCTTGTTTTGAAATAAGTATGATATTTTGATTAAGTATATATCATTGCCTAGGACACACCCTGCTGCATCTCATATTTTAATTCATAAAATTAAATGAGATAATTGTTGGGAAAGTGATACCTGGGCCACTAGTGATAAACATTATGATTCAGTTGATTCAAGCTGACTGTATTGAATTTGGCCTCTTCGTAAATTTGTTTGAAAAAGAGACTGTAGTCAAACTATTTTGAATTTCTTGGTTAACTGGTAAATCAAAGGAATGTAAGATTTCTGGAGTCTTCCCATATCACCTCTATTTCCAGTATATCATCCTATCTAATAGAAGAGTAATATGCAAATTGACCACACCTCCAATCAAGCCATGCTCATCAGCCATGCCCATTAGCTAATCAGGAGCAAATTATGTAAATAAACCCCAACCAAGAAGGCTGCAGCCACTGAGAGCAGAAGGGAGGCTTGGTTTTCCCCAGCAATGGAGGAAGCCAAGCTTTCTGCCTGCCCTTGCTGGCCTAGGCCTCCATTCAATGCTACAAAGTTTCAATTATAGACGTGGAGCTGGAGAGAGCAGAGGCTAGGGTTGCCTGGGCAATGGAGGAAGCCAAGCTTCTGCAGCCCTGGCTGGCCTAGGCAGTTTCAATTATTGAAGGTAAATGTCCCAACAGAAATGGCTGCCTCCACGGAGCAAGCAGAAGGCTTGGCTCCGCTCCAGGCTACAAAGTTTCAGTTGTAGAACATAAATTAATCCCACATCTCAGGGCCTCAGCTTGGGTTGAGGGGGGGGCGTGGCCGGCCTGCAAACCTCCACAGGCCCCTCACCCAGGCCACCCCATGCCTCAAGGGAATCCCCACCCTAATCTGGGACACTCTTCAGGACAAACCAGCTGGTCCCCACCCATGCATCCTATCTAATAAAAGAGTAATTTGCAGATTGACTATCACTCCAACACACAAGAGGGCTGCCCCCATGTGGTCAAAGATCCTGCCCCATGTGGACACAAAATGGCCAACACAAGATGACCAGCAGGGGAGGGCCATTGGGAGGTTCCAGGCCTGCAAGGGAGGGCAGTTGTGGGCAATCAAGCCTGCAGGGGAGGGAAGTTAGGGGTGATCAGGCTGGCAGAGGAGGAAAGTTGTGGACAAACAGGCTAGCAGGGGAGCAGTTAGACATCAATTAGGTTGTCAGGGTAGTGGTTAGGAGATAATCAGGGTGGTAGGCAGAAGTGGTTAGGGTCAATCAGGGAGGCAGGCAGGCGAGCAGTTGGGAGCCAGCAGTCCTGGATTGTGACAAGGATGTCCAACTGCCTGTTTAGGCCAATCAAATCATCAAATGTGATCAAATCATCACATGCCATTTCACAGGGAGCAAGGTTGGTTGAAGGAATGGGTCCAGTATCTCTGTTTTCTTTTATTAAAAACACCAGAGGCCCAGTGCATGAAATTCGTGCATGTAGTGGGGAGTGTGCATCAGCCCAGCCTGCACCCTCTCCAATCTGGGACCCCTTGAGGGATGTTTGACTGCCAGTTTAGGCACGATCCCATGGGCAGTCAGACATCCCTCTCACAATTCTGGACTGCTGGCTCCCAAATGCTTGCCTGTCTGCCTGCCTGATAGCCTTTCACTGCATCTGCCTGCCAGCTTGGTCACACCCTAACCACTCCCCTGCCAGCCTGATTAACACCTAACTGCTCCCCTGCCGGCCCATTGCCCCTATCTGCCCTCCCATGCTGGCCTGGTCACTCCCAACTACCCTCCCCTGCAGGCCTGGGTCCTCCCCCAAGTGTCATCCCCTGCAGGCCTCAGTTTCCCACCCCACAACTACCCTTCCCTGCTGTACTGATCACCCTAAACTGCCCTCTTCTGCTGGCCCAGTCACCCTTAAATGCCCTCCCCTGCCAGACATTTTGTGGCAGCCATCTTGTGTCCACCTGGGGGCAGCCATCTTTGACCACACGAGGCAGCCATCTTGTTTGTTGGGGTGTTGTTCAATTTGCATATTATCTTTTATTAGATAGGATTAATGTTGTTACTACTGCAGATGTCCTCCATTTTCCAACCCCTTTACCCAACTGTACTCACCCCTATCTCCCCCTCCCTTGGCCTTCACCACACTACAGTCTGTGTCCACGGGCTATGCCTATAGTTTCTTTAGCTAATCCCTTCACTTTATTTATTCAGTCACCTGAACCAGCCTTCCCTTTGACACTTGTCAGTCTGCTCCATGTATCCACATATCAGTGAGATCATATGGTATTTGACTTTCTCTGACTGACTTATTTCACTTACCATAATACTCTCCAGGTCTATCTATGCTGTCACAAAGGTTAAGAAGTCCTTTTTTTTTTTTTTTTTTTTTACAACCAAACACTATTCTATTGTGTAAATGTACCACAGCTTATTATCATTATTTTTTTTTTTTGAAATAAAGAATTTCCAAAGGTTTGGGGAAACAATAAAAGATAATATTTAGGCCTTTTTATGTTTAGCCTGAATATGGAATAGGCACTCAAATAAGAAGATGGGATCACAGGAACCCAGATTGAAGCCAGGCTGATAGCCATCACAATTTGAAGTTTTCCAACTACATAAACATAAAATCCCCTAATTGTTTATCATTTTAAATTGTACTGATTTTTTTATTCCATGCAGTTATAAATATCTTACTTGATTGGATATCCAGGAGATTCACTGAATATTTGTGGTAACTCCTCAAACTTAGTCCTAGCTATCTAATTCACTGCATAATACATGATCCAGAGCTCAAAAGTTGTTCACACTCAGTTTATCTAAGCCACTCTAATTCCGTGCCTGCTCCTCCTTGTTTATCCCCACCATGATTACACAAGCCACATGAATTCCTTAGAAAATGGAGCCAGAAATATGAAAGTCATTCCTAACACTTTTGTTTTATTACCTACTAGAGGCCCAGTGCACAAAAATCATGCTCAGGAGTTGTTGGGGGAGCCACTCAGCCTGGCCTGCACCCTCTCACAATCCAAGACCTCTGGCTCCTAACTCCTCACCTGCCTGCCTGCCTGATCACCCCTAACTGCCTCTGCCTCAGTCCCTGCTGTGTCAACTTCATCCAGAAAGCTGACCAGAATGTCCTTTGACTGTCCGGTCTAATTAGCATATTATGTTTTTATTATTATAGATATCCTGTGACACTTTAATAAATATATATTTAGCAACTAGTTATACAGATAAAAGAAATCTTGCCTTTAATCTTTTTTTTTTAATTTTGCATGACATAAATACTCCTTCAGGTTAATTTTAACTTACTCATATTTTTAGTTTTCTCTTCTGTCAATTCTACCCAAAATACTTGAAACCAGTTTTAAGGATTTGCAGAGTGTAGTTCCTGGGCCAACAGTGTCAGAAATGACCTGTGAACTTGTAACTTTTTTAGAAATGCAAATTCATCATTCCCAGCCCACCTGGAAAAAAAAATAAACAAAAGAAACCAAACTCTCTGAGATTGGGACCTGATAAACTATGCTTTAAAAAGCCCTCTGGCCCTAGCCGGTTTGACTCAGTGGATGGAGCGTCAGCCTGTGGACCAAAGGGTCCCAGGTTCTATTCCTGTAAAGTGCACATGCCCAAATTGCAAGCTCAGTTCCCAGGAGGGGGAGCGCAGGAGGCAGCCCTCAATGATTCTCTCACCTTTGGTGTTTCTATCTCTCTCTCCCTCTCCCTCTCTGAAATCAATGAAAAATATATTAAATAAAAAGCCTTCTGGTGCTTCTTCTTATGAACCAACCTCTTAGGTAATGGTAGACCCACAATGTCAGATAAATCTGGGTTCTGTATCAAGAAGAGAGGACAGCGGCCATGGACCAGGAACATCCGAATTGGACAATAGTGTAAGAAGCTAATTTCCTTTTGAGTTGAGTATATCAGTCAGGGTTTTCCAGAGAAGCAGAATCAACAGCACATGTGTATTTATATATTACTTGTTTTAATCAATTAGATCACACAATTGTGGGAGTTAGAAAGTCCTAAACACGTAGAACTGACCACCAGGCTGGGAAGTTGGGCAGGATTTTGTAATGCAGTCTTGAGCATACATTTCTTCTTCTCTGGAGAACCTCAGCTGCTGCTCTTAAGAGTTCAATTAATTGGATGAGGCCTACCCTCATTATTGAGCCTAATTTCCTCTACAGGCTTATTTCATTTTATTGCTCTTTGCTTTAAAAATGCTTCACAATTTTTAAATTTATTATTATTATTATTATTATTATTATTATTATTATTATAATTTAAGAAATTGAGGGCAAGACCCTCCACCAGAAAAAGTTTGTGATTCTCTTTATCTTGATACTTTATTGCAGTGGTTTGGCATCTATAATCAGTTGACTTTAAGTGCAGGTATACCTTAGAGATATTGAAGGTTCAGTTGTGACCATATCAAAAAATTATTTATCAGCAACCCATAGATTTATTTTTGCCTAAATAACTTGGTACCATAGTTTTGTTAGGTACCAAGCTGGCACATAAAATTACCCATTACAACCAGCTGGCATTATTTTAACACACTGTGGGTGGATCATGAGATTCTCCTATTTTCACATTACACAGTGTTTTACATAAATGTTAAAGGCACGTCTTAGAATTAAATACCCATTGCATTTTGAAGTTATTTATTATATGTTCTTATAAGCTAATTTCTTTTTAAAGTATGATACTTTATAAAACGTTTTTTGTATTCATTCAGTAGAAACTTATCTGGCCCTTGGGTAAAGCTAGCAATGAAACTACTGGTGTGCAATGTGTTAACCAGTAGAATCATTTTACTCTTGTGCTCATTAGGAAAAAATAGATATCATATATATATATATATATATATATATATATAAATTCTTACAATGTGTTAAGCTGTTTTCTGCCTTAACAGCTTATCTATGGTTCTCCCTACTAATTTCTTCTCAGCTCTTTTCCTAATTCCCATTTAAGTACTATTTCTTAAGTGTTATTTGCTCTGAGCAGTTTCCCTAACTTTCCAGTTAATTAGACACTTCATTTTATTTTAATAAGAATCCTTTAATTATGTAGTTATATATATGTTTACGACTTTAATATTTAATTTTACAACTACTCTGGAGGCTAAATGAGAGCAGAAAGCATGTCTCTGTAGATGGTTTACATTCATTATCACCTTTAATACTCATATTTAATGAGGAGATTTTTTTCCTGAGTGAGGGAACTGTCTTCTCTAGGATTATGTAGCATAACTAACTGAGGTGCTTGCTGAGGGCAAAATGAATGGGTAGTGGAAGAAGTAGTTATACATACCAGCTATCACCACAGTTATGGAGATAATAACTGTAATTGTCATGAGTATTTCTAATGAGAAAATATCTTTGTTGTTTTTCCTTAATTTTCCTCCATTTCTTATAACATAAATAGATATACTTTACATTATAATATTTAAATATAGTTAGTATATTTTTTGTTGAACACAGGATAATTGTGTGATATGAGATGACATTTATTTGAAGTATTTTCATTTATATGTTAAGTATGATTTAAGAAGCTGCATTAAACTGGACAAGGAGTAGACTTAACGAAGGTTGATTTTATGTTACAACTTAGCTAGACTATGGTGCTCAGTGCTCAGAGATATTTGCTCAAACATTATTCTGTATGTTTTCGTGAGGATGCTTTTAGATGACTTTAACATTCAAATCTTTGAACTCCATAAAATAGATTGCCCTCCATAATGTGGGTGTGCTTCATCTAATTAGTTGAAGGTGTGAATGGAACCAAAAAACTGACCTCCAGCAGCAAGCTAGAAGAAATTATGCAGCAGAAAGCCTTCAGACTTGAACTGTGACATTAGCTCTCCTGGGACACCAATGCTCTGGCCTACCTTGAAATTTCAAACTTGCCATCCTTCATAATTCTGTGATCCACTTCATTAAAATGCATCTCTTTCTATCTATATTCACATATTATTGTTTCTGTTTCCCTGAAGAACCCTAATACAGATTTTGTAATAGAAAGTTTTGCAAAATACCTGAAATTGCATATATAGTCAGATGTATAAATAACTACATTTATTAGGAAGATGGTTCCATGGTCTGTACAGATACCTTTGCTAGGCTGCTTCTCTATGTAGCAGTCCATCAATTATATCAGTAAACCTAAAAGGTGAGTTGTTACAGATGACTTGATCCAGAATGTACAGTCTACAATGTGTGATTTATCTAACTGAAACAGTGGCTATAAGCAGGCAATAATGTTTAAAGGCCAATGTATAGCAATTCTTCATTGGGATTTTAAGAGTATGAGGCCTGCACATCCTTCAGTCACAGGCCACTTTTAATTCTCAGTTCTCTAGTGGAAATGAGCTAATTCACCTACTTACATAGTTCTATTCACTTCTCAGGTATGAAAAACACTTTTTATGTGAAGGGAGTTTGAAAGATAGAATTCTGGAGAAAATATTTCAATCTGTACAATTAATGTGTGGGTGAATTAAACATTTCTGAATGGCAGATTATAACACTTACCCATGAAAGCTAAGCATAATGACAAATAACCGATTTCCCTTTGTTTCCATCCTGCTCGGCTCAGCCCCAGACTTAACCCCTGCCACAGGCAAGTGCCCAGCCCTGGGGCCTGCACGCTTGGCCACTTCGGCTCCACCCCCTCCCTCAGCCCCGGCTGTAGTCCGGGCTGCCTGCAACTGCTTGGCCCCAGGAGCTGTGCGCTCACCGCCGGGCACCTCAGCTCCGATCCAGGCTTTAGCCCTGGCTGCCTGTGACCCCCTGGCACCGGGGGCCGCCTCGGCTCTGCCCCTGGGAGCTGTGTACTCGCTGCCAGCTCTGCCCCTCCGACTCCAGGCTTAGCCCCGGCTGGCTCCACTCCAGCTCCTCATTGACTGATGGGCGTGCACAGTGGACATGGCTTGTGAGTGTAGGGAATGTATGGTCAATTTGCATATTACTCTTTTATTAGATAGGATAGCTGGTACTTAAAATAACTGTAGAATGTTCCCCAAGGAAATGTCACAAATGTACTATAGACTAAGCCCTGTGGTTTAGATTATTTCTTCCCAACTTCATAATGCTTCCCTTCATCCCCATCATATGCTGAAAACTAATGGTAATCTGTGACCTGTTAGAAACAAGCAAGCACATTTAAGAGACAACATAGAGTTGGCAGACAGAAATACTATCACCCTTTCTGGCAATGAGGATTGTATAATTTTATTAATTGAAGAATTTCTAAAGTATGTGTTCTTGCTCTTTACATATTAAGAAAGCATACATATATATAGCTAAGAACAGTGTGCTTGTTTATGCCAAGTACCAGTGAAAGTCACACCATATTTTGTTGCATGGGTTAAAAATAAATGATTTGTAAGAAATGGTTTCCTTTTTATATAAATAATTCAGATGAAAGCATAACTTTACAAGTATCTTCCTCTCCTTGTTCATTTTGACAGGCTATTATTCATCTGCACTTGTAATTTCTTGTTCTTTATGTATCTGTCACAGAGAATCTCCCCAAAAGTGAGTATACCATTATATTACTTAGCGTTTACTAAAATGTAATGTTTCAAAATATCAACCGATCTGAGGTTTATATTACTTCCAAAGTCAAAAGTCAAGATGTGTATTGAATTGAAAGAATGGAAGAGAAAGAAGCCACCTACAGATTTACAAAAATGAATCTGATTACTTATGGAAATGTTTTAAGCTTCTGCATTGATTCATATAGAGTTTCTTCTTGCCCAGGATAAATTCCACTTCATTCTATAAGTTGAATAAGTGTATTAGTCTTGGATCAATTAAAAATGTATCTTATGCATTTATTTCAGGAGTCATTTTATTGCTAATATATTTATCAAGTGGTATCAAGTGGTTGATAGCCCCTTACTGTTCAAGAAGAAAATGTGGCTTTCTGTTGTTCACTTTGTTTTTAATTCCAAAACATTTCCTGAGGATTCAAAATCTCAATTACATGTCTCAATAAATTTTATAATTTTTGCTTAACTAAGAGGCAATTCTTATGGAGCTCTTATTTATTGGAATGATAATGTACATATGATATCAACATAAATGTTAATTCTAGAAAGCATTTTGAAGAGAGGGTTTTCCTATAATTTAAATTTCTGAAATGTTATTGTCATAAATATTAATTTCTATGGGAACTTGTGTTGTCAGATATAGACAACACAACTTGAACTAGTGGACATTACTATGAACTAGAGGACATTACTCTGAATCATCAGCTATCAATCAAGTATTAACTGAAGGTCCTTGGCACCAATTCAATGCCAAAGGGATCTCCAATTTGGTGTGCAGTGAAGAAGATAACTTTATTCAGTGAAAAACAGCTCAATGGTGATACAACATGGCTGTCAAAACTCCAGAGCTGGGAGGCAGCCCTGGAGCCACACCCCTCTTCACTAGGCAGCACTGGGCCCAATCTCTCCTGGTCTTTTCCTCTGCTCCTGCAAGAAGTCTTCCAAGTTTCAGCGTTAGCCAGGGATACACAGTGCTTAGTATTTTGTGGAAAGGAAAAGTGTGCTCTTTGAGCCAGAGGGAAGCTGACATATACACAGAAGTTCCTTCCTCTGGTCCCTGATTGGTACTTCAGCATGCAAATTAGGACCCCAAATCCTCACAGTCTGATTAATCCTAAAAATATTGTCCTGATTGCACAGAATGTAGTTCTCTGATTGATCCATAAAAATATTGATGGGGATATAGGTGTACAGCCGCAGTTGGATGGGGAAACTTGACTTCCATTGGTTGAAACAAGAATACAGAAATTCCTAAAGGGGTGCCTCAGCTAAGTCTTGTGCTACCTCTCAGGTGGAATGTAGTTCCATTACTCTTCAACTGAGTTTTTCCATTTAATATGCTAACTAGTCTATTAAAAATATATTTCATTTCAATTATGTGCTTCTCCAATTGTATCTCTGTCACTACACTATACCAAGCACTCCTTGAAATAGTAAACAATGGCTTCCTTTCTTCACCTACTTCCCTCTTCTTAATACAGAACAATCTGTTTTCTGCCCCATAACTTTTCTCTGAAATAGCATTTGTAAATTCTTTGTTGATTTGTCCATCTAGAAAGCTAGTGGTCAATATCCTTTTCTTTGCCATCTCAGCTTTTACTGCCCTCTTTGACTCTTTTTTAAACAATTCTATGACATCCACTCTTGGCTTTAACATTCATTTTTTTCTTTCTTAATCTCTTTTCAGCCTTACTCAAGTCTACTTAGTAAGTATTTTCAGGTTTATTTTTACTCTTTTATAGCAAAGTTCCTTTACTGCTCCAAGAAAACAATAATTACCTTTGTAATGATAATGCACAAACATCTATATCCAGTCTAGAGTTACTCTTTAAAATAGCAAAACTGCATCTTTGCTTGGATATTTATTTCAAAGAAACCTCATAGGTACCTGAATTTATAGTCTTATTTCTTTAAGAAATTTAATTTTAAAATTTAAATTTTCTATCACAGTCAATGCAACCACTATTGAACCAAGTATCACAATCCAGTGACAAAGAATAAACTTGGATAACTATCTTCCTAATTTCTAATTTTGCATTCCATACTCTCCACTTAAAATCTTAAATATTTATTTTTGAAATTTTTTAAAAATTTAATCAAAAGGATATGTTTTATTTATTTCAGAGGGAGGAAAGGAGGGAGGGAAGAAGGAAAAGAGAGAGAGAGAGAGAGAGAGAGAGAGAGAGAGAGAGAGAGAGAGAGAGAGAAAGAAGAAAGAAAGAAAGAAAGAAAGAAAGAAAGAAAGAAAGGAAGAAAGAAAGAAAGAAAGAAAGAAATGGATTGGTTGTCTCCCATAGGTGCCCCAACTGGGAATCAAACCCAAAATCTTTATGGTTCCTGGGATGCTCAATCAACTGAACCATCCATCCAGGGCTTAAATCTTTCTTAAATTAGTACATAAATATCTATTTTCAAACCACTTATTTCGTTAAGGCTCTTGTCCCTCCCAACTCTTCTTCACTCAATAGTCAGTGTTTTGTTTTTGAAATAGTTTTTATAAGAAACTAGAGGCCTGGTGCACGAAATTTGTGCACAGGGCAAGGGGTCTCCCTCAGCCCAGGCTGAACCCTCTCCAATCCGGGACCCCTCGAGGGATGTCTGACTGCCCATTTAGGCCCGATCAGGTAGGATCCCGGTAGGATCGGGTCTAACTGGGCAGTTGGACATCCTTCTCACAATCCAGGACTGCTGGCTCCAAACTGCTCACCTGCCTGCCTCCCTGATTGCCCCTAACCAGTTCTACCTGCCAGCCTGATTACCCCCAAACCACTACCCTGACATCCGTATTGATATCTAACTGCTCCCCTGCCAACCTGTTTGCCCCCAACTTCCCTCCTCTGCTGGCCTGGTCACCACTAACTGTCCTCCCCTGCAGGCTTGATCATCTCCAACTGCCCTCCCTTGCAGGCCTGGTCCCTCCCAACGGCCCTCCCCTGCTGGCCATATTGTATCCACATCAGGGCAGGATCTTTGACCACATGGGGGCAGCCCTCTTGTGTGTTGTAGTAATGGTCAATCTGCTTATTACTCTTTTATTAGATAAGATAGCCTGATGCATGGGTGGGGGCCAGTGAGTTTTCCCTGAAGGATGTCCCCGATTGTGGGGTGGGTTCCCTTGAGGCATGGGTGGCCTGGGTAAAGGGTATATGGTGGTTTTCAGGCTGGCCATGCCCCCAGCAACCCAAGCGGAGGTCCTGGTATCTGGGATTAATTTATGTTCTACGATTGAAACTTTGTAGCCTGGAATGGAGCCAAGCCTTCTGCTCACTCTGTGGCAACAGCCATTTCTGTTTGGGTTTATTTAAATTCTATAATTGAAACTTTGTAACCTAGAGTGGAGGCCTAGGCTCTAGGGCTGCAGAAGATTGGCTTCCTCCATCGCCCAGGCAACCCTAGCATCTCCTCTCCCCAGCTCAGTGTCTGCCACCATTTCTGTTGGGATATATCTTCTATAATTGAAACTTTGTAGCATTGAGTGGCTGGCAATGGCATGTGGGAAGCTTGGCTTCCTCCCTTGCTGGGGAAACCAAAGTCTCCCTCCTGATCTCAGTGGCCACAGCCATCTTGGTTGGGGTTTATTTGCTCCTGATTGGCTGGTGGGCATGGCTTGTGGGCATGACTTGTGGGTGAACGGGATGTACGGTCAATTTGCATATTACTCTTTTATTAGATAGGATAATCCTCTTTTTGTTCATGTAAATAATTTCCCATTTACTTAAATAACATAAAAGACAATACAATATCTGGGGATGGTTTATCTTTCCTATCTCCCATACAGCATGACAACACTTATCTATCTGTGTTCCACCTTCACTGGCCTTCCCTTTCATACACACTTTCTCACATACGCTTAAGCTTATTTGTTCTCCTCTCACTTCTATCCTTCTGAACTTTTTTCTTTTTTTCTTCTTTCATCCATCTGATGTAGCTAGATCCCATCACATATGTATTTTTTAACACTGTGCACCGCTGTACCATAGCCTTCTGAGAATCATATAGATACAATCATGTAATTGTTCCATTCACTTCTATTTTATTTCTAGACACCTACCATTTAAAAACCTGCTTTTTCTTGTAACATGAAGTGTGGATTTTTAATGTGTGATTTGGTATCTGGAATTGCAGTCCAAAGTAATATTTGTTGAGTTAGCCAATCAATTTCTGAAAATTAAACTAGTGTGCAATAGAATTCTAAATTACATCTCTGGCTTTTTAAACTATATTCTCCTACATTTCCTCACTCTAGAATACTTTATGACTTGCTCTTTCTGAGCATGTTTCTTTCCTTTATACATTTCTCCTGCATTCTCTTCTATTTCTGGCATGCCTTCTCACCCAACTCTCCAGTTCTATCTTTTGAAATTCTATACTAATTTGTAAGCCTACCTTGAATGTTAGTTCATCACTCTATTATTTGAATCCTTTCAATTTCATAATTAAGAAAATCTGTTCAAAGGCACTTATAGTCTATGTTGTGTTATGGTAATGTTTATACTCTTATAGACCTCAAAGGATCTGTAAGCTAGTTGCGAACAAGCACAGTTTTTCCTTTTGCTTTCTATCCCTGCAAGATATGAGTCAGTGCTTTGATGGTAAAATAAATCACATTTTTAAAGTAAATTGAAATGCACAAGATCATAGATGAAAGACAGGTATCAGTCCATATCTTCTCATACCATTATATTTAGTTCCTGAATTTGACAATATGAAAAGTTATATTGTATTATTTAAAATTCAATTTCAGGTCAACATGGAAATCATGGGTGCATAACAATATAATTTATTAGTTGTTTAAGTTTGTTGTTAATTAAATAAAAATTCTAAGCATATTGTTATCTATTAGGCTTTCATTTGGTCAGTTGCCTAATACTTCTTCACATGGAACATTACATAACACATGCTTTCGTTAGGCTAAATAATTTTAAATAATGCTCCTCTAGAATTGCTTAAAGTAAACTCTTAAAACATCAAAGCAATTTACAAAATGACAGCAGTAATGCTTTTTACATTTTATTTATAGTTCTTAGCCAAACACAATGATGCATTTATTGATTTATATTTTCTGTGATTATCAAGATTAATTATTTCTCAAGTTGCCTGGCTTAAGATATATAAATTTTGATGTTTTCTTTTAGAAATTCAATACATAGTTATAAATTATGTAAATTTTGTGATATTTATAACTGTAAAAGGAATTCCCTCTTTTGAAAATTCTTGTCTTTGAGATAGTTTGGAAAGATTACCATAATTTATTGAAATAAATATATTTTGCCGAGACTGGTTTGGCTCAGTGGATAGAGCATTGGACTGCGGACTGAAGGGTCCTGGGTTCGATTCCAGCAAGGGCATGTACCGTGGCTGCGGGCACATCCCCAGTAGGGGGCGTGCAAGAGGCAGCTGATCGATGTCTCTCTCTCATCGATGTTTCTGATTTTCTATCTCTCTCCGTTCTGCTCTGTAAAAATCAATAAAAATATATTTTAAAAAAAAGAAATAAATATATTTTACTAAGATTGTTTTATTTTAACTCTAATACACTAGTTTGAATTATTTAAATTTTTATTATTTTTGAAAAGTCTAGGAATGTGTAGAATTGATTCAAGTTTTTATACAGAATAGCACAAAAAATAACACACACACATAAGTCAACATATCATTAGAAGATCAAAAAGATGTGGAAAAGCCTACAAGGTGATAACATATAATACATGGAAAATGTATTCTCTTTGTAACACCCAACTTTCCTAAAGTTAATAAGACACCTTATTTATAGACGCAGATGCAGAGTGAAGAAGATTCTCTGAGGCAAAAATAAGATTGGAAATTTATGAAATGTGAACATGAAATGATAGAACATTACTACTATGGATTAAATTGTGTTCCCCCAAATCCAAAATTCACATGTTGAATTCTTGGGGTGGTAATTAGATGGGACCTCTGGGAGACAACGAAATTTAGACACAGCCCTGAAGGCGGGTCCTCATGATGAGATCATTACCACGATGTGAGGAAACCAGAGACAACTCACTTTTACTTTCCCCCCGTATTGGGAAGACACCGGCAGAAGTTTGCCATCTGCAAATTAGAAAGAAGTCTCACCAAAAAAATGACCATGCTGGCAACTTGATCTTGGAATTCTAGCCTCCAGAACTGTAAAAAAATAAAGTTCTGCTGTGTAAGTCACTCAGTCTACCTTTTTGTTGTTGTTGTTAGGTTAGCCTGAAGTAACTAATATAACCAACAAGAGTCACACACAAAAATAAGGCATTATATTTTATACTACCAAAGTAGTTTAAGAAGTTTCAGTTTCACTGCTGAAATTTATTGAGGGATGTGCACCCATGAAAAAGTAACTTAAGTTGTGTTACCAGTGATCTTTCAAAAATTAATTTTAAACTAAAATAAAAATATACTTTAGTTTCAGTAATTAAGCATCCTTTACTCTCAGGGTATTACTTGGTTGTTTCTTTTAGGCTAAAGCCCAAAAGTTAAAGTTATGTAATGTTATTTTACTTATGGTAATGTTTTTATTTCTTTGTAGCAGTGAGATTCATTTTCATGGCCTATTCCATTGGCAGAATTATTTAGAAAAAAATTGACCAATTAGTCAGTGAAAATACATTGGACATACTTCAAAGTAATAAGTACTTAAATCAAAGCTCATATAATTACATAGCTGAAAGAGATTTCTTTATTATCTTTCTATATAGCTTACAGATCAGGAAGCAATACTTTAAAATTATTTATAAACTGATTTACAGATGCAAGAGATGTAGCCATGTATTCTAACATCCATTAAGAGTCTTTGTAGTGTTGTCCTATGTACTATTTTATATACTTTTTAAAATTCCTAAATAATTGTTAACGGAAAATTAAATGTGTATACAAAATACTTGTAAAATATTTTGCAAATAAAAACGAAATTTAATTATATTAATTTAAATGTTAAAATGTGAATTTTTTTCAAACATTCAAAAGTTAAGTAGAAATCTAGTTTTATCAGTATTTTATCATTTATTTATTTTATTTATTTTAGAGAGAGAGGAAAGGAGAAAGGGCAAGAGGCAGAGAAAGAGAGAGAGAAAGAGAGAGAAGGAGAGAGAGAGAGATTTGTTGTTTCAGTTATTTATGCAATCATCAGTGGATTCTTGTATGTGCCCTGATCGGAGATTGAACCTATAAACTGGGGTATCCAAATGATGCTCTAACCAATAGCACCCAGCCATGGCAGTATTCTGTCATTTTTAGTAGGTGCTCTGACCTAATTGATGTGACAAAATATTTTAAAACAATACTATAATAATATTTGCAAATTTAACTTAAGCAATGTAAACATTACCCATCTAATTAACTTCCTAATAATTTGACTAGTACATAATATATAAATCTGGCATTTAATAATGCAATCAACATTAATGGAAGCATTGCTCATGACATTTAGGAACCTGGAACATATATGTGATCACATATGCTTTAACTAAATAAAATATAAATACATTATTTTCTTCTTTTAAAAAAAAAATGTTGTGTCCATGAACAAAAATAAGTGTTAGTAAACTATTTTTACACATATTTTAGTAAATGCACATATGTAAGCACCTATTATTTATTTTGAATTTTCTCATTTTGAATGTAATTGCTTATTGAAATACTATATATTTCCAGGCATTTGAGATCAATATTTACTAACTAGAGGCCCGTTGCATGAAGATTCATGCAATAGGCTTTCCTTCCCCTGGCTGCCAGGACCAGTTTTCCTCTGGAACCTGGGACCCAGGCCTTCCCTCTGGCTGTAGCATTCCATTTTTGCTTTGGCTGGCTGGAGGCTTCACTCCAGCCAGAGCCTTCAGTCTTCTCTGCTCTGGCGGGAGTGCCACGCCGCCACTGCTTTGTCTCTGCCACTGGGGGCGGGCACTCGCCACAGCCACCACTTTGTCTCGTGCTACTCGGCCCCATCCCCCGCTCCTGATTGGCTGGTAGTGTAGAAAAGGTACAGTCAAATTTGCATGTTTCTATTTTATTATATAGGATTAAAGTTTCTACTCTTCTAGGAGCAATCCATGAATGTGGTTCTTTAAAAGTAAGTTCTCTTGAGAAAAAGAACTCACACAAAAAAAATGATTCAAAGAAGAATTCAGGGCACCTGCTAATATTTTGTTTCTTCCTGTAGATGGGTGTGTTTACTCAGCAAATGTATCACCAGTGCATATAATCGTGTACCATTTTGTATTTAGGTTATAAATTCTATTTAAAAATTAGATTTTAAAGAATAGCTTGATCAATCAAGGAACTTGTATGCATGTATGCATGGTCCATGGATGCAGACAGTGGTGTGCTGAAGGCCTGAGTGGGAGGTGGGTGCAGGATGGAGGGGGTCAATGGGAAGGAAAGGAAACATCTGTAATACTTTCAACAATAAATATAAACTTGAAAAATCCTACATAAACAGTCTAAAATAAAAAAGAAAGAAAACCTGGTAAATGTCCTCATAAGTTACAGAACATGAAATCTACAACTGCTAAACATGAACTGAAAATATGCATGTTTCACTAAATACCATGAACAATTTGCTATTACTGCTGCATATCTAATAAATGAAAATATAATTATTAGTTCTCCTTGAAAGACACTTACAAATTACTATTATTTGAAATAAGCCTGTAGCTGAAAAGATTGTCATTTTTATTACTACAGGTAGCATGACTAGTTTGGAGTTCTTTGCAAAACTATTATAAATATTCAGTCATCTATCTATTAGCCATTTAATCAAGCATTTTACCTCTGCAAAATCAAAAAGGTTATTCTCTGTCTTGGTGTCCTAATACTCTCTCTTCCTAAAACCTTTATTTCTGTTCTTTAGTTTGAATGCAAAGTTTAATGAACCAAACATTGTTACCATCTAATTTCATTTAAAAAAAAAAAGAAATCTTATAGGATCTGAAAAAAATAACAAAGACAAAACAAAAAATAAAACTAACTGAAGTCTTTTTGCAAAGATTTGTAACAAACCCATGTTTTCACAGAACAAATATCAATGTACCAATAGATAGTCCCCCGCCCAATTCAATATCTGGAAACTTCTAGGGGGAAAGCTTTGAAGTTCCAAAAGCATCTTTTTCTGAATAGACTCGGGCAGTAAAAGTGGAGAAATTAAGTATCTTTGGAAAAGAAGGAGCTGATTGTACCCATGTGCCTGTTTGAACATGCTTCTGAGAAGTGCTTTAGGAGACAATAAGAAAGTCAGAGTTGTTTCTTCTTCTCTAGCTCTTTGCAAATACATAACCTGATTCACTTAATTAGTAATAGTCAAGTACTAACTACAGTGGGCTTCCAATTTATTAAATTCTGATTTTTAGAACTAGAGTCAAATATCTGCTTTTTTTCTTCTTTCTTTTTTTTTTCTTCTTCAGAAAGCTTTATTGTTTCATTTGGTCCAGTGGTCAGCAAACTGTGGCTTGCAAGCCACATGTGGCTTGCGGTTTGCCTCTTTGTTGACTAATGAGTTTGCCGACCATTGATTTGGTCCAATGCATGGGAGAGGGCTCCAGGGTGGTTAAAAGAATGGCTAGTGGTTTGGGGGAGAGGCTCAGATAAGTCAGACACCAGGGGATTCAGAGGGGCCCCTCAAAGGCTGCTGGGCTCCAAAGGCTCCTAGTTGTGCTTGAGGGTGAGCTTTTAGAAGAGATCCTTGCCCAGCCCAGTCTGGAGGCCAGCAGCCTGCAGAGGTGAGTCAGATGTTGCCCATCTTCTTGATGAGTTTCACCTCTCACCCCAGAAGTGGTTCTGCAGGAAGTCACAGAGATAAGGTTCTACGAGGAGAACGAACAGGGCCTGCAGCTCCAAAAGTGTTCAGGTTCCTCTCCAAGGCCAGCACGGTTTCCATGGTGCTCTGGAAGAGAATATGGCCACTGCGCTGGTTATGCATGTTTAAGAAATGCTCAGCACCCTGGGCTTCGTCTCCACCAGCTCTCGGAAGAGGTGGCCCTTGCCCTTCAGAGCTACATCGTCAGGTCGAAACAGAAGCCCAGAGAGAGGTAGGTGTGGGGCCCGCAAATGCAGGTTGGCCAGGCAGTTGACCGCAGCCTCCACCTGGGTGGGAAAATTCTGATGGATTTGAGAGCTCTTGGTTGTTCGGCAATTGGGAGTTAAGGTAGAAAAAAAAATAGTGTGTTGGCTGGTCCCAGTGAGAAAGCTAACCCCTACTTTGTAAAACTACTGTTTGAAATTATTCTCTGCTATTTTTTCTTTGTTTGTTTTGTTTTGTTTTTAGATGGCTTCTTATTCTAAAAAATAATTTTGCTTTTTAGCCTGCTTTAGCCTGCTTGAATAATGTGGAAGATAAACTTAGCTGTCTGACCTTGTAGGCCAGAGACTAGATGTGCCCACACTTTCAATGCCACGCCAGGTGCATTTTTAAATTGGGTAGAACTGTGTTGTTTCAAGGCCAGCAGCGAGATAACCACTATCTGCACATAGGGCTGGCTCTTTAATAAAAAGGGAAGTTCTGCTTGTAGCCTTGCTTGAAATTTGAATTCATGTTCTCTAAGCCCACTGGTGAATAAAGTGTCACTCCAAAGTCTCTGAGCATTGCTTGACATATTCCAGTTCTCTGTAACACCAGAGGTGGTTCTGAAGGTGGTGACTGGATAAGATGCTGGATGTGGTTGGAGGCTAGAAGAAGGGGCATCCTTGGGTCTGTTCCATCTAAACACTGTTGAAGTGAGAGACAAATCCAGGACCACTGAGGAGACTATCAACATTCAACATTTGCATCTTTATATGAATATCTGAGGTAGAACAAAAACAGGAAATGTGGCCCAAGTACACATTGGCTAAGGTTCAAACCAGGAAAATGTTATAAGTTAACACCTTACATCTTTCGAAAATTATGTTTTAAAATTGAAGGAAGGAGTTCTTTTTTTTTTATGCAACATAGAAGCATCAGCAGGAAAACTTTATCTACTTAAAACTGAAAACAAATCTGATACATTAACAAAACAGTAAGATCATAAGGCTATCTGGTGGGAGAAATCCCATGAGTGACATATCTTTTGTAAATGAGGTAGGACACATAACATGTATCACCTAAGATAAAATAATGGGAAATAGAGTTAACTACTATAAAATTGTGTTGAACAAAAAACTTAAACTTTATTGAATTTTAAATGTCAATTATAGGCTAGCCTAAGAGTTTAGAATCCCTGAAAGGACTGGGTATAATTGGAGACTTGCCAAACATTTTCATATGTCAAGTGTTCACGAGAGGGGTTCAGAACAAGATGTTAGAAATACCTACTGCACAGGATGCATTTCTTGCCAATGTTTGGAGGTGCACAGGGGATCCTAAAGCAACAGGAGAATTTACCAAGTCCTGCATGACTATAAGACTGGCTGCCTCCCTATGTCCCACACCGAGGATCCCGCCCACCACCTGGGTATGTGTCCTGATCAGGAATCTAACCGTGACCTCCTGGTTCATAGGTCGATGTTCCACCACTGAGCCATGCCAACCAGACTGAAGAGATATATTGATGTGAATTTATTTCTTTGAAAATATTCTATTTTGGCTTTGTTAACTAACTCCAAAAGCTAAGATATTGATCAACCTACCTAGGACCAAATTGTGGAATATTAAATGCATCCTAATGCCTGCATTTTCCTCAATAATACATTAAAAATGTTGAGACCCCTTGATAGTGCTGCTTCCAGGAATTACAGTGAAAAAAAAAACACCTTTTACTACAGAAATAATATTATATCTTTAAATAGAGTTCTCACTGACAAGGTGTGCTAATAGGAATATAAAAAAGAATAATTATAATAAACTTTAAAAATTGAGTTTCTATGTACAAAGCCTTCAAAATATAAATTACTCACAAGAAAGTTAATATTAATGTAAAAATTTCAATAGTAAAAAAAAGCTAAAATATTTTACAATTTTATTCATGGTAGTAAATTGGGAAGTTTGAGATATGTGGATCTTCAGTGTCAGTTTCTAAAACAGGGTATATGATTTTCATTATCATAATGGAAACAGATGGACCCAGAAAATTGCAAGCAAGCCGAGTAGTTAATAACTTTCACTGGGCATTTTGTTTTCAAATGAGACATTGAGTACAGCATTGGAAAGAATTGTATTCAGTTCATCCAACGTTATCATAAGAAATTAATTAGCTACACATTTTCTAAATTCTTAATCACATAATTCTAACATTTTTCTGTTGAACTGAAGGTTGGTGCCTGTAGCCAGGCTGACCCAGTGGTTCCCTGACCTTTTATTTTTAATGCAGGGACTTTGTAGGGGGTCTTACTAAGACTGAGTACTTCATTGTCATCAATACTTACTATTATCTTTTAAAAGTACAATTGTCAGTTAAAATGCTGTACATGTCCCTTGGATAGTATCTTAGGATCTTGGGACATTAGCACTCCATGACGTCAATGTGCTTTTCAAAGAACTTTTCTCTCACTGGGAGAATCACAGCACTGAACTTGAAAATAGAAATATTACTTCAAAAAGAGCAGGTAGTGCGTAAAATAAAGTTCAGCAATATCTACAAGCCATGGAGGAAAGTCTTCAACACTGACTAGGGCCCTCAAAAACAAAAACAAAGATACTGCGTGATGACATCTTGTGGCAGCTCTTTGCTCACAACTTGCTAATTAATATTTATAAAAATGAAACCATGATTCAAGTTTCTCATGGAGAAAGTATGGAAAGTTCTAATAAACAATTTTATATTTAATATTGATATATTTACTGGCCTTTGTACCAACCTTTTAGTTTCCAGGAACTTGTAACTACTTATTATGACCAGATTTCTTTTGTTCAATATTTTTCTCTACTTTACTAAAATTTATGTATTGAAATTAAATTTACTTTTTTTTTCTGGATAAAATGTGGACTCCTACACTATTTTAAGACAGAACTCTATATATTTTTTCACAGTATTTATATGGGGAATATAATCTTAAAAATCATGCATTGCCCTTACTGGTTTGACTCAGTGGATAGAGCATTGGTCTATGGACTGAAAGGTCCCAGGTTCAATTCTGGTCAAGGGATTGCACCTTAGTTGGGGGTACATCCCCAGTAGGGAGTGTGCAGGAGACAGCTGATCAATGTTTCCCTCTCATTGATATTTCTAACTCTCTGTAAAAAAATCAATAAAATATATCTAAATTTTTTTTAAAAAATCATGTGTTGATAATCCTTTTAGTAATTCATTGGACATAATATTGAGGCAAGTAAAAAGGTAGCACATTTAAATAAAGTTAAATGTATATTCTGAAATTAAACTTTGAAATTTTATCTTATGCCTAATGTTCTGTAAGTTTCTTCAGCTCAGTGTGTGAATATGGATGCAGTTAATTAAATAAGCTTGAATTAAAAAAGTCAATTTTATAATTCACTGAGTTGTAGTAAAACACAATATTAGGATATTTTGAATGACTACATGATCTTTTATTAAGAAAGAAAGCAATAGTATTATTAGAAGATAGTCACATAATTAACCAAGACTTAGTAAATTACTTTTGCATACAAGTCACAGAAGCATTCTTCATCACATTTCAATAAGAAGCATTCTTTATTCACATGTAATATTTTACTAAATTTAACATTCACATTTATCTCCTACTATACACATAACACTGTGCTAGGGGATATGGATAATTGTAATCCATAAAACACTCTTTTATGGATTTCAAGACACTGACAATATAACAAAGGAGATAATATATTCATAATGCTGATTTTTTTCTAAGGAGATTTTTTTTTCTACAAGAAAAGCCTTTATGCAGAGTGGTACCAAACTGCTCTTAAAAAATAAGAGAAACCAAAAATGAGAACTTAAATCAGAAGGAAAAGAGAAGAGAGGATAAAGCATGAGCAAAAATACCTTGTCTAGAAAGATATCCATGAAACCTGAACAGATTTCTCTGGCAGAGACACTCAAGAAAGATTGGAATGCTGTTACCAAGGCAAGTTAATGCAAGATTCTTGTGATTTGCTGCTAGCCACAGACTAAGTAATAATAAGCTTGTAAAAAAATAAATAGGCAAATGGTTCAGAGTGTGAGATCTTCCATGTTTAAATAAATATTTTTTTCTTTTAGAAAGTCTGGAAACAAAGTGTGAGGTTAAGATGTACATTATTCAATAGAAAAAGGATCTCTAGGCAATGTAGGAGTGTTTTTGCTTTTTCTGTCATTAATACTGTCATAGTGAATTTTCCCTTGTAAAATAAGTTACTTATCAAATTTTATAAAAATCATAGGAATAGATATTAATAAAATTAATATTTTAACAAAGAAAAGGAATATTCAAGATAGAAGACTCTAAGGATCAATTCCTCCCCACTTCTAATTTGCCTCCATAGAAATACAACTCATTTTGCAGGGTTCTCATATACCATAATTTTAAATTATATGCTTATACTGTAATAATGATTTATCAATTTTAAACATCTATTGATTTCCTACTGTGGAAAATGAGGATTAATTTCTCTGACCATGTAACATCTTTTGCTCTCTTCTTACCTCATCACTTAATAAATCACCACTTGGTTAAATCAATATGCAGGATTACACTATTTTGATTTTAGGAATATATGTTTACACTTGTGAGCTGTTCAGTGTAGTATCATTAAAATGCTGTTCACATGCAACTTTTTTATTTATATTTTTGTTCATATTCTTTTTTTTTAACTTTATTGATTTTTTAAAGAGTGGAAGGGAGAGGTATAGAAAGTCAGAAACATCGATGAGAGAGAGACATCGATCAGCTGCCTCCTGCACGCCTCCTACTGGGGATGTGCCCACAGCCAAGGTACATGCCCTCGCCGGAATCGAACCCGGGACCCTTCAGTCCGCAGTCTGACGCTCTATCCACTGAACCAAACCGGTCTCATATATTTTTGTTCATATTCTTACTGATGTTTTTGCTTCCTTTCAAACTAATTCTCTTTACACTCTCTTCAACCTCTCAATCAGATTTGCACACAGTGAAAATTTTTATACAATTGGTTAGAGTTTGTTTCCTAAAGTTGACAACTTAATACCACAATCTCTCCTGCTTGCTTCAAGAACCTAAGACTGATTTATTGATATGGAAAGCCCTGTTCAATACCCTGGAAATTCTCTTACTTTCCCTGCTCTGGTGAATGTCTTTGAAGATACTTATGTCCTTCCATCCTTTACGCCTTCCTTTGAATTACCTTAGCTTCATAATAAAGGGGATGAGAGTTTGTATTTTTTGTGTGTGCATTTTTTGGCTTTGTTTTGTTTGCTTATTGGACTAGCCATGGTAAAAATGTCTTCATTTTGCTTTCCAATTTGTTGAGCATTTGATTGAATGTAGAATTCCAGATTGGCAATTATTTTTCTGAGATATTAAGACAATTTGATGTCCTCTGAAATGAGAATCAATTTTTCCTCATGCTAGTGTACCTTTTTCCTCTTGTTCTTTATTTTTTTCCACCTAAATGTCCATTAACCAATGAATACATAAATAAAATATGATATATCCAATAAATAGAACATGATTATTTTTCTCTTTCCTGGTTCTTTTACTATTTTTATTGATACCTGTTAATTATTTAAATCAGTGGTTTCAGAGTGTTAGCAATTGACAACATCAGCAAACATTAATGGTGTGTAGAGCACAGTTTTTATGATCATTAGTGATAACTGGAGAACATTTTTTTACTAATTGACATATAAATAAGAGACTATTGTACCATAATATCTTACCATAATGTCATATAATTTCACACCTAATAGGATGGCTATAATACAAAAGACAAATAATGTATATTGGTGAAAATGTGAGAAACCCCCCATACTTGAGTGGTCAGAGCGGGCCTAATCTGTCAGTCAGACATCCTTAGTGCTGCCACAGAGGTGGGAGAGGCTCCCACCACCACTGGTGTGCTTGCCGGCCTTGAGCCCAGCTCAAGGCTTCTAGCTGAGTTGCACTCCTCCTGTAGGGACACACTGACCACCAGGGGGCAGCTCCTGCATTGAGCGTCAGCCCTCTGGTGGTCAGTGTACATCATAGCAATCATTGTTTCATTTGGATATTAGCCTTTTATTATATAGGATGGTCTTTTATTATATAGGAATAGAGACCTGTTGAAGGAAGATTCCTGAAATAATAGGTATTCCTGCGGCCTGAGCAAAACAGAGAAGGGAACAAAGCCTGCCAAGGCGGGCTTCCCTCCCGCTGCCTCCTCCCGCCATCATTGATGTCTCTCCCTCTCTTTCTCTCTCTTCCTCTCTCCTCCCTCCCTCTCTGAAATCAGTAAAAATATATTTTTAAAAAATTCAAATTCCTATAAATCTCGGAATCACCTTTGATATACAAATTTGTAAATAATAGTGTGGATGTTTTATTTGTTTAATGAATTCAATAGCCTTATTTTAATATGGTGATGTACAATATAAAAATGAAAATAACAATAATTACAAAAATTCTGTTATAAAGTTTGCAATTTACAGAGAATAACACTATACATAAAAAGACTGGAATTCTTTGGGGAATTTGGTGCACTTTCATCTTTCTATCTTATAAAGTAACAATTAAATTCTCAACTATTTGGTCAGTTATAGATACCCAGGCACAGAAATCCATACCCAATCATATAATTAAGGTTCAGGTAAAATTTAATCACCTGCCGATGTATCCAGTTCACCTCTGCCTCCAAGTTAGAAATGCAACAAACATCACCTGCTTCTACATCAACAAACCCCATTAACCTTCCCATTACTTGTAGCTGCCATTCATTACAAGTCTGATGCTCCTCGTTGATCTATTCTGTAGTTTATCAGAAAACTCCGTCAAACTCCATAATTGCTTACTTGCCACTTGAGAAAGCGCTGTGTAAAATACTAGTAAACCTAGAAGTTACCATTTTTCTGTGTTTTATTGAAGTTTCTTTTCAAATGCCATCCTAATAAAATATTTCAGTGATAATGTTATCTAAAATTGTGTACTCTTTGGTAAAAAATATTTTTCAAAAATTCCCTTTCATGACAGTAAAATATAAAATCTAACATTTATTTATTATCTGTTCTCCACTGGAATAGAAGGTCACTTATGAAAGGCAGTGGCTTTATCTGCTTTGTGAACTGTTCTATTTTCTGAATCATAAAGGTGACTGATACATAACAGGAGCTCTAAAAACACTTGTTGAAGGAACAAATACAGAACTAGAAAAAGAAAAGTATTTCTACTAAGCATAGATCACTCTCTATTGTATAAAAATCTGCTTGTACTTTGTTTTATCACAGTCTAAAATCAGAGATTATGTTTCAGAAAATAACAAATACTCCCACAAAAATCGGAAAGACAAATTATGCTGAAAAAGAGAGCAAAACCTGACCTTTAAATGAGTAAAAGAACAGAAAAAAAATCTGTAGGGTGAGAAGGTATAGTGTCTTTGGCAGATATTCATATTCATATGGATAAGTGAAATAGAATAGGTAGCATATTCCCAATTAGAAATGGAATTATTCTTATGAAGAATACATTTAAATATTATGATCCTGTATACCGAAATAGCATGTGCAAACTATTAGCAGTGATGGTACTGTAGAATATTAAAATGACAAAACAGATGTAGCATGTATCAGAAAGATTTAAATATTGTGTCAGTGCCCAGCTTGAGCTTGGTTGAGTCATGTAATTTTCTGAGTTTCACTTAATAACAAGTTAGGATGGTTGAAATAATTAAATGGGATTATTCACAGAAAACACTTGTGAAAGAGACTGGTGACTACTATCTGAAAGCATTATGTTAAGTGAAAAAAGCCAGTCAGAGAAAGACAAGTACCATATAATCTCACTCATAGGTGGAATCTAGTGAACAAAATGAACTACCAAGTAAAATAGACAGACTCATAGATATAGAGCAGGCAGACCACTCTGGTGGGTAGAGGGGATGTTGGGGGATGGAGGGATTGAGCACACAAAAAAAGGGAGAACTCACAGACTTGGACAACAGTGTGGTGATTGTGTATGGGAGGATTTACTTGGTAACAAAGTAATTGGAGAATAGATTTTTAAATAAATCATAAAGCAAATGTATTATTGTAGGCATCCGTTATAACTTATATGTCAACTATGCAAATGAACTATAAAGTTTTATACTAATTATTAATAACCTTCAGCATGGGTGGAAATAAGAGATAATAACTCTGAAAGCATTATTTATTTAAATCCTACAGTGTCATGTATCCAGTTGAGCCTTTTATGGCACTTAAGTGCTTGTTTTCTTTGACATATTTAGAAGTTGTAAGAAACAAACATTTATTCTTGAGTCTAGAAAATGATGCTTAAATAAAATAAAGTAAAACCAAGTGTGATCAGCCCTACAGCTTGTGTAAAAACCTGTGGGCAGGTGGGAAGAGGGATCAGGTAGCACAATCTCAATCTTTAAATACTTAAGGAAACTTAAACACTGTAAGTAATTTATTTTATGCAAAAATATTGCATTAAGGCAAGTAAAGTCACCCTTGATATTTTGCAAAACTGTCAGATGGTGTTCTGCCCTTCAAATAGCTGTAGAAGCTCAAAGTCATAGGTTGATAACAAATTTGTCAATAAGAATTAGTGGTATGAAATACATTTAGAGCAAAATGAAATTGTGGATATTCAATTACATAGCAATCAACACGTTCACTTGGTTTCATACTTGAAAGACAGCTCCAGCTTTCACAGATTAACAGCAGACCATCTGTACCCAAGCTTGACACTAACTGTCAGTAAAACAAACATTGCAGCTCATTTTCCAAACCTGCAAATTGCAATTTGTAATCAAATTCAAGATGGTGTTTTCTGGACACTTTATCACAGTCCTATAACTTAGGAAAACTGAAGATTGTGATATTTTAAATTTTTCTTCTTAGTATTTTGAACTATAGTTGATACTAATCTTATTATATCAAATTTTTATCTCAAACTTTCTGACTTTTTTGTATACACGCACGAATCTACTAACAATCTTCTAATTTTGATGAGAAATATTTAATACATGGTTCTCCAATTAACAGTAATCTCTAATTGTTCATACTCTTGTTTTCATAAATAACCCTGAATTTTTACATTCTACTAAGATGACAAAATAGTTTCTTTCTTATATTTGTGCTAGAGGTCCAGTGCACAAAATTTGTGCATGGATAAGGTCCCTAGGTCTGGCCGGCAATCAGGGCTGATCTGTGGGGTGACCAGCAGGGTGATTGAGGTCCCCGATTTCACCCTTGGTTGACCTGGTGCCACCTGCTTGCTGGTCCACCCCCTGCTGCTTGTCTGGGCCTGTGGGCTGGGGGCAGCTCCTGCTTTTAGCATCTGCCCCTGGTGGTCAGTATGTGACATCAGCAACCAGTTGTTCTGCTGTCATTCTGCTGTTCAGTAGATTTGAATATTAGGGTTTTATATAGATAGATTGTGAGGAGGCTAAATTTCACCAGAATAGAAATGTATGTGTTACAATGTGCAACCATTGAGGAAGACTAGGGATGTTATGTTTTAAACAGAATGTGAATAATGTATTAAGTGAAGGTAGGGTGATAGGACACATCCCTCCATAACCTGAGTTTCCAGAAAAACTTAAGAGAGTAGAAGCCGTATTCTGGGCCAGGGCTATTGTTATCTATAAAAAAGGTAATGATCATCTGATTACTAAGTGCCAAATAAGGACACAGCATAACTCACATCTTAGAAGAAGGAAAAAAAAATCATTCAGGGTAAGCATGCTAAAGTTCTAGGCCAATGGTCGGCAAACTGTGGCTCCTGAGCCACATGCGGGTCTTTGGCCCCTTGAGTGTGGCTCTTCCACAAAATACCACTGCCAGTGTGAATCTATTTTGAAGAAGTGGCATTAGAAGAAGTTTAAGTTTAAAAAATTTGGCTCTTAAAAGAAATTTCAATCGTTGTACTGTACTGTTGATATTTGACTCTGTTGATTAATGAGTTTGCTGACCACTCTCCTAGACCATTGGAACAGAAAAGTCCCAGGTTTTAGAACTAGAAACCAATAGGAAAGAAACAATGTATCCAAGCTGGATGGAAAGCTATTGCCTTATTTCTTTCAAAACTCTCAACTGTTCAGTTGTTACGATAATCAAGGTGTCTTGAATCTTGGCAGAAACTAGCTTCCAAAAAAAATTCTCTGAACGTTCTCATTTGATCTAAATGACTGATTATAATTGAAGATTTCTATCACTTACTCAATATGAATTTTAAAAATGCAAATGATGCATGATAGTTAAAAAGGATTCATTAGCCACAAGTGAATTGGATTGACTTAAATCTCTAATACAGCATAAATTGCAGATACAATGCATGTGGCCATTTAAATTATTATTAAGAGAGAATTGGAGGCATAAAATCTTAACATTTGGGACAACATAGATGAACCTAGATAGTATTATGCTAAGTGAAATAAGTCAGTCAGAGAAAGGCAAATGCCATATTATTTCACTTAAATGTAGAATCTAATGAACAATTTAGGCAAACAAAGCAGAAACAAATGCATTAATACAAAGAACAGAATGAGGGTTGTCATAGGGGAGAGGATTGGGTGCTGGGGTGAAAAAAATGAAGGGATCGGGAAGTACAGCTTAGTAGTTAAAAATAGCCATAGGTGTGTCAAGTAGAGCATAGAAAATATAATTAATACTATTGACTATATTTTCAGGGGAAAACTTTGTAAAGTAAATGATTGAAGAGGAAGAGAAGAAAAAGACTGAGTAGAAGCATTTCTTTACTCACTGATATTCAGAAAAGTATATTCAGAAAAAGGGCCTGGAAATATAAAGTATATGAAGGTAATGGGGTAATCTCAAGTCAAAAAATATTTTAAATTATTCACTTATTAATAACAAATGGGCAAGGTCTCTTTAATATAAATTTGTTGTGCCATGTCAAATTGAAAATGCTTAGTTTCAATGCTGCTGTTATTGCATTAACTTCCTTATTATATCTCTCAATTTTTCTGTGACTTATTATTTTTCCCATGCCAAGAATTAAAGTTATTCAAGAAAATACGATATAATGTGAAATATATACATTAATAAAAGGGTAATATGCTAATTAGACCAGATAGACAACGTCTTCTGGATGTCATTCCAGACATCCTTACTGACAAAGTTGGAGGTGTGGCCAGCCTGCAAACTGCCAGTGGCTTCTGCCCAGGCCGGCTCCATCACCCAGTAGGGACTCCCCACCCTGATCTGGGGCCCCTGTCAGGGCAGGTCAGCTGGCCCCAACCCATGCACCAGGCCTCTATCCTATATAATAAAATAATAATATGCAAATTGACCCTATTGGCAGAAGAAGGAGAACAACTGCTGGACCAGTCACTATGAGGTGCAAAAGGAAGCTCTTGGTTCCTTTCCTTGGCTGGCAGGCTCTGACTGCCTGGTGGCCACTCAAGGTGGAGGCAGGGCTGGCGAGCAGTCAGGAACAACTGACCTCTTGGTCCCTTCCCCTGGCTGTCAGGCACCAATCACCTGATGGTGCACAGGAAACTGCGGTGGGTGGCAGGGAGTCGGGCTGTTTGCAGGCAGCTAGGGAAGATGGCCCAGATTGCAGGCCAGGCCTAGGGACCATACCTGTGCACAAATTTCATGCACCAGGCCTCTAGTTTATATATATGCTCGGTGACCGAAACTGCTGAACAACCAGAATGGCCTGTCACTATGATGCGCACTGTGGTGGCCAGCCAGCCAGATCCAGTCCCCAATCACAACCCCCCCAACCTTCCCGCAGCCCCTCTCACCAGCTATCTCAGTCCCCTAATTATTCCCCCAACTCTGATCATGAGTGCGACCATCAAGCCAACCTCCCCCATCCCCTCTACTCAGCCAGCCCAGCACCGATTGGGCCCTATCAGGGCTGGCTGATAGGACCCCACCCATGCACGAATTTGTGCACTAGACCTCTAGTCTTTTATAATGTTTTATTATTTGTTTAAATTTATAGCAATGAAAACACTGAGGTCAATTTTATTCTATACTCTATCAATCAGAGTCCAATCAATCATGACTTCCTCAAAATTAAAGCTGTAGTAGAACAAACTATGCTTCCTTAATTATTTATGCCAGAGGGAAAAAATGTATAAAATCTACCTGTGTGTATGTCAATGAAACCTGGTGTATATTTCAATTGTCTGTCAAATAATATATTCATAAATGGTGGGTTATACAACCCAATTGTCCAAAGGAAAAAAAAACAACCTGGATAATTAAACATGTGAACAAAGATCACGTGTTTAGTTATCTGGACCTTCTTTATGGAAGAGACAAAAGAAAATTGATTTTATATAAAGAGGAAAAGTTACCTTACAAAACACATTCCACAGACTAAACAGAGATTCCTTGAAATGAGATAAACTTATAAAGATAAGAGATTATACAAATTATTTTTGTATAATTGTTATGAAAAATGCAGCTTGATAAATTAAGCTTAATTATTCTTTGACAATGCATTTTATTTTCTAGTTCCACAAATATAAGTGTTATGGCATGTATTTTTCTAAATAAAAGTCAAGAATGAATATAAATATGTAAGAGTGTATATATATATATATATACACACACACACAAATATATATATATACACACACACACACACACACACACATATATATATATATATATATATATATATATATATTACTCTCATTTGAATCTATTTTGTACTGAAAATATCTCTTTTGTCTAAAACATGTCATGGTATTAAACACGTGTATTTGAGGAATTTATGAATTTTCCTAAAAACAAATGAAATACCTAAGTGTTCTTAAAAATGCAGTTTTACATGTATATGTGTGATTTCTATGACCAGGGCTTACCATATTTCTCTCATTATTTTATTATGTGCAGAAGATAATATCCTTTCTATGTAGAAAGCATGGCTTTCTTTACTTTGGCAACGCAATTTCAGAGTAGGCAAAGCTTGGCTGAATTATTTGACATTTCAGTGACATCTGGTAAATGTAGATTTTGATGACTACTGTATGCTTAGGAATATATCGCATTTAATAAAACATAAACTCATTATTTCAGGATAAGCTATTCTGACATTCATGTTAATGGCATCACTAACCTCCTGTAGTGACATCTCGCCAAAGTTATTATTAATGATGACAGCCTGCCATCCTCACAACAGGTCACCTTGTCACATCCCTGTCAGATTGGTATTTCCATGTTGACCTTGACAGGATAGATATTGGTAAGCACTTAGCACCTCCAAATTGCAAGCCCCTCAGTGAGATCACACTTGTGTCTATGTCAGATAAATATGATTTATGGCAAGAATCACACATTGAAATGCCTTGCAGAGCCAGATTAGGTAACAAGAATGCGGGAAAGTGGCTAGAAAATGGGATAGTGAAAATGTGTTATTTATTTTAATAGGTTTATATAAAAATGACATGCAAGTCTGAGCTGTTAGGTTCCATTGTCTTGAGTAGTCCAAGAAGTCTACAATATGTGGATTCACAAAAAAATAATAAATAAATAAAGGGGTAAGGGAAATGAAGTTTATTCGGGTGAAAAATAGCAAAGCTCTTGGCTCCCAAGAGGAGTCCTGAAAAGGGTTGCTGCAGAGGCTCACTAGTCTAGGGGTTTATATTTTCCTGCTATGGACTTCTAATGACTCTTTCAACAACAACAACAACAACAAAAAAAAAACCACCAGCCAGTCTCCTTTTGCCCTCACCTCCCCACTGTTAGTTACCACTCTTGGTTTCAGGGGCAAGGGCAGTTCTAGCTTGATTGGTACATTCCTTCTATCTTGCTCACACCCTGATATCCTGACCATCTGGCTCATTGCATCCTTATCTACCATCTTCCCTCCCCATCCCTCATCCCCCACCCCTGTCCTTACCCTAAACTGCCTGATCCCACATAATTCCTCAATGACATAGGAATATTCTTTAGTGGAACTAATATATATATATAATTTTATTTTTCCTTATAATTCATGGCTTTCTGTGTTTATTCTTACTTTGGTATTTCTAGCAGAGAATGATTATAGAGAAAAAAATAAAACATTTGTCTTGTCTTTCAATGTTATTCAGCAGCTGTTTTACCACACTGTAACTTAGAGTTATGTGGAACACCTGACTCATGTTAATTTCAAGTTTTTAAAGTGTTGGTGAAGAATTTTCTTTTTCAATGCTGCACTAATTCTGTGAGACAAAAAATTCAGCTTTGTGATCCTTAATGCTGGACCTTTGTTTTACTAAGTTTACTGCTTTTTAAAAATAAAACAAACAAAGCACAAGCAATACAATTTAGTCCCATCAATCCCATAATTTTCCCATTACCCTGTCTACCAATTTACCCATTTGTGACACATGTTGATAAATAGGGCATTTATGTCAAAACTTGGAATTATTTATAAATTAAGAAAAATATTTCTCAAAATATTTTAGATTTCTTTAAAAATTACTAAAATATATTTTTTTAAAGTTTAAGGATATGAAAAACAGAAAAATGTAATCATTATTTTAAGTATATTTGACAAATAACTGAGAAGTGAATATCAACTCAGGCAGGCTGACTTGAAAATACAGTGGAAAGATTGTCCCTGGCAGGGAAACTTTTAGATGAATCCACAATGGAGCTGACAATAGCTAGGCAGCCACCTCAAGAGCAGAGAACCACCAGGCCAGCAAGACTTGACATTAACCTGATGATAACTATTAACACATCTAAAAAAAAAAAAGAACCTGTTACTCCAAAGGGGGCTTAGCCAAACCCAGAAATATGAATACATAGGATTGCAGTACCAAATATAATATCAGTGCATTTCAACTGTTTCCAGGAGAGCAAGTGTTTATATACTACTCATTGTCTATAGTATTACCAGAACCAATTATAAGGCTACACATATTGTGAAAATAAGTATATTAGAGGGCAAAGTTGATGTCTCTTGTTTTTCAATATGCTGTCGCTAATGTCAGTTTAATAAGCAGGTAAGAGTCTGTCCCTGGCACTTTATTGGAGTCTGCTGCATGAGCGCTGTAAGATTTGTGTGGGTGTATGTTTTTAACATATTTTCATTGATTTCAGAGAGGACGGGTGAGGGAAAGAGAGATAGAAACATCAGTGCTGAGAAAGAATTATTGATCAACTGCTTCCTGCTCAATCTCTCCTGAGCCTATAACCTGGGCATGTGCCCTGACTGGGAATCAAACCATAACCTCCTGGTTCATAGGTTGATACTGGCTGGGCTGTTTTTATTTGGATAGCTGTACTCTCTGACTGGATCAAGAAGACTAAGAGAAATAATTTATATACGTATGCACAGTGCTTGAAATACAGTAGGTATGTTGGTATTATTTTATTATTGTTAAAGATAAGCAACTTTAAATAACAAAATGTTTGAAAAATATACTGTATAATCAATAAGTACATTGATGGGATCCTATAATAATAATAATGTATATATAAGTGAACTGAAAACCTATTCATATTCAGGTAAGATAACTTATATTTAAAAATAAACAAATATTCAGTTTTTGTTAAAAATTGCTAAATGACATTGTTTCTCTTTTTTTTTAATATATATTATTGGCTTATTCAACATGAGTTCATCAGATCATTTTTCCCCCTCTATGTACTGTTGCAAAGCATATCTAAATGATCTTTTCATTTTGGCAACCAAAATCTGAATCAACAAAGAATAAGAAATGTAGGTAATTGCCTCAATATGAGTTACCAATCAGGTTGAAAATTCAATTAGTAAATGTCATTTGTAATTGTCTGTAGAAGTCTGACATAATATAAAAGACAGTAATAGAGAAAATTTGAACTGTCAGATAATATATTAACCTAATATTTTCTTAGAAAAGAGTTCTTCTATTCTTCATTTTTTAATTTATAAATAATAAAAGAGTAATATGCTTATTAGACCAGACATCCTTCCAGATGACCTTCCAGATGAAGCCAGGGCTTTGAAGGAAGCCCAAGTCCTGGGTGCCAGAGGGAAGTCGGTGTCTACAGCTGGGGGAAGAAAGACCTACTCTTGCATGGGGCCTCTAGTTTATAATAATAAGCCCTGAATTAACTCCTAAAATACTATGTTTAGTAAAGGAATAGAATTATAAAATATTTTTAAAAATTTTAATTAAGTATATCTAAGTAACAAAATAATATACCATGTTTGCTATCCTATATAATTTCCAATGAATAATAAAAGTATACGTAAGAAGTGATAATTCAGAAAGAACTGTTTTTTATTGAGTTAAATAAATTGTCCTAACTTCTGCTATGTCCCAGAATCACTCTTTTTCCCTTATGTAAATAGAAATCCGAGTCACCTTGACCTTTTGTGCCAGACACACACTGCTCCATCTGCTTCCTCATTCAATTTTAATCAGAACTCCATTTAAATGTTTGTGTCTTGGCAATTATTGCCTTGTGCAGCAAAGAAACAGCAGAAATAAATGAGATGATACTTTGCCCCGGCCAACTACATCATGATTCAAGGCAACATTCAGATGGCATTACAAGTTGTCAGAACAGCAAGCAGTGTGCCATACTTTAGGAAGGAAAAAAGAAAACAACACATGTGTGAAGGTTCTGTATTTCCCCATCTGATATAAGTGACAAGGTTGAAACAAGAACGTTGGTGTGTCTATGAAAATATATCACCTTTTAAAAAATCCTATTATTAGGCACAGTGGAAGCACTGTCTTGGAGAAACTCCCCATACTGCGGGTAATTATCACAATCCAGCATGCTAATTGCTTTTCGATCTGCAGGCTGTGTTTTCAGTGAGTCTTGTTGAGTATTACTGGGCTGCACCTAAACTGCTACTTGATGAAAGCACACCTTATCAAAGGACAGCATCATCTCCAACTGCCAATCGATAGGAAGGCATTATCCAAGGCTTTGAAGTTTGGAAACATTCTTGTGAATAGGCTTTTGCTGAAATACTGTATATTTCAGGGTCATTCCTAAAAATCATCACATCCCCCCAAGTCTATAAATAATTAGATATGGAACACATAGGAAAACAATGAGCGAGAGCCATCTAGTGTCTTCTTTCTGTTGGAAATTAATGTAAATGCACTATACACCAAAAGCTATTAAGGGCTTCAGTGTGCAAAAGATATTTCCCATGACACAGTGGATGTTTGAAACTGGACCTCTGAATATTAAGATTTTATACATTTATTTAGTTATGTGTCTATTAATGTAAATGTTTACACACACACACACATACAAATACACACACACACAAAAACACACATATATTAGAGGCCCAGTGCACAAAATTCGTGCACAGAAGGGAGGCCTCAGTTTGACTTGTGCCCTCTCACAATCCAGGACCACCAGCCCACCGCCCAGGGATTGGGCCTAAGCTGGAACTCAGACATCCCTCTTGCAGTCCTGGGCTCTCGCAGTCCATGACCCCTTGCTCCTTATCGTCTGCCTGTTGTGGAGGTGGGAAAGGCTCATGCCACCTCCACTGGGCTTGGCAGCTGTGAGTCCAGCTTCTGGCTGAGCAGGGGTGGGAGAGGTGATAATGTGGCTCAAAAAAAAAACCTGGCTCTCTGTTTCTTAGTATGTCCTCCCCTCCCCCACACTCGTAAGGGAGTGATCTGGGGCCAGGCCAGCTTTGGGAGGGGCTGTGGGAGGTTGATGCACCTCACTAGCATCCTGTCCAGCCTCTGTGGAAGCATGGTGCCAGGACTGGGCCTGGCCGCTGCCTCTATGGCTGCCTCTGCAGAAGGGGTGAGACCACACAGCCCCTTCTCCTGCCACCACTGCAGAAGAAGCTGCAGCATTGGGACCTCCAGTTGGCATTGCCCAGGCCAGTTACAGGCATGTGGGAACCTCGGGGGCTTTGCCTGGGCCCTGGATTTGTCAGGAAGGATGTCTGGAATGAAGTCAGGAAGATGTCCAGTCTATCTGGTCTAATTAGTATGTTACCCTTTTATTAGTAGATACTGTGTGTGAAACTGTGCTTTATATGGAGAGAATCTAATTTCATAGTGTGGGATTCTTTCATATTTGAATATAAATGAACTGATACTAAAAAATAAAAGTAAATTTTCTAAAGTCATCTAGTAAGTGACAATGTCAAGTTTCAACTTCAGGTCTGTGTGGCTTCAGCACTCATACTTAGTGCAAATTTAAAAATTACTATAGGAAAATATCAATATATATATTAAGCTATGTGGCCAATAGATAATTAGATAAAAGACTAGAGGCCTGGTGTGCAAAATTCATGCATGGGGTAAGGTGGACAGAGGGTGTCCCTCAGCCCAGCCTGTACCCTCTCTAATCTGGGACCCCTTGAGAGATGTCCAACTGCCTGTTTAGGCTCAATCCCGGTAGGATCAGGCATAAATGAGCAGTCGAACATCCCTCTCACAATCCAAGACTACTGGCTTCCAACTGCTTGCCTGCCTGCCTCCCTGATTGCCCCTAACCACTTCTGCCTGCCAGCCTGATCACCCCCTAAGCACTCCCCTGCAGCCTGATTCATGCTTAACTGCTCTCCTGCCACCTTGTTTGCATCTAAATGCCCTCCCCTGCAGGCCTGTTCCCCCATAACTGCTCTCCCCTGTAGGCCTGGGCCCCCCAAATGCCCTTCCCTGCAGGCCCAGTTGCCCCCAACTTCCTTCCTATACCAGCCTGATCACCCCTAACTGCCCTCCCTTGCAGGCCTGGTCCCTCCCAACTGCCCTCCCCTGCTGGACTGATCCCCTACAACTGCCCTCCCTTGCAGGCCATCTTGTGGTGGCCATCTTATATCTACATGGGGTCAGTCATCTTTGACCACATGGGGGAAGCCCATCTTGTGTGTTATAGTGATGGTCAATTTGCATATTACCTTTTTATTATATAGGATTAGAGGCCTAGTACATAGGTGGTGGCCAGCTGGTTTGCCATGAAGGGTGTCCTGAATCAGGGTGGGGGTTCCCTGGGGGCGTGTGGTGGCCTTGCCAAGAGACCTGTGGTGGTTTGCAGGCGGCCACACACCCCAGTGACCCTTGTGGAGGCCCTGGTATCTGGGCTTTATTTATCTTCTATAATTGAAAAGTTGTAGCCTTGAGTAGAGGCCTGGGGCCACTAGGTGTGTGGAAAGCTTGGCTTCCTCCATCACCCGGGAAACCCAAACTTCCTGCTTGCTCCATGGCTGCAGCGATTTTTGTTGGGGTTAATTCGCATACTTGATCCTAATTAGCTGGTGAACGTGGCTTGTGGGTATAGCAGAGTGATGGTTAATTTGCATATTACTCTTTTATTAGATAGGATTGTACACCCTCAAATTTACCAGACTTAGTATATCATAATAAATATTTCCAATATTCTCTTTAACATGAAAAAATTCAATTTAGAGAGAACAATCAGACTTCACAACTAACCAACAAAAGCAATGTAATGCTATTCTTTAAAATTATAAGAAATTAAAACATGCTATATCATAAAACCTATTTTAATATATAAACTTGAAGCACAGTGAGGAGAAACTATAATAAAATAAATATATACCATACAGAATTAGCACAAGCAGTAGCACCTTAAATAGATAACATATTTTAGCAAAGTTTGTATCAGTACAATCACATCTTGATTTTTCTCCCCTTCTGGAGTAAAATATATCCTAATATATAAAAATCCTGGGTCATAACAACCAGTTGCTACCGAGACTCATCCAATGGCAAGTTAGTCCTGCAGTCCTGCCACTGTAGGTGCGGTGCCCCAGCACTGAATGCTGAGGGGGGCTGAGACTCAGGGCCAGAGAGAGACCTGAATAGAGAAGCAGGGACTGATCTGTTGTCTCTGAGGCAGTTTTTGATCAGCACTTGCCTCTCTCTCTCCCAATCTGGACAGCAGCCATGCCTCCATTTCTCCACAGGCCTCCACCGGGGCTGCTGATTAACCTTGACTTTGTGACCTGGCCCCATTGATAGGCCCAGAGACACTGATTGGCATAGACACTAATCAATCAAAACCAAATGTGGGTGCTGTGGGAAGCCAATGGCTGCCTAGGAGATGGAGATTTGACACTGACTGCCATTGAAACTGACCAATAAAAACCAAATCTGGATGCTGTGGGGAGCGAATGGCTTCCTAGGAGGTGGAGCTTTTGATGCTGACTGGTATAGAAACTGACCAATCAGAACAAAATTGGCCAGTAGAGAAGAGCAATTTGGAACAAGATAAGGCCCGCAAGGGAGGGCAGTTGGGGGTAACCAGGCTGGGAGGGGAGGGCATTTGGGGGCAAGATCAGTCCTGTAGGAGAGGGCCATTAGGCAAGGAAAGTTGGGGGCAACCAGGCTGGCAGGGGAGGGCAGTTAGGGGTGATCAGACTGGCAGATATAGACAGTTAGGGGTGATCAGGCAGGCAGGCAGGTGAGCAGTTAAGAGCCAGTGGTCCCAGATTGTGAGAAGGATGTCTGACTGCCAGTTTAGACCTGATCCCTATGGACATCCCTCTAAGTGTCCCCAATTGGTAAGGGTCAGGCTGGGCTGAGGGAACCCACTTCTGTGCATGAATTTTGTGCACCAGGCCTCTAGTCCTATCTAATAAAAGAGTAATATGTAAATTTACCATCACTACAACACACAAGATGGTCAGCCCCATGTGGACACAAGATAGGCGCCACAAGATGGCCAACAGGGGAGGATAGTTATGGGCAATCAGGCCTGCAGGTAAGGGCAGTTGGGAGGGACCATGACTGCAAGGGAGGGCATTTTGGGGTGGTCAGGCCTGCAGGAGAAGGCAATTAGGCATGATCTGGCCAGCAGGGGAGCAGTTAGGCATCAATCAGGCTGGCAGGGGAGTGGGTAGGGAATAGGGAATGATCAGGCTGGCAGGCAGAAGCGATTTGGGGCAATCAGGCAGGCAGGTGGGTGAGCAGTTGGGAGCCAGCAGTCCTGGATTGTGAGAGGGACATCTGACTGCCTACAGGATTGGGCCTAAATGGGCAGTCAGACATCCCTCGAGGGGTCCCAGATTGGAGAGGGTGCAGGCTGAGCTGAGGGATACCCGGTTCCCCGCTTCCTCTCCATCCATGCAGAAATTTCATTCACCAGGCCTCTAGTTGTTATTTAAAAGCCACGTGTTTATATGAAGCACATTGTGCTTCTATTTTTAACAATTCCATTTCAAGATTAGAAACTAAGATTTTTCACCTGCAGGATGTATACAAGGCTATTTTGCCAACCGTGCAAGTTGCTTTCATGCCCAGTCACCATTGGGCATCTATAAACCCACCACCAATGCCTATAGTAACTTCCACTGTAGACAGTCACTAGCAGCCTCATATTAGGATCTGAATTGCTTACTTGGATGTTGCTCTCCTATACTGCCCCACCTCATGTGCAGGTACCATCTGAGCCTCACTGCATTACCTGACAGAGGTTGGGGCTCAGGAAACTGACACAGCATATTGCTCTGGCTTCTGCTTTCTCTTGAGGGATAAACTGTCCTTGTTTCTGACTCAGAGGTCTCATATATCTGTCAGTGCGTGTGTGTGCGCGCGCGCACACACCCCCACACACACACACCCCATATTTGTGTAGTTATAGCAATGGTACCTAATCCCTAAAGTGGGAGAAGCAAATAAATGCCAAATATTGCATTTAATGCAGAAAAAAAATGGATTTTTCTTGTGACCTTGGGCAAATCATAGAGTAAGTTATGCTTTAGTTTTTGCATTTGTAAAACACATTAAAATAACCATAGCCTTTAATATTCATGAAGCCAATAAAGGTTCCAAACACATTTTAAAGATATTTCTATGCAATAAATCCTATCTTTCAATACTAATTATAAACTGACTATTCTGCAGCAGCTGGCCTCTCTTCCATGCTGCTAGCTACAGGGCAAAGATTAAGGGGATATTGAATTATGCCAGAGTTTTCAGTTCCAGCTGTGACTGAAGCCTTTGGGCAGCTGGCACCATGGATCTGTATCTCGACCAATGGTGTGAGCTGGGCCCTCTCTGGAGAAGAAACCTGGGTCCCCCAAGATATGTGATCAGTACCGGGACCCCGCCAGCAGGCGAGGGGACCCCAAGGCCGGTACTGGACATGGAGGCCACAGCGGGGCATAGAATACAAAGGAGACAGAACTGAACCTCACATCACCCTGTTTGGCCCCGGAGGATGGCTGGTTAGCCAGAGACGGGTAAGATTCCTCAGGGAAGGAACAACCTAAGACAGGCACAGTCGCAGAGGGGCCAACAGGAGAGAATTAAAAGGTCAACAGAGGTGGGGCACAGACCCTCATCCACAAACCTTGCAGGGGTTTGAATTCTCAACCCTCCTAAGGGAGGTCTTCTACCCCCACGGCTGCTACGCTTCCCATGCACAACTCACACCGGGACCCAGGTGGCAGACAGAGACTCCGCCAGCAATAGCTGCCCTATATCTAAATTCAGTCTATTACCAGGAATGCTCGGGACCTACTCAAAATTGCAAATATTTCTTTCCACTAGTATTCACAGGGTAAACTAAGATTTCTGCTTGAGTATTAAAATTGACAGGAAAATAGTAATCAAGTTTTCAGATTAATTTAAATTGGCCAAGTGAAATATGTGAATACTCAAGAAAATTATAGTGTACTGGACAAAAAGCTTTTCCTAAAACATTAACTAAAAAATCTATTAGTAGTTCATCTCACTGTAAAATTTCCTAACATCCAAAGAACCTAAAGCAGTCACTTTGTGTGCAAAACTTAAAATTTAAAATTATCAAGACTGTAATATAAAATTTCCAAAAGTCCCCATTAACCAAAAAAGGGGAGGGGACAGCGGGGTAATATCATGTAAGGGAAAAAAAATATCGAGTAAGTAAAATACATCTAGAAAATTCTTACTCCAGTAAAGTAAATTCTGTTTGTAAAAACAATTGCAGGACACCCATGAAAAAACACACATGGTGTCAAAATAAGCCAAAGGAAAATCATTTAGGCAAAAATTAAAAAGAATCCCAAGTCTATTTTGCATAGAGGATCCCTTTGTTAACTTTTGGTCGAGAATGTGTTTGTGTGTTTTCAGAGAACAACTCCAAGACCATGTGGGTTCCTGCGACGGTGAGGAACTGATGGATCTGTTCCAGTCACGAGGATGGTCCAGAGATGGGGGACACTGATGACACCTTGCCATGCTAGCAGTCAGCAGCTGTGCATGTCTGCAGGCAGCCCAGGACCAAACCAGAGAGGATGGATCTTGCATTGCCACGATGTGTCCACCATCTGGATACCATTGCTGACTTATACACATAAAGAATTATTTGACACTGAAACTGGAACTCAGAAAAGTTGGACATTGAAACTGAGACTGAAACATTTTTTGTTCTTATACATTTATTTCTAGTATGCAGAGGCAAGATATTTTTGAAGAAAAGAAACAGGGGAGAGTGATTGATATAGAGGCAGGATGGCCTTGAACAGGCTGTCAAGCTACAGGGGGAGGCTTGGGTGGATGGGAGGCAGATGCCGGGGGAGATCAACTGAAGGACTTGTATGCATGCATATGAACATAACCAATGAATGAAAGACACTGGGGCGGGGAGGGGGGGAAGCTGGGGATATGTGCTGGGGGGTGGGGGAGGCTGAGGGGAGGATAAGGGGGAGGGGGAAAGGAAAACATGTACTACTATTATACTGCAAAAAATCAATAAAAATAATTTAAAAAAAGAAAGAAATCAGGTAAAGTTAAAACAAAAAAAGAAAAAGAAAAAAAAAAGAATTATACACACAATCTTACAGTTTCTGCTCGGCATTTTGCTGGTCAAATTTAGTCATTTCACCACACCTATCTTCAAATGCAAGTGTAAGCCTATCTTATGTAAGGTTAAACCTAAGTGTAATCCTATGTCTGAAAGCATGAGAACTAATATTTTGAAACCACTTATTGCATCTTTAAGCCCTAATCTTTTGTTCCATGAAGTAAAAATTATGTTATTCCAGAAAATATATTGTCTTGACATTTTGATACAGCAAATACACAAATGAAAAAAAAAGTTAACATGTACAATGAGTTTCTAAACAATTCTTAATTTATTATTCTACTAAAGCAGAAGAGGATATTTAAGAGAGAAAAAAAGTCACATCATCCAATATTGTATGGTTACTCGAGCCAGAACTATGTTTTTTAAAATTATTTTTAAGAAAGATATGACAATTCAATCTTTTAAGAAGACTTGAAAATCATATCCCAGCAATTGCTAAGCCTTTCAATAAGAACCCTTTCAACTTTTACCTTTTATTACTTCTACAAATAATCAGTTCTCTATATTACGATGATATGAAGCCAATTTAATTGTCTACATGCATTTGTAGGGTGCTTTACTCTGCCTTCTGCATTATCTCACTGAAAGCAAAACTTTGAGCTTTGCTTTCATGAACTCTTCTCTGTAGATGGTCTCATCTTAATTTTCCCCAGGTTAATTTTTCTTCCTTCATTTCATTAAACATATTTTGTAAAATATCACCAGCAGTATTTTTATTATCAAGTCCAATGGACACATTTGGTCCTTATCTGTCTTGGTATGTATGAGATGTTTAACACTGTTAATCAAAGAGGCAGCCATCTCCCGATAAAGATGTTGACAAAGCACCTTTCAGAGAATTGTGGTTCATTAAAGAAAAGGACATGAAAAGTCCATTAGATGCAATTAGTAGGGACAGTGTCATCTTAAACTTTGCTTAGCACCATTTCTGCTGCAAAAAGATGAGGTGATTCAACAGTAAAATCTATTTTCAATATGTTCATATGTGTCATGGGAATTTCCAAAATGCTGTGAATTCTCTCTGCTAGAGAAAACTCAAGACTGATTTCTGATGTCAAAAATGGCCATTTCTGTTTTTGGCGAAGCTTTTGGTAATACAGCTGTGAGCTCCAGGCTCCATGTAAATTATTTAATATCTAGAATCCCTTTATGTTTTGTGAAAGATAAAGTGAAGAGAATGTATTTGTGCCCATGTGGAATAGCAAAGCACTAAGAAAAATAATTAAAATAGGGCAAGTCTTATGAATTTTTTTTAACACAGAGAGTAATATAAATGTTAATTTTCTGCTTACATTTCTGATTTCCAGTTGCTGTTCTTTCTTTTTTTATATAATTGCTGCCTTCTGTGACTTTTAAAAAATCTTAGTTCAATAAGGTTATGTAGACCATGTCTATATGCATCTAAGATGTTATAATTTAAGCTATTAGGGCTATTAACAATATGTTTGGTTTTTATCTGAAACTTTATAAAGTAGGAGAGTAAAAAGTATGTAAAGAATAATGCTGGTGAATAGACATTTTAGAGAAAATGCACTGATTTATCATAATGTTAAGTAATAAATGTAAATACTATTCTTTTTCCAAGAATCATTCTTGACTCACATGCAGTAAAACCTATTTAGAATTATTTCTTCATGAAACTTTCTTTATGGCAGAGCTTAATCAATTGAATGACATTTAGGACTGTTCTCTAGAAATGGGTGGTGAATAGCAAATTCTGAATTTAGGAGAAATATTGTTATTGTTATTTTCAGATTTATTAATCAATGAAGGCTTAGGAAGGAAAATAGAAAGTATTACTGTCACCTGCAGGTTATATATTAGAGTTGTATGGAGAGATTTAAATGGGAAGAGTTAGGTGAAAAGGGGACTTATACTGTCATATTTGTTGAGTGTATGTATACATAATAGATGATTTTTCTCTCATATCAGTTTTTTCAGACACTCTCAGACATTCCATCATATCTACTTTTTATTAATCTATTTTTCTTCATTCCGCTTGTCATTATCTGGAAAAAAAACAAAAACAAAACTTTTTGTTTATGTGGTCATTTGTATATCTCACTATTCTAAGGCACACTCAAAGATATTAGGAACTCAGACTCACTTGTTGCTAAATCTCCAGCATCTATAATAATGTGTGGTTCACAGAAGACAATCAACATTTATTGAATGAATGAGCAAACTGAAATAATGTCAAATTTGAATAGGACTTGCAAGTTTTTCTTCATCTTGGCAGTTGCAAAAGTCAAATTATTTCTTGGCCTTTAAGGTGGATATAGGTAAGCATAAGAATTAAAGAAAATTAATATCTCAAACCTGAAGTGAATTTTAATTTACTATATGTCATTTAAAAGATTCAAGAGAAGCATGAACATAAAAACTGGCTTTGAAGGGTTCTTTATCACAATAACTGGGAATAATTCCACAGTAACCTGAGTGAAGAGATCCAAGGACCAGAAAAGAAATAGCCATACTTTCCAACTTAGAAAGATGTCTTTCTTGGATTTTTGTTTTTTGTTTTCTCTAATCCTCACCCAGGGACATTTTCCCATTAATTTTTAGAGAGAGTGGAGGGGAGAAAGAGAGAGAGAGAGAGATAAACACTGATGTCCACCCGGGCCAGGAGCCTGCAATTGAAGTGCCCTTGCCAGATTTGATCCTGGGACCCTTCAGTCCACAGGTCAGCATTCTATCCATTGAGCCAAACTGGCTAGGACAAAAAAAATGTCATTGTTGGCTAAATGAGCCTAATGTTTTGGCTTTCCTTATTATCTATTCTGTTATTTATACACAATACTGCTTTGTTTATGTGTGTTCTGAATACCAATAAGTTAGTTCATGGATGCCAAAGTTTGGCATATATTAAACTAATTATAGAGTAAAATGGGTGAAAAGGCTAAGAAAATAATGCTTCAAATATAAACAGAGTCCAAATGCTAAATTATAAGTTGCTTACCTTCTCTTAAGGGCAACGGTAAGCCATTAAGTGTGTTAACTGAATAATTAATATGTATGGTTTATATTTTAAAATTAATATAAAAAAGTTTGTATTTTGACTGCAGTGTGGAAAAAGGATTGGAAGTAGGAAGGCAAACAGATTAAGGGGTCAATAATTGTTGGACCTGGAATGTGATGTTGGAGAGGAATGTAAAATATAGAATCAAAAGTAATCTAAGACATAAAGATAACTAGAATGGCTTTTTTTCCTTTAACAGTCCCTCCTTTATTCAAAATATATAAAAAGATCTGTAAAACCAATTTTGGAGCATTTTCAAATCTTGTATCCTGGCATTTCATCAATTTAGTTCAAACTCATAAAATTTTCTACAGGTTTGGATATTCTTAGGTCAACAGATCAAAAGGTAGAATATTGTGCCTAATGAATTAGAGCATTAAGATAGAAATACAGTTAAAAGTTGGAACATAATCATTTAAAATTCATTGGTCCTAAGGTTGGCAAAGTCAACCTTAACCAGAAGTATGACAGAGGGTGACATGGTGGAGGGAAGAAGAAAAAATTTTCTATAGATTTAGGAAGGTTAAATTGTGACAGGTGAGACAGAAATTTAAGAAATATAGAGAAGAATTCCTGTTCAAGCCATTATGAAATAACAAAGAACAGACTTAAATTCTGACTTTAAATGACAGAAAAACTGAGCACAGTAAATTAAATAAACTACTGTTTTCAAGACATTGGGAACATCACAATACAAGACTGAAATCCTGGGACAAAGGGAAGAAACAATATAAGATCCATAGTCACCCACATTTTCTGCCTGGAATCCCTTGCTGAGTTGAAGAGGAGATTGAAGTTCAAGAGGCTGAGGCAGCAGAAAATCGGAGGTCTGAATTCTCAACAGAGGGTTTAAATCAGTTACTTATATGCTGGAGCTTGATCTGAACCCAGTTGGTCTGGCTTCAGGGCCTGTGCTTCAACTACTGTGCTATGCTTTCTCCTTATATATACATTGAGTGGCCAGATTAATATGATCTCTGAACACATAATAGTCTGGCCACTCAGGATGTGTGTGTGTGTGTGTGTGTGTGTGTGTGTGTGTGTGTGTACTAGAGGCCAGGTGAACGAATTCGTGTGCTGGGGGTGGGTGGTCCCTCAACCAAACCTGCCCCCTCTCACATACTAGGAGCCCTTGGGGGATGTCCAACTGGTGGCTCAACCCCAGCCTGCCCAAGGCCTAAAGCCTGTGGCGAGGCTTTAGGCCTTGGGCACCCAGCCATCACCCTACTCAGCTCAGCCCCAGATGCCTGAAACCACCCGGCCTTGGGGGCTGGGAGCTTGCCGCCACTGCTATTTACTCTCCACCTCTGGGCCTGGAGCTCACGCCACTTGCCCCCCCCCCCCCCGTTCCTAATTGGCTCATAGCATAGCCAAGGAGCAAAGGTACGGTCAAATTTGCATGTTTCTCTTTTATTATATAGGAAATATATATATATATATATATATATATATATATATATATATATATATATCAGTTCATGAATTTGTGCATGAGTGAGGTCTGGCCAGCATGGCCAGGGAGAGGGGACATGGGCAGTTGGCTGGCCAACTGCCTGCTGGTCAAACTCCTGATCGAGGGGACAATTTGCATATTAGCCTTTTATTATATCGAATATATACTGAGTAACCAGATTATTATGTGTTCAGAGATCATAATAAATAATCTGGCCACTCGGTGTATAGGTGACACTGTTTAGGCTAATATATAATTTGCCAGTTACTTCATCTTAAGTGAGTATACTTGGTACTTCTTTCTGGTCTATTGCTCATTTCTCAAACCCATCCCTGTGCTATACCCCATTGCTTACAATTATGCACATCCTACAACAAGCTCATCCTGGGTTAATAAGTCTGCTCTCTTATTAAATTCACACTTTAATTATATCAAAGATTAACATCCCCAGAAGTATCCAGTGGCACCCAGCTATTCATTGACTGAAAAATGAGATAGGCACTTTCAGGAGAAAAGCGATTTAAAGAAACTGATCTGTAGCATGACAATTGCTCATGAATTGGAGGATTCTCACTAGAGAGCTATTTGTGTATGTCTTGGACATGCTGCTGCTGATAAGTAGTTTCAGAAGATCAGAAAGGATATAGAAACTTACCTGTTAAGAAGTAAAGATGAAAATAAATTTATGATTTTCATTATATATTTTAGAAACTTAGTGTGTAAGAATCCGAGGAACAACATATATTCAGCAGTGTGAACAGCAATGAAATCCCAATAGTACAGAAACCAGGAATAACTTATTTCTAACATTTTTTATTACACTAGACAGGAAAGAGAAGTTTCATTTCATAGGTCATTTGCTCATATTTTGCTGAACTTAAAACTGAATTACAACCGTTCACTCTGCTGCAGATTCACCTTGAAGACCATTCAAAGCTTCACTTTTTTGTAATGCAATGGCATGCTTATATGATTTGAGAAGAGCCAGTCATTCAAATCCTTGCCTACTTTCTGTTCAAGTTGGCTGGTCCCCATTAATTCTCGCCATCCACACTAATAGGGGAATGGACACGACTTCACCACAGACAAAACTAGAGAGTGGGCCTTGCCAAGGGAAGCTCCTAAAAATGAATATTTGCATCACTGTTTCAGCATAAATCCTCATAATATGCTAAGCATTTCATTCATTTGTCTTATCCCCTCCTAAGACAGCTGATACAAAGCCAGAGTCTCCAGAATAGCCAGGCAGGGGTGAGTGGAAACAGAAACTCTCATGATCACCCGAGACCGGTTTGGCTCAGTGGGTAGAGCATGGGCCTGCAGACTAAAAGGTCCCAGGTTCAATTCTGGTCAAGGGCATGTACCTTGGCTGCGGGCACATCCCCAGTAGGGGGCGTGCAAGAGGCAGCTGATCGATGTCTCTCTCATCGATGTTTCTGACTTTCTATCCCTCTCCCTTCTGCTCTATAAAAAAATCAATAAAATATATTTTTAAAAAAAAGAAACTCTCATAATCAAGGGAAGGGGCCTTTTCCATCTGGTGAAATCTCCATTGAGCAGTTCCAATTAGGAATTATGGAGACCCAAAAGGTCTTTTCCTTAATATCTTCTTGTTTATTTGATATTCTCAGTAAATTTGCACATCACTGTGTATGAAGGAAATTAGGTTTCCTGTATATTTTATCTCTTCATTGTCCAAATTTATAAAATCACTCTCTGAAAAATACTAGTCTTTCTATAAAGCAACATATGCACATATGTTCTGCTTTCAAAAATTAAATGGAAAGTGTTTTAGTTGGTCCTAGCTGGTTTGGCTCAGTGGATAGAGTATTGGAACCCCAGGTTACATTCTAGTCAAGGGTACATGCAGGAAGCAACCAATCAATGTGTCACAGCGAATATTTATTCTAGGAAAATGAAAAAATCCTGTGCAGGTTTTCTGGTTGTGAATATTATGTAGAAGAAAAAAAATCTGGAAATTAAATGGTTCTGGGAGATTGAAAATGTTTAATGCTCTAAAATTAAGATTGAGTGCATTTAGCTCTAATTTTAGTTAAGTACTTTCATGAATTCACATTTTTTAAATTAAGGTAAATTAGATTGCTATTAACATATAAATATAACAGGTGCATCATAATTTTAACAAGTGCCCTGTTAAATTGTGAAAGCTGTGCTGCTGCATCATCAATGTATTTAATTAGTTCTTAAAATCCCAGAGGAATAACAGTCAATAAATAATTTTCCTAATTTTCTGAAAAAAGGTTACTCAACTATGTTAAATTGCACCAGTTTTAAAAATATGTATGTTTTATTCAATCTAAAACTAAGTTAATCACAATAGTATTTATCTTTGATCCTGATAATCCAATTTTCCTGGTTATCTTCTCCTCTAAATGCTGTGGAAAACTTTAAAAATAAAAGTTGATGAAAAGTGATGCATACTTATTCCCCAGGGCTACAAAACATAAATGCCCTTCCAACTTTTGCAAATCATGACCTTTAGATATTTATACATAGTGTGTTTTCCCAGATGTTTTACAATTCGTCTCTGTTCTTTAAATCAACATAATTGTTTTCTATAATAAATGTAGTTTTATTTTTTAGAACACTTGAAATAAAGAAAACCTTAATGATGAAAATTAAATTTGTTCAATGTTCTTTACAACCCAGAGTTAACTCTAACTCTGTCAACTTGATGGCATCATTCCCTTTAGTCCTTTACCCTGTGAATTTTTCATGGGTTTTCATTGTTTATGTGTTGCATTCGCACTGTTACATTTCTTTGTTAATTGTCACTGAACAAATAAATTAGAATATTTGATACAAATAAATTAGAAAATCCTGTCCATAATTCCCAGATTTGACTATCGTGTGGCAGAAAGAGAGCTGCAAAGTAAAAGATAAAGGGAAAAGAAACAAGCTTGTTTGTCTTTATACTAGAGGCACAGTGCACAGAATTCATGCACTCAAGGGGTTCCTCAGCCCGGTCTCCATCCTCTTGCAGTCCAGGAGCCATTGGGTTATGTCCAACTGCTGCAGAAGCAGGAGAGGCCTCTGCCACCACTGCTGCACTCGCCAGCCATGAGCCCTGCATTGAGTATCTGCCCTCTAGGTCAGTGCGCGTCATAACGACCACTCATTCTGCCATTTGGTCATTTGCATACTAGCCTTTTATAATAGAGGATCTGAATCATAATACCAACAAAATTAGATTGATATTATATAGCATATCTAGGTGAAGGGCTCAAATTCTAGAGCCAAAATGCCTATGTTTGAATCCTGGTCCCCTCTACCAATGTGTGAATTTTATCTCAGGTTGATCTGAAATAAGTGAAATGATCTACATGTAAGTTCTGGCACATTTCCTGCCATAGAGCTGGTGTTCAAGAAAATATTTCTATTATTTTTATTGTTTTCCTTTACAAACTAAACAGAATTAGGCTTTTCTCTTTTTTCTTTTTTACTGCATATGCAACCATAGTTCCATACCAGTGACAATTTGTGTAATTTACATCAATTGATGCATAGAATGACCTCTTAACTGACAAAGGGCATGCCTTACTTGCTATATACTGCCTCCTACTGGGAAGCCTCAGGATTCCTGCTGCCCTGCCCACCACTCTGACCAGAAAATACAGAATAGCTTTAGGTCAACCCCTCTTGGCCTAGGTCAACCATCCTCCAATCTATGTGGAGCCTCTATCAATATACCTGCCTTCCTCCCCCTCTAGTGGATCTACAGGTTCAGCGATGACTCTTTAAAATAACACCATCTTTACTTTCTTCCTTGCAGCCTGAAATAGGCAAGAATATGTTCCAAACATAGAAATACAAATGTCTTTCTTTCCTCATTGTCTGATAGTATATTAGTAAAAGTCCAATATTTTTATTAATGTAATATGTCCATCATAAACATGGTCAATAGTATATTTCAAAGCAGAATCCTTGAAGTGTAATGAACGTAAAGCTCTTGCTGTAAGTTATAAACTAAATCCGAAAAATCTGTTGTAATAATGTCTATTCACACATACCCAACAGCAGCACATTATAAAATCTTGGTGTCCTCTCAAAGACAAAATATTACCATATTTTATATGTCATTATCATGGAAAACATCACATTTCTTTGTGTCTCATTTTAGATTTTTTCCCACAGAAGTAAAAACAAACAAACAATGAACTTACTTTTAAAATAAAAATGATAAAATAATCAGATATTTATTAGTCTGAACTTACTATTAAATATTGTCAGTATATGAACAAATAACTCTCTGGACTTTTTAATATACATAATAGTTATTTTTTATTATTTTTATTTTTTAATAGATTTTATTGATTTTTACCCAGAGGAAGGGAGAGGGATAGAGAGTTAGAAACACTGATGAGAGAGAAACATCGATCAGCTGCCTCCTGCACATCCCCTATTGGGGATGTGTCCGCAACCAAGGTACATGCTCTTGACTGGAATCGAACCTGGGACATTTTAGTCCACAGGCTGACGCTCTATCCACTGAGCCAAACCAGTTTCAGCCATAATGTTATTTTTTAAACAATGTTTATATAGTAATATAAACATTGGTAAGTAACCTGAATTTTATTTTCACTTCTTTTGATTTGATTAATTTTCATGCCAGTATTATCCTATTAAATTAGTTTACAGACTTATAATATTTAATTCATTTTTATAATAACAGTAGAGGCCCAGTGCACGAAATTCATGCATGTGTAGGGTCCCTTCGCCTGGTTGGCGATCAGGGCTGATCTGTGGAGCAACCAGCAAGGCGATCGGAGACCCCTGGCTGGCACCCACCTTGACTGGCCTGGCACCTGAGGCCTGAAGGCAGCTCCTGCATTGTAGTTCTGCACCCTGGTGGTCAGTGCAATCACAGTGACTGGTTGTTCTGCACATCATTCTGCTGTTCAGTCAATTTGCTTCATAAGCCTTTATTATATAGGATTTTAATGTCCTTTTTTAACTCCATTTAGGAGTTTTTCAAATTGTTGCTACTTAAACAAACAACTATGATGGACATTCTTGATGCAAATATTGTTCAAAATATAATTAAAAGTCAAAGTATAATTTAAAAGCTTAATGGACATGCATATTTTTAAAAAATACAAATTGCTCTCAGAAAAAAAAAAAGAGCCAATTTATTCTCCCATCACTGAGGATTCAATTTTTAAGTCTATTTCAACAATGGCATAATGACTCATTTTTATAATTTCCTGTCTGGCACTAAAATATGTATTTTATGTTAGTTGAATATGTTTTTATTTAATCAGTGAGGTAGGACTTTAAATTTTAAAAAATAACAATTATTTTTTGCACCTAATTTTCTATTCCTGCATTTTGTTGTTTTTGCTTTTATTCTTTTAACCATCCTTCCTAGCCTTGGTTCCAATAAGAGAGGACTTTTTTTTTTCTTGGTTAATCCTCACCCAAGTATATTTTTCCATTGATCTTTAGGAAGAGTGGAAGACAGAGTGAAGCATCAATGTAAAACACATCATGCGTCCTGACCAGGGCCTGGCCAGATAGAAGCCTGCAACCAAGGTTTGTGCCCTTGACCAAAAAGGAACCCTGGAAAATTTGGTCTGCAAGCTGACACTCTATCCACTGAGCCAAACTAGCCAGGGTAATAGAGGATTTTAATTGACTTTTATGTGTTGTTTACATGTTAAGAACATTAATCTTTCTTATGTCATCTTTGTTATATATATTCACAGTTTCCAATTTGCCATACTATCTAATACAATAATAATATGCAAATTAAGAATCACTCTGCTACACCCACAGGTCACACCCACCAGCCAATCAAGAGATAGTATGCAAATTAACCCAACCAAGATGACTACGGCCATAGAGCAAGCAAGAGGCTTGGGTTTCCACAGAAAGCTTTCCACACACCTTGGCAGGCCCAGGCCTCCACTCAAGGCTACAAAGTTTCAAACATAGAAGATAAATAAATCACAACAAAAATGATGGCAGTCACTGAGCTGCAGAGAGCAGGAGACTTGAGTTGCCCCTAGCAATGGAGGAAGCCAAGCTTTCTACAGCCCTGGCCTGCCGTGGCCTCCACTTAAGACTACAAAGTTTCAATTATAGGAGATAAATAAATCACAATAAAAATGGCTGTGGCCACAGAGAGAGCAGGAGGCTTGTCTCTGCTCAAGGATACAAAGTTTCAATTATAGAAGGTAATTCTATAGAAGGTAATTCTAAGTTTCAATTATAGAAGGTAATTCTATAGAAGGTAATTCTATAGAAGGGCCTCTGCTTGGGTTGCTGGGAGGCATGGTCAGCCTGAAAACCAGCACAGGCCATTCACCCACGCCACCTCACACCCCAAGGGAACCCCCACCTTGATCCAGGATGCCCTTCAGGGCAATTCAGCAGGCCCCCACCTTTACACCAGGCCTCTATCCTATCTAATAAAAGAATAATATGCAAGTTGACCATCACTCCAACACACAAGATGGCTGCCCCCATGTAGTCAAAGATGGCTATAACAAAATGGCCAGCAGGATAGGGCAGTTGGGAGGGACCAGGCCTGCTGGGGAGGGCAGTTAGGGATGACCAGGACTGCAGGGGAAGGCAGTTAGGGGCAATCAGGATGGAAGGGCAGCAGTCAGGCATTAATCAGGCTGGCAGGGTAGTGGTTAGGGGTTGATCATGCTGGCAGCCAGGAGTGGTTAGTGGTAATCAGGAAGGCAGGCAATCAAACAGTTGGAAGCCAGCAGTCCTGGATTGTGAGAGGGATGTCTGACTGCCCGTTTAGGCCTGATCCTCTTGGGATCGGGCCTAAACGGGCAGTCAGACATCCCTTGAGGGCTCCCATTTAGAGAAGTTACAGTCTGGGCTGAGGGACACATCCCTCAGCACGAATTTTATGCACCTGTCCTCTAATTTAATTATGTTTTTGTATTGACCAAGCTTAATATTACTAGTGTAGATAATGTTAACATTTAATACCAATGTATTGTGATGAAAATGACATTTTATTGCTGTGATATTCTTCAGAAAAGACCATAAACTCAGTGCAATCTTGAGAAAATTTTAGGTGGATTAAAATTATGATATTCTGTAAAATAGGTTATGGAAAACAAAAGGATAATGCCATAAGCCAAAGAAGTCCAAGGATATATGATGACTGACTAAAACAATATTTTGGATAGAATCTGAAAAAGAAAAATTAGCAGAAAATCTGCAGAAATTCAAATGTAGTTTGTAGCTTACTTATTAATAAGGTACCAAAATTACTTCCATAGTTTAGAAAAATGTAGCATCCTATCTAATAAAAGAGTAATATGCAAATTGACTGTACCTTCACTACACTCACAAGCCACGCCTACAGGTTACGCCTACTAGCCAATCTATCAGGAGCTGAGACAGAGCCAGCCAGGGCTAAGGCCGAGGCAGGGGGGGCAGAGCCTAGGTGGCCTCCAGAACTGGGCAATCAGAGGCAGCCATGGCTAAGGCCTGAACCAAAGCTGAGGTACCCAGCAGCAAGTGCATGGCTCCTGGGGCCAAGCTAAGGCTGGGACTGGGGGTTGTGGAACCGAGGTGGTGAGCATGCAGTCCCCAGGGCCGGGCGGTTGCTTGTGGCAGGGGGTAAGGCCAGGGCTGAGCTAAGCAGGGTGATGGTTGGGTGCCCAAGGCCTAAAGCCTCTGCTAGAGGCTTAGGCTTTAGGCCTTGGGCAGTCCGGGGTGAGTGGTCAGTAGGACATCCCCTGAGGGTTCCCAGGCAGGTTGGGCTGAGGGATCACCCACCCCCAGTGCACGAATTTCATGCACAGGGCCCCTAGTTGTTATATAAGAAGTTAATACCCTAATGTTAACTGAATAAAGTAATACCATAAGTTTGCATTTTTGTTTGTAAATCTAAAATTATTTTAAAGTATATTTATTTATTTATTTCTCTTTTTATTTTATCTTAATTTAAAAATTTTAGTGTTGGCATTATTGCAGACTTCTCCCCAAGAAAAAGTATTTCTCTATAGTATATTATGCTTTTTTATCAAAAGGGATTGTGACACAAATCAACTTTTATTTAGCCAATTCTAGTTAGCCAAAATCAATCAATTAATGAATAAAAAACCTAATTGAAATTACATTTTCCTAAATTTCCAAGGGGTTTCTATTTTACGTAATTTCCCTTTCTTTATTATGTTAGCATTCATTTTAAATAATTTAAAGAATATATTGAATTTGTTGCCAAAGGCAGCTGGCTCTTATGGGTGATTAGGAAAAAAAATCCTCCAATTTGATAATAAAGTATGCTGCTGTAATAAGGGGACAACCTGTTCTATAAACTATGGTAATTTGATTAGTGAAAATTGTACTTAACTTAGAGATGTTAATGGCCTACAAAGGGCAAAAATAAAATTACAAGCCACTTCCCAACTCTTCAATAACATCATACTTTATTAAAATATATACATCTATAAGAGTTTAATTTTGTGTTAAAAATAGTACCCATAACTTATTTTCATAGAGTGTTTGTTCTATAATTCTCCCACCTTTATAGTACATATTTTCTTTAAAAATTTGATATTATTTTTGTATTGTCTCCTTAACAAGCATACACAATACAACTAAAATTGTGTGAATATGTCCCAAAGTATCTCATTGAAAGTCAATTAAAATTAGGGGTGGCCCAGTTACAAACTTCTAATTCAGACCAGTTCAACAGAATTTGACAGTTTCAGGTTAATTGTTGCTAGAAAAATATTCCTGCTAGCAGTACAGAGTTTTACATTAATCCTTACCTTTAGTGTTGGATTTTTCTCAAAACCTAATTTGTTTTATTATAGTTGCATTGTTTTTACATATTTTGAATGCTGAAAGCATTTTAAGTAGTGATTATATTATAAAGGGCTAATATTTTAGAGCATTCTACTTAACAGGGGTCATTGCTAAATATAATAAATGTGTACATGGAGATTTCAGGCTTCAATGACACTGACAGGAGATATGCTGGATACATTTGTAAAAAAAAAAATGTAGGTGTGAATCCTGTCAAATGAGTTTACCAAGTATAAAGAAAAGTATTCCCACCTTATAATGCTTTCAGGAACACAAAAAATATTGCAATGGAAATATACTGCCCCACTCTTTGAATGGCCCTCCATATGTAATAAATTTTAAATTGAGACAATTTGGCTGTCACCTCTTAATATACAACTGTCTTTATACTGCCTGTGTAGGTTGTAGGAGTGATCTTTTAATCCTAATCTTAATCCCCAAAAGGGAGTTATGTGTTTAATTGATACATTAATAGGAATGATATTAATGATAATAAGAATAATGATATTGTCAACAACTAACATTCTTATAATTATACCAAATCTAGAATATGATTTATGATATGAACAACATAGAATAAAAAATCAGTAACAACAGGTTATAATAGTTAAGAAAAATGATTACAATGTCATTAGGAACAATAAAAGAACATAACATAAGAAGATGAAGAAAGGAACTCTATAAATACTGCTAAAGTAACAGATGAGCTATTGCTCTTTTAATAAACTTTCTACATTGCTTCACTGCCACAATTCACAGTCAATTTCCTCCCAGTAAATGCTCAATGGTCAATTCTCCACCTCGTTACCTTATTCTTGAGTGTTCCATTTCCCCACCAGCAAACAAAACTCCAGAATGAAGACTCAGTTCCACAAGGCATCAGTACAAATAGCTGGGCTACAATCCTTCTAAAATTTTTCTTATTTGCTTCCCTTTTCATTTTTTAATTATTAGAGGTTAAAGTGAACCAAATATCTTACATTAATTTAAAGTGAGGAAAAGAAAAAAAATAGTTTCCCGCCCCCTCATGGCAAACAAATAAACTAGTTCACCATTTATTTTCAGTTTTACAAGTGTTTAACCTGGATCTTGGCAATGCAATATGATATTTTTGCAAGTGGTATGTCATTTCATAATCTATCATATCACTTTTTATCCACACCCAAATTTCTTCTTTATAATTATTATTGGTTTTATTATTGACTGTCTTGGAATTCCACATACAACTGAAGTCCTTTAGAGAAAAGTCATCTTCCATTCAAATACATGTCTGAAAAAGCTTTATTTACCATATTTGTTTTCACCGAGAAACAAGAGGAGACTTTTATTTTTTTGTATTTTCAATGCTGAATATTATGTATATTATTGCCAGAGTAGCTTAGTTCTTCAACTACTACTTCTTAAGACAATTGGAAAAAGAAGATAATTTTTATTTTTCACCATTAAATGCAGAAATATACTTAAGAGATCGTAAATGTTTTCATTGAATAAACTATTTTATTGTCAGTATTCTATCTACATTAAGGAAGACTGTATAAATGGGTGCTATAGTAAATAAATATCTTCACAAAGAAGGGAGTGAAGAACAGGAAACTACTTTGGCTACTTGAATGTTATATACAAAATGATCCAAACCAAAATCACTTAGTGAGCCTTTTCAGTGAAGAACACGGAAAAAAAGAACATTACTGAAAGAGTCCAGTTATGCATGTATGGACCTAGAAAAAATCATGCTATGTGAAATAAGCCAGTCAGAGAAAGACTAGTATCATATGATTTCACATATATAGGGAGTGGTGATTGAGGTGGGGAGGGGGGTGAATGAAGGTGGTAGAAGGCATAGAGAGGATAAAAAGTGATGGAAAAAATAAAAATAAATAAAAGAGTCCAGTTATGAAGTAAATTTTCTAAGACAATAGTTCCCAATGAAGATGATCTAAACAATAAAAAAGCATATTCCACAGCATTATAGTAGATTCCCAAAGATTCCATGCCCAAGTCCTGGGAACCTGGAAATTAGTAAATTGACTCTGCAAATATTATTGCATTAAGAATCTTGAGTTGGGGAAATTATGTTTTCCAAATGTGCCTGATATAATCACAAGAGTGCTCATAAGAGAGAGGCAGAAGAGCAGAGAAAACAAATTTACAGAGTGATGTCAAGCTGGTATGGCTCAGTGGTTGAGGTCAACTCATGAGACAGGAGGTCACTGGTTTAATTCCCAGCCAAGGCACATGCCCAGATTTCAGACTCCATCTTCAGTGGGGAACATGCAGGAGGCACCCAGTTAATGTTTCTCTCTCATTGATGTTTCCATCTCTCTCTATCCCTCTCCATTCCTCTCTAAAAAATCAATAAGAACATATATATGTATTTTTTAAAAGTGATAACAAAACCAGAGATTGGAGTGAGGTACTATGAACCTAGGAATGGAGGCAATCTCTGAAAGCTGGAAAAGGCAAGGAAATGGATTACTCTCCAGAAGGAATCCAACCCTGCCAACATCTTGATTTTGAATTCTGACCTCCTGATTTATATGAGAATGAATTTGTGTTGTTTTAAGCCACTAAATTTGTGGTAATTTGTTATAGCAGCAACAGAAAACTCATTCAAGAACAGAGATCACATCTGATTTGTTCCCTGCAGTTTTCTCAGCAGTAAGAACATTACTTAGTATAGAGTAGGGGTAAATATATACTTGATGAAGGAATTAATCTGTGAATGAATATTTCCTGCCTAATAAAATTATTTTTGTAAGACATGTGTATAGACGATTATATGGACAAAACTGTTTCCCCCCTCCCCCATCTCTGGTAACAGGAGGCAGGCTATGAAAGCTTTAAACTCACCCCTCCCACTTGATTTGTGATCTCAAAATTCAATGGTCTCAATAAGATAAACTATTGTTTCTCATGCATACAATTCAAAAGGATGGAAATTAATCTAAAATAACAGGCATCTTTGCTTCACAAGATTATCCAGGGTTCAGACTCCTTCATTTTTTCTCTTATTCCAAAATTACTTATGAGGGATTATCTGAAGTTTTGTTCATTTGCAAAGCTGGCAATTGATGCGGGCTGACCTCTGAGAACATGAGTAGGACTGGTGAAAAGTGGCAATTAATGATCTCTCCATGTGGCCTGAACTTCCTCACAGCTTGGTGGCTAGGTCCCAAAGTTGAACATCCAGACACAGAAAGAAAGCCAAATGGAAGTGATTTCGTTTTTTATTATCTGAACTCAGAATACATATTCCATTACTTTCAGGGTTATCATAAGTCTCAGATGAGATACACAAGGAGGGGAAACAGAATCTAGCAAACATTGGGATTGCCAATCATATTGTAAGAAGACATGAGGGATGGAACATATATGAATGTGTCATATATGAAGGCTACAATCTGACATCCAAAAAAAAGGATGGTAAAGAAAGTGAAAAGCAAGCAGCTTTTGTGTGATGTGGAGATTGCATAATCACTTTTGTGCATATCCGTTAGACTGGAATTCAGTAAAATGGCTATATGTGACATGTCAGCTAAAACTCTAGGGAAGGGCAGTTATTACTAAAAGGAGAAATAGCAAGCAATTTCTTTCACAGTCTGCCACACAAGTACTGTATCCATGCCCACCTTGCTGCCTAATGTTATAAGGCAAATATCACTCCCATCACAAGGAAGTCAACCTATGATCCAGTGTAGTCACTACATTCAGATCAGATACTGGCTATTTGGGTGCCTTTCTTTCAACCAAATAAGTCTTCTACATATCTTTCATAACAACTGTGTAACTTAGTTAGAATTATAATTTATTAATTATAAAATAATTTATTATTATTTATTAAAATATTAGAATTATAATGCAATGTTATATTTGGAAAAGGAAACAAATAATCAGGCATTCACTGGTCAAAGCATTAACAGTTTTCTGAACAAGTATTGCAGGGACCTCCCATCCTACCTAGTGGAGTAAGTTTCTTGCTTTGAATTCATTTCTACTTATTGAAATTTTCTGTCTTTTGTCATTTGTGCCCCCTGTTCTTTTCCTTTGCAAAATGTGTTCTTGCATAAACTTCCTGGCCCCATCTGCATGGATATTAAAAAGATTGCTTTTCTCAGGAGCACATCAGTGTTTATAGTCTGCGACTGTTCCCACTGGTTTGGGAGCTAGAGATTTTTTAAGGTGAATTGTGTGATTTTCTTGGTAAAACAATTCCTTAGAAAACACAGTGAGCTTCTAATTTAATTGCTTCCAACTGTAGCCATGTGTTTGAAACCTTATCCAAGGCTCTTTTCTGAAAATAATCACCAAACCTGTTTTTATGGGCCATCTTTCTCATTCAGCCAATGGCATGTGCTGTTATTTTAATGATGGGTCTACTGAAAATATAAAACCATATAATACAATAGGCATGTTTGGAGAGCAACATCCTTAATCTCATCATTGGCACAGATAATTTATAGATTCGTTTGTTGGGCTGAGGATTCTTAGTGGGAATGAAAAGCTCTGAACAGCAGGGTGATTTTCTACTGTTGGGATGACACAACTGGTTTAGCCAACTCAATCAGATCTCACATTTCTGAACTCCTGTTTTTGTCCACTTCTGCTTGAAAATGATACAATTCTTACCCCAGGTCATTGCTTATTGAAATAAGCTAGCTGAATGCAGCAGTAAGTGGTAATATTCTGGCTATTTCCACTAGCTTCTTTCAAAGGTGCTTCTTTAAGCAAGTGCTTTACTCTTCCAGTTACCATAAACACTGTTATATAAATGCAGTACCTTCACCCTGACTGCTAAGTCAATTGCACATTTTCTTTAGGTTTTAAGGGAAAGCAGAAAACATTTAAATATACCAATTCTTTATCAGTTAGGGGAAAGACTAAGTTGCTAAAGCTAATACACCACACCATTTTTGTGTCTGAATACAATACGAATGTCTTCCCCATTCATATCAGGAGTCTAGGAATTCTGTGCTCCATGAAGCAGTCCAGGGACATAATAGATTGGCTTTTCTATCTACAACACACACTTACAAATGTTGTTTATCAGTACCATTTCCATTTGGGATCAAGGAAAAGGAAGAGTGAGGCATGTGAAATCATATTTAAGAAGATGTATTTGAGTCCAGCTGGTGTGGCTCCATGGTTGAGCATCCACTTATTCCGGGTCAGGGCACATGCCCGGGTTGTGGGCTGGATCCAGTACGGGGCTTGCAGGATGATTCTCTCTCATCATTGATGTTTCTCTCTCTCTCTCTCTCTCTCTCTCTCTCTCTCTCTCTCTCTCTCTCTCTCTCTCTCTGAAATCAATAAAAATCTGTATTTTTAAAAAAGATGTATGTGATGTTGTTACATTCCATTAGTAAGAACTTAGTTACATGACACACCTTCCTATAAGGTAGGTTCAGACACCTAGTCTCTAGCTTGATGACCATAAATCTAGGCCATGAACATAACTGATTTGAATGAGAGCCAATAGGCTGCTATTGGTGTAAATAAAACATATTATATCTAATCTTTGCCAAGGAACTGGCTCACATTATCTGCCCAAGTACATTTAATCAGCACTCCTTGAAAAGGGCACAAGATGAAAATGTTGTCTTCTATTATTTGGAGTTCAGCAGTAGCTGATTTTTTCAACATTACAAGACCTCAAATTACTAAATATTGAGACACCATAAATTAAAGGCTATAGGCAGACAGACCTGAGCTGTATTCCCTCCTATCTCTGTTTGCAAAGTAATTATTTCTAACCCATGTTATTATCATTTTATATTGGTTTACTGAAGGAACTAAGGAGTAACAAAAACACACCGATCTTTTGATATTTAAAAATCACTTTTACTAAAGCTGTTGGTTTTGCATATCAAATGAACTACTTACCAAATGTTTTTGCAATGAGAAAATTGTCAATATTTTTCTAGTGTGTACTATTCCCCCATAATGCTGGGAGTAGCCATATGATGCAATTCTATCCAATGAAAAGTTTAAGTAGAAATCTCCTCATTTTGCTTTTCTGATGAGAACAACTTAATTTAGAGAACCATGTTGTTCTACTTATCGCTTTTCCACCTGGAATAAAGTCTTAACACCTAGAGATAAGTCAGTGTTATGGCAAATATTAGACAGTGTGAATGAAGGTGAAAGCCAGCCTGCTGAGAATCAGAGATGGAAAAGACAGAAAGAAACTGGGTCCGTGATATTATCACCGAGACTCTGCACCAAGCTTAAACTATGTCTCCCTGGGCTTTTCTCCTTTTAGTTTATTGTCAATTGATTTTTAGTAGATCATATTTCTTCCTAAAACAATGTGGCTATAGTGTGATTATAGGGCATTGGGTTTAGATTTCACTACTGGTGAACATGAGGGTATGCCTGTTATTCATTGTGACGTTCGCCAAAATTAATCATGTGTCCTGGGATTTGCGTTTTTTGTTTTGTTTTTCCCTACTGCCTGAATGTGGGCTAGCCCCAGGACACGTGCTTACCAATGGAATGTGATGGAATATTATTGAGCTGTTTCCTGAATTAAGCATTAATAGATATAGAGGCAGTAAAGCTTCGAATAGACTGTCAAATTACAGTGGGAAGGCTGGGGAGTGTTGGAGAGGGGGGAAAGAGATCAAATGAAGGACTTGTATGCATGCATATAAGCACAACCAATGGACACAAGGCACTGGGAGGGGGGTGGGATGAGGGCATGCGACAGGGAGTAGGGGAGGTTGGGGGAAGGTCAATGGGGGAAAAAGGAGATATATGTACTACTATGTGTAATACTTTAAACAATAAAATTACAAAGAAGCAACAGTGGGGAACAACACCTTATAAAATTATATAGCTTCAAAATAAAAAATTATATTGGAGAAAAAAGAGAAGGTCTGGCTGCTTCTGTGTTTGTGTTTCTGGAAATCAGAACCACGTGTAAGAGATCCTATAACCCTGACGGAAGATCGCCATGGAAACTCAATTAGGGCACTCATGGAGAAAGGAGGAGACCTGAGAGTGCACGGAAAGAGAGCGCCAACTCTGCCAGCTGACAAGAGCGACGACGCTGCCATCTGAGTGCACACTGGCAAGATAAGAGTGAGTGCCCAAGTGAGCCTAACCAATGGGGCACAATTATGAAAAATTAAGAAAACTGTTGTAGTTTTAAGTCACTAATTTTTGGTATGGTGTGTTTTATTGAAGAGCTAATCACAATAGAAATTGATACTGAGAGAGAGGCACTTCTGAACTAAAATGATACTTCTGAACTAATTGGTTTTGAAACTGGGCAGTGGACAAATATCTGAAGGGCTTCATGGAAGCTAATAAATTGTGAAAGGACACTGAGAAATTGTTATTACAGACCTTCATTAAGGGGACCTGAGTTTTACAGCACAGTCAGCAGTTACCCGCATTAATGTAGAGGATATAAAGTCTTCATATTAAACTAGCAGATATGGCTATAAAATTTCCAGCCAGAATATTGAACATACCAAGTGGCCTCTTTTCACTGCCTAGAATAAGATACTGAAGGAGTGAGATGGACTAAAGAAGAATTGTTCATTTTTAAAGCATACTTTAGAAGCAAAAAGGAAAGAGCCAGGGGTTATGGGTTCAAAAATAAACTGTTTCTCATTTCTAGTCTCTCTTGGCAAATAGAGTACAAAGTAAAAGAATGCTATTAAGACAAATATTAAATCCAGGGCCCTGAAGTCAGGTGTGGCTCTTAAGGTCTTTGTTGATGTACAGAAGTTTTTAAGTGGATGTCTCATAGACTCTCTCAACAACAAAGAAAATTACTTATAAAAATCTTAAGGTTTCTTCCTATTCCTTCCCTACTAAGCAATAGGTTTTTTTGTCTGTTTGTTTTGTTATTTTATTTTCTAAGAATCTTGATGGCTTTGGGTCAGAGCACCCTGACTCTCAGTCCAAAGTACAGGGGGGTTACTTGAAAACAGATGTTACATGGTGTTGCTTTTGTGTAATGGAGTGGATTATTATATCAGACCTAAGAAATACAAAATTTGTAGCCTGCCTGGAGTAGCTCAGTGGTTGAGCATCAACCTATGAAGCAGGAGGTCGTGGTTCCATTCCTGGTCAGGTCACATGCCCTGGTTGTGGGCTCCATCCCCAGTTGAGGCTGTCCAGGAGGCAGCTGGTCAATGATTCTCTCTCCTTGTTGATGTTTCTATCTCTGTCCCCCTCTCCCTTCCTCTCTGAAATCAATAAAAATATATTGAAAACAAAAGACACAATTTGTAAAGAAATTATATAAGCTTAAGAAAAAATAGTAACAGAAAAATAATCCCATAATAAAAAAGGTTTCAATGTCCCCAAATTTACAGGCAAGAAACTTAACTGGAAAAGAGTAACATTTCTTAAGGGAAAAGTAAAGAGGACTTGGAGAGAACTCAAGAAACATGGAGCAGAATTGGGCCCTAATCAGTCACTGGTAACAGGTGCCTGATTGGGTTGCAGAATTGTAAGTTACTAGTTCCTGCTCCATAGCTCTAATTTTTCTGCTGTCCTAGTTCCAAGGTTGCATACTGAGTTGTGTGTGTGTGTGTCTGTGTGTGTGTGTGTATGTGTGTGTGTGTGTGTGTGTGTGTGTGTGTGTGTGTGTTAACTTGTCTACTTAGTTTAAAGGACTTAAAAATTGAGTACTGTGGCAGCTGAAGATCTGTGCGTGCAGTGATAATATCCCAAATGTCAATTCTGACCTTGATTCCATAATCCAGGGAGACATCTGGTGGTTTTGGGTGAGACAGGGTAAATGAGTGTCTTTTAAATGGGGGAAAATGTGAATCATTCAGAGCCAGATGACATATTACTTTTCTCTGTTAAATCATGGCCCTAAATAAACTAGGTTTTCAGGGGTTAGAGTCAACCATAGTCTACCACTTTTGAATCTGGGATGGACCTGGGGTTACTTGGAAGAAAGTGGCAAAGGTGACATCAAGTTGGAATCCTTAGAGGCCTGGCCGTTACTACACTTGGGCTCTAGGAAAACCTCAATGGCCACATAGAAGTCTGTCTATCAGGAAGGAGAGCAAAAGTGGTTGGGTCAGAAAATTGAGAGAGAAACCTAACTGGTTTGGCTTGGTGGATAGAGCGTCGGCCTGCAGACTCAAGGGTCCCAGATTCGATTCAGGTCGAGGGCATGTACCTTGGTTACGGGCGCATAACCAGGGAGCAGTGTGCAGGAGGCGGCTGATCATTGTTTCTCTCTCATTGATGTTTATAACTCTCTATCCTTCTCCCTTCCTCTCTGTAAAAAATCAATAAAATATATCAAAAAATTGAAAAGAAGATTGAGAGAGAGAATAAAAGACAGAGACCATCATGTGAGCTAAAAGCTGGTCCTCCAGTCTTCAGGATCCGCAGATCCTTTCATGGGGCTTTGGAACTAATGGCAGCTTCCTGGGAGTTGAGCCATTATTTTTGATAAAAATAATATAATATAACGAAAATAAATAACCAGTGTTAAGACGTTAACTTTGAATTACTTGTTTATGTAGCAGTAGGTAACCACAATATCTTATTATTTTGACCCTGTCTTTGTGGAGCCTGGACAGAATACACAGTGATGCAACAGCTCTCGAGTGACCAGGAGGAAGCCTGAGTGAGGATGAAAGATAACAAGCTGAGGATTAGAGGGAAGAGACAGGAAGAACCTGGCTCTGAGATGTTACCATGGGAATTCTACCCCAATTCTGTACTGTCCTCCTCCGAACTCTTGCTCTGTAAGAGAAACTTCTTTCGCTAAAGCCATGTTAGGTTTATTTTGAGTAGATCACATTCCTGCCTAATGAAATGTGCCTTATCTATGTTTTATTTAAAGCTACTGCTCTTGCTGAACCTTAAATGATGCTTGGCTTCTGCCTGTGAATGTACCCTGCATAACCTATTTCAAGAACATAGATTTCATGAGTCGGATACTAACCCAGCAATCCCTACATTGGCATAAGTCCTCTATCTTTTGAAATATTAGCCAGTAGTGCAAATGAGGATAAAAATGACCTTTAATACCTAGGCAGATTTGGTGAACACACTTATTAAAAAATACATTAGAACTCATAGTGCTTAGGTGAAGCTTTGGGGGCAAATCATTTTTTCTTTTCTGTAGATGGAAATTAAATAGAAGAGTATTCATTTTTATTCTGTTCCATATTTTTCATCTTATATTGTCAGTGAACTGCATATGCAAGCAGAGTAAACCCAAGAGAATTTTTAAAGTAATGAAGAATTATCAAAAGAGTTCCAGTAAATATGTAAAATAGTTAAAATATAGTCATCAAATGTTACATAGAAAAAAAACTAATAAAATTCTCAAAATTTAGTCTTTTTCACATTGCAGCTTTGCTTACTAGCAGAAAATAAAATATTGTGAGAAAATATTCAATTTTTAAAAATCTAGGAAATTAGAACATAACCCCCAAAGGATCATTTTTTTATACAGGCAATATGGGTCAAGATATTTTATGTTTTTTAATTATAAAATATTTGCTCATGACTAGATTTGATAGCTGTGAAGTCTGAAATAATTTACTAAAGTCAGAGCATGCAAATCATGATAACAGTTAACATTCACCACCATGTGAGAAAAATGCCTTATCCATTAGTCACATTCATAAAATGAATTCCTTTTGATTAGGCATTATGATCTTCAATGGAAGTTTTCAGGGCCATTGAAAAATCACCCACTTTTTTTCTGTGTCATTTGAAATTCTTCAGAGAGTAAATAAGAAAAGTGAATGACTCTGTTAGACATTTCTCAATCATCTTTAAATGGGTCATGGTTTTAAGTAGGTTGTTTCAAATTGGAAGGATGTGAACTAAATTATACCTAAATTTCACTGTACCATCTGCTTAATGAATTCTTTGCAGGGGGTCAGTGAGTCATCAAGTGCTAATTGCAATTCATCCTGGAAAGAGTCAGATCAATGTATATTTTTTCACTAATGTAGAAGTCAAAAACTAGCCTCAAGAAATACTGAACAATAGCCATAGATGTTCAGTGTCCGCAGCAAATAAAAATGACTAGTCCCAGGTACTTGTCCCCCTCCCAAATTGTGCTCAGAAGTTCAATCACCACTCCTGTGGCACTTAGCCCAATCCGGTTTAAAATTGTCTCCCATACCTGCAGCCTCTTCTCCCTGCAATTGCTTTCAAGCCTCCATTCCTCTGGGTCACTGGGGAACTGCTCTCCATCCTACCATTTGATGACACTACTTCTGGCTATAGCCATCCTCCTTCAACCTCACACCTTACCCACGAACACATACAGGCAAAAACACACTGACAACATGTTTGTACCTGATGATCAGTAAAGTCATGGAATTTAGGCCAACAATAAAAAGCACTAGTTAAATTTGAAAATTATGTTATCAATATTATGTTGTCTTTAAAAAATATATATTTTTATTGATTTCAGAGAAGAAGGGAGAAGAGGGGAAAGAGAGAAAAAACATCAATGAGGAGAGAGAATCACTGATTCTGTCTCCTGCACAGCCCCATACTGAGGATCCATCTTGCAACCTGGGCATGTTCCCTGACTGGGAAGCGAACTGTGCCCTCCTGGTTCATTGGTCAACTCTCACCTACTGAGCAATGCCAATTGAACATTATGTTGTCTTTTTTAAAAGTTTGAAATACTATGTCTGATTTGATCTTCTACATTAAATGCCATCAGAATTGTTTAGTTGAAAATGTGTTTAAAATAATAAGTCAAGCTCTTAGAATTTGATCTATGTGTTAATTACTAGTGTTCTAACTTAAGGAAGAAGTCTTAATCTACCTTACAATGCTAAAATGTCAGTGATCTTTGTTATCGAAAGCTGACACATGTTTCTAAAGAAAAAAAAACTATCCCAATAATATAAATACTAACCCAAATATATAAAAACTATCCCAAAATGGGCAGGGTTTTCCCATTTTGTGAAACTCTTTTGCTTTAAGATTGGATGCCAGGAAGACTGTGCCATAGAGATTTCCCCATGCCTGCTTCTCTGCCCTTGTATAAGCAACTCCCTCTATGATACTATGTGTCGGGAGAGCTCCCTTTTCTCAGAGCCTATATTTTCCATGGAAGCTGTAATAAATTACCACTAACTTTGTGGCTTCTTGCAACACAAATCTATTACCTTCTATATTTGGAGGTCAGAAGTCAAAATGGACCTCATTCATAAAAGGAATGAAACCAAGGTGTCTGCAGAGCTGCATTCAGGTTTGGAGGCTGTGGGATGGGGAAGAGAGAATCTTTTGTTGTCTTTTTCCAGCTTCTATAATCTGTCCAGATTCTAATCCTGCTCCCTCTCGATGCTGAAAGCCAACCAGGAGAGGTCAAGTGTTTCTCACATTGCACTACTCTGATACTGACTCTCCCGCCTCCCTCTCCCATCTTCGAAGAACCCTTGTGGTTCCATTGTGCCCCACCAGATAATCCAGAGTAATTTTCAGATTTCAGGGCCAATTTTTAGCAACCTTAATTTCATCTGCAACCTCAACCCACCTGTAGCTTGAAAGAGAACATATCTACAGGTCCCAGGTAGATATTTTTGTGAGGAGGGTGAGGTTGTTCTGCACACCATAGTGCTTTTGACTTTACTGTCACATTTCCCCCAGAATATGAATATTGGCATTGCATTACATTTATGGAATGGGTTAGTTTTAGCTTTTATACTATCATAGATGCAGGCTCTATAAAGAAACTCAGTGCTTTGATCATGAAGAGGAGGCAAACAGGTGGCAAAATATATCAGCTTTAGAAATTCACTCAAGTAGTCATGTATTTTTTCATAACTAAAATACTGAGGCATTCAAATAATTCTAGTCTTGGTTAATATTTCTTGAATTGATATTTTATATTAGAGTATATCAATTTTAGTTCAGATATTTTATTTTATAGACATGAACACTCTTATACAATTTTTATAAATGGTATTTTCTATTCATATTTTGGAAAGCAAAATATGAATATTAGAAAAGAAAATGTGGAAAAAAAGGTATCCTGGAAATCTGACATTAAATGCATTTAGGTAAGAAAATGACAGTAGAGTCATGTGCCCATTAAAGACATAGATACTTTCTTAGAAATGCATCAGTAGGCACTTTCATCCTGTGCAAACATCATAGGGTATATTTCCATAAACCCAGACAGTCTCGCCTACTACACACCTAGGCTATAAGAGACCATTGATCTTAGCCTACAAACTTGTACAGCAGGTTACCGTGAAAAACAATAGGAGAGTACATGAAGCATAAGATAAAATGACCGAAACCATGAGACCCAGTAAACATGAGAGGTGTGAGGCTGTTGCGAGAGTAAGGCATGCTGTTTCATAGCAAACTTGTTTATAAGTAGAAAAAGGACACTCTGAAATAGCTGTAAAATGTATAACCTTGTAAATAGACACACCAGTAGCAGACATTTATTATTATTAATTGAGGCCTGGTATATCACATTCATGTATGGGGGGAGGGGCCCCTCAGCCTGGCTTGCACCCTCTCCAATCTGGGACCCCTTGGACATCCCTCTTGCAATCTGGGACCACTAGCTCCCAATCGCTCACCTGCCTGCCTGCCTGATTACCCCTAACCCCTCCCCTTCTTGCCTGATCGCTCCTAACAGCTCTCCCCTGCAGGCCTGACTGCCTTTGCTTTGGCCCTGGCTAAGTTGGCTTTGTCCGGGAAGGAAGGCAGAATGACCGGAAGATGTCTCGTCGACCTGGTCTAATTAGCATATTTCCCTTTTATTAATATAGATAACAAGTATTATACACTGTACAGAATTGCATGTGCCATATGTTTGAACAAGTTTCCACAGCAGGTTTGTTCTCACCAGCATGGCCACAGACACATCGGGAATGCATTGCATCATAGCCTTACATACTACAGTGTTGTGTAGGGTGCCTCATTACATAGACTATCTGTTACTATAGGACTGCTGTATTATTGTAATTGTCACTAGGTGGCAGGGATTTTTTAGCGACATTGTAATTTTATGGGACCACTGAAAATAAAAAAAAAAACCTCCCTTCCTATATTCTTTAGTGATTATTTGTGTTCTGATAAATTTCTGATGCAAGTTTTAGGCAGGCTTTGGAGATTTCTAATGGGTAGGCAGGTAAAAAGGTAGAAAGATAGATAGATAGATAGATAGATAGATAGATAGATAGATAGATAGATAGTAGATTGATAGATTCAGGGGGGGGTGAATTCCATGTCATTTTATATTTTAATACTAAAATGTCCTGTTCAAAGGAATAAATGTTTGGCAACAGCTATAATTTCAGTCTTGCTTACTCTTCTTTTTTTTTTTAAAGAAATAGATTTACATTTGTGAAGATTTGTATAGGCTGAATAAGTAAGATAATGTACATAAATATACATATGGAAAGTTAACTGTTAACTAGTATATTAGTCAACTTGCATTAAAAACACTCAATGGCGTACAACAATAGTCACCTATTTTTTACAAGTTTGTTAGCCAGCTAAGTAGCTATTTTGCCTGTGTGTAGCTATTAAATGTAGCTCTGTTCTGTGTGTATCTCTCCCCCTTCCTATAAATTGGGGGTAGTCAGGGTGGACACAGTTTTCTTTCTTTCTTTCTTTTTTTATACTTTTATCCCCAATCTGCTATGATGTGAACTTCTGGTCCTTCTGACTGGAATTCCTTTGTGTTTTTTATGGCTTAGTTGACACCTGCTTATTTATTGATATAGTTCAAATGTCACTTCAGGAAGTTTTCCTAGGTCTTGGACTAACTTTATCTTCTCTGTGCTCCATGCATGGCACCCTTCACATACCTCTAATGTAGAACTTAGCATTAAAAAGCTGTTTATGTGTCGGTCTCTCTCCCCATTGTCATTTCAGGTTCTCTGTGTTAAGAATTGTGTCTATGTGTGCACATGCATGAGTTTAACCATTGTGCTTGTTCTGTACCATGTCCATTGAAGTAAACTAAACAATCCTTGAATATCTATCTATCTATCTATCTATCTACCTAAGCAATTGTTATGATGAAATGACTGGTCACTATGACACATATTGACTACCAGGGGGTAGATGATCAATGCAGGAGCTGCCCTCAGCCCACAGGCCCCAGTCACCTGATTGGGACCAGGGCCCTGGACTGGGATGGGGAACTAGGAATGGGTGGCAATGGATGTGGGCATTGAGGGAAGGAGAGTGCAAGGTGAGAAGGTGGCGAACCTGATCAGCCATGATCACTTACCAGGATTAGGGACCACACCTGTGCACAATTTTTGTGCACTGAGCCTGCAGTCTTTCCATAGAATAGTGCTGTTCCCCCTTGGACACAATTGAATAAATACTGCCAGATCCATTTTTCTGAACTCTGGGTATGCCATCTTTCTTCTGTGGATATTCTTCCTTCATATATATTAATACTATTGATTAAGCTATAGTTCTATTAGAGCAATCACATCCTAGTTCAGGTCTCTCTAGACTCATTCCTAGACCCCTTCATTGGGCTTCTTCATTGCCTCATTCATTAGTTCACTTATTCTGTTCATAGAAAGCTATATGGCTACAAGATATCTACTTTAGTAAAAAAGTGTCTTTTGTGTTACTAGCCTTCACTGTGGACCAGAAAGTGTGATCCCATTGGGTGGGATGTGTGCATAAGGCAGGAGCCAATGGCAGGGGAAGGCAGAAGTTCGCTATTGATGCTAAGCGGGTAAATATGCCTTTCTAAGGCCAAAGATAGAAGCTTAAATAAGTACACGCAAATTTGCAAGCATATTTCAAAGTTCTCCTTAAATCAGATATTTAAGTTTTATTGGCCAAAGCAAGCCATGTGACTGACCCAGATCTCAAGAAAAAGGAAGTTTGCTCAATCTTTAGATTACTGTAAGAACTGTAAAATTTCAGGGCTAAAAAGGATGTATGGAGAAAGGGTAAAGGATTGAAGTCAATAATTTATTATAACCTGATTTCATTTCTTCCCTTTAATTCCAAGGTTTAAATAATTTGGTGGTGATTAAATTATTACTTTGTGATCAAAAACAAAACTTGTATTGAGATAAATTAGTTACAGTGATCTATCAAATTTAATATTCCATAAAATGGCACATCTGCTTTTCTGCTTATCACAATATTTTTGTGGTAATAATAACTATGCAAAAGTAATTGACCAATTTCTGTACAGCAACTACTTTAGTAAGAGCTTCATATTTCTATGCAATTTAATCTCTTCAAGGACCTTATATTTTCTCCATACAGTATAGATTCTGAGGCTTATATAATTACTTCCCAAGTGATACCCACTTGTTATTGCTGAAATGTAAATCCATATCAGCATTGATGACTAAATTTTTAAAATATTTAACCTAAATATTTCTATAATATATGATTTATGAATTGTGAGATTACTTTTTTGTATTTTGTTCTAGTGATTTCTTTCTTAGCTCTGTAGACAGTAAACTAAAAAAATGTAGAACATAATATAATACCCTGTGGTTATTTTTTCTCCCAAATATCCCTGACAATCAGACCAATGAGAAATAGACATAGATTGTAGTCTGAAAAAATAACAGGCAAGATTTTTATATGAAGTTATATGACAAGATTCAAGTGAAATACAATAATTGAAAAATATTAGTTTGATTTAAAAATGCCTTACAAATTAGAATAATATGTAGGTCAAATATATTTCAAGAAAAAGTTTTTGTTTTGTTTTTATCTTTTCATTCATTTGTTCCATTTTCATATCAGGTATCTACATTTAATATTAACTATGTAATATAATATTTTTATTCTTAATTAATAACAATGTTTAGTTATTTATTGTTTAATGTGTGCCAGACACTCTTCTAAGAGCATTACATATGTTAACTTTTGTGTGCATCACAATAAATGTATGAGATATTTTGCAAAGTTTTAAGTAATACAAGTAGTTGAATTCTTCAGTTCAAGATGTTAACTATCGCACAATATAACTCTTCTAGAAATTAAAGCTTTGTAAAAATGCCAGGGTCCTCAACTCTATGAACTTTTCCAGTTGCTAGAAAAACAACAACAACAACAACAACAAAAGACAACCCATGGGATATTATATAAATTTTTAAAAATAATTTAAGTTCTTCATTGTTTAATGTATCTCATATGCATGCATACAAGTCCTTTAGTTGATCTCTTTCCCCCTCATCCCTATCTTCCCTCAGAGGTTGGACAGTCTATTTGATGCTTCTATGATTCTGGTTCTGTTTTTGTTCATTAGTTCATGTTGCTCATTATATTCTACAAATGAATGAGATCATGTGATATTTATCTTTCTCTGACTGGCTTATTTCGCTTAGCATAATGCTCTCCAGTTCCACCTATGCTGTTGCAAATGGTAAGAATTCCTTCTTTTTTATAGCAGTGCAGTATTCCATGTAGATGTACCACAGGTTTCTAACGCACTCATCTGCTGATGGGCACTTACCTGGTAGGCTCTTTCCAAATCTTAACTATTGCAAATTGTGCTGCTATGAACATAGGGGTGCATATATCCTTTCTGATTAGTGTTTCTAGTTTGTTGGAATATATTCCTAGAAGTAGGATTACCAGGTCAAATGGAAGTTCCACTTTTAAGTTTTTGAGATAATGCCATAAGGTTTTCCACAGTGGCTGTACTAGTCTGCATTTCCACCAGCATTGCAAGAGGGTTCCTTTTCACTGCATCCTCACCAGCACTTGTCATTTGTTGATTTGTTGATAGGAAAGACTGAAATTAATAGTCTACTTGTTTATTTTCTCACAGGTGTGAGAGGGTACGTCATTGTTATTTTTATTTGCATCAATCAGATGATTAGTGACTTTAAGCATGCTTTTATATGTCTGCTGGCCTTTGTATGTCCTCTTTCAAAAGGCATCTATTTATGTTCTTTGCCCATTTTTTATTGCATTGTTTATCTGCCTTTTGTTAAGTTGTAGGAGTTCCCTATAAATTTTGTAGATTAAATACTTATCAGAGATAACATTGGCAAATATGTTCTCCCATGCACTGAGATTTCTTGTTGTTTTGTTGATAGTTTTTTTTGCTGTGAAGAAGCTTTTTATTTTGATGCAGTCCTATTGGTTTATTTTCTCCTTTGTTTCCATTGCCCTAGGAGTTGTATTGGTAAAGATATTGCCATTACAAATGTCTGCTATTTTGTTGCCAATGGCTGCTTCTAAGATTTTTATGGTTTCCAGATTATTTAGTAAAATTTTATCGAATATGTCAAAAGTTTTAAGTGATAAATATTCTTGACATATATTGAGTTGGTACTTTCAGACTATTTAACTCGTAACAGTAGATGTTGAAACTGTATTGGAAAAGTAAACAAAATATGTTATATAGAAAATGGCATTAAAACCCTAAGTAGGAAACACATCCTGATGGGTTTGCTGTGAATTGTTATTTTTGATGAGATTTAAGACATGTTCAGATATTCTATAATATTCCTATCAAATATGACATAAGTTACCTCCCAAAAGCTGAGGGCAAAAGCCAGACCTCTCTTGGATCGAGACCAAATTATGTACCACACACACAGGAAAGACTGAAATTAGTTCCATTTGTCCTTGTTGACATATATTCTCCTTTGCCAATTTATACTACATATATTTTATTCTATATAATAATTAAAAAGTTGCTGTCAGAACAGTTTCAGTCTTTTTTCTTATTAATGAAAGTACTGGAATGTTTTGCAAAAATGAAAAACATACCATTAACTATGGTCTCTATTTCTGCTTTTGTGGTAAAAACATAATACCATGATGAAAACAATACTTTAAGTGATTTAATCTTACCAAAACACTTTTTACCATTCCAAACATGAAGTTACTATGAAGCCAAATACTAAAATGTCTATTTCTATAACTTACATTTTTATTTCCTTTTAAATTAAGAACCCCCAAATTTCCCATATATACAAAATTTATTTGTATATGTTTCAATGTATATGTATATATGCATATATACATGCATATATTTCCCTTATATAAAAATAACTAGATTGTTAGCAAATATGCAAGGATTGTATTTTAGTCTTTGCATCTCAGCTCAGAAATTGGCATCACAAAAATCATTTAAAAGCCAGTCCTTTTTCCTCTTCAACTTTCTTATTCTTAGAAATATCTCAACACCTGATCTGTATTCTTGGCATGTTGTCAATGATTATGTTATTGAACTGTCAATTTCCATGACAGTAAAACAGACATGTCATTTTCCCCATTTTGTTTTCAGTGCTAAATATTAAAATCACTGGTTTAAAACAATAATCACATTTTGGCTTTGTCAAATTAATGAGCAGCTTCAAATTGATGAATGCCACAGCTGTTGAGATTTTTCATACTGAACATGTGTCTCTTTCAGCCTACCATTTTAATCTCACAACATTCATTTTGAAGGAAAAGTTTCAATAAATCAGGTTCCTATGTGTGATATATGTGTATGTGTGTGTTTATTTTTTTCAAAGGAAGTTCTATGTCTTAATTTACTTTTTAAATTTTGTGCCAAAAATATGGAAATTAAATTTTTGTCATTAGAAACCCAATTCTGAAACTGTAAAAAGCCCATGTATCTTCTTTTTTTTCTCTTTAACCCAAATCAGTTTATAATAACTTGGATTATACCTCATTGCTAAACATCGATCACTTCTACAGTAGTGTGGTGCTTTAATATGTCAAATCAAAAAAAGACACTCTCCCACATTAAACCAACCAACCAACCAACCAACCAACCAACCAACCAACCAACCAACAAAGAAACAAAAGAGTTACTTCCAGGCAATAAAATTCCTACACAGACATTGAAATGTTGTTCTTGTGATCAGCCACCCTTTTTTAATTATTTTACTTTTGAAGCCTTTTGTAACCCAGATGGCCAGATGCCTGGATTATTGTCCTGAACTTTAGATCCATTTTCATCTATTATCACGTCTAAAAACACTAATATAACATTTTTTTGTTATTTTAAGCAGTCTTCATTTTTAAAGCAAAATGAGCACTCCTTGAGGTTTTGGTCTAAGTAATCTAATCTGTTTTGGGAAAGAGAGAAATTTTTCAATGAAAATGATTGATTCCTCACTAAACTGCCATTATGTTGTTATTTAAATATATTAGGGGATCAAGCCCACAACCTGGAATCAACCAGGGGACCCCTTCAGTCCATAGGCCTATGTTCTATCTACTGAGCCAAATCTTCTAGGGACAGCTTGTGAATTTTACTAGTATATCCAGGTCTTCTTTACCTGTAGTCCACCTTCAGGTTGCCACTCTCCTTTACAAGTCAAGGAAATGGAGGAGAAAAAATAGCTGTCCTTTCTTGCTCGCAGAGGAGATGGAAATGAGAGGAGGGATGAGTGAGAAGGACAGCATGACAAAGTCTCTATATCAATTTTGAAACCACAAGAGAGGGAACTCAACCATCTAACATCATCAGCAAAGTGAGATGGATGACAATTTGGTTGACTATGGGATAATTAGTAAACATCTGTCTCAATAATGCTGTACCTGCAACGTCCACAGCTCCTTCTAGCTCTCATGAAAAGGACCTGTACTCTATGCACATAAACTTATGAAATTCTATAATTTTGCTTCATTTACTTCCCATATCTTTACTAAGTTATATTAGGTATTTTTGATCTCTTAAATTAATTAACAACATGTCGTTTTCAGAAACCAAGAAATATGACAATAATTAAAATGCTTATTCTGTACTCAAAATAATTACATTTTGACATGTAAACTTCAGCATCTTTTCAGAGGACACTTTCTAAAACTTTTGTTTGTTTGTTTCATAACTGAGAGGGATCTTAGATATGCCACCTCTAGAGAGCATGGTGCCCGGGTTTTACACATGCTCTGCTATCTGCTGCAAATATAGGATATGTTGTCTGCACATTTCTAACCATTCATGGATCATAATTCATGGAGAGTGATTACAACTTTTTATAAAGTTTAAAACGACTTATATTTTAATAACATCATGGAATATTAGGCAGATAAGTTTAAAAATATTTAACAACAGAATTCTAAGCATTACGTATTTCATATATTATAAGTAAAAAATATTTTGAGAAAATTGAATACTATTTGTGTGACTTTCCTGAGATCGATATTTATCTGCCTATTTACTCTGTCATTGTAGATTTTTCTACAAAAAGAGGAAAGTATTATTAAGTGACTAGTGAGTTTTAAGAGACCTCAAGGCTATATGTGAGCATTATCTAAGCTTAATTTATCAAGAAATATGTTACATAAAACGAATTACATCTGGATTAAGAAAATATTTTTTTGCATAGGCAAATAATGATAAGAAGTCATATATCTACCTTGCTTGTGAAAAATGTTCTACTCATGCAAAGAGTAATTATCTAAAATATATCACATTTAAAAATGGATTGGATATAAAAATAGCAAATTTACATTTATGCACATCTTCTATATGAATTTCCAATAGTACCTCTATGATGCTTTGCTGGAGTAACCAGAAGCACACACAGCCAGAAGTAGTATTCATTAAGTATTTTATTGTCAGATGTGAAACTTGCCTTATTGAAACAAATCTTGCATGAGATTCTTAAAGGCAATAGACTTGTAATGATCATCTGATCCAAATATTTAAATACTTCACAGATGGAAGAGGTTTTGTTTCTTTAACTCAAAGATTTATAAATATATAAAATTATCTAATGTTAAAATGCATAAAGTTATCTTATGTAATAAAAGGGTAATGAGCAAATTGACCCTATTGGCAGATTGACCGGTCGCTATCATGCTCTCTGACCACCAGGGGGCAGATGCTTAATGCAGGAGCTGCCCCCTGTTGGTCAGTGTGCTTGCACATGGGGAGCTCTGCGCAGCTCACAAATTGATAGCTGTGAGCGCAGCAGAGGTGGCGGGTGCCTCTCCTCCCTCCTCAGCAGCGCTAAAGATGTTCAACTGATAGCTTAGGTCCTCTTGTAAGCCATCAGTTGCACATCCCCTGAGGGCTTCCAGACTGCCAGAGGGATGTCTAACTGCCAGCTTAGACCAGATCCCCACTAAGCTGCCAAGTGGACATCACCTAAGGGGTTCTAGACTGCAAGGCAGCACAGGCCATGCTGAGGTACCCAGCTGAGTGCATGAATTTTTGTGCACCAGGCCTCTAGCAAATATATAAAATTAGCTAATGAAGGGGAATCTGATTGATAACTTGAAAATGTTCCTCTGAATATTAATACTGGTATAATTAAACCCAATTTTAAAAATGCATATAACTTTTGTGTTTCCTCTAGTATTCCTCTGAATACTGTGTACTTATGCAATATAATGAGATGTAATGAAGACAAAAGCTATACTGGGCACTCTGATATCAATATTTAGCTATTTCTTAGTTAAAGGACTGGCCTTAATCAGACAGCCCAAAGGAACAACATTCATCACTCTCATCAGTAATTCCTTTTGGAACATAATTTTCTTATATTCTATCTAAGCAGTCTTGTGTGTTTATGAAAAAATATTTTTCTAGGATCTTTAAATTAAATTTTACATACAATTTTTCCAAATACATTTTATACCATCTATTCTTTAATCAATACTGTTTTTGAAATCTTACCTTTCTTCCAAATTGGTCTCTGGGAGTATATGAGATGTTTGTACTGTCTCTTTCTCTCCTTTTTGTTGTTTTTCTTCATTTGTCTTTTTCTGATCACAACACTATATATATTTTTTCAGCTTGGAATATAGTGTCATTTAGTGAATAAAAATGGAGGTTTCTGGGTTTAAATACTTTTTTTATAAGAAGAATCACTATTCCCATTGAATATTAAACTAGTAAATGGTCCTCCATTTCACAGGCCATTATACTCCTAATCTGGTAAGATAAAATCAACATCTCTCTGTGGTAACAAGCAAGAAACAACAGTGTAGACTGTCCCAGATTTATAATGGTTTAACTTACGTGTTTTCAATTTATGATGCTCTGACATCAATACATATTCAGCAGAAACAGTACTTCAATTTAAAATTTTTATTTTGTCCCAAGCCAGTGATATGCCCTATAATGCTCTCTTATGATTTTGGGCAGCAACATTGAGCCTGAGCTCCCAGTCAGCCAAGACATTTGGAGTGTAAACATCTGATACTTTACAGTGTGCATTCATTGTGTTAAATTATTTTGCTCAATTGTAGGCAAATGTAAGTGTTCTGAGCATGTTTAGGCTGGTCTAGTCTAATCTATGATGTTTGATACGTTTGGTGTATTAAATGAATTTTTATCTTAACAATATTTAATTACAATGGGATAATCAGGACATAATCCCATTGTAAACCAAGGAACATCTGTACAGATTCGGAGGGGTTCATATTGGTGTTTCTTCTAGCCATGTTCCTCCTCATAGGGCAAACAGTTCATAAGGCAACAGGGATGATGTTAGTTGGAGCTGATGGCATCTATGCATTTCCCAATTCTAGGTCAGGTTGTGGTACATGGAGATCTGGAATTCTTTCCCCAAAGGACTTTGAGACTGCTCTGAGACCCATGTTCCTCTCCACAAGTCCAGACTTTCATGTCAGCTACACATGCAATGTCTGCAGAGGCCAACAGAGCCCATGGGAAGTTGTTTGTAGGGGACACAGTAGTTGATTGAGCTTGGACAGGTTAATTGAGTTACTCAAATGTGTGCACACAAGGCCTCTTGTAGGACAATGGTGAGCAGACTGCTGTCCCCATATTCCGGTGCTGAACTTTCAGGGCCCAGGAAACTAATTCACATCTGACCTTTATTAAGAAGGCATATTTGTGGAGAAGAAAACATATTTTACTTAGCAATGTTTACTAATTTATGAATTTGAAACACATATTACATAAATTTTGTCCAAGCATGATTCAAATATTATGTTAAGTATGAGAAAGCAAACATTAGATACCGATTGCAATCTAGGCTCTACTTTTAAAATTATATGTTCATTGATGTCTTATTTAAAACTGAGCTTTTGTGATTCTTTGGTAATTCAGCTACAGTTGTCTATTCAACAAATTTCATTTTTCCCTGGGAGGGAAAATAGTATTCTGTTTGCACATCAAATCTTCATTTCTCAAAGAGTAGGGAAGATGTAGCTGCCCCATATTTTAAAAATTAGGTTATATTAATAAGACATTACTAGTCATAAGAAAAACTAAAAAGTTTCGTTTGATCTTATTTATAGCTAATTAATTACCCTAATTTTTTCTTAAAATCTGCACACACACACACACACAAACTTCAAATAGTAACTATAAGAAATAGACTGGATGAATCAAGAATTAAAATGAAATCTGATTGACAAGATAGTGATACCCTTTGAGGTTAAAATTAGTATAGCTGAATTCAATTTTGAAAACGTACAAAACCTATGTGTTTCCTCTGACTAAACAACTTGAACCTGTTTATGGATAACCAATTTTCATACATGGACTCCTGTATACTTCTACCATAGTACATCAACAATTGTAATTTTGATGATCTTACACATTATTATTAAGTGACATGATATTAAAGATATGTGGTAAATTTTATGGAGGGATTGATTGGTGCTTAGGCTTGGGGAAGAAAAGCCTAAAAAAAATAAATAAAAAGCTTAAAGGTGTCTCAGATACTTCTTTTCCTCCTACCTGTTAATCCATAATTGTTGTGTTGTGGAAAGTCCCAAGTCCTTTCTTCACAAACTTCCACAAGAGACTGACAATCATAATGACACACATTATTGGAGCCCAGTTATCAACTAATAATACTGTCATTAACAGTTATTATCACATAATTGGGTTGAGCATTGGCCACTTCAGAAACAATTTAAAAGAAGAAAAAAATACTATATCTCAAGGAAAGACATGAGAATAAAACAGTGTAAGGAGTCCCTGAGTGGTACAGTTTCAGGGAGAATAGCTTCTCATCTGGCCTATTAGCAGTTTGAAGTGGTAGTAATCACATCAGCCTCTCTTCCTCCTTCCCCTATATTTACATGTTAGTTACCTTTTAAATTTTCTACCTTCTCAAGCTGGAGCAGTTACCTCTGCAATGACATTTGTAATAATGGGAGAAAATCAGAATAGCTGTGGGTAATTGTTAGGAAGTATCAACACAGCCCTGAACTTTATAGGTCATGATGTCTCTGTAGCCTGTGGGTATAACTGAATTTTGAAATAGATAACTGTGTCTCTCCCTTAGCATCTTCCTGTTTCCTAATTTTTTTCCTCGTATGTAAGATCACAAAGGTCAGGTGCCAGTATGATCTAGAATAAGAGCTTTTGTGGCTCATTTTGAAAGGTTACTTTAGAAAAAAATCTCAATAAGCAGTAGGAACTCAAAATGTTGTGGAAATGTGGCTAAAACCTTGTTACTTCCTAATAGAGCCTCTAACACATTAGGAATGCAAGGTGCTGGATTCCTGAGTGTGTCTGAGGGCTTTGCTCTCCATTTACTAAATAGAAATGAAAATGCATCCTGAGAACCTACTTACACTTCTGGGGCCGTGTCCACAGGTCATCCAAACAATGTGAAAATCAATTCTACCATAATAGCAAAGCCTGAAACACCTATGTAATGATTTGTTTGAATAATAACTGACATGCATATTTGTATTAAGAAATGAAATGTCACAGATCTTATTTCTTTATTGAAGGTGATGCCATATGGTAATGAACCTTCCAAAATACAGAAACTTTTAATTGGTTGACCTGTCCCATAAAACCAGAAATATCCCAGCATGTAATTTTCAGGAAGGCAATGACTCTTAGAGTCATGACAGATTCAAGTTAATATTCTTATGACACCCATTTATTTTTAATCTAAGCTGAGTGAGTAGTTGGCAACTAATATAAATAACTTCAGAAACCAAATCCAGCCGAACCAGTTTGGCTCAATGGATAGAGCGTCGGCCTGGGGACTGAAAGGTCCCAGGTTCGATTCCGGTCAAGGCCATGTACCTTGGCTGCGGGCACATCCCCAGTTGGAGGTGTGCAAGAGGCAGCTGATCGATGTTTCTCTCCCATCGATGTTTCTGACTTTCTATCCCTCTCCCTTCTTCTCTGTGAAAAGTCAATAAAATATATTTAAAAAAAATAAAAATAAAATAAAATATATTTAGAAAAAAGAAACCAAGTCCAGATTTTCAGTTGTGAATGGTTTATGGAAATGTAATTGAATCAATGTGAACCTTTCTTGCTTAAGGTGACCTAATGACATTTACTATTGCACATTATATAATGTAATATTTTTAATAAAGCATGGATCAGGTCTATTTCTATGATATGCACATATTTTAGATTGTTATGGTATTTTCTACAGTTGATGTTTTTTTCTTCTTTCTATTTTGTAATTTATTTAAACCCGGAGAATGATATGGCCATATGAGGTGGATTTCAAGCTGTGTTGTTTTTCTAATGGTGTGTTCCTTTTTTAGGATATGATGATGAACATTAGGTATGTTTATAAAAGTGCTTCTGAGTTTATTGTGTCAGAGACAAAGACAGAGAGAGACAAAGAGATAAACAGAGATTTCTGGTAGATATGCATGTATAAATGTTTTTGTAGTTTGTAGTTTTCATGTAAAAATTTACTCTTTTCTATTTTAGTTTACTTTATCTTTATTAAGAAAACATTGAAAGTACATTTAAAAAGGGATATTATTTTTAAATCTTTATAGTAAAAACCACTTGTTACAGTTTCAGTTTATGAGTTATTTTTGTTAGTTGTATATCTGAAAATCTTACCTTTCTATGTATATTTATTTATTACTCTATCTAAATCATAGTAATATTGAGCCTGATAATCGTTAGTATTTTTTTATGAACTTCTTCTCTGTAAGATATTTCTAAGAATTTCTGCATGATATTTATTCCAACATAACATCTACCCAGGTATTTGTTTGTTCCCTCTGCCAGAAAGTCTTATCTCATTGCTGCTTCAACACTTTGGACTCAACACATGTTTACATAGAACGTGCTATTTTGTCCTCTACCAACTTTCACCAAAGTTAGACATGTCACTCTGTCACTGCTCAGAGCTTAGCCTCTACCAGGCTGCAGTTTTCAATAAAAATAGATCAGTGGATAAAAAATGTGGTAGCCCTAACAGGTGTATCTCAGGTGGTTGGGCACCAAAGATTGCTGGTTCCATTCCTGGTCAGGCCACATGTGCTGTTGTGTATTCCATTTCCAGTAGGGGGCATGCAGGAGGCAGCTAATTGATATTTTTCTCTCACAGAGATTTTCTCTCTTTCTCTCTCTCTCTCTCTCTCTCTCTCTCTCTCAATAGATAGATGATATAGATATCGATATAGATATAGATATAGATATATAGATATAGATTATATATATATATGTATCACATCTCTAAAATACACACACACACACACAAAACAATATACTATTTGGCTGTAAAAAAAAAGAAAATCTTACATTTTGTGACAGCATGATTAGACTTGGAGAGTATTAGACTAGTGAAATAAGCCAGTCAGAGAAAGAGAAGTACCATATGATTTCATCTATATGAAGAATATAATAAACAAAATAAAACAGAGAGAGAGAGAGAGAGAGAGAGAGAGAGAGAGAGAGAGAGAGAGAGAGAGAGAGAGAGAGGGAGAGAGAGAGGGAGGGAGAATAAAAACAGACTCATAGATAGGAAACAGACTTTCAAGCTGTTAGAGGGAAGTGGGTTGGGGAGCTGGGTGAAAAAGGTAAATGGATTAAGCAAAAAGCAAGTAAACAAAACACACACAAAAAACATACAAACTATTAGACACAGACAATGGTATGGTGATTACCAGAGGGAAAAAGGTGTAGGGGGCAGGGATAAAGGATTAAGGGGATATAAATGATGATGAAAGAAGTCTTGGTTTTGAAAATACAATATCCAGATTATCCTAATAAAAGGGATATATGCTACTTAGACTGGGAGACCTCCTGGATGTTCTGCACAAAGCCATGGTGATGGGGCAGAGGCAGAGGTGGTTAGGGGCCATCAGGCCAGGAGCAGAGGGCAGTTGGAATCGTCTGGATACAATCCCATTGTAAGTCAAGGAACATCCATATGGATTTCAGAAAGTAATGCCATACTCTTGAGCCATAGTCTTGAACCTGATCTGGGCCCTAAGATTTGGAGGGATTCACATTGGCTTTTCTTCTGGCCATGTTCCTCTTCAGGGGACACACAATTCATAAGGCCAAGGGGATGGAGTTAGTTGGAGCTGATGGCATAACCTTTCCCCCACTGGTAGATCATGTGGTACAAGGAGATCTGTAATTCTTTCCCCAAGGGACTTTGTGACTGCTGCCAGGCCCCTGTTCCTCTCTGCCAGCCCTGTCTTTCATGTCAGCCACCCTACCATGTGAGCAGAGGTCAGTGGGGCCAATGGGAAGCTGCAGGGGACACAGTGGTGGACTGAGCTTGGACAGGTGGACTGAGTTGCCCAAATGTGTGTATATAGGCCTTTGGCAGGACAGTGGTGAATGGCTTGCTCTTCTCATGTCCCCATATTCTGATGCTGATCTTTGAGGCTCCAGGAATTTGAGTTCACATCTGACCTTTTTAAGGAAGTCATATATGTGGAGAACAAGGCATGTTTTACTTATAGTTTAATTTGATCTATAACTTTTAAATATTGAAACCTACATTACACAGGTGTTTGTTATTATTATTTGCCTGGGCCCTATGAATGTCCAAGATAGATTTAAATATTACATTAGATATTCGAGAGCAACCATATTAGAAACAAACTACAACCTAGACTCTACTTTAAAAATAAAATGACATATTCCATTTAATGTCTTATTGAGAGCAGGACCCTTTGTGACTCTTTGGTAATTCAGTTACAGCTGTCCACTCAATAAGTTTCATTCTTTTTTCACAGAAACAATGTTTACACATCAAATATTTATTTATCAAAAGGTGGGGAAGTTGCAATTTTCCCAATATTTTTAACTTAGGTTATATAAATAAGACTGATTATAAAACATAAACAAATCTTAGTTTTTTATCTTAATTACAGCCAATTACTTATCCTAATATTTATTTAAAACTCACTCCTCCACACATTTAATCAAGAATTAAAATGAAATCTGACTGATAATTGATGAAACACATTTAAGAATTAATAGTAATATTGCTGAATTCAATTAGAAAATGTACAAAACCTATGTGTTTCCTCTGTCTAAACAGTTTGAATCTGCTTATGGTTAATCAAGCTGGCGCTATTTCACACACAGACTCCTGTATACTTTTACCATAGTTACATCAACAATTGTAAACCCGATGATCTTCCACATTCATATTAAGTGACATTATGTTAAAGATAAGTGGCACATTTTATGGAGGGATTGATAGGTGCATAGGTTCAGAGAAGAAAAGCCTAAAAAAAAATGCTTAAAGATATCTCATTTCCCTGATTGCTGATCCATAACAGTTATGTAAAAAATGTGATATGGAATGCTCCAGGTCCTTCCTTCCCAAACTTGCACAAGAGACCCATTATTAAAGACCAGTTGTAATCTGATAATACAGTCATTAACACTTATTATTACAATGGAGGCCCAATGCACAAAATTTGTGCAACAGTAGGCCTTCCTTCCCCAGCTACCAGCACTGGCTTCCCTCTGGCACCCGGGCCAGGCTGGCTTCCTTCCAGCCCTGGCTTTGTCCAGAAGGACATCTGGAATGACGCCTGGAAATACATGCAGTCTAATTAGCATATTACCCTTTTGTTATTATAGATAATTAGGTTGGACATTGGCCACCTCAGAGATAATTTAAAAAAAGAAAAAAAAACTGCATTTCAAAGAAATATATGATCATAAAATACTGTGAGAAATGCCTGAATAATGATATACTTTCAGGGAGAATGAAACAGCTTCTCATCTGGCCCATTACAGTTTGAAATGGTAGTAATCACATCAGCCTCTCTTCCTCTTTCTCCTGTATTTTACATATTAGTCACCTGTTAAATTTTCTACCGTCTCAAGCTGGAGCAGTTACCTCTGCAATGACATTTGTAATGATGGGAGAAAATCAGAATAACTGTGGGTAATTGTTAGGAAGTACCAACACAGCCCTGAACTTTATAGGTCATGATGTCTCTGTAGCCTGTGGGTATAGCTGCATTCTAAAATAGATAACTGTGTCTCTCCCTTAGCAACTTCCTTTTTCCTATTTTTTTTTTCTTGTATGTAAGATTGCAAAGGTCAGGTGCCAGTATGATCTAGAATAAGAGCTTCTGTGGCTCATTTTGAAAGGTTATTTTGAAAATCTCAAAATGCTATAGGAATGTGGCTAATATCTTATTACTTCCTAATAAAGCTTCTAACACAGTGTTTCTCAACCTTTCTAATGCCACGACTCTTTAATACAGTTCCTAATGTTGTGGTGACCCCCAACCATAAAATTATTTTCATTGCTACTTATTACTGTACTTTTGCTACTGTTATGAATCATAATGTAAATATCTGTGTTTTCCGATGGTCAGCGGTTCTCAACCTGTGGGTCGCCTAAGACCATTAAAGGGTCGCGGCATTAGAAAGGTTGAGAACCACTATTCTAACACATTAGGAGAACAGGGTGCTGGATATCTGAATGTGTCTGAAGGCTTTGGTCTCCGTTTACTAAATGGAAATGAAGAGGAATCTTTACACTTTGGAGATAATGTCCATAGTATGTCAAGATAATGTGAAACCCAGTTAGGTGGCTCAGTTGGTTGGAAAATCACCTCAGGTTCAATCCCCTGTTGGAGTGCTTACAGGAGCCAACCAATGGATGTTTCTCTCACATCAATGTTTTTCTCTAAAATCAATAAAACGCATATTGTAGTGTAATGAGTTAAAACATTAATAACAATGGGAAAATCAATTCTACCATAACAGCATAGCATAAAACACCTTTTAAATAATTTATTAGAATAACTAGAATGCAAAATATTTATAATAATGAAGGCAATGCCACACACCTCATCTCTTCATTGACAATGATACCATATAGTATTGAACCTTCCAAATACAGGAACTTTTAATTGGCTACTTGTCCCTGGTAACAATACTGATTAATCCCTGGGCCTAGTGGTCCAAGGCAAATAATAGGATTCCCAGAAGTTGTCATATGTTCAGAATCTCCTTGATAACAATCACAGTATTTTCTTCTATCTTAACTCTGGGCCTCAATCTACAGGTTCTACAATTCTGTTTCCTGATTTGTAAAACTTTAATATTGTGGGAGATCCTTTTATCATTATACTAGAGGCACAAATTCATGCACTGGAGGGATCCAACTGGCCCATCCCAGATGGGGGCCATTGAGGGTGGGCCGGCTGGGGCAAGGGACCTTGGGTGGTTTGCTGGCAAGCCCTTCCCCTGATTGGAGTGGGGCTGTCCAGTCGGTAGGGGTGGCAGCTGAGGTGAGGACTGTGGTCATTCCAGTCATTCTGTGGTTTGGTCAATTTGCATATTACCCTTTTATTATATAGGATAAGGACCTTTGTCTCCAGTGACAGATTTTTACTGAGACTGTATTTTGACTGATATAAGCATTGCGACCTCTGTTCTCTTGTTTACCTTTTTCATCCCTTCACTTGTAGGCTATGTGTGTCCTTTTATAAAAAATGGGAATCTTATGTATTGTCTTGGTCATGGCAATGGTTTTTAGGGTGTATGCATACTTCTATACTCATGAAATTGTATGCATTAAATATTTTTTCTTTTATATTGATTATACCTCACTATGCAAACATTATTGTATTTAAATATCATAAAACACATATATTAAGTATGCATCCCCAATTATAAATTCAGAAAATTAAATAATTTGTGAATTACATAACTAGTAATTGACAAAGCCAGTCAAATTAAGATCTGTCAAATTTTAAATCTCTGCCTTAAGAAGTACACAGCATTTATTTTTAGAAGTATTTACCTGAAGGTTATTCCCAGATGATAAATTTTAGGCATATTATATACATATAAATATTTGTATATATAGATATTATGTGTATCTGTAACGTGTATAAACTAGTAAGAACATATATATATAAGTATATGTGTACATGTGTATATTCATACAAGATGTACATATACACATGTCAATTGGCTTATTTTTCTATTTATTCAGATACATCTTTGATATTTGGGATATGTTCAAAGGGAAAAAATATCTGGAAAATAAAAAGTAATAAAAATCAATTTCAATAACACATTTGCATTTCTTGAAGTGCCGTAGGAAATATTTCATTAAAAAATGCAACACTATATAAACATTTTCTTCACTTTAAAAATTGTTAGAATCTTTACTCTTGAAGATTTTTCTAGATAGCTTGGGAAATAATGTACTTTACCACTTCAAACAATTACAAGGAAAAAAACTCATTTAGAAATAATTTGATAAAATTCTATACAGACTTTGGTGTAAAATTTTCTAGATTGCAAGGACTAGAAGAAAATATTTTTAATTAACAGGTGATATCCACTGAAAGATACACTTTCTTAGTAGTGAAAGGATGAACATATTTCCATTAAGTTATAAAATAAAATATAATTAACTTACCTAATATCACTATTTCTTTCAGCATTCTCTGTGAGATTCTAAGCAAAAAAAATTTAAATAATTAATAAGATATGATAGCTTATTCATATATTAGATTTTTCTAATCTGGGTTATCATCCTATCCTATATAAAAGAAGCCTAATATGCTAAGTATCCAGTAATCCAGTCGTCCATTCAACCAATCAATAGATAATATGCTAATGATATGCTATGGCTGCTCATCACTCACTATGATGTGCACTGACCACCAGGGGGCAGACACTCCAACTGATAGGTTAGCTTGCTGCTGGGGTCTGGCCAATCAGGACTGAGCAAGATAGGCTGGACACTACCTAGAGCCCTCCTGTGGCCCTTCTCTGGCTGGCCAACCTCCCATGTCCCTCCCCGTCCCCAATCGTGCTTTGGTGGGGTCCCTCGGCATGGCCTATACCTCTTGCAACCCAAGACCCCTCAGAGGATGTCTTAGAGCTGATTTTGGCTCAATCCCAATGGTCAGGTTGAGGGACCCCACTGATGCATGAATTTGGGCACTGGACCTCTAGTGAATAAATAAAAGAAAAATGTGCATCTGAAGTGCCCTTTTATTTCTGGTCAGAAAATAGACAAATCACATAGGTGTTTGCAAGTATTAAACTAGATACCAGAGCACAAAGCTGAGATATAAATCTAGTAGAACAAAATGTCACCATTCATTATTGGGTATAGTATACATGGAAGTACTGATGCCCTGCCATTTGATTTTGCTCCTAGTGCATCACCACATCCTCAGCAAAGTATTGAGAGCACACTGTACTGTTGGAAGAAAAATGCAAAGAAATTGTGAACCAATTGCTCTTACCCACATGAAAGTTGGGGATTTGAGGAAAGTTTAATTGGGATACACAGATCTGGAAGAAATAAAAATGTCTCTGCAGAAGGAAGGAGTAGAATCTTCATTCTGGGATTTGCATAATGTATTAGTAATCCATAAATATTGTTTGGGACATTAGCATGCTTCACGACTAAGCCAGCTATAGTTTCATTTGGGTTTTTCTTTTCTTTTTTAAAAATATATTTTTATTGATTTCAGAGAGGGAGCAGGAGGGAGAGATAGAAACATCAATGATGAGAATCATTGATTGGTGCTTCCTGCATGTTCCCCACTGGGAATTGAGCCCATAACCTGGGCATGTGCCCTGACTTTATATTGAACCATGACCTCCTGGTTCGTAGGTTGAAGCTCAACCACTGAGCCATGCCAACTGGGCTCATTTGGGTTTTTCTAAAGAATACTGTCTCTTTGGCCAAAACCGGTTTGACTCAGTGGATAGAGCAACGGCCTGCAGACTGAAAGGTCCCAGGTTCAATTCTGCTCAAGGGCATTTACCTTGGTTGCGGGCACATCCCCCATAGGGGGTGTGCAAGAGGCAGCTGATCAATGTTTCTCTCTCATCGATGTTTCTGACTTTCTATCCCTCTCCCTTCCTCTCTGTAAAAAAATCAATAAAATATATTAAAAAAAGAATACTGTCTATTTATCCTGAAGGTGAATCATGAGAAGTCTAGATCATTGGGGAGGCAAGGACGATTTAAACCCATTAATATACTCTCCATACAATAATATATAACTATCAATTCTAAATTTATTAATACAGTCCAAGATATTAAGAATGGAATTTATTAAAGATGATTAAGTACCAGAGATATTTAGATGAGAAATATATAAAACCATCAGAGATATATCTGTAGATCAGTTTATTGGTCAAAGTCTTGTCATATTTGTCATGATGAATAACTTTATTTGGTGTCCTCAGTAATTTTCTATGTAGATTATAATAGTCTTCATCTTTAGGGGTTGGTAAAAAGAAAAGAAAAATAAATCTAAAGTTAAAAGGACTCAATGAATTCCACAAACTGAAAATTTTTAGAACTCCAGTAATATTTTCAGCAATGCTGTACACTAAAGAGAAAAATACAAACAAATTAATATGTTGCCTGGTTCCAATTCTATCAGTTATATGTTTTTGGACTTTGTATAGTTCCAATTTTTGGCTAATGGATAAAAGCATTATATTACCTAATGTCTTCATTTGTTAGGACTGCCATAACACAGTACCATAAAGTGAGTGGCTTAAAAAACCAGGAAGTCATTGTCTAACAGTTCTGGATCTGGAAACAGGAAACCAAGCAGTGAGGAAGAATCTGGTACATGCTCTCCACTAGTTTCTGGTGGTTTTCTGGGAATCTGGGATTCATTCAATTGCAGAAACATTTCCATTGTCTCTGCCTCCATTTTCACATGGCATTCTCACATGTGCATGACTGTCTCCAAATTTCTCCCCGTTTTAAGGATACCAGTGATACTGGATTAGTGCCCACCCTAGTGACATCATTGTACTGCATGACTTCTATAGGGAAAATCTCCAGCTCATGCCACATTCTGAAGTACAACATATAAGTTTTTGTTAGGGCTTCAACATAATAACTTTTGGAGGACACAGTTCAACTCAAAACACCTATTATGCTTTTAAGCCAGCAATAAATATATTGTCTGGTTATAAGAGTGGGTTGTAACAACATAATAAAGGAGACAGAAAAAAAAGACTGTCAGCCGAGCGCAATTCCAGAATTAAAAAAAAAAGGGTAACTTATTGCTCTTAAAGGTTTTAGACATCAGAGGATGTCATACTTTGACTGCTAATTGGAAAATAAGCCATGGTTTATAAAATGAAACTAGAGTAAAGGTCCAGGAAATGTTATGGCTCTACCTTTTGGATAGCTGATGGGGAAAATATCACTCTAAACTAGAACCCATTATTACATTTGACAACAAATACTACAAATTAGGATCTCAAGTTTTCACACTTTCCCCTAATCAGAAATGGAAGGCCAGAAGAATGAGAAAAAAGAGTGTTGGTGGGATCTAGCAAGTTAGAGTCAGGACACCCATATTCCCAACATGGAGAGCAATAAGAATCCATTTGAAGACCTTAATTTTGAAGAAGATAGATTTGGATGAGGAGTAAACCATCACTTCTTTATTCAGTATTAAAGGATTGAGCATCCTAATTTGAAGAGCCAGTGTAAGCTCCCTGCACAAGTCATTGAGGAATCTACCCAAATCCATGTTAACATATGTTAACATAAGATGGACTGAGCTTACTGACAAAGACCCTTGACACACAGCTAGATACTGCTCAGCAGCGAGTATGCCTGTATTTATTCATCAAAAGAATGATAGATTGACTAGATGCACATGCAAGACAGTGCTTTCAGCTCATAAGTTTTGTTTTGTTTTTCATGTAAAGGAAAATGATGCCTGTATGGTGCTATAATTATTTTAGACTTCTAAAATGTATTATGGCTTTTTTAAAGATATCTTTGTATATTCTTAATCTTCTGACAATTATATACTTAGTATGGATCAAAATGAGCAATTTTGAACGTCAATGTAAATTCTAAGGAGAAATGATCACTTTTAGTTGGAGTAAGAAAATATATAACTAAGCAAAGGCTACTTATTAAAGATTAAATACTGGTGCCTTTAGGAAAATGCTAACATTTAAATTTCACTAGTCCCAACTTTCACCTGCAATTAGAATAAGCAGCCATGAGAATTTGCAGAGTGGTCTTGAATTTCTTGGAACAGGTGTTTTCATGTAGTGTTCTCTGTGTTTTTAGGAAGGAAATCATCATAGAAAATGCTATTTTGTTGGACACAGACTAGTCATGAATCTTTTTCAATTATATAAGCATTTCTTGGGCATTTTGCAGGTTTTTTTAAATAATATATTTGGTCTGATATTTCTTATAAAGTATATGACTTATTAAAACAGATCACAAGTTGCCAAGCAAGTACCTTATTCTTCACTAGAAAAGCTCATAGGAGCCTGGGGCATGTGTGTGACAGGCCTCCAGAAAGGCTGGAGGCAAGGGCCTCATGGCTCTCTGGCTGTTGTCAGTTTATGTGCTCTTCCTGATTGCTGTCATGTTGTCCCTGTTGCCCTTGCAATGTGGTGGCGGTTGCTGTCAGGGAGAAGTTGAAAAACTAACCACAATCCTTCTACCATGTCCTGCACACTTCTCCACCATCCGTCGTTCTAGATGTCCAACTAGAAGAAGTGGCTTCTCCAAAAGCCATCGATTTGTAGATTCAGTGTCCCTGTCAGTTCTCACATCTCTCTTCAAGCGTTCTGGATAGTTCTGGGCATTTACTTCCCTCATTAGAGTACATCATAGGACCATGTGACATTGTTTTTGAAGAAAATAAACATTGTATTCATTTATACTCAAGTGTTATCTCATGCATCATTTTTTATTAAATCTTACTTTTATTTTATATTAAGATAAGTAACATAAAATACTATGGATTGTCAAAAAGAAACAAACAAAATCCTACCTTTATGATGCGAGAAAATGCGAAAGGCACAGCCTGCAGTGGGGACAACACCTGCCAGAGGTTCGTGCGTCCCAGAGAAATGGCCTCACTCTACCTCACCCCAATTTCTAAGGGAGAAATGTCCTTACAGTTAGTGCAGAGTTGATGCCCAGCTCAGGTATCATTCTGCTTACCTAGGATCTCAAGTAGAAAGAGGACAGATAACAGTAGTAGCTGATCACAGCCTGCAGGCCCAAGACCTGGGGCAGATGGCATCCCACTGAGCTTGGTGCACAAAGGATCAGCTAGTTTTAGAGCTTCCTAATAGAAGCCACCCAACAGGCCCTTGCAACATAATCATCTCACTGGAAAATCTAGTTTGTATTTTTTGCCCGGAGGGATTGACAAGAAACAAAGTCAGATAGTAGAACACTCCTGAGTCACAAATGTCAAAGCAAACATCTCCATCCTTCATTTGTTCCCCCCCCTTGGCAGTGCCTTCTCACCATCTGCTACAGAAGTTCAAGTTTTCATAATTGTTCCATCTATCACAAAAGTTCCTAACTGGTCTCTCTGAAGAGACTCTTGTGCTCCCAAGCCTAAATGTTTTATTTCATGATTTTTGATCCTCAAAATTATACTTCTAGCTGGGTAATATTTTTCCTACTTTAGAGATAAGATAACTCATGCTAGTAATTTGCAGCAAAGTATTAGAATTCAGTTTTCTTAATTCAAATTTTAAATGCTTTCCACAAATCATTCTCTATTTTATATAATTTCTACTGTTACTTATAAATTTCTGATAAGAAAGTATTTCTCACAAAGATATGTCATATAGATTCAGGCATAACAATTTCAATTGCATGTCTGAATTATAACATCAGATATTTTTGTTAAATTATGAAAACGTTATTTGGCATAAACAATATAAGGTACTAATAGTAATAGTTTTTTCTTAAGTCTAGAGTCTTTGCCAATTATTGTGAAATTCTTTCTTTATCCATTGTGAAATAACAGTTATATAAAATTGAAATTTGTTGACGCTGGCCAGGTAGCTCAGTTGGTTAGAGCATTGTCTCCATACACCAAGGTTTAGGGTCAGAGCATATACAAGAAACAACAATGGATGCATTAACAAGTGGAACAACAAATCAGTGTTTTCCTCTTTCACTCTTCTACTCCTTCCTTAATAATTATTCTTTTTAATATTAAAAACGGAATTGGAAATTGGAATTTGCTAAGTATTTGACATTTTAAACATTTTAATGGAAAGCATGAAATTATTTTTCTCTTTCTAATTCAACATATTGAAGCTGAGATGAGAGAAAAAAATGTTCACTTATTTGTTTATTTATTCAATCACTCAGAATGGTTCTAAATATTTTGAAATAGGCATCAGTCTCCTTTCTTGAAGATCAGTGCAGTGGCCAATACTCATTGCTTCCTCTTGCTGTTAATTGGATTCATCCTCTTTGTCTTTATCTTAATGTTAACTCTGTCTTATACCTTCAGAGAGAAATCAGTTAAAATGCCAGGAACCAGTTTTCAGTTAAATCAATCAGCCACTGACATTTTGTGGGCACTGATAATTCACTCTATCTCTCTGGTGCATTCTAATCTTGATCCATTTTCCACCTTGGCTGAACATCTGGGTATTGACAGAAACCTGAGAGGGGAGGAAGGAGAAGGAACGGGGGAGGGGAGAGAATGATTTCTGGGTATGTTGCGTGAACATTTGCATTTGTAACAAATTTTGCAAGGTACTCTGACAATTGAGAACCACTTGTATGTGACTGGGACAATGCTGATCAATTTCAATACACATTCTGTAATTACATGTCAATTAGCAAGTTGGTTTGACCACATACTTCTGGTTATTATTTGTAATTGTTAGTGAACGTTTTTTATTTACCTAATACAGATGTTATGAGAATAATTGAAAGTCTTGTGATGTTACAGTTAGAGCAGTTTTTTTTTAATTATAAAACATAGCTTGCTTAAAATCATTAAGATGATGACTATAAAGGAAAAATTATAAACAAATTAATGTCTAGTCCTATAATGGCTCTGTAATAACAATGGATTAAATCTGCATGCACACAGTATAAGAAACAGGAAATGAGAATGTAAACAGGCACTCTCTGATCAAAGACATTTTAAGGAAATAAAAGTACAATCCATCTGCAGATATTACACTATTTCTGCAGAACAAATAACCTGCAAGTAATCCCATTTCCAAGCCATATTGCCAAGCACCTTTTGACCTTCATATCAGCTCTCTAGGGAATAACAAATTGGATTACGCAGGTGGCTATGTTTAGAGTAGCATTGGATTTTGACTACATAGAATACACCTGTTTACTCAGACATGATTTTAATATCAGAGTATCTGTGAAAGGCTTAATAACAAATCCCTTTAAGAACTCTATTGACAGGATTTCCCAGAAGAAAATTAATTTAAAAATACCAACTCAGCAGAGCATTAACTAAATCACTCTGTTTGGCTTGGAAAAGAAATATTGTGAATTATTCATAGAAGAGTTAAAAAATTATCCAAAATTTTGCTAAACATAATACAGTGACAGGTTTTCATTTGACATCAAATCAGTAAGGAAGCTACAAACTCTGATTCTGTCTTTTTATATTGATATGACATAGCAGGCTAAAATGTTAAGTCATAATAACAATATGGGTCCTAAATGACCATTCATAAGATCAAAAACTTGGCCATTGTTGCTAAATGGTTGAGCATCGACCTAAGAACCATCAGGGCATACCCCTAGATGTGGGGCATGCAGGAGGTAGCCAATCAATGCATCTCTCTCATAATTGATGTTTTTCTCTCTCCTCCCTTGCTCTCTGAAATCAATAAAAATACATTAAAAATAAGCAAAAAAAAAAGAGAGATGAGAATACCTCCATATTAAACTACTGTTAAATATTTGATAAAGTAAAAAAAATTAGGTTTTTCTACCTTTACATATTACAATAGACTTTTAATTTCTCTAGCATTTGAATTCTTCTACAAGGTTGTTATGGGTTTTCAACCGCTTCCTATGATACCTTTATGAAAATACTAGAGGTCCAGTGCATGAAATTTATGCATGGGGAGTTTCCCTCAGCCCAGCCTGCACCCTCTCCAATCTGGAACCCCTCAAGGGATGCCCAACTGCCGGTTTAGGCCAAATCAGGATTGGGCCTAAACCGGCAGTCAGACATCCCTCTCACAGTCCTGGACTGCTGGCCCCTAACTGCTCACCTGCCTGTCTGATTGGCCCTAACCACATATACCTGCTGACCTGATCTCCCCCTAACACTCCCCTGCGAGCCTGATAACCTCCTAACTGCTCTTCCCCGAAGGCCTGCCTGATCGCCCTCTATCTGCCTGATCACCCCAACCACTTCTTCTTCAGCCCCCACCATCATGGCTTTGTCTGGAAGGAAGTTGGACGTCCAAAAGATGTCCAGTCTACCCAATATAATTAGGATATTTCCCTTCTTTAGTAAAGATGGGAAACTTTGAATTCTCTAATTTTATATAATTATAATTGCCTTTCATAATAAATCTGAAAAATAGATTTTAGTATTTGTATTGTGATTAACTTTTTAATTGATCTGTACTTTCAAATATGGAAAAAAGACAAATGAATGCAGTCACACATCTAATACTATGTTTAACTGGTCCTGCTCCCATTCCATATGTAATTATATAACATAGAAGTCTATACAGTAAAGTTTGAAGACTAACAGAGAACTTGAAACCTTATTCACACAGCTAAAGGTAACTAGATTATAAATACCAGTATTAATTTAATATGTATTTATTCATATATTGATGTTATAGTGAATTATATGTTATGCAGGAAAGGGCCTGATAGTAAATTAAAAACAAAAGGAAACCAGTTAACAGAAATTGGTGAAGAGGGAATTCAGACAGGACACAAAATATGAACTACCTACCTGGTATTAGTCACTTTTAATGCAATTTCTTTCCTAATTATTTGAGTGAAGTAGTACAATTCTAGCTTGGCATGCTCATCCTGTCAGTCAGTTCTGAATTAAGGTGGCTAAATGATTTGTTCATAGTCATAAGTTTAGAAAGTGGCAATTTCTTTCTACAATCCTTCTGTTGTCTATTCAAATCTAAACTTTAAAGTTTGGTTATATTATTTTATGGTATTGAAGACCATTAAAGAGATTTAGATTTATCATAGATAATTATTTAATGTCCAGGAATAAGATTTTTGACGTATTTTATATAGAAGTTTTCTATTTTGGATAATTGAAATAGATTCTTTAGAATTCACTAATGGCAAAGGTATGCCCACTCCCAGTGGCTATAAATTATTCTGACACATTCAGGGAATAATTTGTTTCATTTGAAGATTCTTTGTGTTACTCTAATGTAAAACAAAAGATAATATATGGCATAATTACATACCTATATTTTACCCAAAAGCATTAATTTATTATAAATGTTTACCTCTCAATACTATATTATAAAACAAAAGAGAGGATTTAGGAGAAATATATATACATATACTAGAGGCCAGGTGCACAAAATTTGTGCTCGGGGAGGGTGTTGTCCCTTAGTCCAGCCTGCACCCTCTCCAATCTGGCACCCCTCAAGGGATGTCCAGCAGTCAGACATAATTCTCACAATCCAGGACTGCTGGCTCCCAACTGTTTGCCTGCCTGCCTCCCTGATTGCCCCAAACCACTTCTGCTTGCCAGCCTGGTCACCTGCTAACCATTACCTGGCCAGCCTAATTGATGTCTAGCTGCACCCCTGTCAGCCTGTTTGTCCCCAACTTCCCTCCTCTCCCAGCCTGGTCACCCCTAACTGCCCTCCCCATCAGGCTTGATTGCCCCCAACTGCCCTTCCTTGCAGGCCTGATCCCTCCCAACTGCCCTCCCCTCCTGGCCTGATCGCCCACAACTGCCCTACTTTGCAGGGCCTGGAACCTCCCAATGGCCCTCCCCTGCTGGCCATCTTGTGGTGGCCATTTTGTGTCCTCATGGGGGCAGGATCTTTGACCACATGGGGGCAGCCCTCTTGTGTGTTGGAGTCATGGTCAATCTGCAAATTACTCTTTTATCAAATAGGATAGAGGCCTGGTACATGAGTGGAGGCCAGCTGGTTTGCCCTGAAGAGTGTCCCAGATCAGGGTGGGAGTTCTTTGGGGTGAGGGGTGGCCTGGGGAAGGGGCCTGTGGAGGTTTGCAGCCCGGCCACACACACACCCCGAGTGACCCAAGTGGAGGCCCCAGTATCTGGGATTAATCTATGTCTACAATTGAAACTTTGTAGCCTGGAGTAGAGCCAAGCCTTTTGCTCGCTCTGAGGAGGCAGCCATTGTCTGTTTGAAACTTTGTAGCCTAGAGTGGAGGCCTAGGCCAGCAACAGCAAGCAGAAAGCTTGGCTTCCTCTGTTGCTGGGGAAACCCAAGCCTTCCTCTTGCTCTCAGTGGCAGCAACCATCTTGGTTGGGGTTTATTTGCATAGTCTGCTCCTGATTGGCTGGTGGGTGTGGCTGTGGGTGTGGCAAAGTTAAGGTCAAATTTGCATATTACCCATACTCACACATGTAATATATATATACACATGTACATTTATACATACATATACATAAACATTGATATGTGTAATACATATGTAACATAAGCAGTAGTTTTATTTATTGCACTTGAAAATTCCTTATTCTTGATAATTCCGTGCTTTCTGTATATCTTTGTAATTTTGTTCTATTGGTTTTAATATCAAAGAACTGTATATTTCAATTTGAAGTTATCAAATTCATAGCTACTATCTGACCATTTCCATTAACGAAAAAAGTCCCATACCTATAAGATCAAAACCAACTGATAATCAATGTTATTTAATATGATGCTTATTATAAAATTACGTATTTTATAATAAAATATTTAGAAGCTTGAACAGAGTTGCAACTCATTCAAGAGGAATATGATTTATTTTTCCCAAGATCTAATTATAATATTGTTATTTTAATTTTAATCTCCTCATTTTACTAAATTATATAATTAACATATTTTTCTATACAAACAAGTGATTGAAATAACCTGATAAGATCATAATGACCTCTAAAAATGATAACTAGTTTCAAATAAGAATACTCATTAAAGTAGTTGTGCAATTAATTTCATAAAAATGTTCCAAACACAATTTGGCAGAAGAAAGATGTAAAGATTCCAGGAACAATTTATAGTATTCATATAAACTTGTATTCTTTCCAATAAAAGTCCTGTAATGAAATTTTAAAAAATAACTTTTGAATATCTTTTTTTCTATTTTATTTGTTAATTTTTGACCTTCAGACAACACTGAGAAATTTGAGGACTTGCCAGGGAATGTGCTGTGATAAGTAAAAATATTGGATTTGTCCCTGTGCTTTTCTTTGTAAATAGCCAAGATAATACAGATATATTCCAAAATTATTTAATTCATGCATTAAAAATTTAGTGACTTCAAGAAAAAAAAACACACATTAGTATAAGCTTAGAAACAGTGCCAGAATTCTCTAAGAGATATTACAAATAATACACTTAGGAATTAGTTAAGATGAAATGATGGAAAGTGCATAAAGTTTCCTAAATAATAGATCATTATTGTGAAGGAGAATAAACATCAGGACATTAATTCCATACCTTTGGATAGAAAAAAAGCAAACATTAATTAAGAAAAAAAAAAAAGACAGAGACCATAGAGTTCACTGTGTGGCCTCACCTGTAGACTTTTGTTGATTACTTGGGCAGGTAGATTTAGAACCCACCATAGATGAGAGAGGACCATAAGCAAGGAACCAAGTCAGTGAAGACTAAAGATTCACAGAGTTGCACTAACTTGGTACCTATGTATAAAGGACAGAGTAAGTGTCTAAAGGAACTCCTACCACTCCAAATCTTTCTTTTGCTTTTTGTTTAAAATCCTTAGGGCATTTTCATAATGCCTCTACAAAAGAATTTTCCCAACATTGCTTACCTAGATGACTTTCAGTGAATTATATAGAAATCTAAAATGTATTTATATACATTCTCTCCATATATCCTATCTAATAAAAGAGTACCATGCAAATTGACCATACCTTCACCACACCCACAAGCCACACCCACCAGCCAATAAGCTGTGAGTATGCAAATTAACCTAACCAAGATGGCTGCAACCACAGAGAGAGCAGGAGGCTTGGTTTCCCCAGCAATGCAGGAAGTCAAACTTTCCACCTGCCTTGGCCTGCCTTGGCCTCTGCTTAAGGTTACAAAGTTTTAATTATAGAAGATAAATAAATCCCAACAGAAATGGCTGCCACCACAGGGTGAGCAGGAGGCTTGTCTTTGCTGAGGGCTACAAAATTTTAATTATAGAAGATAAATAAATCCCAGATACCAAGGTCTCCACTTGGGTCACCAGGGGGCATGGCTAGCCTGCAAACAACCACAGGCCCCTTGTTCAGGCCTCCCCATGCCCCAAGGGAACCCCCACCCTGATCCAGGAAACCCTTCAGGGCAAATCGGCTGGCTCCTATCCGTGCACCAGGCTTCTATTCTATCTAATAAAAGAGTAATATGCAAATTGACCATCCATCACTCCAACACACAAGACGGCTGTCCCCATGTGGACACAAGATGACTGCCACAAGATGGCCAGCAGGGGAGGGCAATTGAGAGGGACCAGATATGCAAGAGAGGACAGTTGAGGGTGATCAGACCAGCAGGGGAGGGCAGTAAGGAGGGACCAGGCCTATAAGGGAGGGCAGTTGGGGGCAATCAGGCCTGCAGGGGAGGGAAGTTAGGGGTGACCAGGCCAGCAGAAGAGGAAAGTTGGGGTGACCAGGCCTGCAGGGAAGGGCAGTTGGGGAGACCCAGGCCTGCAGGAGAGAGCAGTTGGGGGAGACCAGACCTTCAGGGGAGGGAAGTTAGGGGTGATCAGGCATGCAGGTGAGGGTAGTTATGGGCAAACAGGCTGGCAGGGGAGCAGTTAGGCATCAACCAGGCTGGCAGGGGAGTGGTTAGGAGATGATCAGATTGACAGGCAGAAGTGGTTAGTGGCAATCAGGAAGGCAAGCAGGCGTGCAGTTAGAAGCCAGCAGTCTTGAATTGTGAGAGGAATGTCCGACTGCCCATTTAGGCCCAATTGTACTGGGAAGATTGGGCCTAAATGGGCAGATGGACATTCCTCAAGGGGTCCCAGTTTGGAGATGGTGCAGGCTGGGCTGAGGGACATTCTCCCATGCATTAATTTTGTGCAATGGGCCTCTAGTAGAATTATAATTTGCCAAACTGCCCTGTGATTGAAGATTTGAAATGGTGATTCGATCAGCATCTAAATGGACTATAGGGGATCTGGAAATAAGTCTAGCTGTTCAACAACACCAGGCTCCCTAAATTATTAAAAGAGGCAATATTCTTTAGCAGATAAGAGTTTGGTTGTTCTCTGAAGTCAGATTGTCTAGATTCAAATCTGAACCCTACCATTTATTAAAAACATGACCCTCAGCGAATATTTCTAGTCTCTAAATTTCAGATACACTATCATGTTAAATAATTAAATAAATAAATAAATAAATAAACAAACAAACAAATAAATGAATGAATGAATGAATGTATGATAATGATACCCATCTGCTAAAATCACTGTGAGGATAAAATAAAATAATCCCTGACAGATGATAGCTAAGAATGAATGTTGACTGAGAGAGGACCTAAAAAATTTTTACTACAAGAGAAGGAAAGATAAATGATCTCCCCCATCACCGGGGGAGAAAAGTATAGGAATTATAGGGAAAAAAAAATGTTGCTTAGTTTCATAATAAGGGCCTCCTGGTTGAGTTTCCTAGAAGCAGAGTTTAAGATGCATTCATATGCATATACTTTATTGAGCACAGGCTTCCATCAGACAAGGCAATTGATCCCCTGGAGTAAATTGGTGTCAGCCAACACAGGCAGCTGGAGATGGCCCACTGCTCCAGTACAGAACAGTACAGACTGTCTAAGCAGGTCACCACTCAACCCAATCAACTTTTATATCCGTGTGCTTCTTGCATTAAGTTCATCATACCCTGAAGTACAAAAAGCTGCCCACCCTTTACACAATAGGAGGCAACTGTGCAATTGGATTTATGCCCCAGGGTCTAATCCCTATGAAGTACTTTTTATGTCACCAAACTTTCTACTGGGAGTTTGAAATAATGACATGGGGGAGAAGGAAGCCAAGCTTTAAAATAAAACTAAAAAATACAGGAAGTCCTTGGATAACGTTGCTGCACTCAAAGCCACTTGATTATAATAACACTGATGAGATGCCTAGGAACTTAATTCTTATTTATATCAATTAATCTGTGGTGAATTGGTTTTGTTATATTTGATTTTGCTTAAAGTCACAGAATCTGTTGATGACTATTGAGAACTTAATGTATTAGATTTACAAGGAAATGTTAAATCCCCTAACAGACCACTTAGAGAAGATTTCAGTGGTTAAATGAAAATTCATTCCAGTATGATTTTTCAATTGTTAAAAAGTAAATAATTTATCAAACTGAAAAATAATATATGTAAGGAAAAATTGTTAGTTTTATTAAATTTAAAGCACTAAATTCCAATGAAAATTAATTAATACATTCTTTTTTAAAAAATTCATCTTTATTGTTGAAAGTATTATAGGTGCCCTCCCCCACCTTTTTTTCCCCATTGACCCCTTCTATCCCACAACTGCCACTCCCAGGTTTTTACCACACTATTATCTGTGTCCATAGACTATGCGTAATGCATTCTTGATATGAATTACACATATTGTGAGTTTTTCAAAGAGTAGATATAGTATATATTTAGTCAATCTGTTTTAACCTTTTTTTTTTTAATTGGACTATCTGAATTCAGCTTCCTAGATTACTCTCTTTTGGCTTTCTATAGGGGCTATTTGTTTGATTTTCACATTAGACTTTTGGCTGAAAAAATCTCATAACATGCATGAAACATCGACATGTATGCAGAGTTCTAAAAATAATACATAATGACAAATTGGTGAGATATCTATTGAAAATATTACTGAATTTATAGATTAGTTGCTTTTCTAGTTAAATGTAGTTCCAGTCAATGACACTTCCCAATCAAAATATAGTGTTTATAGTTCTCTTTTTAAAAATACATTTTTATTGATTTCAGAGAGCAAGGGAGAGGAAGAGAAAAATAGAAACAATGATGAGAGAGAATAATTGATTGGCTGCCTCGTGTACACCCCACCCTGGGGATCAAGCCCACAACTGTGTCACGTGCCCTGACTGGCAATCGAACTATGACCTTCTGGTTCATAGGTCAGTGCTGAACCACTCAGCCATGCCTAACTCATATAGATCTATTTTTAATTTTGAGGAAACTCCATCAAAAACATAAATTGGTAGACACAGAAGAGTCATAGAGATGTAAAGTACAGCATAGGGAGTCCAGTCAGTAATCTCGTGATAACTATTTATGATGCCACATGGACACTAGAGTTATCAGGGGAAATCATTTCATAAATTATAGAAATGCTGAAACTAATATAAAATATTGTATCTCAACTGCATTTGAATTTAAAAAGTCAATATAAAATAGAGAATTTTTGTTCTGTGATAACTTGTTAAAAATAAACAACAAAACTCCATTTGATTTTAATTTTAGGCTAGACATTTTAAAAAGAGATAAATTATATATGGCAAAAACCTTTGTACCACAGTATTGATATGGTCTTAATATTTTAAAGAAAAAAATTAAGCTTGATTTTAAAATATAAAAATAAAATAGTTCATTCAACGAAATAGGATTGAATTAAAAGCAGTTCACGGATGGTATCCTGGGGCTGAGCAAATACCCATGGAGGACTTGAAAGGCAGGTAAGGAAATTGAGGCTAAATATGGAGCTCACAGTGCTGTAGGGGTCGCCATCACGGTACTAAAAATAAAATGGTTAGAAAGTAGGCTGACACTCTGTTGCCAGCAGAATGTTCAGTGATAATGAACTGAGAGTCATATGGAGTACCATCCACTGGAACTTGACAATACAGTGGCTCTTCTCCCGAGCAGCAGAGTGAAATGGCATTCTTCGCCTCAGCTCCTGAAAGAAATGATGATGTCTCAGCAAGAGCTCACAGACAGCAGTGATGCAGGTTTTAGAGGAAACTGGCCAATGCAGCAAATGGGCAAGACACGTTCTGTGTTGAACAAATCAAACCAGTAGCCTACATGTGGCAGAGAAAATTGTAGGAAGGAAAACTCTCCCCAAATTTGAAGGTTAGAGTACCTATGCTTCTAATTCAATTAACAATTCTCCTAAAATGAAATGACATTACTTGCTGTAAAATTATTTATAAAGGATAGGTATTTCCGTGAAGAAAATTCTTTTTTTTATGTAAGATGTCAATTTATTTACTTTGGTTGCTTAAGGTAATAAAGCCCCAAAGAAATTTTTTTTTTTGGCTCTTAACAGTTTTTGTTGAGTATGTAGGAAAATGGATTCAATGTTTAACTGTTTAAGAAATCTATAAAAAATCTTTACATTTTTATGAACATTCAGCTATGCATACCGTAAATATTTTTCAGAACTAATTCGTTAAAATGGGTCCTCCAACCATGAAAGCAAGAATATAAAGACAACATTTCTCTTGTTATCATTCTCTTAAAACGTTCAGTATAGCATATTTTAATTTTTCACACATTAGAGTAGGAAATAATATCTCTATTTAAATATTGTATTTTTTAAACAAAGTAGTAGGTTTAGAAAGTGTCCATAATCAAATTATACAAAGCTTTCTATATTTCCATTGTCTTCCTTATTTCTTCTCAAAATCCAATGACAATAAATATTGTTGCTTCCATTTTAAACCCAGGAAATATAAATTTCCCAAGCACAAAGGGCACAGAATCTCCCTTCAATATTTCCCCCTGATGCTGAGTGCAAAATTGGTTTCAGAAAGAAAATTGCTGACATTAAGCAAGTTTCTAACTTGGCCAATGATTGCAACATATTTCTATACGATGCTGTGAGTTGTACTAGAAAAAGAACTTTTCAAGCCCTGAGAAATTGTTGCTGTATTTCCAGAGGGGGAAAAAAGGGAAAAGTTATACCTGAACTCTCATTCTTGACTGATATAACATGAGAACAGCTGAACAAGTTTCTGAGCTTCTTTATTCTTCAATACAAGGAGTGATGCTATCTTTTTGCACCCTTGTCTAGTAAATGAAAGTCATAAAACAGCATACTTTTACTCTTTTATATATTAGACAAGTGGTAGGCAAACTCATTAGTCAACAGAGTGGCAAACCGTGGTTCGCAAGATGCAGTTTGCCAGCCACTGTGTTAGACAATTGATCACCTTGTGAAGTATTTTCCATGGACAGATATTTTAGGCATAAAGTGTCTTCCCTCTAAAATAATGACCTACATATTTTTATCTACTTTGATTTTTCAATTATACTTCATATTAATAACAATTTATACCCCTGCTTTACTTCTCAATTTTATTGGTTTGTGATAATGTTTCTTTACAAATGACATAATGATCATTGTGTTACATTATTTGAGATTTTAGGAATTAGAGACAAGTGGGTGTCACAAAAGTTGGTGAGACTTTTATAGGAAATTGTAGTATAGACTTATAAGTATTATAGGGAATAGAGAACAGTGATGATCTCATAGATAATCCTGATGAAGACTGTAGCACTCTAAGGACAATCAGTAGGGCGCTCAATCGGTTTCACAAATTGAAGCTGCATTGATGGTGTCAGTGGCGATTGTCTTCATATTTTCTGTATTTATCACTTTCATTTCATCAGAACCGACTCTAGTTTAATAAAAATAATGGATTTTAGGAATGGCTAATTTACTTATTGTTAGAATGATTCTCTAACCTACATCCCATTATTATCATGTCCTGGCTATTCCCAGTCTTCTTTTAGAACACCAGTCACCACAATCTTACTTAACCCTCTCTTCTCTATAGCCCTCCCTCATCTACTTTATAGGATCCTATGACTCAAAACTTCAATTTATATGCAGCTTCTCTTGTCTCATGTTTCAAGATTAACATATAATCTTAATAGAAGGTATGCACCCTTGCCCTGGAATGGAACTTTTGACCCTTTGTGTATAGGCCAATGCTCTAATCGAAGCTCTAGCCAACACCAGCCGGGGCCTACTTGCTCTCTTATCTGTGATGCTATTACTCTTTTCGTTTAACTTCAAGGTGCCTTGGGAATATGAGAGAGAGAAAAATATAACTCCAGCAGATTTAGTAATAAAATAATGTTAATGTAAATTTAAAGTTATTATGATATACAATTATAACATTGATGTGCAAATATCAGATTACATGGTTAAGAGCTATCATTTTATATTTTAAGAATATATTTAATACTAGAGACCCAGTGCATGAAATTCATGCAGAGGGAAGGGCGTGTATCCTTCAGCTCAGCTTGCACTCTCTCTAATCTAGGACCCTTAGATTGATGTCTGACTGTCCATTGGTGGGATCAGGCCTAAACAGGCAGTCAGACATCCCTCTCAAAATCCAAGACTGCTTGCACCCAACCTAACTGCCCTCCCCTGTCAGCCTAGTCAACCCTAACCGCCCTCCCTTGCTAGCCTGGTTGCTCCCAACTGCCCTCCCCTGATGGCCTGGTCACCCCAATTACCATCCCCTTCAGGCCTGGTTCCCCCCAACTGCCCTCTCCTGCAGGCCTTGTCCCTCCCAACTGCCCCCCTCTGCAGTCCTGGTTCCCCCCAACTGCCCTCTCCTGCAGGCCTTGTCCCTCCCAACTGCCCCCCTCTGCAGTCCTGGTTCCCCCCAACTGCCCTCTCCTGCAGGCCTTGTCCCTCCTAACTGCCCCCCTCTGCAGGCCTGGTTCCCCCACAACTGCCCTCCCCTGCAGGCCTGGTTGCCTCCAATTTACCTCCACTGCAGGCCTGGGTCCCCCTCAACTGCTCTACCCTTCAGGCCTGGTCTCCCTCAAATGCCCTCTCCTGCAGGCCTGGTACACCCCAACTGTCCTCCCCTGCAGGCCTGATTGCCCCCAACTGCCCTCCCCTGCTGGCCCAGTCACACCCAAATGCCCTCTTCTGCAGGTCTCATCCCTGTAACTGCCCTGCTCTGCAGGCCTGGTCTCCCCTAACTTCCCCCCTGAAGGCTTCTTCCCCCAAGTACCCTCCCCTGCAGGCCTAGTTCCCCCCTCTGTCTTCTCTTGCAGGGCTGATTACCCCTTACTGCCCTGCTATGTAGGCCCAGTCACCCCTAACAGCCTTTCCTTGATGGCCTGATCACCCACAAATGCCCTCCCCTGCCAGTCATCATGTGGCAGCCATCTTGTGTCTACATTGGGACATCCATCTTTGACCACATGTGGGCAGCCATCTTGTGTGTTGAAGTGATGGTCAATTTGCATATTACTTCATTATTAGATAGAATAAGCACAATATTTTATATGCATGTAAGCACTCAAAATATACAAGCTTTACTCTTCAGAAAAAAAGAAAAACAAAATTTTCAGCAATCTTATTTTTATTGTTGCATTCCTTTTTCAGTCAAATGCTTTCAGCAGTCACCATGATTATTAAAACTTTGATTATTGTCAAAGTGATCCAATAACTCAAAAGATTAGTCTATTATAAAATACATTTTTACTGATTTCAGAGAGGAAGGGAGTAGAGAGAAATAGAAACATCGACAATGAGAGAAAATCACTGATTGGCTGCCTTCTGCATGCTCTCACTAGGAATTGACCCCACAACCTGGGAATGTGCCGTTCATGGGAATCAAACCTGGTACCTTTCAATCCACAGGGCAATGCTCTATCCATTGAGCCAAACTGGCTAGAGATAATCTATTTTTTAATAGCAATAAGTCATTCATATCTGGTCAGCCCCACACTCATTCCACTAATAGAGAACTATATCAGAAGAGAGCTCACTCATGCAAGTTGTCCATTAGAACATTCTAAATTGATTGATGCTACTGAATCAATACTTGGTATAATTCATCTTCACTTTCCTTTAGATTTAATTGAAACTTTAACACAAAGAAAGTTCATTCTGAAATTAACTTAAGGCTTATGTGTATTACTACCTAGATTATGAAGTTTTTGATAGAATTTAGATCATGCCAATCATGCTATTTTTACGATTCCTTAAAATGTTTAAGACTTAGCTGAAATTAAACAGCATCAAAAAAACTAAAGAGACTATTGTAAATGAAACAAAACAGACTTGTGGTTAAAAGCAAGTTTTAAGCAGAGAAAGATAAATATCTCATCTCACTCATTTATGAAATATAATGAACAACATAAACTGATGAACAAAAACAGATCCAGAGACAGAGAAACATCGATCAGACCATTAAACCTCAGAGGGAAGGTAAGGGGGAGAGATCAACCAAAGGACTTATATGCTTGTATACAATGGACACAGACAACAGGAGGGTGAGGGCATGAGCGAGGGATGGGGCTAATGGGGGAATAAGGACACATATGTAACATCGTAATCAATAAAGAAATTTAAAAAATAATAAACATATATTAAACTACATTAAAAAAGCAAGATGGAGATTTATATTTGATGGTGAGAGGGAAAGCAATTGTAGAGCAATACCACTCACATCAAAGATCCTGCCTCCTTCTATCAAGTTGCTCTCCTTCACTTACAGATGTTTCTTCATAGTCTAAACATTTCTATCTGCCCAAGGTCCTATATCATATCAGCATCCACAATAAGTAAAGATGAACAAAAGGACACATGAGATCCCTTAAAAAGAAACTTCCTGGAAGTTACACATATCACTTGTATATCATTCCCTGAATTTAATGCATTATTTAAATTATCAGCAAGAGAAGCATTGAAATTCAATATTCATACTTCAGTGGACATTTGCCAACTGAATATTATGGATAATAACTCAGAATGAAAGGAAGAGCACATATTGAGGACTGCCAGCAGTCACTACAACAGGTATGCCAGGTGTCCTTCAGAATAAAATGATGCGTTGGGAAAATTATTTTCAATAATAAAAGAGGGACAATAAAGAAAAATTAGAAGTCTAAAGATGAAGGAGATATAAAAATCTCTATTTCATGGTCAGAGAAGTAAGGTAGGAATTTGAAAATCTTCAAGTAGGAATTCTAATCTTCAGTGTTTATGGCCATGACTAGATGTGCTATCAATCTTAGGCACAACAAATAAATGTTGTGTAACTGTGTTCTGATGTGTAAAATAAGTGTGTCAAACTCTGAAGTTTTTAAGGGCAGTTTGAATAATTGTTATAAGTCATTGTCCTTGAGATCAAACAGAAACCTGTTTATCTGGCCATAAGTACTTGAATACATGTTAATAAGTTTGAGTTGTGAGGTTGATGTTATGGAGAGAGATAATTATTCACATTCTTGATTCCCTGTGTCAAGGTCATAATTGAAACTGCTATGGAGTTAGAGGGATGATGTGCCAACAGTCATAGATTATCAGGACTGTTTATTACTTTGTTTTATGGCATTAACAACCAGTATAAAATTTGATTACTGATCATTAAACTCTAATAGCTATTGATAATATTTACTGTCATGAGGGCCTCAAAATCATGAAAAATACATAAAAGAGATAAAGATCTATAAAAGCTAAAGGGCAGACATCAAAAGAGCAGAGATTTCACATGTTTGAAGAGACTTTAACTTGGGTTTTTCAATCTTCCTAAGAACAGAGTACAGCTTTAAGATTACACTGAATATATAGTAGAAATTCTCTTGGGAAACTAAGTTGACTCTTTAGTTTGTTCAATTGACCCTATTTTCCTAGAAAAAAAATCTTGCCGTATCACCAGACACATTCTGCTTTGGAGAATCTTAATTAGAAATGCAAGGGCTACAGATATACTTAGTATGTTAAGATAAAATTGTCTGGACATGTGTTTATGGACATGACCTTATGATAAAAAATGACTTATTAAGCACAATTATTTTAAACCACATTCTGTACTAAAGGGAAATATCAACACTTTGTTACTTTTCATTGACTATCTGTTCACAATAGCATTTTCTTAATGACATAATCAAAGCTAAAAATGACCCATTGAGAGTATCTATTCCCCTTTTCCATAGAAATCTACCCCACCAAATCTCCAAAAGAAGAAAAATAAGCCTCCAAGGTGTAAGAAAGCATTCAGTTAAGAGCAAATATATTTTTTTCCAAGCGGATTATTTTTTAGAGAAAGTATATTTGAAAGCAGCATCAATTCAACTTCCCTTGAGCTGTTAGATATAACTTTAAAATAAAATTTCTGAAAATAAAGCTATTAAATTTTATAGAAGTAATATTTCAACATTTCTTTTAAAAGAATATAGTTTGAATGCTAAAAATATAAAGGAATTTTTCTTAAAACAATTTTAAGAAAAAATGTATGCTTTCCATAATTTAGGTATATAACTTGTCAACTTCTAGACATAAAATACGTCACTTCTTTGTCTTCTCTAAAGGAGTATAGAATATCAATTAGCTAGTGGAACAGGTTCCCTGTACCTAAGGGGAATTAGATAGTATAACATAAAAAAATCTAGAACTTCATATATCAAAATGGATTTTTTTCTCTACTTTGCCTCATACCTTTGAAATAAAGGAAGAATAATTAAATGTACCATACAGTTTTATAATAAATGACTGTATTCTATTGCTCCTTGGCAGAAAGAAAGAATGCTATGCGTATGTGGGGGAGCTATTACTTGCAAAAAGAATGATCTTCTATATTCTGTCATTCTAAATTTCCAGGCTTTGTTTAAAATCCTATGAAATCTTAACACCATTTTCTCTTTAATTTTATAATCAGGCATTCTCTGCATAAACTGTGACAAAATTCAACCTAATTCAAAACCAGTTTACATTAAAGGGCAAGAATAATATTAGATTAAACTGAATTGTTTCATATATATGAAGACAATGAAGGACAGGAATATCATATTCAGTAAGAACTTGAATTCAGAATACATAAAGAACTCTTACAACTTAATAAAGAGGATAAAAACAACCCAAGAATGTGTATTGAAATGTGTGGAGACATTTCCCAACAGAATGAAAATAATCCATATGCATATGAAAAATGCTCCATAAAATGCATTTCTAAATTTTCCTTGTATTAAAGCAAGGCAATTTTGAAAATTGTGCTGAAATATTTTGAAGTAAAAATAAATGAGTTTATGTGAGTCCGTGAAAAACAAATGGGGAAACTTTACTAGATATAAAGTTTAGATAGAGAGCACATACCTTATGCTACTATGGGTGTCAGACAGGTTCAGCTCCTGCTGAGTTTATGACTCAAATATTCCAACACAATGCTCGTATATAAAAGTAAGGTCTGAAAAGATGACTTGCCCTTTGAACTTATAATGACAGATGTATGTGAAAGGAGCATAAAATAAAACTTCTTTTTGCAAAAAACAGCAATGCTTCATTATCCACAACACTCAGATGGGTAGGTTTCATAGTCTTGATCCTGCTCCCACGTCCACTGCTGATGACCTCAACAGGCATTCCTCAGCCCTGATGCATGTTTGGAGGTAGATTTTGGATATACTTTCATCTGTCTAAAATAAAATGAAAATATGTATGATGAGTTTGTCACAAAGATAAATTCATTCAATTCATAAAACTGCTGGTTATTTTGACATTATGACTTTCTAATCTTTTTTTTCCAGAAATCAGACTGATTTTTTTAGATAGCATTTCTGTTTATGTGTTTGTGATTTAGCATGATTTTATTGCTGGGTAAATGTCAAAACTAGAAATTGAATGTTATTAAAATTAATTACACTGGACCAATAAATTAAGAAAGCCTAGTGGTAGGAGAAACCTACCTGAACTTGCTGCTGTGCACAACCACTTCAAAACTATAACTAAAAGACAAAACGGATATCATCCAGAAAGGGATAGCTGGCTGAGTGAAAATTATACAAGCAGAAGGAAAAGCACACTGAGACTCAGAAGAGTTGTGGAAGTTTGGAAGTGAAGTGTGGAGGAACAGAAGTGTGCTTACATGGAAAGAGGCTGGCAACTGAGTACTCTGTTGTCTTTTTTCAATGGGGAGGGAGATACAAGCTCCTGACCACTCTGAACTCCAGTTCCAGGTGAAACTCTAGGGACCCAGACTCATACGAGGAGAAACTGGACTGTCTGACATTGGGCCAGGACATGAGGGCAGCTTTCGCTCAGAGGTACTTGCATTGATCATTGTTCCTGCATGGAGCTGTGGGACACAGAGTCCCAGAACTTCTTTAGTGAAAGGCTAACGGGCAGCCATTGCTGTTTGTTCTGCCCCATGATTCCTTGAAACCCCACCCAATTTACAACCCCACCCAAGCTGTGCAGAGAGGCATTTGCATGAATGGCCTGCCCTTTTGCAATCTGAAACCTAACTTACTGCATCTGGATTGGAGAGCCCCAGAGCCTCCAAAAGAAGGCCAAGGCTTGAGAGCAGCTTGTATTGTTTCACAGCTGGGCCTCATCTGGGCTCCTCTAAACCCCAAACAAAGAGGAGGAATTTACAGATCGCTCTGTGGCTCCTGCTAGGTGGCCTCAGACAGTCGCTGACTTTGCTTCTCCTTGGAGATCCAAGAGACAGTGTACCCAGTGGTCAGAGTGAGACCAGCCAGATTACAACTCTACACATCCATAAGAGACATAATCAAGGAGCAGACTCATGGAGTGCTAAAGCCCCTATGAAGCAAGTCTTGCCCCATATGGGTGTCTCAAGCACAGAAGTTCTCCCATTGTAGACACAACTGATCCCCACAACCAATTGGCTTGAAGGCCAAATTCTCCCAGTGATACCAACAACAATCAAGGCTGAACTACAACAAGACTATGCACACAGCCCACAAAGGGTGCACCAATAGTGTCTACCTCAGGTTTTTAGGGAGGCTGAGCCACTGGACCCTATAGGACACCTATCACACAAAGCCACTCTATCAACACAGGGGAGCAGCCAAAATGTAAAGACAAAGAAACAGGTCACAAATGAAAGAAATGGAGAAAAGCAAACTACTGGAAACCTCCAAGAAATTTAGTGAGACCCTCAAGGATATGAAAAAGGACCAACTAGAAATTAAACAAATACTGTCTGATATAAAGAATAATATACAGAGACCCAACAGCAGACTAAAGGAACACAGGAATCAAGTCAAAGCAGGAAGAAGCAAAAAAACACCCAACCAGAAAAACAAAAAGAAAAAAAGAATCCAGGAATATGAAGATAGTGTAAGAAGCCTCTGAGACAACTTCAAGGGTACCAACATCTGAATTATGGGGGTGCCAGAAGAAACAAGAGAGCAAGATATTGAAAATATTGAAAGAAATAGACTTAGAAGTCCAGGAAGCACAGAGAACCCCAAGCAAAAAGAATTCAAGGAAGACCATACCAAGACACATCATAATTAAAATGGCAAAGGGCAAAATACTGATAATATCAAAAGCAGCAAGAGAAAAACAGTTAGTTACCTATAAGGAGTACCCATACGATTGTCAGCAGATTTCTCAACAGAAACTATGCAGGCCAGTTGGGTGTGGCAAGAAATATTCAAAGTGATGAGCAAGAACCTACAACCAAGATTATTTTACCCAGCAAAACTATCATTTAGAATTGAAGGTCAGATAAAGAGCTTCATAGATAAGAAAAAGATAAAGAAGTATATCACCACCAAACCAGTAATATATGAAATGCTGAAAGGTATTCTTTAAGAAGAGGAAGAAGAAGAAAAAAGTAAAGATAAAAATTATGAACAACAAAGTGATAACAAATACATATCTATCAACAAGTAAACCTAAAAATCAAGTGAATAAAAAGTCTGATGAACAAAATAAACTGGTTAATATAATAAAATCAGGAGCATAGAAAGGGAGTGGACTAACAATTCTAGGGGGAAAAAGGGTGTGTGTGCTCTGGGAAGAGACTGGACAAAAATCGTACACCTATGGATGAGAACAGTAGAGGGGGGAATGTAAGGGCAGAGAGTGGGGTGGGAACTGGGTGGAGGGTAGCTGGGGTGGGGGAAGAGGAACAACTGTAATAATCTGAACAATAAAGATTTATTAAAAAAATAAATCCTAGTAGTATCGATGGGGTGCCCTCCCTGTCCCTCCAATGTTGCAAGGAAAGGATTTCCTGAGACTCACACAGGAGGATGAGTGATCTTTATTTGTGTGAAATTAAGCCCTTAATTTGGCAACATCACATTTCCCTTCATCCCATCATAGAAAATGTTCAGTCTTGTTTTCAGCAGAGCAAGAATTAAGGCCGCAGCCCCATATTCAAGTCTTGTCTAGTCCAGCATGATATGTGTAGAGTGGGACATGTGGCTGCTTAAGACAAAATGGCTACGGCGAGAAGACTAGTAAATATGGGTAGCAGAACAAAAAAGGAGCAAGTAGGCAAGAGCAAATCAAGAGAGAGAGAACTCCAGGACTTATAACTAGGGGCTTAATCAATTAAACCTTCAGGTTTCCGCATGCATGCAGTGCTCTTCCCCCTCTGCCTTAGCCAGTTCTCTTTTCCTAGATTAAACTGACAGACAAATATTTCCTCTAGCAGTGTTCAGCAAACCGGGGATCATGAGCCACATGCAGTTTGTGAGCTGCAGTGCTGCTCTGTTACCTAATGAGTTTGCCGACCACTGACCTAAACTCTCGATTCCAATAATTACAGGCTGTTATTGTTCCTTGTGATTAAGCCCCTATCCCAGTGGTCGGCAAACTCATTAGTCAATAGAGTGGCAAACCGTGGCTGGCTTGCGAGCCACAGTTTGAGGGCCCCTGGAGGCCTATGGGCACCCCGAGATCTCTGTGCATGCAGCCATCTCCCCTTTTGTTGGATCCCTTCCCCCAGGGATCAGCAGGGAATGGACCAGTGGTTTCCTGGGGAATGTGACATTGCAGCTTACTGGTGACTCTGCCCAGATGACCATGCTTATAATGTCTGGCCTCCCCCTTGCTCTCTTCCTATGATTAGTATTAACAGCTAGCTAATTATGATGAAAACACTAATAGCTTAAGTCTGCTCCATTCCTTTCCCTAACCAGTAAAAGACAGTGACATAATTTCTTACACACAGTTATTTATTTTTCTTTTATTAAACAATGTGTTGCAAAGGTGGGAAGAAAAGTAGACTCTTTTGTCTCACTTATCTTTGTGACATTTCGTGGACTAATTTTAATTAAAATATATTTGATTTGATGTCAAAATGCTCTGGTTCCTTTAAAATGTCAAAATTTAAATTGCTGACATTTTCTTGAAAAGAGCAAGGACCTGAATAAGTTAATTAGGAAGGAACTGCCCACTCACTGATTCTAGTATAAAATGCAGTTCATGTCTTTGCAGATAAGAAAGTTGACCCTAGGGGTTGCATACTCTTTTTTTTTCCTATTCAGTGTTAGAACTACCATCCACGTAAAGCCTGATTTTATAATTTTTCCTCTTCTGTTGGAGAACTGATCATATTTTCTATTTTGATCTGAATCTATGTTGATACTAATAAAACTTCTATATAGTCATTTGTAAAGTTCTTGGGAATGGAAACTTGTCATATACACTTGTTTATCCAACACTTATTACTGTGCTTGAACATAGTAGACCTTGAACAAATATTTCTTGAATTTATGTTGAAGGAGGATGCAACAAGTAAGTGTTAATAAGGGAGATTTCAATTCAGAGTAAGGATGAGAAAGCAGTTGAGGATTTTACAGAAAATATTAAAGAAATTGAGACTTGAACTTAAGGCTTGAAATCAGTTAAAAATGTATTCACATGCCTAAAGTACTTTTGAAGAAGAATTCATGTAACATTCAAAAAGTTGAGCTTCAGAGATATGGAATTGTGAGACAGTTTGCTGGAAATAGTCTGAAACAGTTTATTGATATGAAGGTATACCAACAAATAGATTAAGCGTGACCTTTATGATAGTAAGATAACAGGGTACATCTTTTTAGGTGTTTTTTTTTTTAATATAGAAGGTTGTTCTTAATTGTTTTGCCTGGTTTGTGCGGTAAACTGTATTATAAAATAAATTAAAATAATTGGTTTATTTTTTTTTCTAATAGAAATATAAATTTACAAATACAAAATAAATAAGAAGTGATAGTTCTTTATCACTTTATTTCCAATGCTTTCAGGCAATCAAAACATAGCTAGCAATTATGCCTGTTAGATAATTCATGAATTTAGTATGTGTTTATAGCTCACTCCCAAGGGAGGTATGTCAAATTAAATAAACCTTAGTTTATTTTGTCCTTTTAATATAATGAGGATTTAATAGTGTATAGGTATGTGAATTCATTGTGTGTTTATTTTAAATGTGCATTTAACTCTCACCCTAATTTTATATGACTTGAAAAGCAGTAGAGAGAAAGGAAAAGAGAAGGAAGAGATAATCATTTATTTCAAGGGCCATGTCGACTAATAAAAACTTGCCAAATCAGTAAAATAATTAAAATTTCATGACTATTAGCATTTTGTTAAGTTTAGGATGTAGACATCAAGTGATGTGACATATAGAAGGAGACTTTTTAGGTGAGATGGAAAATAAGGGATTATACTATTAAAGCTGTGTGCTCAAGACTTAAGGATGTGGACTGTAGAACTCTCTACTTGATACCCTAATACCTACCAGGTGAGGCTTATGGAAGGTAACACTGGAAATACAGTACTATTAACAATAAATATGAGATTGTTCTTGAAGTACAGTATGATCATTAAATTTGGGGACAACTTGTGACCTTACTGTGAATCTTAATATAAATGTAATCAAGATGTGTGAAGCTTTGATTTCCGAAGCTGCTGACATGCAAAACCTACCCGCTGTCCAGTCATCACGTTTTTCAAACCAGCTGGGCATCAGTGAAATTATTTTGTGTCCCTGCTGGGCCATAATGAAATGATTTTTCACCTGGTTTGAATCTCATGCAGTTCCAAATGAAATGGAAACTGAAGTGAAATGTACAAGGTGTCTACCACTGGAACCAGTGCCAATATATATATATATTTCCCCTTCAAAGTGATTGCTAACTGAAGCAGCAGGCTTCACACTTGTATTATCTCAGCAGACCTGTAGCAGTAGTTGCTCTCACACACTATTTGAAGGCAACTGGCCACCATGTAAAGGTGAAAGGCTCTTGCTAATTGAGTTGAAATGAGAGGTTGTTGACTATAGATTTATTGGGTTACAATTAGTGTTGATGGTGTATAGGGCTAAAATTGTCAAGAGTCATGTATCAGATTCAACTTTATTTCCTGTTATGTTAGATGATTACAAAATGACAAGACAAATTAACAAATTAAAGTTACCAGAGAGTTTATATTTTACTTTGAATCTGAAACAGACATGACCTTAGAGATTATTTGCCTTTATATTAGGAAAATGTGGAGGGAGAACTAAGATGGCGGCATAGGTGAGCACCTATCTAGCTGTTCACACAACAATTCTGAAACTACAACTTAACAACAGAACAAACAACATCCAGAATCACCGGAGAGCTGGCTGAGTGAAAATTCCACACATAAAAGTAGAGGTGGGACGCAGCGGTGACTCGGGAGCAGCGGTACACAGCTTTGAGGTTCGGAGCGCGAGCGAGCGGTGAGGGATGGACGGCAGACAGCAAGCCCAGCTGGTTTTCTCCAGCGGGGAGGGTGGAGGCCTCCCACAGCACTGACCCCCCAGTACTAGGTGAGCTCCCAGGTCTGGGAAAGGAGGATCCTGGGCGCGGCTGAGGTCTGTGTGTTTGGGGAGAGTGCACGAGTAAATTGGAGTGCACAACCAGGCAGAGAACGCGGGCAGAGAACGTGCGACTCGCTCGCTCACTTGTTCAGAGACTGCCATAGTGCTTTGTTTTACAACCCTGAGTGAGACTTTGGCTGTGCAGACTCATTTGGGGAGAGGCAAAGTTGTCTGGCAATGGGGAGATCAGCGGTGTATTTACATTGCCACCCAACACCGAGACCCGTGAGCCGCACAGATAAGCTGATGCCGCCAGCCCCATAGACCTGAAGCTGTGCGCCAGGAAGTGCGGACCTAAGCCTGACACTGCGCGCCTATTAGATGCTGACTCTGTGCGCCGAAGGGCGGAGCTAAGCCTGACGCCGGGCACTGCATAAGGAAGCTGAAACACTGTTCCTTAGAGGATACCTATCACACACCGCTAAGGGACCAACTCAGGAAAGCAACCACAATGCAGAGAAAAGGAAAGAACTCAGCTATGAAAGAAATGGAGGAAAAAAGACGACTAGACATAGAGTTCAAAACCACAGTAATTAGGTTTATGAAGAGGCTACTAGAAAAGGCCGAGAATCTTAATGAGAACTATGCCGAAATAAATAACACCTACAAAGAAATGAACAACGCCTACAAGGATATGAAAAAAGACAAACTAGAATTTAAGCATACACTGAAACAAAAAATATTATACGAGACCTAAAAGCAGTCCAGACAACCACAAAAACCAAGTCAAAGATTTGAAATACAAAAAAGCAAAATCCACTCAGCTGGAAAAGCAAGAAGCCAAAAGAGTCCAAAAAATTGAAGATAGTATAAGGGGCCTCTGGGACAACCTCAAGCATACCAACATCAGAATTATTGGGGTGCAGGAAAAAGAGAGAGAGTAAGATAATGAAAACCTACTAGAAGAAATAGTGACTGAAAACTTCCCCCACCTGGTGAAAGAAACTGACTTAAAAGCCCAAGAAGTACACAGAACCCCAAAATATAGGAATCTAAAGAGGAGCACACCAAGGCACATCATAATTAAAATGCCAAGAGCAAAAGATAAAGAGAGAATATTAAAAGCAGCAAGAGAAAAACAGTTAGTTACCTATAAGGGAGCACCCATACGATTATCAGCAGATTTCTCAACAGAAACGATGCAGGCCAGACGGGAGTGGCAAGAAATATTCAAAGTAATGAATAGCAAGAATCTACAACCAAGATTGCTCTATCCAGCAAAGCTGTCATTCAGAATTGAAGGTCAGATAAAGTGCTTTGCAGATAAGAAAAAGCTAAAGGAGTTCATCACCGCCAAACCAACACTATATGAAATGCTGAAAGGTATTGTTTAAGAAGAGGAAGAAGAAAAAGGTAAAAATGTACATTACAAACAACAAGTACACATCTATCAACAAATGAATCTAAAAATCAAGTGAATTAACAACCTGATGATCAGGATAAAATGAGGAATAGAACAAAATCATGGACATAGAGAGGGAATGGACTGATAATGCTTGGTGAAAAAAAGGGTGCGGGAAGTACAGCAAGAGACTGGACAAAAATCATGCAACTATGGGAGAGGAAGCGGGGGAGGTAAGGGCATAGAGTGGGATGGGTACTGGGTGGAGGGGAGCTATTGGGGGAAAATGTAATTAATAAACTGAACAATTAGGGTAAAAAAAATTTTAAAAATATTATGAAAATGTGTGAGCAGCAGAAATTAGGAAATTTCTCTCAACATGTTAATCACTGAAAAAACTATTTTGGGTTAATGATTTAAATATTCTCTTAAGAAAAATAAATGAGAAAAGTGTAAACAAGTACAAAGTGAGTTTAATTTATTAAATATTTATTCCTTGTATAATTTCATTCCCAATTTTAAACAAAATGATGAAATATTTTTCATCTTAACATCATTTCTTCTTCACTATGATAATTGAATAAAAATGTATAAAGTGGGTATTGTCTAATAATAAAAGTGTGACTGACTTTTCCATTTCAGTTACTATAGACAATATTGTTTTGAAATGAGCTTCTAGTTTTCATAGTTAAGGCACACTTGATTTTATTTTATCAGAAGACACTTAGGTTTATTATTTAATCATAATATTGTTCTTTCAAACAATGGTGATGGTTTTATACAAGCATATCAACATTTTCCCATCCTTTTTTATAATGAATATAATCAGTTCTGCTAATAACCCTTGTTTTGAAAAACATTTTTTTTCTAAAACAAATGGATGTATCAGGGAACAGTTGGAACATAACACAAACTTTGCATGGTTATGTGTGGCTTAATCTGTGGGAATCACTAAATGAATGCAGACTGCACACAGCTGAACCAAGACACCTAGAAATACACAAAACAATAATGCATCCAGAAGCTCGCCCTGGAAGAAGTAACATCACTCACTCACATCTGGCTTTACAATTGCCTATGTGATTGCACAGAATCTGCCTTCCACCACTTGGCAACAGTTATCAATCTACAACTGTTCTGGCAGCCATCTGGGCCTGTCACCCTCCCCTCTCTCTTATTTCCCCCCTTTCTTCTCTGTTTCTTGTGCATTATTCCATTCTGTTCTCTCTTTAGCTTTCTTTCCCTCACTCATTTTCTATTTACTTTCCATCCTCTTCCTCTTGCACACACAGGGTATAGTATTGTGTACACATCCACAAGCAAACTTCGATTATTTTCAAGGTGAAATGTGGTATTCATGTGTAGTCTTTATTTCTTCCTATGTAGCATGTATACAGCTGTGCTACAATTTTTTTACTATGCAACTATTTTGTTGTTGTTAATGACACATTGATGGCGATTTTGAGCACTGTGCATTTAATCCCATTTTCTATAAGTTCTGTGGCTTTCATTGCATACTTTCGTACAATGTGGTGTTTTTTAGAAACATATGTCTTTGTAGAGTGGAAATGATTAAAGCACCCTTTGCAAACAATCTGATGTCTGCCAAAAACTAGTCCAAATTTTCCCCAGAAGAGATGCATTATTTTTTATTATTCTGGCCAGAAGGTAGCAAAATCTGTTCTCTGACCCAGAGGGAGACATTATCTCTAAGACATTTTTTTAAAATAAAAGCATTCTTGAAAGGTTATTCTAAAAAAAAAAGAAGTATACGAATGTAGACACCTATTGAAAAAAATTTCCCAATAATTTTCTTTCTAGAAGCAAGTGTAATTTGCCCTTTCCACCATGCTTCTCTGAATAGACAGGCATAGAGTATGGTATCAGCTACCCCAAGAGGAGTCTCTAGGGAAGAGTTGGTGATTGGGTGATCATCCTGACCAGTTCTTCCAAGGGTGCATTTATCTTGGTGAACTGACACTAAACTGTGGTAAGCTCTCAGCTGCTGATGCAGATCCATCATGGCAGTGTCTCAGAGATGTTCAGATATGGGATACTAGCATGCTAACAAGCCTCTCAAGGATACTCCCCTTAAGAATGTCAATTTGATTATCTGTCAGAACTCTTGTCAGGTATAATAGACAGAGGTGCCAGCTCAAAAAGGCAATTCGATGCCATGTAGACATATTACAGGGTGTCCCCAAAAATGTATACGCACTTTAACAACTGATAGCACAGTTTTGAAAATGAAATGTATTTTAATAAATATTGCCTTTATAATTATTCAAAGTATGTTCATATATTTTGGGGGACAGCCTATATATTTGCTATCTAATTTGATTCATATTGCAGATTGAGTAGGCATTCATACTGGCGCTATTTCTGATATCTTTAAAATTTAAGATTTGCAAAAGATGTAAGCATATCAGGCACAAAGGGCACCATTCCATTCTTGCTCGGATTTGCATGAACACTACTGAAGTTTGTCTCTGCAAGTTTCCTTGTCTTTTCTACAGTAGCTAAGAAGCCACTTTTCACATTTAACATACTCTCCTTTTTGTAAGTATAAATACATTCAGCACAGAGAAGTTAAACTGTTTTCAGTTCTCTGTTGTTGGTGATGTTTTTAAAGATATAACTTCTGGGACTATTTTGTGTATTTTAGTTTAACAATTAAAAGTTATCTTATTTTTCATATGTCAATATATTGAGAGAACCTCACTATCTCTCCCATCATCTATGGATATCTTAATATGTTAATTTGATCATTGTTTTGCATCTGTGAGTTTATAAAATTTGCTTCTTTTTCTATTGGAGGATATAATTTTTGTATTACATATATACTTCAGGTCTCTCAAATTTCATAGTTTCCTCTGTCAGACATCTGAGCTTGAGTCTGTGGTTCGCAACATTAATAGTTAGCTGTGTTTAGTTTTGCTATTTGGTCCTCATAAATGAACATAGCAAAGTCTCAAAATGTACATTACTATAAAAAGCAATTGTTTCCATATATTAACAAGGAACAAGTTACAAATAAATAGGCAACGTTGCCTAAAATAGCACATCAATATCACATTCTTAGAATAAATTTAACAAAATATGTGCAGAGCTTCTAGATGAAAGACTGCAAACTAAAGAGAAAGGAGACCTAAATATCACTTAGGTAGAGTGATGCACCATTTATGTGCATAGGGAATTTCAGCATTGGTAAAGTTTCTATTTTTAATTAATTGATCTGTAATTCCAAAGCACAATGTAACACATCTAAGCATACAATAGCTTATGATGCAGCAATAATACTCCTGGACATGTTCAAGAAAAACAAGTACATATGTCCACTATAATTTCAAGAATGTTCATAGTGATGTTTTACAAAATGGCCAAAATTAGAATAACTCAAATGTCCATAGTAAGCAGAATGGGAAATTTCATTATCATGATACGGGTGAATCTCCCATACATGACATTAATGAAAAGGGTCATAAAATAAAGAAGCAAGATATTCCATCTACTAGTATATGGAATTCAAAACAATCAACATTCACCTGACAGAATAGAGGGCAGGAGAGTGGCTAGCTTTGTTAATGTAAGGAACGGTAGGAGGAGTAAGAAACTTTCTAGTTGAGGATGTTTTCTGTATCTCAGACAGTATTGGTTATATGAAGATATTCACATGTAAAAATGTACCCATGTATAAATGTAAGACCTTTGCAATTTAGGAAAATCCAACTATTTTATGTGCTACTGTGTAAGGTGAATCTGAAAGAGGAGATTTTACAATGTACCATTTCCCAGGCACATTAGTTAATGAATTATAGGAACTGGATTTCAAGGTAATACCATAAGAGACAAGCAAGTAATTGAGCTAGAATAAAGTATGTGAAAGACAGTGGATTAGTTCTCATTTCTAATTTAGGAAGAGATTAGCAGATAATAACCAGGGTTAGGCGGCAATTGGAAATATCTTATTCAACTAGGACCTTTGGCAATGATATAAATTATGGAAAATTTTTCACTAGAGAAATTTCAGGAGAAATTGGTGTAAAACTGTATTTTCATTTATAGTCAGAAAGTTTTGACAATCAATGGAACTATTTCATTGCACACATAGAGTCTGTCTTTTATTTGTCTTCCACTTACATTCAGTTATGAATCTGCCTATAATGATATGGCCCTTTTGCTTGAACAGGAGAAGTAATAGCATAAGATATTTTAAAGTATTCTATTGAAACACAAAATTTTAAAATCTTAAAATCAGTGGGAAACTATGGTAAATCCTTCAAAACTTTATATGTTAAATACACAATTGAATTCATGGCATCTCATGCTGAAGCTCCTCCCAATACACAGAATGGCTTAGCCAATCAGTTCATCTTTTACTCTCTCATTCTTCCACAATCTTGTTGTTCATTGTAGTTGCTAAAAATGTAAGTACAATTTCTTCGCAAAACCAACTCTCCTTATCTTATTGTATGTTCTTTTTTCTTACCTAAAAATCTAGAAATTTTCCTAAATAGATGTCCTTTTCTCCAGTATTCCCATTCTTCAGGTATTCCTTGATAACTTCAGTAAGATAGTAATTCTGAAATTCAAATATGGTCCTCTTTCCTTCCCAAGCACTAGGGAGGCCCCAGCTTCCAAGGGGCTAAGAAGCTGGAGCATTGGTGAAAGGGGAGAAGCTGAGCCAGACTCTTGCAATACCTCCTCCAACCCAACAACCCCCAGGAAGCATGAACAGGAAAGACAGCAAGAGGAAGTCCCACCAGGAATGCCCAGGAAAGACAGGAGGGCGGGGCTGGCCAGGACAGGCTCGCTGCCACAAGGTGTGCCCCAGCCCCAGGGAAATCAGCAAGATTATGGCTTCCATGGCTCTGGACATGCTGAAAGAGGGCGGCTGCAGAGAAGATGAGCTGCTGGAGAAATTCATTCAGTCCTTTGATTCAGCTGGCAGCTTGCACCTTGGGGCCCACATTCTCAACATGGTACTGGCCATGCACAGCTGGGTGCTGCCTTCTGACCACCTTGCTGCCTTTTTGCTGTCCTTGTATTGGGAGGCCCCAGGGAACACGCAGGAGCTGAAGCGGGTGCAGATCTGTCACCTGGTCAGGTACTGGCTGACGGACCCAACACCCTGAGACAGTGCCCCAGGAGCCCCAGTTAGAAGAGGCTATAGGTCGTTTCTGGGCCATTGTGGAGCAGGAAAGCAACTCAGCGCAGAGGAGCCTGCGGGATTCCTCCAACCTTCTGAACTCTGGTGGCCCTGGCCCCCCACCCTCCATGAGCAGCCCAGGCCTGGGCAAAAAGTGCAAAGTGGCCTTGCTTTTCAACCCCCTGGAGGCAGGGGAGCTGGCTCAGCACCTCACTTACCTGGAGTTCCGGTCCTTTCAGGCTATCACGCCCCAGGACCTGAGAGACTACGTTTTACAGTTTTACAGGGCTCTGTGCGGGGTTGCTGTGCCCTAGAGGTATCCGTAGGTCTCAGCAACAGCGTGTCCCACTGGGTGCAGGTCGTGGTGCTGAGCCGGCCCGGGCCCACCCAGCACGCACAGGTGCTGGACAAGTCCATCCATGTGGCACAGACGCTGCTGGAGCTGACTGAGCTGCTCGCTGCCCACAACAACCATGCCTGTCACCGCCGAGCCTGGGCTGGCTGTACAAGCTTCCGGCTGCTGTGCTGGGTGTGCACCTCAAGGACCTGGTGTCCCTGCATGAGGCACAGCCCGACAGGGTTCCTGGTGGCTGTCTGCACCTTCCCAAACTCAATAGCCTCTACCTATGGCTGCAGGAACTGGCAGCCCTTCAGAAGCAGCAGTCCCCCCTCTCCCCTGCAGTGCCAATGAGGACCTGCTGCATCTGCTTTCGCTTTCCCTGGATCTTTTCTACACGGAGGACGAGATCTATGAGCTTTCTCACAACTGGGAGCCTCGCTGTCCCAAGAGTCTGCCACCCTCCCCCTTCAGAGCACCCCTAGTGGTGGAGTGGGCCCCTGGTGTGATGCTCAAGTCCGACAGGGCCGCCCTGGGTCTACATGTGGAGCAGCTGGTAGAGTCCAATGTTCAAGAATGATGACCCTGAAGGCGGAGGAACTATCTCTCTTGAGGACTTTGAGCATCCCTCAGGCAACTTCCCCTTTGCCTGCCATGGGCTTCACCCATCCCCCTGCCAAGAGAGTGGCTCCTTCAGCCAGGAGGAGCTGACTGGATACCTTCTCTGGGCCAGCGCCATCTGCTCCGAGCTATGCTTGGCCTTCTTGCATACCTTCCATGAAGTCACCTTCCATAATCTCACCTTCTGTGACAGCTGCAGTGGCTTCCTCTGGGGTGTCTCCAAGTAAGGCTACCACTGTCGGGACTGTGGGCTGTGTTGCCACAAACAATGCAGAGACTGAGGAAAGGAAGAGTGTCAAAGGCCAGGGGCCAAGGGCGATATGAGCCCCTCAGGAGCCCCTGTCCCACCCACACCAAAGCTCCATGCCAGCTGTGGCCCTGAGGACAGTCTTTCCTACACCTACACCCTGGAACCCTGAGACAGAGTGCCACCTTCACCATGCTTGGACCCAGACAGAGCCCCCACAACCTTCCTGGGAACCAGACACGGTTCCCCTACCAAGGATGGCCTCGCCACCCACCCAGTCCTCCAAGCCAAATTCCTGAGACATGGGGAAGTTATTTTCTTTTTTTGCATCAGAGTAGCTTTTAATTGTACTCCCTTTCTCTGCACTTAGGTAACTGTGCAACTCCATGTTGGATACATTTAATCTTTAGCGTTATTTTACCAACTCCTTCAATCTTCATTTGACAGATGAAGAACTGAGGCTCAGTGAGGCTGAGCTGCTCCCCCAACGTGGCCGAGTTCCTAAGTGTTGGAGGCAGAACTCAAACCCTCCTTCCATCTGCCTCTAAAACGGAAGCTTCTGACCAATATGCTACACTGACAGTCAGGGTGGGTCAGGACGGGGAGGGGAGAGGAGACAGAGTCCTAAACGCTGGGGTTCTAGAGACAGTAGAGAAGGGGTAGGAAGGGGAGCCAGTGAACGCTTGAGTCTGATCATATGGCTCCATTTCACTCAGGTTAAAAGCCACAGATCTCCCTGTAGTCTACTCCACACAGTCTGCTGCTATTACTTCCTACTACTTACCCTCTCCCATCCTGCTTCAGCTGCACTGGCCTCCATGGTCCCTGAGCATGCCAAAAAATACTCCTGCCTCAGGGTTTGCACTGGCTGTTCACTCTGCCTGGAACACCTGCCCAGAGGCCCACATGACTCCCTCTTTGGGATTTAGCTCAAGTGGCACCTCAGTGAGGCCATGCTCACCGAGCTCAAAGTTACAATCGCCCCATGGTCCCAGATCCCACCTTCTTGTTCTCTTTTCCTCCAAAGTCCTTTCCGCATCTGGCACCTAGACCTTTTACCTTTTTCTCTTGTTGAATATCTGCCCATCCTTCCTAGAAATGTGAGCTCCAGCAAGACAGGGGCTGCACTTTTCACTGCTTTATCCCAAGAGCTTAGAACAGAGCTACCACATGGTGGGTACCTGATAAATATTTGTCCAATGCCTGCATGTCTCTTTCCTCATGCCCACAGGAAGGGAAAATGTGTTGCTGAAGAACAAAGGACTTTGAGGGTCAGAGCACCAGGAGCCTATTTAGATCCAAGGGACTGAGACCCCCTCCCTCCTCCTGTGCACCCTGACCTGCCCCTCCCTCCAGCCCCTCAGAGTTAGTCCACAGCTGTCATAAATTAAATTTATTTTCCAGGAAAAAATTAAAATGAAATAAAATAAAATTCAAACATGGTCATCTTTATATTCTTTGCTGATAATTCCCCATATGTGCTACAATTATATACTTGTACTTTATATTATGTACTATTAGTGTGCTGATAGCCAGGTTTCCCTTGAAGTAATAGTTTTATACCCTTAATTACTCACATAATTGAGAGCATATACTAGTACACAGCTAGTTTTGAAACTGCTGATGGTAGAGTCAACTGGAAAAAATTTTTAAGAGTCTGCTGTATTTTCCCTTACCTGTCCATCCCAGGCCATGGAGATTCTGACTTAATGGATATGTAGGGTCCAAGTATTAGAATATTTTAAAAGTCTCCCCAGTTGATTCTAATATGGAAAAGAACTGAAACTTAATAGGGAGAGAAGGCATATTCCAAAAGCCATACTTAAGGCCATTTGAGTGAATTAGGAAAAACAAATGTAGTAGTAACTTCTCCCAGGCAAATTATTTTGAGAGAGAACAACCACTCAGTCAGAGTAAAGAGAACACATTCAGGGGAAAGTCATTCTCAAAGAAGCAAATCACATGTTGAATTGGAAAAAGAAAATAAGTTATTCAAGAAATTTCAAAGAATTTTTTCTTGATATTTACCAATTAAATTATGCAATAGACCAATTACCATTAACATTGTGATGATGGCCAGTGATAATCAGAAGAAAATGATTTTTCCCAATTTCCACAATTCAATTTGTGCCTAAACTACATCAAGTAGGTTTTGGTTACTTGTAGAGAATCATTCTCTTGATCACTCCAGGGGGCTGAGATGGTCAGGGAATTAAGAGAATGTGTGGCTGAAGCATCCTTTGTGAACATTTCAGCTCCAAATGACAACTGAGTTCAGGTGAAAGGGAAAGTGAACTTAAGCACAAAATTGTTGAGTGTTTGAAATAACCAGGTTGAAATTTGAGTTTATAAAGTTAATGGGATTTTTTTAATTCAGTAGTTAAAGGGCAAGAAAAAAATTAAAAACATACGAGTGCTATTTTGCCAGGATTGTAGGCCACATCTTCAATTAGTTTTGTAGTTGATTTGAAGAATAATCTAATGTAAATCCATATTCTAAGTTGGAGTATAACTTAGAATAGGGAAGTATAATAGGATAGGGGAAGGAAAAGAACTGAATGGTTGTTCATGCTGTGTCTTGGACTAAGGATTTGGGTTATAAATATCAGTGACAGCGTTGAATTTTAAACCTGTATTCAGAAGTGCCTTCAGTGGTAAGAGGCTTTGGTTGTATAGTCTATGTATTGTTTAGAGAAGAGTAATTTTTGAGCTTTACTGATCCTTATGTATACTGAATTCTGTTAGTTTGGCTGGATTACAGAATCAAGAAGGTTAGATATCTCTAATTGCATAAATTCACTGAACATTTATGCACTGTAGTATGCATTTTCTTTAGGTGCTTTATCAAAAAATGAAAGGCAGTGGATTTAAAATTCTTAGAATATGTATTTGATTTCAGCTATCAGAAATACTGAACATTAATATTATGGGTGTAGGCTGCTCATTAAACAGTGTAGAGAAAAACAAATTGCTAAACTAGAAATTGACTCTTTCCTGAGGGTATTATAATGCAGGTATTATAATTGTTTTGTTGTACTATTTATTTTTTGCAACACAAATATAATTAGAACAAGAAATATAACAAGCTATTCAAAATACTTTTCATTCTCAAAAAATAGTTCATAATTGCTTTTAATGAAAATTATGTAAATTTCCACTTAAAAGTTTGTGGAAGCACACCGATTTCTACCTTCTCCTACAAAAGCTTTTCCAAAATTAGTTCCCTTTAACACTATAATATAAAGGAAATCCTCATGATTTCAAGATTTGGAAAGACATTTTAGATTTAGGCTATAACCAACCTAGTCATACATAGGTCCCCACCCCCCGCCACCATGACTTTATTTTTATATATACTTCTATTGATTTCAGAGAGGGAGCGAGAGATAGAAACATCAATGATGAGAAAAAATCATTGATGGGCTGCCTCTTGCATGCCCCCTACTGGAGATCCCGTTCCCAACCCAGGCATGTGCCCTGTCCAGGAATTGAATTGTGACCTCCTGGTTCATAGGTTGATTCTCAACCAGGGATCTGCACTAGCCGATCTAGTAAGGCAGTGGTCAGTAAACTGCTACTCATGAGCCACATGCAGCTCTTTGGCCTCTTGCATGTGGCTCTTCCACAAAATACCACGGCCTGGGAAAGTCTATTTTGAAGAAGTCGTGTTAGAAGAAGTTTAAATTTAAAAAATTTGGCTCTCAAAAGAAATTTCAATTGTTGTACTGTTGATATTTGGCTCTGTTGACTAGTGAGTTTGCCAAACACTGTACTAAGGAAATAGTAATGACATGTGTCTGCCTGATAAACTGGTACAAAAGAAATATTTTTGAGTGAATCACACTATTTATTCTCCAGAGGCTTCAATTAGAGGTAAAGCAATCAATCACAAGGTAAAATGTGCCCACATTACATGAAATACCATCAGTGTGCTCTGCACTTTACCGCTCTCATTCCATGGTGGATGGAGGGAGTGTTGTTGTTGTTGTTGTTTTTGTGTTTTTGTTATTGTTGTTTTTGTTGTTGTTGTTGTTCTCAGAAAGTAAAGTTTGTTTGCTTTTTTGTCAGTTTTTTTAAATCTCTTTTAAACTGATATATATTTTCTGAAATTTGGAAGAAACTATATCAAAAGATCTTTGAAGAATAATGATTAAAATCAATTCCTGAAGAATCAGGGGTAACAGCAAGGTTGGTCATATAAAGTAGTTCCATTATTATGAAAACTATACATATAAAGAAGCTGAGCTCTAAAATGATAGGGAGGTAGACCAACATCACAGGGCCAGCTATCATGGTCAAGCCTTAGGTAATTTGCCTGCAGAATCAATGTCATTAAACATTATATACTAACCAGATGCCTAGTGCACATATTTTGTGCACTAAGGGGGTCCCTTGGCCCCACCTGCACCCTCTCCAATCCAGGACTCCTTAGGAGATGTCCGACTGCCTCTCACAATCTGAGACTGCTGGCTCCTCATTGCTCACCTGCCTGCCTGCCTGCTTAATTGCCTCTAACTGCTCCCCTACTGGCCTGATCACCCCTAACTGCTCCCCTACTGGCCTGATTGACCGTAACCATCGCTGCCTTGCCCTGCACCCAGGACTGAAGATTCCCTTCTCTGGCTGGTTGCAGGAACCCAGAACCTGAGATTTTCTCCCTCTGGCTGGCTGCAGGCACCCAGGACCTGGATCTGCTTTGCCCAGGCCAGCTGCACCCACAGGGGACTGTGGGTGGGCAGCTTTGCCTGGGGAGTAGTCACAGGCACTTGCGCCCGGGACTGTGGGGTGGGTGGCTTGTCCCTCTCCTGGGCTGCAGGTGCAGCTGCTGGTGCCCAGGACCATGGGGATTATGGTGCATGTGGATTGTCCCTCTCCTGTGCCACAGGTGTAGGTGTGGCCCCTGGCACCTGGGACTGTGGAGTGGGTGGCTTGTTCCTCTCCCAGGCTGCAACCTGACTGGTCCTTATTCCTCTGTTGCAAGCTCTATTGTTCCTGGCTGGTCCCCATTCCTCTCTCCACAGTGTTGAGTGTCTTAATTGTTACGGCGGGATGGTGTGAGGGCATGACAACCATTTACACGTTAGCTCTTTATTATATAGGATGTGACATATATATATATATATATATATATATATATATATATATACTATTACATAACCTTGATATATAGTGAAATATAATATATGATGTTATATAATAATTAGAAGCTCATTGCATGATATTCATGCAAGAATAGGCCTTCCTTCCCCTGGCTTTACTCCTGAACTCCAGGAGCCTGCAAGTCCCTGCTCCTAGGCCATCTGGGAGCCACCAGGTCTCCACTCCCAGGCTGCCCGGGAGCTGGCACGTCCTCACTCTTAGCCAGAGCAACGCTCCTGTAACTCCCTCCACCTCCCCGTCCCTCTCATAGCAGGTGTCCCACCCCACCCAGCCACTCTGCACCTGCATATGCACATTAACCTGGCATCTCTATCAGGTTATTTTGCATACTCACACCTGATTGGCTGTAGGCATAGCAGAGGTATGGTCAATTTACATGTTTGTCTATTACTAGGTAAGATAGATAGTATAAATGACCATATGTGATGTAATAAATATTTTTAAAGACATCAATTCTGTAGGGAGACTATCTAGAGCAAGCATGTCAAACTCAAAGGATAACGGTCCAAATAAACAAGATTTAAGTTTTTGTGTGCTATAAAAGCTTTAATTTTCATAGAAATGTAGGTTTATTTCAATAGGGACATGCTAAATACAAAGGGATGAACTAAATGAGTAATCATTAACATAAAATAATAGAACATTTTAATAAAAATGAATATTTTTTGAACATTAACTTACCAGACACTAAATAACTGCACAAGTTAATTATTGTAATGCAAATAAACCTATTTTTCTTGTTCTCTGAAATTGAGATATTTCCTGTTGTGCACACCAAACAAGTCAGTCCAAGAGTAATGACATGGCATTTGCTTGCTAAAATATCTGCTGCTAGTATTACTGGAGAGAAATGGTGCTCCTGTAAGTAAAGGAAATGAATGTAACATGTTTATATTAATCAGTCATTAGTAAACCTTGCAGTTTATTATTAATAATTATGTGTAACAGGATATTGTAAAAATTAATTAATGGAATTTTTGTAAAATGTTTCTTACATACCATATCATTATATTGGCTAGGCCACAAAAACATCCCTCATGGGCCACTCAAGGCCCAGGGGGCGAGAGTTTGACATGCTTGATCTAGACCTTGAATCCTAACTCTGCCACTAATTAGGTTCATGATTTTGAGCAAATTACTTTACCTTTTAACACTCAGCTTCCTTATCAGTCTAAGGATCAAAATAATATAACTGCTTCTTATGACCATTATAAATACTGAGTTAATATTTCTGAAGAATTTTGAGTAAATACAGTCCAATTATTACTACATAAGTACATGTTCCCTAATAAAAGGCAGCTATTTTTTCAAGTATTATTACTTTTCTCATGTATGTGGTATTTTTTACATTCTTTTTTGTGTGTTTGTTTTTCACTTTCTCTATAGTATGGCTTTGTCTGAATTAAAAAAAAAAAGTTTTGGCTACAGACTGATCAATATTGCTTTTGAGATGACTAGTTTAAATTTAAGGTAATTGTTTTTTGATTGCCTGAACTTGTATCAAGAATCTGGCAGTGGTTTCATCAATGATAGAGACTTTCTTCTATTTCTTTTATCCATTTCAGTGCAACAAATCTAGGACTCATCCTATATCATAAAAGAGAAACATGCAAATTTGATCATACCTTCACTCCTGATTGGCTATGCTACCAGCCAATCAGGAGTGGGGGTGGGGCCAAGTGGCATGAGCACCTGCCCGAGGGTGGAGATGAAATGGCAGCGGTGGCGAGCACCCAGCCCCTGGGCGCTGTGAGGGGAAGCAGCGGCAGCGGCAGTGCTGGTGGCAGTGGCAGGCAGCGCCTGACCCCCAAGCACTGTGAGTGGAAGTGGTGGCGAGCGCCCAGCCCCTAGGGCTGGGTAGTTGCAGGCAGCCAGGGCTGAGCAGGTCGATGGCTGGGAGCCCAAGGCCTAAAACCTTGCCAGAGGCTTTAGGCCTTGGGCAGGCTGGGGGTGAGCCATCAGTTGGACACCCCCTGATGGCTCCCAGTATGTGAGAGGGGACATGTTGGGTTGAGGGACCACCCACCCTCAGTGCACAAATTTCGTGCACCGAGCCCCTAGTAAATTATAAAGAAACAAAATAACATGCAATAGCAAGTTACTTGCAATATATATTAATTTCATAAAATAAAAAATTACTATCTTCATTTTATTTTATATCTTGAAATAATACACTGCAATCCATCAATTTTATTTAATTACATTAATAAGTAAATAACTTGCTAGTTCTTAAAATAGCAGTATTACAGAACTAATAAATGCTTACTACACACCCAAAATTGAGGGTCATTCATTTGTGAATTGCAATACATAAATGTGTCCAAGCCTAATTACTGGAAAATTATAGTAAAAACACTCCTTAGATACATACTCATTACTATAATGAAGTAGTTTGCCAAATAACCCACAACAAACTACGTCTATAAAGATATAATTAATATAACTGGCATTCATAAATCAAAAGCAAGAATGACAAAAATTCAAGATAACAAATGACTCAATATAGTACTGCTGATATCTTGATACTGAGAATGAAGTCTCCTCCTAACATTATAAACATTTAAATCCTAGGCAGGTGTTCATGTGTATGATAGAAACTTGGCAATGCTTCCAACTTATATGTCTCAGCCTGCCTTCTTCTGTGTACACAAAATCTTCATTATTTGTGGATTCCATATTCGCACCATTGCCTATTACCTAAAGTTTGTATCTAGCTGCAAATCGGTGCTCACAGAGCTTGAGAACATGTGCAGAGCAGCAAAAAGTTTGAGTTGCTTTATGTCCTCGCTCCCAAGAGGCAAACTCTCTACCTGATTGTTTCAGTTCTCACACCGTAAACAATTCTCCTTTCTACAATCTATTTAATGCTTTGTTTTTTTCACATTTTGGGGACTTTTTGTTTTAATTTTTCTGTTTATAAAATGATCCCTGAACATAATATGGAGGTGCTGATTAGTACTCTTAGGCACAAAAAGGCTGTGATGTGCTTTTTGGAGAAAATATAGGTGTTAGATAAATGCTCTTGGCTGTGAGTTCAATGTTAATGAATCAACAATATAATTCATTATATACAGAAAAAAAGGAGAAACTTTGATGATCAGAACATGAGACTGCTCTGAAAGGTAACATCTGTAGTATATGATGAAGCTATGGGCAAAATGGAAAAGAAGTTATAAAAGTCCAAGAAATTTAGGTCAGGTTACACAGGGTGAGGAAAATGTTAAGAGGGAAGGCTATTACTGATTTATTATTATAAATAAAAGTGAATGCAATGAATTATCTTTAAGAAACTAAGTGCATGCAGTATAGAATGAGCATTGCAAACTTCACTTTTTTTTCTGAGCATCTGTTATCAATGTGCATAAAATGAATGAATAAAATGTATGAATACTTTATGATTTTATGCCAGAAGTGCTGTTTTTAAGAATTCACTCCATATATAATAGCCAGTCCTAGGAATATGAAAACAGTAAGCAACAATAAAGGAGGGGAGAGATACAAATGCTGGAATTTCAATAGCTTGTCACATAGTCTGAAGCTTAGAGAGGTGCTCAGTTCCATGGAGTTGAGATGCAATTGAAAGGAGCATCCCAGAAATATGGAAGAATTCTAACCTGAACTTACAGAAAAGTGATGTAATTGTGGGTCCAGATATTATCTAAGGTTGAGTCTGAGTCCAGGTTAACGTAGACTTCAACCACCCAAAGCCTATTATTCTTGGTATACTTAGCCTGTCAGTCAGAATTGTATCAGAGAAGAAGGAATCTTGGGGCCATAGGTGGAAGAAAATCACAACTTCAACTACTGCATCTAGACAGGCAATGATGTTTTCTCTGTACACCCCACATATACAACAGCCCTTCTCCCTCACACACAAAAGACCTTTGGATGTATTGACCTAATATGTGCTTATTCTATAGTAGAAACAATGGAAAACCAAGAAGATATATTTTATATAAATTAAGTATTTATATATTTATATTATGTATTAATTACTTTCCATGTTATAGTTAACTTATTTTTTCTTTCCATTTTATAAATATCAAGAGTGAATAATAAATTAAACTTTAGTAAGTGCATATGCATGATTTATTGTCCCAACTTTGTCTTAGATTTAAGAAATTAAGCATATTAATCAAATATTTATTAAAGGATGTTAAAGGTTTTTAATTTTTTAAATATTTTATTTTTAAATTCTAAACTAGCTTTAAAAGTAATATTTAACATCTAAACTTATGAAATTTGTAAGAATGGGACTTTTAAAAATCACCATCTATTTTTATAAATCCTTCAATTTCCTATTAGAGTTAAAAACCAAACCCCTCCTTGGCACTTCCACAGAGCACTAAGAAGTTCTGCGTGTTTTTAGTAAATTAGAAAGAATACTATATCATTTAATGCATTCCTCTCTTCCTCTTAAAAATATTGTGACAATTAGTAAAGTACTAGTATTTTCAGTTGCTTAGGGATCATCAAGGTATCTTTTTATGTTACTTATCAATTCATCAACAAATTATTCCAAGTTATGCAATGTGCCAAATGTTGTTCTAGGCTTGGCAGTCCCATCGTAGGACAAAATGGACAAATATATCTGCCCTCCTGGAAATTTAATTATATAAATTCCACCCAGAGGGGAATAAACAGTGAAACTACATATTTTTTTAAAATGTTATAGTCAGGACAAGAAGAAAGTCTGGTTTATAGCATTCACTATATATCTTGAATAAATCATTTTTACAGTGATAATTACAATTTCTCCCTTCATGTTTTGGCTTTAATGGCAGGTCTATGTATTTTATATGAATGACTGGGGAATTTTTTCTGGATCACTTTCGATCTGTTACATATTTGGGAAAGTTTGAAGCAAACTTTGTTGCCCTGGTTGGTATTACTCAGTAGTTAGAACATCAGCCGGCACATTGAAGGGCGGTGGGTTTGATTCCAGAACAAGGGAATGTAATGTGTCTGGATTATACTAGTAGATTCAATCCTGGCCCCAGTTGTGGTATGTGCAGGGTGCAACCAATCGATGTGTCTCTGTCATTCTCATTCTCTCTCTCTCTCTTCCTCTCTCTCTGTCTCTCTCTCTCCACTCTCTCTAAAAATCAGTGGACAAAATATGCTTGAGTGAGGATTAAAACAAAACAAAAGAATCTATAGATTCTATGAACTCATGAGTAAATCATAAATAACATTACCTTTTTTTAAGATAAAATACATTCATATATAATATATATGCATAGTTTTTACATGTAGACATATACCAATATTTGTAAATACACAATGAAAACCACTTAACACCTTTAAAATGGGAATTATTTTAATCACTATTTATAAATGATTACTTTATGCAACTTCCTATTAAATCATACCTAATAAAAGAGTAACATGCAAATGTGACCATACCTTAGCTCCTGATTGGCTCTACTACCAGCCAATCAAGAGCAGGGGCGGGCCGGAGGGGCAGGGCTGAGCGGTGCAAGGGCTGGACCCTGGGGGTGGAGATGAAGCAGTAGCAGTGGCGAGGGGATGGGGCAAGTGGCCGAGGCACAGGAGTGGAGGTGAGCGCCCAGCCCCTGAGGCTGGGTGATCACAGGCAGCTGGAGCTGAGCTGAGCAGGGTAATGGTTGAGTGCTCAAGGCCTAAGGCCTCGCCAGCAGGCTGGGGATGAGCCATCAGTTGGGCATCCCCTGAGGGCTCCCAGTATATGAGAGTGGGTAGGTTGGGCTGAGGGACACCTCCTCTCCCCGTCCCCCACCCCCGTGCACGAATTTAATGTACCTGGCCACTAGTAAAAATATAAAAACATATAGCCTCAGTACAGCCTTCCATCACTCACAGAACTCCTTTAACAACATGGTTTTAAAAATCACTTATTTTTAGTTCTTCTATTTACTCAAGAAATGTAATTTAAATTATATGCTATGTAAGAAGTGAATATACCCTGAAAGCTTCTGATATGTGTTCACTTTTAAAAGCCCTTTTTAGCATTGGGAACCATAATTGATAGTGAATGCACTCAGAATGCTATTCCTTATCCTCCAGGAATATGTGTGTGTGTGTGTGTGTGTGTGTGTGTGTGCGCGCGCGCGCAGCTCACTAAATTGGATGCTGTGGGAAGGAAGACAGAAAGTAACCAAGTGAGTATAAAAGTAGAGGAACTGGTTTTGAGTATGACAGGAAAAAGAAATGTTTTTCTTACTCCTTACTTGGAAATTAGCAGATTTTAAACAAATGTGTCTTTGAGGTTTAAAACATCAAACTGCAAATAATGTCTTTATCAAAGGTTTTGAAAGGATGAAAATTTTTAATAAGCCCATATCTGAAATACTCTACTCCAGGTGTGTCCATCTGCCTATACCATATTACTCCCAAAAGCACAAGTCTAGAATGCATAATCATGCTCTAATTTTTAAAACATATGATAGGTTTTACCCAATTATTAATTATTCAGAGTATATTGGCTTAATACATAACTTGATGTTAATTAAAAATTGCAAAAATTTTGAAATTATTTATTTAACCCATTAGATCCATGATTCAGGAGATTCAATGAGATCTAAAAATCATTCCAAGACTGAGGATCATTTTTGAAATTCAATTCCTATGAACATTTTCACATGTACTTTTATTTTTCATCTATTCAGTTAATAATAGTAAACAAAATTTTTATGTGTTAAGAAAATTCATATCAAAGATGATTCATATTATGTGAGTGAATAAAAAAAATCAATTTCTTGTCTATTATTAGGACACACTTTTGCCTATGCAGTCCTACTTGTTACTTCAATCCATGATAAATTTACTCTACAGAAGAATAATATATTTATCTCTAATGCTATTTGACAATTATTTTTATTAGCTAGTATTATGTCCTATATGTTCTTTTTACTAAACATTATATTGCTGTTTAATCATCATGTATATATGTTTTGCTTTTGCATCTTCAGGGCAAGGATCTTAAGAAAATCTTTTCATCTCCTCGTGATAGGTCTCAACTGCATCATAACAGTAAGAAACTAGGAAAAGTCCTGGGCAAGTAGAATAGGGAAACTGAGACAAAAAAATTAAACAAGGTGAAAAAATGTAGACAAGTTATAGACAACCAGTGAATAGCAAGACCTATCTTCCCTAACCAAGGTCCCTTGAGAGCAAATGGTTTATACCTCTTCTCCCTATTCAGAAAATACATAGCTTAAATGACCTTGGCCTGGGAAAATAGAGCACCTATTAACACCATTTGTGCCAGCTAAACATAAGAACAGATGACATCAGGGAAAAATAACAGAAACCCCATTAGAGCCAGGCCAACCAAAGATAAAAAACAAACAAACAAACAAACAAAACAAACAAACAAAAAACACAGGAAAGTAGACCAAAGAATAATCCCAAGTTCCCCTGTATGCTCATTGTAATTCATCAACACCTGGAAAACTGGTGAATATTTTACTAAAACCTTCCCCTAAAATTCTTTCCCACAGGGAAAAGAAAAACCCTCAAGACAAAGACCCACGCTCTAGAGCATGATCCTGTCTCCTAGACCCTCCTTCCTTCTGACTCTCCAGTAAGCCAAAAACAGCCCGGCCTGGGCTCGCTTCTGCTGCTGTGACCTTCCCACCACTGAGCTGACAGCAGCCCTCCTGAGCTCACTTCTTTCTTATAATGTTTCTAGGAAGCCAGAGCAGAATACCACCTAAGCCCTCTCCTGTTGTTTCTTCTACCCTAAGTCTTTCTTCAGTTTCACTGTCCCCACTTTAATAAATCTATTTTGACTCATGTTATGAAACTTTTTCTACATGAAGTCAAGAACCAATCTGAGGGACAACCACTCCGTGGGGGTGGGAGAGTTCCCTGTCTGGTAACAGGTTCAGTATTTTACAAATGATAGATATGTGATACTTGCTAATCTCTGTCCTTCTTCTAAAGCAAGACCTGAAGAGGAAAATGTTCGTCTTTTGTATATGGAACAAGAATCTTCTTTGGTCAAAGAATTCTCTGTCCAGGCATACCTCATGGGAATTCAAAGGAAAGGAAACTTAAATACTAATATAGGTAGCTTATCCAATGTCACATGCCCAATGAATGCTAATTTGCATTTATTGTATGTTTATTTTATTACAGACACTCTTCATATGCTTTGTCCATATTAGTGTAGTATGTTTTATCCTTAACATGCATTAGGTGATTGTTTTTATCATGGGAACCCACTAGTAAGGTAGAAGAAGAGGAGAGTTCAAGCAAATTGGCTAGAGTCATCCAGTAAGTGACGGAGCTATGATTCAACTCATGTAGTCCAGAGTTTCGGGGAGTGCTCTTTTCTGTGTACTAGGTTCTAATGCCCATCATTAATGCTAGAATCCTAAAAATTAATCTAGATCTATTTGACATAGGCACTTATAATTTTTCATTGATTGTGTTAGGTTGGTGAGATCCAGAATTTTATTTTAATGCTTATTAAAAATGTATTTATCAAATGTTTTAATAAAAATCTAGTAAATAATAAAACATTCATAGTATAATTAGAAATAAAGTTGTAAATCTATTTTTAATTTTTATCTATTTTTTCTTTGAATGATTAACATATCTTACAATATTTTTATGATATGAATGAAAAGTTCACCTTAAATATAATGAGGACTAATTTAATATTAAGCTTAGTAATTAGATGGAAGTTGAGAATATTTGTGAAGATTTGGGCTTCTTTCGTTATGAATAGAATTACCCCTTATACCCTTCTATTGAGTAGTTTCCAATTCCATACGACTCATGAATGACTGATATCCTCAATTGCCTCTCCCCATCAGTCCTGTTCAGCTTTTGTAGACTCATACCTATTGCTTTTTTTTATGGAATCCATCCATCTCATATTTGGCCTTCCTCTTTTCCTATTCCCTGCTGCTCCAGGCTATAAAAGAGGATAGCATTTATAGATCATGTAGCATGCATCATGAACTGCTAAAGGTGTTTTTCTCCTGCCCTTTAAATCTTCCCACAATCCTAGATTTCATATCTTAATACCACCACATTAGAGATAAGGATGTAGAGGTCCCAATAGATTTTAATAATCATATCTAGTTATCCAGAAACAGCTTTCAAGTAGTTTTAAATCTCAGACTCTTATTATATAAAGTAACTCATCTACTGAAAGAGTGTATTAGAGTCTCAATTTTTAGCTAAACTAATTTCTTATTGATTGCAGTAATTATATATTAGTGTTCTGATTTTCCCATATCATTACTGAATATTATTTTAATGAACTTCAGTCATAGGAAATGTAGTAGATCGAATGGTTTTGGAGGTTCATATAAACAATGCTTTTTAAGATAATGGTTTCACTCAATATAAAATGGCATTGTAATATCACTCTTTTATATTATACTAGAGTCCTGGTGCACAAAATTTATGCGTGAGGGTATGTGTCCCTCAGCCCAGCCTGTACCTTCTCCAATCTGGGATCCCTCTCACAATCCAGGACTGGTAGATCCCAACATCTCACCTATCTGCCAGCCTGATCACCTGTAGCCACTTCCCTGCCAGCCTGATTAACACTTAACTGCTCCCCTGCCCACCTGATTGCCCCTAACTGCCTTTGCTTGCTGACCTGATCACCCCTAACTGCTCTCCCCTACCAGCCAGGCCTCCCCAAACAGTCCTCCCCTGCAGGCCTAGTCCATCCCAACTGCCCTCCCCTGCAGGCCTGGTCCCCCCAACTGCCCTCCCCTGCTGGCCATCTTGTTGTAGACATCTTGTGTCCACATGGGGTGGTCACTTTTGACCACATGGGGGCAGCTATCTTGTGTGTTGGAGTGATGGTCAATTTTCATATTACCTCTTTATTATATGGTATGTATAAAGTTCATTTAATCATTGGATACACATAAGTCAATATATATATATATATATATATATATATATATATATATGAAAACAGATGAGTTGTTTTATTTTAATAATTAACATTTCTATTATAATTTATTGTAGACAATACATTTCTTATTTAAAAATCAGAAAACATATCCGTATTTACAATTCTAGCCCTTACCCGGTCCATAACTTTTAGCAAGTCATTTAACCTTTCTTGTCCTCAGTTTTCTCATGTTTAAAATAGGACTTCAAAAGTATTTACATCATATGGCTATGAGTATTAAACATACACAAAAATAGCAAGGCAAATCAAACACATACTTAAATCCTGAAAAATGTTAGCTATTGTTAAAGATTTATTTCTCAATATACAATGTAAAGTAAAGAGTGAGCATGCTTTTTAGGTTAGACATTTTAATTTTTTTTTTATCTCAATGCAGAAATGTCATTTTTAGAGTAAGATTTTAGTCATTTGTTTTATTGCATGCTTTGTAATCATATTACAATTTTTAAATTAATATCAGGTTATAAGTCTAGTAAGTTCCATGCAGTGTGGGGATTTTATGTTTTTGTTTTTCCACTAAGTTAGGGCATTTATTGACTAAAAGATTAGTGTACGAACTGCAATATAAAGCTATAAATATTGCTGTTTCATTTGATTATAACAATAAAATTTAATTTTGTTGGCTGTTTGAAAGCTGGCTAAAATTGCTTTCAATGTGCTTTTGGAACTTATTAGCTTCTAGAAAGAATGAGTGAATATATTTGTTGCTTGCATGTGAACTCTCTAAAAGCATCAGCCATGGCTGGGTAAGTGAAAATTGTTATTTCACTGATGCAAAATAAGCATAAGTAAGTTTCTTTATTATTTATTTTTAATATATATTTTTATTAAATTTCAAAGAGGAAAGGAGAGGGGGAGAGAGATCAAAACATCAATGATGAGAGAAAATTATTCATCAGCTGTCTCCTGCATGCCCCACACTAGCGATCAAGCCTGCAACTTGAGCATGTGTCCTGAGTGGGAATTGAACCATGACTTCCTGGTTCATAGGTTAATGCTCAACCACTGAGCAATACCGGCCAGGCTTTTGCCATTTCTTAATGAAAGATTAATATTTAAGAACACCAATGCAATTAATCCATTATCTTTGCTAGAGTTTTGAGGTAAATAACTGCCACTTGTCCAAAAATAATCTAAGTGATTTCAGACATATATTGTTTTAACATGTATCAATGAATAATCATAGGATCAAAACTTTAAAAATTATTATTTAAAATTTTGCAATCAGAGACAAAACTATAAGTGAAAACTAGATTTTAAAAATTTTCTTGAAATGTGAATATAAAAATAGAAAATTATGTGCTCATAAACTCAGACACATTAAGAAAACACATTGTCTTTTATATTCATTACTAGGGGCCCGGTGCACAAAATTTCTGCACTGGGGATGGGTGATCCCTCAGCCCAACCTGCCACCTCACACATACTGGGAGCCCTCAGGGGATGTCCTACTGACTACTCATTCCCAGCCTACCCCAAAGAGGCTTTAGGCCTTGGGCACCCAGCCATTGCCCTGCAATGGGGCTGATGGCTGGCTTGGCCCCAGCCCCACACCCTCGGCTTGGGCATTTGCTCCAGCCAGCTTCTACCCAGCTAGCACAGGCCTCAGCCCCACCCCCTGGCCCAGGACTTCTGCCTGATCGCCATGACCCCCCCCCCCCCCAGCCCTGGCCAACTCGGTCCCACCCCCCCTGCCCTGACAGCCTTGGCCCCACCCCCAGGCTCTGGCAGCCTTGGCCCTGCCCCCCCACCTCTGGTTCTGACCTTCACCACAGCCCCGCCACCCCAGCCCTGGCCACCTCAGTCTCACCTCCCCTAGCCTTGGCCGCCTCGACCCTGGCCTCCTAGCCAGCCTCCTCCCCTGCCCCTAGCCAACTCAGCCCCTCCCCCAGCTCATGATTGGCTTGTGGGCATGGCTTGATCAGAGTTACGGTCAATTTGCATATTACTCTTTTATTAAATAGGATTCTCTAGACACATAAGAACATATTTAAAATTTTATTTAAATTTTTCAATTATTTGTACATTCCATTGTAGTTCATAAAAACACTTATTTAACACTTACATTCCCAGGAAGTTGCTATGTTCTGGGAGTAACATGTTTAATAAAATGCATTTGCTAACCTCCAATCACTTATTGATTACCAATAGAAAGAAATAAAGTATATTATATAAGATATTAAGGAGAGACATTTTCATAAGGTGCTAAGTAAACACACATGGAAGAATTAGTCCTATCTTCAATTTCAAGAAAGCCTCAAAAAAAGAAATTTTGCCGTCAACAACATTTCCCTAAATATAAATATATAAATTTCAATAGTTGTCATTATGTTTTTTATGAACGTCAGCAACTTCAACTGTAGTCTTCATAATACCCACAGCAACACTTCAAAGCTATCCTACAGCATATTTTATTTATAAATGAGAACAATGACATAAAATTATACTCTATAATTTACAAAGATCACATTAGTAAGTGAAGTTCCAAAAGTCAAATATGGAAATAAATATCAGGTATTGCCATGATTATAGTTAACATTGCCAACATTCTACTTTCTGGTAGAGTTTCATACAAATTTCACTATTGCTGCAATCCTACTTGCATTCTGCTTTTCTTAGGAAAAGTGGTAAGTGCCTCCCCCTCTCCTTTGAAACTAAGTCCAGAGAATTGATCTAGTGTATACCTTAATGAGCATAATGCCTTGCTCTTTACCTAAGCAAATTCTGGCAATGAGAACTAGAGAGCAGCAACTTATTATCTTAATCTGAAAAATGTTAATAATGTGACAAGAAGTTTCTTTTTATTGGTAATTTTCCAAAAGCATCATGTAGTAGGATGATCTGTATAAATGAGAAATATGTCCTTAGTCAAAATAATTGTTGATAAGAGCTTTCAGTTAAAAATAGCACATGGTCATTTTTCAATGTTATCAATAGATGGATGTTTCAGAAGTACACTGTGTTGAGTTTATAATTCTGACACAGCACCCTTTGTTATGCACATTTTAGAAAATGAATTACCTCTAGTCATTTGTATTTAATTCTGTTCATATATTCCATTGAGATATTAATGTATTCATGCATCGTGAATAGCACAGGTTCATAAATATCTTAAATTAAGTACCATGTCCCATTATCTTCTACACTTACTAAGCATATATTTCTTAGTTCTTTCATCTTTTAAAATGGGTTGAGTCATGAGATTCCTCAACATTTAATCCATCCAATAGACAAAAGAGAGAATGATCATGCATTTATTTTTTATGTAGCTGAATATTGTCATTTGAAAATTATTACCAATGGCAACAATGAAAATGAAATATAAATTAAAAATACATAATTTGAAATTTGAAGTAAAGAGACTCTATGTCATTAAATGTAGCAATATATGGTAGCGAAATAGCAAGCCAAGAATACTAAAATATATTGCTAAAGTCTACTACTAATTATCCTAAGCACTACAAAATTAAATTGGAGAATCTGTTTCCTGAACATCATTTCTAAGTTATATCCTAGTCAAGAAAGAGTATGTATAGATAGTACCAAAGTTGCAGCCATGTTTCTTTAATTAGGAAAGGTTTGAGGCAAATTTATCAGTATATGTAAAGGACATACAACAGGAGGAAACCCACATACAGCCACTATCACTTGTGGGAGCAGGAGACAATTTGGAAATTATATGTAACAGCTGTGAATTTACAGGCATGTAAGTGACAATACCACAAATTGTGACAATACCACAATTCCTATCACTTTTAGGATTCTGTGTAATTCATTTTGTACAAAGCTTTTAGCCTTGTGGTTAGTGGCATGATTACACCCAATGACACTTTCTTAACATAGCATTTGAAGCCACTAGCCACAGAAGAGAAGACTATTCTGTGTGCATGAAACATTTTTCCCCTAAAATGCACTTATTCATTCATCTCAGCTCACATTATTGTGAAAGTTTCCAAAGTGCAAGGGATACCACGGGGAGTAAAAGGTCTTCCTGCTTCAAACTATCTTGTGGGAGACTAACTTTTAATGAGCAGACAAGTAGATGTGGTCAAACCCTAAGACAGGTTACCGAAGCTTTATCAGAGGAGGTGATAACTGCATTCTATCTAAATGGATTAGTAAAATAAATGAAAGAAAGCATTCCTAATACATAGTACGGTGTGTACGAGAATCAGAAGCATGGCACTATTTAAGCAATTAGGTTTGAAGAGTAAAAGCCTACTAGATGCAAGGTAAGAGAACATAGTACTTCTTCCAAAATCAAAGATATCTGAGAAATGCCAGAACAGCTACACTTTCAGAAACTACTGCTTTCTCTTCAAGGGCACCCTATGACAATTTGTCATAGGAGAAGCCCAATTTCTAGGCCAGCCTTGACTCATGACAATATTCAGTTCCTATGTAATCTCTGCTTCTCTTAATCTTGCTTTGGAAACAGTAACCAAATTCCAGTTCATCCTTACTTTACTCAGACTCTCCTCAGAATCCTTCAGCCTCATCCTAAACCTTCAACAATATGTCTGGCTCCTTTCTGTGTGTGAGAATTCCTCAATAGTGCCCTCCAGTGCTGCAAGTCAGTAAGCCTTATTTTTGGTAAACTACAGGCTGTGCTTGATTGTCTTTGCTTTTTGCCCTTAACAAGATAAGAAAGTAAATAACTAAACTAGGCAATGCAGCTTAATTTTTAGGGATACAGACTTTGTATCCAAATTGCAAGGTTTGAATCTAGTCTACATAACTAATTAGCTCTATACTCAAAGGCAAATAGCTGAACTATTCGTCTCAATTTTTCATCTGTTAATGGGATTGTGTCTTGTAGTATTTATTAATTATTGTATTATTTTCTATATGAACAACTGTAAACCTACTTTTGCCACATTCAGTCTTATGGTAAGACGCTTGGGTTTCTTTCTATAATCAATGAGTGGTAATATCACTATATTTAAACCTTAGACTATTAGGCACCCGTGCATTAGAAATATTTAAGAAGGTAGAAGTAGAAAAGGGATATCAGATAAGAAGCTGTTCAAATAAACTTCACAGATAATTGAAACAGGGCAATTAAGTTGAGTGAGTTAAATATTTGGGAGGTGACATCAGCTAGAACTTGTTATTTATTACACACACCTTCATTCATGTATACATGAAACATTATGTTACTAACATGGAACTTTCTTTATATACAACATTCAGTTATAGATATACAGGTTGCAATTTATAAATACCTCTAAGTCAATTTATTTAGGGCACCCTAAAAGTATATAGTGATTTGGATCCAATATTATGCTTTGATTGATACCAACCAATTTTACTGCCATTTTTTCTTTTTTTTTAATCACATGATCCATGAGAGGATAAGCAAAAAAAGATATTTAAATTTATTGGAAATTGCTCTAAGTTTTGAATATAATTTAATCAGTTCATTTAATGCCTAGAAACCAGTGTGCTATGTAGTTAAATGTGTGAATAAATGTGTATGATGGGCTTAAGTAAATGGCTTATTGAATATAACTACCTGAGATACATCATTGAAATTGGTTGGTTGGTCAATTAAGTAGAACTTCATGTTAGAATATGCATGAAAACATTGGAAATTTAGAATAAATAATCTTAATTTGTAAAGAGAGCACTAGAGAGATAGAAATCATGGCAATTATAATCAACTTCAGTATTTAACAAATGCCATTATTTTCTTTAATATATATAAGGATATTCAAGTGATTTATTTCTTATGTCAGTTTTGGTCATTTGCATTACCAAAGAAATTGGTAAATTTCATGTAAGTTACTAAAATTGTGGAGATAGTGTACATAGAGTATTTTTTATTACTCTTTTAACGTCCAAGTGAGCAATAGTGATGATATCTGTTTCATTTCTGATATTGGTAATTTGAGGATTCTCTTTTTCCTGGTTAGTTTATCAAGAGTTTTATCACTTTTATTAATTTTTTCAAATAACCAAAACATCTTATTGATTTTTTCTTTGTTTTTAATTTTATTTTATGCTGAAATTTTTGTTATTTCTTCATTCTGTTCTTTTACTTCTTTGTTTTTCAGATTACTTTAGTTTGAAATTGCTCTTCTTTCCATAGGTTCCTAAAATAGAAACTCAGTTTGTTTATTTAAATCTTTCTTCTTTAAATATCCACCTAATAAAAGAGAAACATGCAAATTACCATACCTTCATTACACTACCAGCCAATCAGGAGCAGATGACGGGGTTGAGAGGCACAAGCAGCTGGCCTAGGGGGTGGAGACGAAGTGGTGGAGACATCAAGTGCTTGGCTCCCGGGCATGGAGACCAAGTAGCTGCAGTGATGGTGAGCAGTACTCACCACAACTGTGTCTAACTGAGGCCCCCCAGCATTGCTAATTTTTTACGTGTAGCTTTGGCTGTATGTCAGCAAAAACAGAAGGCAACAGCCAGAGGGAAGGCCTGGGCCCTAGCTTCAGCATCCCAGTTGTGGAAACTGACAACTGGTAGGAGGAAGTCCCACCTCCACAGAATCTGTAAAAATCAGCAGTTGCTCACACTGCTGAAAGACCTGACTGTCAAGACTCTCATCCCCCTTTATCTCAGGACGTGGCAATAGAGAGAGAGGTGGGACTATGTCCAAAGGAAAAAAATGTTGATACAACGGAGCTCTGTAGCAGAAAGATGCCGACGTTATCAACAGAAAATGTCTGAAGAGCAACATGCATCTGATCTTGAAAGAAGGCAACGCCTGCGACAGAATGTACCCGAAGAGCAGCTATTGGAAAAACGTCTCTCTGAAGCTGAAAAACACCGGCATCTTCAACAGAAAATGTCTAAAGAACAACGTGCCTTTGAAGTTAAAAGAAGGTGATGGCAAAGACAGAATATGTCTAAAGAACAGTCATCAACAAGTACTAGCAATACTGGTAGGACCTGCCTTCTCAGCGAAAATGGAGTACCTAAGGATGCAATTCTCAAAAATAGTTGTGGTGAAATGACTGTTAGATGTGAATTTTGCCTACAACTAAACTTCTCTGATGAAAAACCATCTGATGGGAAATTTACTTGATGTTGTAGCAAAGGAAAAGTCTGTCCAAATAATATAAATTTTCCAGATTACCTGCCATATTTAAAAAGATTAATGACAAACGAAGATTCTGACATTAAAAATTTCATGAAAAACATTTGATCTATAAATAGTTCTTTTGCTTTTGCTTTCATGGGTGCAAATGTTGCATTGCCATCAGGGTATGGGCCATACTGTTTTAGAATACATGGACAAGTTTATCACCGTACTAGAACTTTACATCTTTTTGATGGTGTTTCTCAAAAGTTTGCTCAACTCTATATTTTGGATACAGCTGAAGCTACACGTGAAAGAATAGCAATCCAAGCAAATCAGGCCTGCTCAGAAAGACTCATGATCAACATCAATAACCTCAAGCATGAGGTTGAATTTACAAAATCATACAAGATGCTACATGAGATAGAAAAGGAAGCCCAATCTGAAGCAGCAGCAAAAGGTATAGCTCCCACGGAAGTAACTATGGCAATTAAATATGATTGTAACAGTGACCCAGGTAGATATAATTCTCCCCGTGTAACCGAGGTTGCTGTCATATTCAGAAATGAAGATGGAGAACCTCCTTTTGAAAGGGACTTGCTCATTCATTCTAAACCAGATCCCAATAATCCAAATTCCACTAAAAATGAAACAAATCAGTGTCCTGTTTCCTACATTAGATGCAATGACATATCCTATTCTTTTTCCACATGGTGAAAAAGGTTGGGGAACAGACTCAGAGACAACAGTGTACTCAACAATAGTACTAGACAATATGTAAGGACACAAGTCACACAAATGCAGTATTATGGATTTCATCTCTCTGTGAGGGACAAGTTCAATCCTATTTTAAATGCAGAAAACTTAACTCAACAGTTTATTGTGGATTCATATTATAAAATGGAGGCCAATTGGATAAATTTCATCAAAGCAAACCAATCTAAGTTGAGAGTTGAAAAATATAGTGGTTTGATGGATTATCTCAAATCTAGATCTGAAAATTACAATGTACCCATTGATAAAAATGATAATACTTCCATCATCTTTTGAGGGTAGTCCCAGAAATATGCAGCAGCGATATCAGGATGCTATGGCAATTGTAACAAAGTATAGCAAGCCTGATTTATTTATAAGTATGACATGCAACCCCAAATGGGCAGATAATATAAACAATTTACAACACTGGCAAAAAGTTGAAAACAGACCTGACTTGGTAGCCAGGGTTTTTAATATTAAGCTGAATGCGCTTTTAAATGATGTATGTAAGTTCCATTTATTTGGCAAAGTAATAGCTAAGATTCATGTCATTGAATTTCAGAAATGTGGACTGCCTCATGCTCACATATTATTGATATTAGATAGTGAGTCCAAATTACATTCAGATTATGACATTGACCATATAGTTAAGGCAGAAATTCCAGATGAGGACCAGTGTCCTTGACTTTTTCAAATTTTAAAATCAAATATGGTACATGGACCATGTGAAATACAAAATCCAAATAGTCCATGTATGGAAAATGGAAAATGTTCAAAGGGATATCCAAAAGAATTTCAAAATGTGACCATTGGAAATATTAATGGATATCCCAAATACAAACAAAGATCTGGTAGTACCATTTCTATTGGAAATAAAATTGTCAATAATACTTGGATTGTCTCTTATAACCCATATTTGTGTCTCAAATATAACTGTCATATAAATGTTGAAGTCTGTGCATCAATTAGAAGTGTCAGGAGCCTCTCCTGCTTCTGTGGCAGAACTAAAGACCCATGGGGAGCGGTCCTAAACTAGCAGTCAGACATCCCCTTAGGGGTCCCGAACTGCAAGAGGGCACAGTCAGGGCTGAGGGCCCCTCCCTTAATGCAGAAATTTTGTGCACTGGGCCTCTAGTATCTGTATAAAATTTTAATACATTATATTAGAGGTTGTGGTGGTACTGTTTTACCCACAGCATCTGCAGGAATTGCTGCAAATTTACTTCTTGGTGGAAGAACCTTTCATTCCCAATATAAATTACCAATTCCATTAAATGAAACTTCAATTTCTAGACTTGATATAAAGAGAGAAGTTGCTAAAACCATTAAAAAGGCCCAACTTATTATTGATGAATGCATCATGGCATCCAGTCTATGCTATAAACACCATAGACAGATTACTCAGAGAAATTATGAATTTGAATGTTGCATTTGGTGGAAAAGTTCTCCTTTTCAGAGGGGATTTTTGACAATGTGTCAGTATCATGCCACATGCTATGCGATCGGCCATAGTACGAACGAGTTTAAAGTACTGTGATGTTTGGAGATGTTTCAGAAAGTTGTCTCTTAAAACAAACATGAGATCAGAGGATTCTGCATATAGCGAATGGTTAGTAAAACTTGGAGATGGCAAACTTGATAGCAGTTTTCATTTAGGAATGGATATTATTGAAATTTCCCGTGAAATGATTTGTTATGGATCTATTATTGAAGCCACCTTTGGAAGTAGTATATCTTCTTCTATAGATAATATTAAAAATACATTTAAACATGCAATTCTTTGTCCAAAATATGAGCATGTTCAAAAGTTAAATGAAGAAATTTTTTATATACTTGATGGAGATTTTCACGCCTATTTGAGTGATGATTCAATTTCCCTCAAAGCGCTGTTTTTGCTGTATCTCACAAATTTTATAATATTGTATTTTTAGTTTCATTTAGCTTGAATTATATACTTTAAGAAGTTCTCTTAAGGCTACTTATTTGACCTCTATGTTACTTAGAAGTGTATTTTTTATTGCCAATTTTTGGGAGATTTTTCCGGCTATCTTTCTGTTATTATTCCTATTTTAATTCCTTTATGACCTGAGAACATACTCTGTCAAATTTCTAGTCTGTTAAATTTGTTAAGCGGGTTTTATGGCCCCAAGTGTGGTCTACCTTGGTGCTGTTCTATGCTAACTTGAGAGGAACATGTATTCTGTTGTTGGATGAAATCTATTAATGTCAATTAGAACCAGTTGACTTATGGTGGTGTACTGTTCAAATATAACTCTACTAATTCTTGCCTGCTGAATCTACAACTTATTGAAAAACTTTGAATTTCCCACTTATAAGTGTGGATTTTTCTATTTCTACTGATAGTTCTGTCAACTTTTCTACAAGTATTTTGATGTTCTGTAATCTGCAGTTAGAAGCATACATCTTCTTGGAGTATTGACCACTTTTACATTATGTAATACCAGTATATATCTCTTAATATTTTTGTTATTATAAAATATGTTTATTAATGTAGCACTTTTAATTTCCTTTTGATTAGTGTTACCATGGTATACTTCAAACCCTTTACTTTTTACCTATCATTATCATTATAGTTACAGTGGGGATCTCTTAGACAGCATATTGCTGGGTTTTGCTTCTCTTTCCACTTTGTCCATCTCTACTTCTTAATTAATATATTGAGACCATTCATATTTAAAGTAATAATTCTATAATTGGTTTATGATCTATCTTGTTTTTAATTGTTTTATTCATTGCACTGATCCTTTGCTTCTCCTCTTCTGACTTCTCTGCTTTAAACTGAATATTTTATTTATTTTTTAGAAAAAATATCTTTGAATTGATTTTTAGTTAGAGAGGATGGAAGATATGTAGAGAGATAGAAACATCAATGAGAGAAGAACATCATTGATTGGCTGCCTCCTGCATGCACCCTTAATGGGAATCAAGCCCACAATCCTGGTGTATGCCTGGGAATCTAACAGGCAACCTAACCTGAAATCTCTTGGTTCCCGGATGGATGCTCAACCACTGAGCTATACAGGCAGGCTAAACTGAACATTTTAAATGGTTCAATTTTATCTGCTCTCTTGGTATATCAATTATATTTATTTTAGTTTTTTGTAGTTATGAATTTTCAGTATTAATTTTTAGCAAATATAAGTCTATCATAAAATAGTATTATATTTTGTTACATATAATACAGGCAACTTATTACATATTATATCCAATTCTTCCCTTCATTTTCTTATAGAATGCTCTCATTCATTTAACTCATCTATAATCATAGAATGTAATGTTAGTGTATTACTTTAAGCAAATTGTTATAGTGTTAAGAATCTTACCTAATAATAGACAAACATAGAAATTGACTGTACCTATACTATGCCCATAGCCAATCAGGAGTGAGAATGCAAATTAACCCAATAAATATGGTGGGTAAATTTGCATATGCAGGCATAGAACAGCCAGGCCAGGGGGAATGCCTGCTATGAGAAGGGGTGAGGGTAGAGGGAGATACAGGAGTGGAACTCCAGCTGGGAACGAGGACTTGCCAGCTCCTAGGAGGCCCAGAAACAGGGACTTGATGGCTCCCTGGCAGCTGGGAGTGAAGTCAGGGGAAGGAAGGCCTATTGTCGCACAAATCTTCATGCAACAGGCCTCTAGTTAATTATAAAGCTCAGATGTGTGCTTAAGGCAGAAAAGATCCTGAAACTTCCAAGGACTTATTACTCTCTAAGTGATTTTCAAAAATATATTGAATATATTGATTGCAAATATATTATTCCATAGGATGGTATTCTAATTCATGAGACCCTTTCACTTAAGTATAGATTCTCACAACCCCATACTTAATTATTCCTTTAGGATTTCTAGTCCCAATGACTAGATTTACCCCTTTCATGAAAATGTGTAGTTCATCTCCTTAAAAACTATCTCTTCATCCTAATATATTTAAATATTTTTAGATACTGATTCTATTTTAGAAAATATTAATAACCTCTCAGTTTTAGTAATACTACAGATCTGATGTATAGCCTTCTATATTTTCCTCCAATTCATAACTTAATATAAAATGCATATATTTTAAGGACTCATCATCCCTGCTGACCACACCATGCTATTAGGAGTTTTCTTTGTGTTTGGTCAATGCACCAATCACAAAAATTGTTAAGAAATAAAGATCCTGGTTTTACTGCTGATGGCAAGAGAAAAGGCATCTTGTTTCATAGAAGAGAAATAAAATAATTTTATGAGATTAGATTTTTAGATGTAAACTTCCAATACAGCAAAGTCATATTTTGCTGAATTGTTTTGCTGTTTATATTGTCATGACTAATATTTACTGTAGGTAGAATAAAATTATCAGCTAAAGTTATTACAATAATATTGTATACCCATAGGGTAAATAACAATCATTTTAGTCATGAAGATCATGACAAATTTGTTATTTTTTGCAACTCAACCTGTATGGAAATATTAGATAATAAGACACCAGCATAAAATTTTACTGGTAATTGTGATATTTGCCATAAGCAAAGCCAAGGCCTTTAATTCAGAACCCAGGAGATTCTTGATGATACAAATCTAAGAAAGAGATAGCGTTTTTAATAATTTTGTTTTTTTCTTTCAGCCACGTTATTACATTTAAAGTACAAAAAATAAATATGACCCTCAAGAAAGCCTCTGTTATTGAAATTCCAGAACAAAAGTATATTATATACCTGCAATGCTCTGACTTTTAAGCACCTACCATTTACTTATTGAAACCATGACTTTACTATAAAATGATTACAACATAAAGTTTAAGAAGATCTGACAGGTTTTAGTAGAAGTGAATGTACATATTTAAATAAGATAGTCCCTAGCATGTAATTTATTTCATCATAAATAATTTGATGATAATATTAGCATCTTTTTTTATTGATTTTTTACAGAGAGGAAGAGAGAGGGATAGAAAGTCAGAAACATCGATGAGAGAGAAACATCGATCAGCTGCCTCTTGCACACCCCCTACTGGAGATGTGCCCGCAGCCAAGGTACATTCCCTTGACCGGAATTGAACCCGGGACCTTTCAGTCCAAAGGCTGACGCTCTACCACTGAGCCAAACCGGTTTCGGCAACATTAGCATCTTTAATAGCAAGTGATTAGCACCATATTAGATGTTCAGGATCTTTTCCTAAACCTGACAACTAAATTTGAATCAAAATTCTAAAACAGCAATTCTTCAAAATCTAATTAGATAAAATATGCAAAAGTTAATTTATATATATAAAACCCTAAGCAATCTGATGACCAGACAACCAGTCAGTAGCTATGATGCTCATTGATCACCAGGAAGCGGATACTCAATGCAGGAGCTGCCCCCTGGTGGTCAGTGTGCTCTCACAGCAGAAGGACCACTCAGCTGACCAAGGGGTGCCAGACACTGGTCTCACAGCTGGCAAGCGCAACTGTGGCAATGCAAGCATCTTCCACAGATACGCCCCCTATACTCCCCTCACCCAAGACAAAGTGGTAGGTAAGATGGGGTTGCAGCAGCACAAGGTCCACTGCATCCTACAAGGAAGGCCAATGGACCCCATTGGTGCACGAATCTGTGCATCGGGCCTATCATCAGGCCTACCACATAAAACAGTGGTTGATGCATTAAAAAATCACTAAAATAAATTGTATCCCCTCCAGAAGTGAGTTTTTGTATTATTAGTGCCATCAAAGGTTTAATAATTTAGTTAAGATAATGTTATGTTGTAGAGGAATAGGCTCTGATTTCATGATAATTTATCTTTTTATAATAAAGCAGACATATTAAGATGAAGACACACATGAGAATGCCAGATGATGAAAGACATAGAGATTGGAGTGATGAAGCTGCAAGCAAACAGACAAAAGGTATTGATAGCAACAAGTAGAAACTAGAAAGAGGCAAGGAAGTCTGCCACAACAGGTTTTAGAGGGAGCATGGGTCTGCCTGGTTTTGAATTTCTGGCCTTCAGAAATATGAGATAATAAATTTCTGATGTTTTAAATCACCCTGTTGGTGGCACTTTGTCAGGACAACATTACCTGAAATATTTTAATATCAACTATTATAAGAGTAACTAGAGGCCTAGTGTACAAAATTCATGCACAGGGAGTGTGTCCTTCAGCTCAGCCTGCACCCTTTCCAATCTGGGATCCTTCGAGGGCAATCAAACATCCCTTTCACAATCCAGACAATTCTGGCTCCCAACTGTTTTTCTGCCTGCCTTCCTGATTGCACCTAACACCTTCTGCCTGCCAGCCTGATCACCCCCTAACCACTACCCTGCCAGCCTAATTGATGTCTAACTGCTCCCCTACCAGCCTGTTTGCCTCTAACTGCTCTCCCCTGCAGGCCTGGTCAGCCTTAACTCCCCTACCTTGCAGGCCTGGGTCCCCCGCAACTGCCCTCCTATTTTGGCCTGGTCACCCCCAACTGCTCTCCTTTGCAGTCCTGACCCTCCCAACTACCCTCCCCTGCTGACCTGATTATCCCCAAATTCCCTCCATTATAGGCTTGGTCCCTCTCAACTGCCCTTTCCTGCTGGCCATCTTGTGGCAGCCACCTTATGTCCACATGGGGGCAACCATCTTTGACCGCATGGGGTAGCCATCTTGTGTATTGGAGTGATGGTCAATTTGCATATTACTCTTTTATTCGATAGGATAAGTGATTGCTTCAATAATTCATATTGTCACACAGAGTTTGAAATATATTGTAAAATGCTGTTACATGTAAATATTTGAAATTTGTAGATAATACAAATGGAATAAATAATACTTCAGTCATTCAACCGATATTTTAATCATGTGCCTTTCTCATGCCATGCCTGTTCTACTAGTAAGTGCTTGGGATACAGCAATGAACAATATTGACAATGTTTCTCTTATGATGGAGAAATTCAGGAAGACTAACCATGGCAAATGTAAAATAAACAATAGAAACAAATAACAATAGCTATATTTGCACTGGTAATGAGTGCTATGGGGTTAAATAAATCATGACAAAGTCATCAAGCAGTGTTCAAAAGGCAAAGAAACATTGCTATTTTATTTGGAGTGGTAAGAAAAGAGATCTTTATAATGGTGACACTTGAGCACTCACTCACTTGAAGGAAGTGAGAAGAAAACAGAAAGTAAAAAGAAAAGGGTGAAGGGGCTTATTAGAGTGACTGGAGTGGAGTGAAGAATAGAGGATGATGCTGAGGAGCCACCATTCAGGGCCTTCACCATGGTAAGAACTTTACCTTACATTGATTTAGATGAGAAGTAATTGTGTTTATAATAGTGACATAACACCGTATGTATTTTAAAAGCATCACTTTATTTAAAAAAATCCTTATTTTTGAAAGTATTACATACATCCCCCTTTTTCTCCTCATTGACCTCTTCTGGCCCATCCCTACCCCGCTCCAGGCCTTCAGTATCCTATTATTTGTGTCCATGGGTTATACACATGCATGTAAGTTCATTGGTTGATCTATTCCTACCCATCCACCCATCACTTTTACATCATGTGGAAACCAGGCCACAGGAGACAAGATTAGTTTCAGGAAGAACATACGGGTGCTATGGAAAAATCTATGCAGAGTAGGCTGAATAATAGCTTCCCCAAATAACTCTGTCTTAATCCATGAAACCTATGAATATCATTCTAATGTGTTAAAAGCAACCTCGTAGATGTGATTAAATCAAGTGTGCTGAAATATGGAGATGATTATGGATTATCTGGGTGGGTCCAATGTTATCACTATGATCTTATTACAAGAGAGACACAAAGTTCAAAGTCAGCCATAGGATACTGAATGTGACAGTGGAAGCAGTTGTTTGAGTGATGTGCTTTGATGGTGGTGGAAGGGGCCAAGACATACAAGAAACTGGAAAATGTAAGTAAACAGATTACTCCTTAGTGACTCCAGAGAGACCAAGTCTCTACCAACATCGTGATTTCAGCTCAGTGGAATCCACTCAGATTTTTGATATGCACACCTGTAACACAATACATGTGTGTTAAGTCCTGAAGTTTGTAATAATTTGTTACATTGGCAATAGAAATCTAACACATCATGTAAAAAATAACATAAGAAGAATATTAAAAAACACATTTAGTCAGAAGGCTCAATTCTGACTAATACTTTGAAAGTAATATTGAAAAAGCTGGCTAATAGTTAAAAAGTGTGGTATGAGCAAGAAATTAGGAATACCAACATTTGGGCTTATGCAAGTTAAAATTTTCAGAAATTGTTAAGCCTATAGGAAAAGTTGACTGAGCAGGAATGGAAATCAGGAGTTAAGTTTTGGATATTTCAACTTTGAAATGCATATTGGACATAGGAGTAGAGATATTTGCTAGAACACTGAATATGTCATAGTCAGATTTAGGGTGGATATTAAACTAAATTATAAACTTGGGAACTATTGTGTGCCATAAAGCCTTCATACATAAATACGTGCATACATAGATTCTCTAATTTAGGTCTGTTTAATCCTCATAAGGCATCAATTAGCTCAGTATTTTATTGCCTCCTCCTTTAAGAAAATCTGTTTCATGAGGCTCAGAGATTTTTAAATATAATAAAAGGTTTAAGATGCTACAAAACTGATATATTTCTCTTTATGTTTTACTACCTGGTGACTTGCAAGGTGATTTTATTTTCCTTAAACACACTTAAGATGAAGAGGGTTTGAGTTCAAGGGATTTTAAGGCTTTTCAAGAAAAATATACAACCACAAGTGGCAGAATTACATGACAAGATTTTCTGAAAGAGATTTGAACAGGTTTGGATGAGAGAAGAACTTTCTTACAGCATGAGACTATCCAAAGGCTAGTCAGAGGGAAATCACCTTCCAGAAGAAGAGAGAAAGGGAGCTTGGGAGAGGGTGGGGACCAGAGATAGGCTTCCCTGTGAAGGTGATGTGCTCAGCAGCAGGTTAGGCAGTTACAGGTAGTATCTGGGTCAGAGCTGCAAAGGTGTTTTTGGAGAAAATGGGCTCTTGGGAAGTCATTAGAAAAGAATTTCAGGGGCAATGGCACGGGAGAAGTCTAAGTGTAGTGGCAAGATTTATTGGGGTGAATAATATTTCACCCTAAGAGATGTAGAGGCGGGGTACAGGCCCTAGTAGCAGTTGCACCAAGGTCCTTGCTAATTCTTCATATATTTTCTTGAGTTCAGAAATAAGCAGGCTGTCTTTCACACTGTCCAGCTTTATTTTTTTTCCCATTGTGGGAACCCCTTCACATCCCCTGTGGTCCAGGGTTCCAAGATCAGGCCACACACAAATGAAAGAGACTAGAAAAGCATTAATTTGGGAATATCGGGGGCCAGGCAGGAGCCGGCCTCTAGGGGGAGGACTACCACTAGCTCTGGCTTTGCTATCCCTTTTATTAAGAAGTCAGGAAATTCCAATAATAGTCAATCAGCAAGAATTTACATAAGACTAACAAGTGGAAGCTGCTTTAACTACCAATGTCTCAACTAAACAATGAGTGATTAGCTCTGACCTTTCAGAGTGATTAAGGTTAACCTGCCTTCTGGATTTTCCTGTTCACATCTCTCTATTAGCGAGGCAATGGTTGGTTTCCAGCACCCCATCTAACTCTTTCCTGGATATTCCAGAGTTTTGTTCCCTTATCCTATCAGATCCATTCCCAGATCTTTTCAAGCTAGACTACTCCCCTTGGTGCCAGCTAAACATACTTCAAATTTTGACTTCGTCCTCTGGCTTCTGTGCACATACTTAGTAGGGACACTTTCCCCTGTGCCATTTTGACTTCTATTGCTGCTGTCCCCTGGGGTGTCTATGAAGCTGTAGCTTCCTGACTTAATCAGGCTCAGCCAGTTTTGCTCCTTCCCCTCTTATTACTCGCTACCTATACAAACAAAGGGAAGTCTTGGGTTAAGGTTTTATAAATATAAGACTCTAGTTTTTCAACAGCCAGCAGATACTGGGTGAGATTTCATAAGGTATGTCAAAGAGACAGGCTCTAATTGATTGAAAATAATCTTTAGACTGTTTTGGACATACTCCTTACGTGTGTAAAAGTTTTAGTTTGGAGTCAATGAATCTTTTGAAGTAATGAAGAAATAACCTAGGTAAAGAAATAAACAACCTAAGGACCCATACCCAGAGGCCATCTTTGGTTCATTTATATAACAGAAGAGAATATGAATTTTTAAAAATATTGTGTAAAATCTAATGAGATGATTTAAATATAACAGATATCCAGCAAGAAAGTAAAATAAGGAATTAGAGTGGTAAGAGTAATATACAAAATAAATGTCTTAGAGAAGTACAAGTTATATTTTATGAATACTTTAGTCAAAATTTATTTTCTATAAATATTACCTAGTACTATTATTTATAAAGCTACCTTCTATTTACCCATACTTCAACTCAAAGCTGAGCCCATAAATCAGCCATCTAGTTAATGAATAATGCTAAGAATATTAATTATAATTGAACATACATTAATGAACAGAATAAAATTGTAAGGGGTCCATTTTTCCCTTTGCTTTTATTCATGCTGTATTAAAACTGGGCACTGTAACATTGGGTAATATCTTTAGAACTGCAATGACTGAATAAACCTATTCAGATGCAATAAGATTAATTTGTGGTATGTAATTGAGACAAAAAGTAGATTCCTGGCATATTTTACAATGCAAATGATAGACTAATAAATCATTGGATATCACAAAACACTATTTTTCAGTTATAGGACCGGTACAGGTTTGAAGTATCTTTTTTGGATAAGTAAGGACAGCAAAATAACAACACATCAATAATACACAAGATAATTTTTACACAACAACAAATGTATAAGAAGAACTAAAGATAGCTACTTTTTTTCTTTTTTCTTTTTATTGTCTAAAGTTTTACATATGTCTCCTTTTTTCTCAATTAACGGCTCCCACCTCTCAGTCATTCCCACCCTGGGCAAGCCCCCACTGCCCCAGTGTCTGTGTCCATTGGTTATGTTAATATGCATGCACACAAGTCCTTTGGTTGCTCTCTAACCCACCTGCCACTTCACTCCCCTACAATTTGTCTCTGGATCTATTCTTGTACATCAAAGATGGCTACTTTTAAATGAAGTAACTTTAGCTCCATACACACTTTCAATTTTCTTCATTCATAGTATACAGATTCAATTTTATTTATAGCCAACCTCCATTGTGCATTGAACAGTTAGTAAACACCTGAAGACACTCTTAGATACTGGAATTGCTATTAAATGGTTGCAGTAACAAAGATGTGAAAGTTGTGATTCAGCTAGAAACAGCTGCATTTAAACTGTTTTTAAATGAAAAATGCTGAAATGTTAGTATTATTTGAGAGAGAAAAAATACATTTTGATAGTTAATATCACTCCCAGAGTCTCAAATATTTTTTAAATGGATGTTTTTTTCCCCTCCTATTCCTCATTAATTATATTTTTCTATTGTTTTCTTTCCTTCTGTCCTCCCTCCCTTCCTCTTTCCCTTCCTTCTTGTTATTGGAAAACAAAATGTCCTCTACATTTCTAGGTTTTTCTGGCTGGTCTAACAATTAAACTTTTATGAGACAAATTAACAGGGAAACATCAGATTTTAATTTTATATGTATGGGAGTTCATAGAAATATGACAAAAAATGCCCAAACAGTCAGCTTTTATCCCTTTTAGACAAAGAAACAAAAAATCCATGAAGAATGTGTGACAGGGTACTAATGAGTGAAGACATTAAGCAGAGTCTGTGTACACAGCCCTGTTGGCCCTTCATTTCCCGTCGCTGCTGCTAAGGATATCCGTACTCCTGGTGCAAAGAGGGTACCTCTCATATAGCAGATGTATTTTCTTCTTTTGGGAGTGCAGAGAGGAGAGGTAGGTAGACTATCTTTCTTTTACTGCTGTTACTCAAACAACTTTAATTCAAAATAATCAATATACTAAAGTGGCATGTTTTGGGGTGGCCTGCCCTCCACCTCATCACTGTCTTCTTTCATTCCTTCCTTCTTTCCTTCCTTGCTTTCCTCTTCCTGCTTTTACTTCTGTCTTTTTGTGTTTTGTTTTTGTTTTTAATTTCTTGCAGGTGCAGAACATAAAGAATTTGTATTATATAACATTAAAAATGTATTAAGTTATAATATTTACCCAAAGTCCTTATTTTTGTCTAAAAAGTCCATTAATAAAAAGAAAACGATTTCCTATCTGTCATATTCATCACATATTGCAATGAAATATTTATGTGAATGAAAAGAAATGATTCTAATTCTCCACATTGCAAATAAACAAGGGTCTAGTGTGAAAAAGTTTGCTTTTTTTACTGAAAATACAGCAGTTACAACATTGCAGCAAAAATTCTGAATACAAAAGGGTGAGAAGTTTGCATTTATAGATTTCTTGAAGTAAGCTTTTGTCAATTTCTTATTAGAAAGCACGTATGATAAAATCAGAGCATCCATCAGATCAGAAAATAACTTTGCCCTTTATGTTTTCTTTCATTTATTCAGCATGCATTATGCCATTGTTCAGTCCAATACAATACTACAAGATTTTTCTGTCATCTCCCTTACAAGTTCTTGAGGTGGAGAGGGTTATTGATGAATGCTGTGAAATTCAGGCATTCTTGTCATATAGTAAAATGATACTGGAACAATTGGCGGGACAGAAATTTGACAAATTTCAGACCTAACAAACAGAATCTAGGATACATAAAAACACTGTCTCTTTAAAAACAAGAAAACAAAAAACACCCAGTCTTTTTTTTTTTTTCTACACTGAAATACTAAAAAAGCTAAGATGATTCTTTTATAAAAATTACTGGAAGTTCTTGATTTTTTTTTCTAAAGACATATTATTTGAAAATATCTAATAGCCACATACTATATTAATCTTATGAATATTAACAATTGAGTAGCATTCATACTAATGTAATATGAATAGTTATAATATACCTACTATATGCCTGAACTTCTTTAAGTCAAGGTATACAGGAGTGAACAAAACATTCATGTGCTCATGTATAAGTGTAATAGCTGGAAAGAAAGAATGGAAGGATATATACCAAGGATTGGACTGGATGATACTCTTTTCATAGGGCTAGCCTATAATCATAGGATGCTGAACATCATCCCAGCTTCAACACACTAGAAGTCAATAGGAGCTTTCATTGCCTCCAGTTGTGGGAATCAAAAATATCTCCCTGTGAGAACCAACTATATATCAACAGTTGAATATATCAACTATTACTAGTGCTTTATTTATGGAAAAGATAATGTTAAATAGAAAGAAAAGGGAGTTGAATAGGTCTTTCAAATCTCACATGTCCATATTAACTAGTTTGATTCTTTAAAAAAAACTAATTTAATTGTTGAAAATAATACTAATGTACCCTTTTTCCCCCCTTGACCACTTCTAGCCCTCCCCCTCACCCAGTTCCAGGCCTTCACCACACTATTGTCTGTATCCATGGATTATGCATATATGCATATAAGTTCTTTGGTTAATATCTTCCCACCCTCCCACCCCTGACTTCCCTCTGAGATTCATTAGTCTTTTATTTTTTTTTTATTTTTAATATATTTTTTGATTTTTTTTTACAGAGAGGAAGGGAGAGGGATAGAAAGTCAGAAACATTGATGAGAGAGAAACATTGATCAGCTTCCTCTTGCACACCCCCTATGGGGGATGTTCCCGCAGCTTCAACGTACCATCCATGCCCTTGACCTCAATAAAACCTGGGACCTTTTAGTCCACAGGCCGATACTCTATCCACTGACCCAAACCAGTTTTGGCTATCAGTCATTTCAGGTTTTTATGTCTCTAGATCTTTTTTGTTTATCAATTTATTTGGTTCTTTATATTACATACACAAGTGAGATCATATGATGCATGTCTTTCTCTGACTGACTTATTTTGCTTAGCATAATATTCTCCAGATTCTTCCATGATGTCTCAAATGATAAGAAATCCTTCTTTTTATGGCTGCATAGTATTCCCTGGTATAAATGTACCACAGCTCTTTATATCCACTCATCTATTTAATGGGCACTTGGCCTGTTTCCAGATCTTAGCTATTGCAAATTGTGCTGCTTGCTATACAGCCAACATTATACTCAATGGGCAAAAACTAAGAACAGGAACAAGACAGGGATCTCCACTTTTACTACTTTTATTCAACGTAGTGTTGAAAATCTTATCCACAGCAATCAGACAAGAAGAAGACATAAAAGACATCCAAATTGGAAAGGAGGAAGTAAAACTGTCATTATTTGTGGATGACATGATATTGTACATAGAAAACCATAAAGACTCCACCAAAAAACTAATAGATTTAATAAATGAATTTGGCAGTGTAACAGATTACAAAATTAATACTCAGAAATAATTTGATTCTTTAGTTCTGAAATAATTTTCATATAATATAAAATATTTAGAAATTAGCAAAAAAAAAAAAAAAGCCAGAAGATAAACACTAAGCCGAGCTGGTTTGCAACAGTGGATAGAGCATCAGCCTGCAAACCAGAGGCCTGGGTTTGATTTCAGTCAAGGGCACTCTTGATTGAAGGCTCCTCCCCAGCCTGAGCCCTGAGGGTGCATGCAGGAGGCAACCAGTCAATGTGTTTCTCTCACATCAGTGTTTCTCTCTGTCTTTCCCTTTCTCTTCTACTCTCCCTAAAAATCAATGGAAAAATATCCTCGGGTGAGGATTAACAACAACAAAAAAGATAAACACCTAAATTCAATGGTAAATACAGAAAAAGAAGTTCGTTTCCTATAAAACTTGTAATACTATGAAAGCAAATATTTTATTTCATTGTATAGCATTTGATTCCCCCTTAAGGAAATAATTCTTTTCATAGTGTACTGTGTTGCAAATTTATGTAGGATCATAGTGTTCTCATCTTTTTCTAGAATTAACTCCTTTAAAAGAGGTAGAAAAAGCCAAGAACAGAGACCAAAAACAACTAGCAAAATATGGAGCCTTGTTTTATATTCTGAGAAAATCTTGTTAACATCATCTTCTCATTATTTTGCCAAAATTACTTCCATGAACAATGGGGAGATGATGAATGGACTATGAACAATTTTCCTCTACATAAGTACAAAGTCAAATGGAAGGAGGAGAAAAGAAAAGAAAAAAAAGAACACACTAAATCTCCCTCCTCCCTTCTGCTTCTTTAGTACAAAAATTAAATGTTTGAAAAGGACTGGTGAATAATAGCACATATTAAAATTCATTGCAAAGTGGCTGGCAGTCCTAAATTAATTGATCACCTAATATTCTTAACAATTTTAATATCTAAATTTGTGACATATCTCCATTATAGGAAATTGTTGTGTTTACTTTATTTGAATAGCAAACTTAGGTATGGATAGCCAAAAGTAAATGTTTGTTATAGATGATTGCTATATAAATAGTTGATGTTGACAAATCATCAATTATGAAGATCAGGTTAATGTATATGTTCACAATTAAAGAAAGTGGCTTTTTTCTTATTTTCCTTTAGATCTACTTTACAATAATCAATAACACAAATGAATTAAATAAATTTGGCAATCCATAATACAAAATTAGAATATAAACTTGAAATATTTATAACTGTCATTTGAGCTATAGAACATCCTTTATTATGAATATTATCACATGTAACTGAAGAGTTTAAAATTATCGCATATCTGTTACATTAGTCAGGACCTTAAGCAAGACCCTATTATAAGAATCTATTTTAATTGCTGATCTGTATTAATTTAGTTATCTTACCTTTGGTGATGTCAAGTAAGTAGTAGTTCTGATTCTTCTGTAAACCTTTAAATACTTCCTGAAGCTTAGGAGTGAGTTTTAGCTGGAAGCAGAAATATAAGTGCCTTCAAATGTATAAGTGTACAAAAAAACTTAAGTATTTTTGCAAATTTTCCATGTATGGTGTTTTGTGTTTTCAGCGGTTTACTTCTGTTCAGAGGAATTTTTTTTCCATTTGGAAGAGTATGTCAGATGATCACATACCCAATAAAACCGTGTTAGTTAAATTATTTTAATTCAGATACCCAATGTGTTCTCCACAGATGTTTGGGGAGTGAGTTTGCAGTCTAAATTGAAATAGTAATATGGGGAAAAAGCTTATCACAATTTTATTGTTGAACAATAATTGTTCCAGAAACAAGAAAGCACATAACAAAAAAGGGTTGCTACCACAAAGAAATATTCAGACTGCAATGCATGTTGAGGATGCAACTCCAAACCGTTTAACACTCTGGGGTAAACACTGTCCAAGCCACTCTGCTTTTTGTAACTTTGGGTCAATTATCTTTACGGCTTATCACTTTGCTAGTACTGCCACGACAAAATACCCCATGCTGGGTGCTATAAATAGGAATAAGTTATTTTCTTAAGTTCTGGAGTATAGAGTTCCAAGCTCAAGGTCTTCAGGTTTGGCTTCTCCTGAGGCCTCGCTCTTGTGACATGTAGATGAACAACTATTCATTATGTCCTCGCATGCTCTTTTCTCTGTGTGCCTACATCTCCCATGTCTCTTCCTTTTCTGAAAAGAAAAATGGTCATATTGTATTAGTGCCCACACTAACTACCTCATGTGAATTTACTCAACTTTTTAACGACAGTATCTCTAAATATGGTTATATTCTGAGTAACTGGGGATTGAGATGTTAACATATGGATTTGAAGAATAAACAATACAGACCATAATACCTCTAAATCTCAGTTTTATTATCTGAAAAATGGGGGTAATATTTGTACTCATATAAAAAGTTAACTAAACTGATAGGCACAAATTAAGTATTTAATAACTACACATGTTTAAAGGTGTCATAATTATTAACACCATTGTAATATCTGAATTTATTTTATTTGTGTTATTATTTATAATAATAGAATCCTATTTCATGTAATATTTACATTCCTTCAATGTTTTTCCTGAGCTAATAATTGTAGAAGTACAGAATTCATTTTGGGCAATACAGGGAGTAAAATTATTACCCCCAATGTCAACACACAAAAAGTGAGAAATGCTGTTAGGCAAATATATAGTTTTAAATTTATTTATTAGGATTTAAGAGTATGGCTTTGAAATTTGAACTGCATTTTTGTATGGTAAAAACCATCAAAATATGTATTATATACATCCTAATATATAAAAACCCAGGGTCCATGGAAGTTCATCGAAAGCTGGACAGAACACCAGAAGTCAGTTCTGCAGTCAGTGGTGGATTGCCATGGAGACCCAGCACTGACTGCCACTGATGCAGGCGCTGCGGTCCATCACTGACTGCTGAGGGGGCTGTAGATCAGGCCTGGAAAGAGGCACAAAGAGTGGCAGGGTCTGATATGCAGCTGTTGACCAGCAGTTGCCTCTCTCTTTCTCTCTGGGCTTCACCAGCAGCCACACATCTGTTTCTCTCCAGGCCTCCAGAGGGGGCTGCTGATCAGGCCTGCCTCTCTGGTCAGGCCCAGAGATAGGCCCAAAGATGCTGACTGGCATAGAAACCGCCCAATCAGAACCAAATCTGGGTGAACTGTGAGGAGCAAATGGCTGCCTAGGAGTCAGAGCTCTGACATAGAAACTGACCGATTAGAACCAAATTGGCTGGCAGGAGAGGGCAGTTGGGGGGCAATCAGGCAGGCAAACGGAGAGGTTAGGGGCAATTAGGAAGGCAGAAAGAGGGGTTTAGGGCAATCAGTCAGACAGGTAGAGGAAGTTAGGGGTGATCAGGCAGGCAGGCAGGTGAGCAGTTAGGAGTCAGCGGTCCCAGATTGCAAGAGGGATGTCCAATTGGAGAGGGGGCAGGTTGGGCTGAGGGAATCCCTGCTCTGTGCATGAATTTTGTGCACCGGGCCACTAGTATATATATATATATGTGTGTGTGTGTGTGTGTGTGTGTGTGTATGTATGTGTGTATGTGTGTGTGTATGTATGTGTATATATATGTATATATACATATATATATGTATATGTATATGTATATGTATATAAAAGGTTTTTTAAGTCAGGATAGTAGAGATTTCTCTGTACTAACAAAGAAGCTCCAAATAAAATATTGCTACCTTTTATTTTTTTAATGTATTTTTATTGATTTCAGAGAGACAAATAGAAACATCAATGATGAGAGAGAATCATTGATCTGCTCCCTCCTGCATGCCCCACATGGGGGATCATGCCTGCAACCTGGGTACGTGCCCTGACCAAGAATCAAACCATGACTTACTTGTTCAGAGATCGACGTTCAATCAGTGAGCCATGCTGGGCAGGCAATGCTGTCTTAACATGACAAAAGTTTCTTGCTCAAGCAACATGTCTGTAATCATTTGGATTTATGGGCTATTCATTTTTCTGCTAATTTTAGCCAGTTATGGCCTGGGCTTAAGTAGCCATTATATTCCAAATTCTGCTAGATATTGGGTTATAAGAAAAGGAAGCTCTGCAAGGTCTTGATTAATCTAGTCAGTGTTCTGTCCTATAAGTGAGATAGTCTATCCACTTACAACTTTCAAATCAGAATTAATCATATGGTACACCCATTCTCATGGAAGTTGGAAGTATAATACTATCATACGTTCAGAAGTCATAGGGTTGATGATATTTGAATATAAAGTGACAGCATTAACTACTATCACAATTTTACTCCAGTCATGCTTCAAAATCCAATTTCTGAATTTTGATACTATCTTTACAACTATAGTACCTGTTGTATTCATGGTAAATCACACACACACGGTAAAATATATTGATGTGTAAAGATCCATGAATAATCAAACTTATTGTAAGATTTTTTATAGAAACATCATCCTTATGTTATAACTTTATTTATATAAATATAATCTGTTTTGATTTAGTATTTTCCATAAAATTTTTTTCTTGAAACAAGAAATCTTACTTGAAGGTAGTTAACAAAGCATCACTTTAAGAATGATCTGTTGCCAAAAAGAACTGTTATAAAAGTTCATAAATTTATAGCACTCCAACAGACTGTTAAAAAATGATGGATGCTGTTAGAAATAATCCAATATTAGCAAATAAGATTATTGACTTACATTTTATAACATTAATAATATAGAATTGGTTTAAATAAATGATACAAATAAGTTTTGTAACAAAACATCCTTAACTGAAATAGTACTATCATATTAAATGTAGCCACTGCTTTTATATAAGAAAAGTATATTTTTAAAAGTATACAAAAAAAGTATATTTAAAATTTTTTTCAGTCATAGGTTGTGGCCATTGCAATCATAAGTTCTGTGGAATTTATTAAATTGTATAATTAATATTGTGTTTGCCAAGTAGAGATAGATTCTATAGGCTCTCTATTCTGTGGTACAGTAATACCAATAATAATTAAAAAAAATTAAGAACTGAGAACAAATAAGAATTCTTTTATATGTCATCTAAAAATATAAATAATTATGAAGAGCATCTAAAGATAAGTTTATATGTTTTTCAGATTTTGCTTCAATTTTTTTCTCAAATTTTGAAAAACCATGAGCATATGCTATATGTTATAAAATAGTGGGTGCATTTGAAGGATCACATATTCCTTCAGTGCAAGTAAAAGTTCATTGTGTTTTAAGATGCAGAACACTAGATTGTGTATAGTGATAGACTAAAAATATTTGATCAATGAATCATTATTTTTTCTTAAGTAATGACTTCATTATTTTATTCTTGTTTAAAATTAAAATTCTTTATATTTCTAACTTAAATAACTAAATTATGACAAGTTGGACAAATTTATTTATGTAGACTTTTTAAACAGTTTTTAAAATCTATTGTAAATATTATTCTTCATTTTATAAAATTATCATTACTTGCTATATCTATAGAAGAAGTTGGATGTAAGGAAAATAATTAAAATCAGAAAATGTATTTCTTATTTTTATCATCTTTTTAATATTTAAAATAACTTTGTTTGTGCATGGTTAATACCATTAAAAGACATAAAATGGAAGAGGACAGTGAAAACAATGTTGACATATTGACATGGCCTAAAATATTCTGAACTATGTTGTTACATGTATGTTTGTTCACTTGTCAGCTATGTTTTGACTTGTAGTAGACAAGGATTTTAGATGTGTTCTTCAATTACCTTGATGTATTTCTATTTTTAATTTTTATTGATTTCAGAGAGGAAGGGAGAAGGAACATCAGTGATATTCTTGTAGAAACATCAGTGATGAAAGAGAACCATTGATCAGCTACTTCCTGCACATCCCTAGCTAGAAATCCAGCCTGCAACCTGGGCATGTGCCCTGACCAGGAATCAAACCTTAACCTCCTGGTACATAGGTTGATGACCAACCATTGAGCCAAGCCAACCGGGCTTGATGTCTTTTATTTATCTCTCACTTATCAGTCTGTGACTGGCCTGGAAAGTGTCCTCACAAGATCTAGTCTCAGAAGAAATATCCCAATTCATGCCATTATTTTTGCTTCCTAAGCAGCCTCAATGGGGCCAGTAATGGAATCCAGAAATATAAAGAAGAAAATAAAGTGTATTTTGTTCCATAAGACAGCTGTAACAGAGTACCACAAGCTCAGGGGCCTAGACAGAAACGTATTTTCTCACAGTTCTGGAGATGAAAGTCCTAAATCAAAGTGCCTGCAGGGCTGTTTGTTCTGAGGGCTGTGAAGGAGATTCTGTCTCATGCCGTCTGGTGGGTTGTCCACAGTCTGATGTTCCTTGGCTTATGAAAACATTGCTCCCATCTTCATTTGAGTCCTCCCTGTGTCTCTGTCTCTGTGTCCAACTTTTCCCCTTTTTATAAGGACAGCAATCATATTGGATTAGCTCTTTCTCTAATGCAGCATCTTAACTCCAAATAAGGTCCTATTCAGAGGTACTGAAGGTTAGGATTTCAATACCTTTGGGAGTATACAATTCAATCTATAACATATGAAAACCTTAGGTTGTTTTTGAAGTATATTTTTTTTCTTTCAAACTTTAAAGATAATTACTATTGTATTAATAATGATTTTTATGTTATAATGTTTGACATCTTTGAGATGTCTAGCTGCTGGGGAAAGATTGCCCTCCCAAAGCTAATGCCTATGGATATTAAACAGCTGTTGCTGAACTCACCTTTCATATACAAACCAGTAGATTCTGAATCTATACCTCTTAATACCCCCTTTATCTCTCTTTTACATAGTGAGCCATATTTCTGCCACCCTAAATTAATTGAGGGCCGAGTATTAGATATCTAAGGCGAGGCCCTGTCCCCTAAAGCCCATCAGAATTATTCCCAACTGGCCAATCATAAAATATTACCATGCTCTGCCATGCCTTTCCCAAAGAACCCCTCAAAAAGGCTGCGGTTTATGCTTCCCCCTTTCTCCTTGACAAAAATATAAGCACAACCTCCAGTGTGACCCTGCCGGGCAGCCTTTTCACTGTACAGACTTCTTCTGCCTTTCATCTTTGTGAGTGCAATTGCATTGGGTCTTACATCAGAAGAATATTTTAATCTTATAAAATGAGGCAGTGTATATGCCTGTGTGTACACGTACACACATATTGGTATATTTTTCCTCAAAATCTACTTGAAGCCTTCTAGTTGAAGTCTTTATGATCCCTGTGCTGAATTATTATAATACTAGAGGCCTGGTGCACAAAATTTGTGCAATGGGGGGTGCCCCTCAGCCCAGCCTGCACCCTCTCCTATCTGGGTCCCCTAAAGGGATGTCCAACTGCCTATTAAGGCCTGATCCTATCAGACATCCCTCTCACAATCCAGAACTGCTGATTTCCATCTGCTCACCTGCCTACCTTCCTGATTGATTGCCCCTAACTGCTTCTGCCTGCCAGCCTGATCACCCCCTCACCACTCCCCTGACAGCCTGATTGATACCTACATACTCCCCTGGCAGCCTGATTGCCTCTAACCACCCTTACCTGCTGGCCTGGTCACCCCTAACTGCCCTCCCCTGCAGGCCTGGGTCACCTCACCCCAATTGCCCTTCCCTGCAGGCCCAGTTGCCCCCAACTTCCCTCCTCTGCCAGCCTGGTTACCCCTAACTGCCCTTCCCTGCTGGCCATCTTGTGGTGGCCATCTTGTGTCCACATGGGGCAGCCATCTTTGACTACATGGGGGCAGCCATCTTGTGTGTGGGAATGATGGTCAATTTTCATATTACTCTTTTATTAGATAGGATAGAGGACTGGTGCATGGGTGGGGCTGGGTTATTTGCCTTAAAGGGTGTCCCTGATCAGCGTGGGGGTCTCCTTGAGGTATGGGGCAGCCTGTACAAAGCGTTTGTGATGGTTTGCAGGCATGCCATGGCTCCTCGCAACCCAAGCAGAGGCCCTGGTATCTGGGACTTATTTATCTTCTATAATTGGAACTTTGTAGCCTTAAGCAAAGGCCAGGGCCAGCCAGGGCATGTGGAAAGCTTGGCTTCCTCCGTTGCCAGAGGGCAACCCAAGCCTCCTACTCTTTCCAGCTCTGTGGCTGCCACCATATTTGTTGGATTAATTTGTATCTCGCTCCTGATTGGCTGGTGGGCATGGCTTGTGGGCATAGCAGAGATAGAGTCAATTTGAATGTTTTTCTTTTATTAAGTAGGATCTTTATAATCCAAACTATTCATCTACTAATTCAAGATCCCTAATATTCTTTCATAAACTAATTCTGTTGTTATGCCTCTCCTTAAAAACTCTTTGTTCAGGTTGCATACAAACAAATCTGAGTCTGACTCCGGAACAGTTTCCTTGTTTCTCTTACATTGCACATTCCCCTATCACAAGGATCTGTGCATTTGTAAAACTCTCTGGCAATACTATTTCTACTGCCAAAATTACCATTGCCATTTCTAGCTAGAATTCTTTTTATCATGTTCAAATACTAATACTAATACATCTTCAACTTCTAGAGTAAATGGAAAGCTTCTACTGTGAGCAAGAAAGCGTCCCCAAAGGAGTCATTCACACATGTTTGTTTCTTGTTTATTAGGAGAGACATCCCCAATAAACCAATGGAGTCACACACAGGTTACACACAGAGCGGGGTAGCTTACCAAAAGAAAGGAGCAGAGTGAGTTTTTCGGGTGAAGTGCCATCACTGGTAATGTTAGCAGGTGGACAAAGAAGTGACTGCAGTGGGAGCATGCATCCAGCAGAGTGGGATTCCAGCAGGGCTCCCAGTAGGACCTAAGGTAGAGCCAGGCTCAAGCACTGAGTGGTTGGGGCTCTGAGTCTTTATAGCCCATCAGAGGTGAAAGTCTAACTCTTATTGGGTGTGAAGATGGAGTCCTTATCCAAGTGTCCAGACTTGTGGTTTTGGGCATTCCAGGCCCCTTCTAAGAGCATTCCTGTTATACCCTATTGCCTGACTTGATATGGCTGACAGCAACTCCATATTGGAATGTCCGAAAAATCCATTCTTCTCTTGCTCTATACAGCTTTCTCCTCCATACGACTTGCCAAATACTACCTTAAAGTGACCTATGTATTATTTATGTGGCTATATTTCTTACCTCTGAACTACAGACTTTCTAAGACTAACTAGTATATACAATGTTCCCGATACTCTCTCCTAATTTCCAACCACCTGACTGGCTGGCCAAAATCAGTAATAAGTTGAATTGAATAGAACTATGTGGGCACCTTAGTTAAAATACTTAATAATTTGGAGATAAAATCACTTTTATTGAGTGTCTTTCTTAATGAGAGATTTGGGGGAAAGTTATAAAATAAATTAATAAGATTTTTCCCACTCCACTCAACATTGCCAGTATATCAGGGTTGCCTGTCTTTAACCTCTTATGTGCCTGAGAAACAGTTAAATATTGAAACACCAGAGATATTTCAATAAAATTTAAGCCTAGAAACCATAAATTTAAGGACTTTTTTGTGTAATATTAACCTATAGTTATTTTTTCCCACTAAAAATCCAGGAGACTTATACACTAAACTCATCATGAAAAAAATGCTCTGGAAAAATGTCATTTTGCCCGTCTTTATAAGGATGGATTCATAGCTTAAGAGAATCATGTCTTTAAAATCCTGCATTTTAAGTTTATATGGAAAGGGTTAGACAATATAAATATACATATATCCTTCAAGCTTTGTAGACTGAATATTGCAGAAATTGTAGATGGCATAAAAACTCTTCACAACTAACAAATAAGATTTGATTAATCTCATAATAACCTAAAGATGAGCACAATCTCTGGACCAGTGTGGAAAAGCAGATGAGAATAACGGGGAAAGACGATAGACAGATTTTATAGGAGAGACATCCTCTGGCTAAGTAGATCTCCAAATATGTTAGTGAAAAAGAATTGTTATGTGACCCTATACATCTATACATCTATCTGTCTATCTATATATCTATCTGTTTATCTATCTATCTATCTATCATCTATCTATAAAATATAATTTTATGGACATATGTTATACAGTATATGTATCTGTATATATTATGCATTTTAATTAATTAATTAATAATATGCAATTTATTACAATACATGACTCAGTTTACTGGCTTATTAAATCCAAAGCTATAATCACCACCCTATTAAACTTTTAATGGAGGCATATGTACCAGATGACAATTATGGATGTGAAGCTGAGACATGCAGAGAGGTGATCAGGTAAATTATAGCCTTAATCAACACACTTTCTTAATATTGAATCTGATAATCCAACTGATGTCTTTTATTTTAAGTCCAAACTGTGGGCATTGAGTCTACAACCTGGGCATGTGCCCTGACTGGAGTCTAACCAGCAAACTTTTGGTGCATGAGACAACTGCCTAACTACTGAGCCACATCTGTCAGGGCTTCATTCTTTTTTTTTTTTACTTACTCATGCCTCCTTATTATATTTCTAAATACCAAATAAAAAATCTCTCTATATATATATATAGAAGCCTAAGCAACCAGTCGACAGGTCAACAGGCCGCTATGATTCACACTAACCACCAGGGGGCAATCAACTTGGACAGATGAAAAGAGAAACAGGCACTTGATTCTATGAATATTCTCAAGCAGGTGGGGCAGAACTTGGGAGGCTGGGCTATCATCCCAAATTCCGAAGCTCCCCAGGCATCACTCCAGAGGAGCCGTGCCCTTGACCTCAGTCAACATCTTCTGGCCACATCCTCCCTAGGCAGTCCGAAAGGAGGGATGGAGGGAGAGAAAAAAGAGATCACGAACTCTGTCCCTAGTGCCTACCTCCTTCTACAAGACCAGAGTCACCCCAGGGTTTGCAGGATGGCGCATGAAATGGGTGGCTTCCTACAACTACCGTGACTCTCTGATCTGTTCTAGGCACCCGTTGGCCACTCACCCCACTTCTCCCAGGCTCAATCTGCACCCCTGCGAGGCTGTGGGAACTCTGCCTTAGGGATCCACTTCTCCATAGTTGGATGTGGCAGACCAGGAGATGCGAGGGATTGAGGTGGTGGTGGTGGGGGGGGGTTTGAGGAGAAAGACACTCAGCTGACCAGGATAAGTAGGACAGGGTGAGTGAGAGGGGCTCCTCCCCAGCTGCCTTCCACTTTGTGCATTGCTACAACCCTCAGGCGGATGTTGGATGCTGGTTTCAGCTCAATCCCCACAGGCCGTGCTGAGGGACCCCACCAGTGCACAAGTATGTGCACTGGGCCTCTAGTACTAAAATAAATAAATGTTAACATAAGTATTATTGATAAGTAAAAGTGCTTGTGACATCTTGCTGTTACTCCTCAATATTCTTTATATTAACTAAAGATCAATTTTCAGTGCAAATGTGAGTTAGCACATGAATATGAACTGAACAGATTAAAACATGAAATCACATCTGCAAATAATGTCTTTGCTCCATTGCAGTCGCTCCCCACACTCCAAAGCAATATATGACTGGAGGTAGCATTTAACCCTACTCCCTGAAGGATACTTTTGTTATTTGCAGTTAGGAAAGGGAAATGAAGCCTTTTCAGTGGCTGAGATGAGACTCTAACATGTTGAATTGCCATTTCTGGGCTCTTTCTACCATTTATTTTTTATAAAACATAAGCATCCAGTTCATAGACCTTATGTTAGAATTCTCTAGTTATGAGTAACAGATGGCTGCTTGTGGGTGGTTGGGACATAGAGTTACAAAGGTTAATATTCTGAATCTATTCATTCTTTTTATTTGTAGGTATTTGAGAGAATTTGCAAATTTGCAAATAGAAATAATGAATAATATCAATCACATTAATTGACAGCTTTTATTTTTAAGTTTATTTTATGTGTCCTGAGATTAGGGATACTAGTAAAAGAATACATATATTAATCCAATGCAACATTTTCACAGGAAATCCCTGATTGTTTCCTTATTTTTAGAGATAAATACAAGGGTATCAAATAAAGATTATAATATAAATTTTAAAAGAAAAGGAAATATTTTAAAACCTATTATTAGTGTGTAAAATAAGAAAATAAAAGTAAAGATTTTCTTTTAAGATGTGTAGAGCAATGGTCTCAACATCAATGTAGGATTTTTTTGTAACTAACAGATTAGTTATTCACGTCTTTGGAATCAGTAAATTAGTCTGCAATCTGCCTATTGAAAATAAGGAAAACAAAGTGCCATCTCTCATCATGTCAAACCATAATTTTATGAACACTTGCACACTGTTAATTTTATTTGTATTCACTTAAAAATACCTGCTGGGTAGGGATTATCATTACATTCAGAATATGCCTGATTTGCCAAAAGACAGAAATATCACCAGCATGCTAAATTCTCTCAGCAACCAAAGTACATTTAGAAAGAATGATAATGAGGCATCTTGATCATTAAAAAAAAGGTAATTTTCAAGCACTTTATATGCATGAATTTATGCAACCAATTTAAATATATTTTTTTCAGTTTATTGATATTTGAAGTGTTGCACCAACACAATTCTGTTAACGAAAGACCAATAATAATAATAATAATAATAATAATAATAATAATAAGTGATGTTCAAGTTCATCTTCTGTTTAGCTAATTTACAAAGTCCACAAACTTTTCAATACACTATATAGAATTGTTACATTTACAGGCCCTTCTTAGAGACCTTCAGGAAAACTACCTAATTCTAGCTTTTATCAAAATGTTTGCTGGAAAGAATAATATTTCAGGATTATCATCTAAAGACTATATGTATCATCTATCCACATATTGAGACAACTTACTACTAAAAGGCTTTATGCCACCCTTTCCTTGACCAAACATTTTATTGTTAACTAAATTTGTGCACGGAGGCAGGGGGGATGTCCCTCATACCAGCCTGCACCCTCTCCAATCTGGGATCCCTTGAGGAATGTCCAACTGCCCATTTAGGGGCCTAAATGGGCAGTCAGACACAATCCAGGACTGCTGGCTCCAAACTGCTCACCTGCCTGCCAGCCTGATCACCCCCTCACCACTACCCTGCCAGTCTAATTGATGTCTAACGGCTCCCCTGCCAGCCTGTTTGCCCTCAAGTTCCCTCCTCTGTGGGCTTGGTCACCCCTAACTGCCTTCCCCTGCAGACTTGATAGTCCCCAACTGTCCTTCCTTGCAGGCCTGGTTCCTCCCAACTGCCCTCCCCTGCTGGCCTGATGGCCCACAACTGCCCTCCCTTGCAATCCTAGACCCACCCAATGGCCCTCCCCTGCCAGACATCTTGTGGTGGCCATCTTGTATCCACATGGGGGCAGGATCTCTGACTACATGGGGGCAGCCCTCTTGTATGTTGAAGTGATGGTCAATCTGCATATTACTCTTATTAGATAGGATAAATAAAATTGTATGGGAGGTTGCACTTGCCAAAAGACATTGACTTTACATGAATGATATGAGAGATAAACTGAGGACATTATTTCTTGGATCACAATGACCCACCTCATCCATTTGAACAAGGTTGGTATGTTTTTGTGTTTTGAAAAGTTCCTCCCTGTGGAAGGCTGGATGGCCCCTAAAATGTGTCCTCCCCCTAGTCCCTGGAACCACCATTCTTGGAAAAAAGAACTTTGCAGATGTGATGAAGGGAGATGATCTCAAAATAAGGAAATTAATATGAAGTAAGTGGTAAAGCCCAATCAAATCACAGGAATCTTAAAAGCATAGAATTAACTCCAGTGTGAGCTGCAAAAAAATTGGAAGGAGACAAGTTGAAGAGACTTAAAGCATCAGAAGGACTGAATGTCTCATTGAGAGTTTGAAGATGGAGAAAACTAAGTGACCAAGACTGTGGGTGGTGTAAGGATTTGAGAGTCTCCTAAATGTCAGTAAGCAAAGATAGCATAAGGACTTGAGCCAGAAAAATGCTGCGAGAATTCTACAAACACCCTGAATGACTTTGGAAGTGAATTTCCCCCAGAGCCTCACAATGAGAGCCCAGGCCAACACACACCTTCATTTCAGCCTTGTGAGATCTACAACCATAGAGCTGGGAGCTGGTATATTTGTGTTGTTTTAAACAGCAACTAAGAAACTTGTGGTAATTTGCTACAATAGCTATATGTGCTTCTTACTTTGCATAACAAGAGCAATACAAACAGACACAGACATTTTTTTGCTGATTAAAAAGATACAGTTAATTCTGAATTGTATCTAAATTTTAGAAACTATACAGACCTTTTTCTCTAGCTGTATTTTTCATTTCAAGCATCTTATTTTTGTCCTAATTTCATTGATAATGCAATCATGGTCACATTTTCAGTAATTTTGTGTTAAAAATCATCTTATTCTGTAATATATTTTTAGAAATTAGTGGACTGTAAACAAAACTAAATTTAATTTTATGTTTATTTTTATTTAAAATGGCTGTGCTTATGAAATATTTAAACAGGTTTACAGAAATGCACAAATGCAAAGTAAAATAAGTTAGGGTTGGTTGTGATGGATGTTGATTGTGTTTCATAGACCAATATCCATTCCCTCTTCCTTTGATAGTGGCCTGACTCTTTCCTGCCATTTACCACTCCTGCATTACATGAAATCTTGGTGGTCATGTCAAAGCATATTTCTTTTAAAAATATATTTTATTGATTTTTCACAGAGAGGAAGGGAGAGGGATAGAAAGTCAGAAACATCAATGAGAGAGAAACATTGATCAGCTGTCTCTTGCACATGCCCTACTGGGGATGTTCCCACAGCCAAAGTACATGCCCTTGACTGGAATTGAACCTAGAACCTTTTAGTCCACAGGCCGACGCTCTATCCACTGAGCCAAACTGGTTTCAGCAAAACATATTTCTTATTAATGTGGGGAGGGGGATTTCCTCTCAGCTCTCTGACAGAAAGTGACAACTGGTAGATTCTCTGTTCTTACACATTTCATCCTTTTCACCATGTCCAGCACCATGAGCCTTGCAACCCATCCTCCACACTCTGGCAAGGCTGTTCTGGCAACTTCACTTTCTCTATGCTTTGTTAAAGTAAAATCACACTGAAAAAGTGAAGTGGGAGAGGAGGAATTCACTCAGGGCCACTACAATAGAGGAGAGTAAGATGCAGACTGAACTCAACTCCAGTGAAATGACAGGATGACATGGTGGGGGGTTATGGTGCTACATCTTCTCTGGTGAATAATCTCTTTCTGCCTGTTAATAACAACGGCCATACCTATGGAGCCATGCTGAGATTTAATAAGATGTCCTATATAATAGAAGCCTAATATGCAAATTGACCAAATGGCAGAATGACCGGTGAAAGGACCGGTCGCTATGACATGCACTGACCATCAGAGGACAGACGCTCAATGCAAGAGCTGCCCCAAGCCTGCAGGCCCAAGGCCAGCCAAGGCAGGTGCCAGTGGGAGCCCATCTATTGCCCTTCCCCTCCTGTCACCCCACAGATTGGCCCTGATCGCCAGCCAGGCCAAGGGACCTTACCCGGGCATGAATTTCATGCATCAGGCCTCTAATAAGATATAATAACTTACGACGTTGTCCTTGAGTCTGCATCTTCATTGCTCAAAAAATTGTTAAAATACACATTTATAACCAAGTATGACTTACCAAATTGTAATTTCCAGGGATGGGGACTGAGACTCATAATTTTAACCATCTGCACAGGTAATCTGTTTGCTCACTGTAATTTGAGAGCTACTAGTTTAGTTGTTTTGATAGGTAATGTCAAGTAAGAGGAGGGAGGCATCATTTCATAAGGTATTCACCTCAGGTGAGATCTTTTCATCTTTTTCAAATATAGGAAGGTCCCTTTTTCACAGTAAGGAGAAGGAGCACATGTGCTACATTGGAGGGATCAAACAATTTTGTGGGTTCAGGTTTCTTAAGTAAATCTACCCAGATACTCCTATCTCAGGGTCTCACCTCTTTCCCATAGGGTGAATACTTTAGTGCGATATGGTCCACAGGGCTGAGAATTTACCTGCTTTTGTTGGTGGCTACTTTGTAAGAGGAAACTTGCTTTAAACAGGATATCAGCATTCTCTGACTTGATAGTTGGTATACTTGAGCCTGTCTTTTTACTTTTCTTTTATGGCTTTGATTCCAACTAGGATCTTCTAATTCCTTCCTCAATCCTTATCATTACTTATAATCATTATTTCCAATATTTCTCAACAGTATGTTCAGTTATGAAACAGGAAGCATGTGCACAAGTGTTCCTTATAATAGAACTTCATACTTCAGTTACAAATGTTGCTTGCATGTGATTCCTGTAGAATAAGCAAAGAGTTTGCCAATGGTTTGCCTTCTTAAAAGTATTTTTGAAGAATGTAGAAGTCTTATCATAATTTATCTAACAATGCTTAAGTGCTAGAATAAAACATTTTTATGCATGAATTAGCATCACTTTTGATACTATTTATATGAAAAAATAAATATTTCCCCCTCAAAATATGTAGGATATTAGCTCTAGATCTAGATTTTAATTCTTTCTTCAGTTGTACTATAATGTACTATTCCTCTTCCTTTCTGCTCTAATAGTTTTAACAATGCTCTCTCTTGTGAATCTTAAGTCATTCTTGCTCTTAGCATCAGATATAGTAAAAGGAAACATAGAAAGAAAAATTAAAATCACAGACATTTTAACTTTGCAACTTCTTAATTTATTTCATATCACCATTTTTGCTACCCTGTTCATTACATAAGGGTTATATAAAACATCAGCCTCTCCTTGATAAAATGTTCTTTATAGTAATTTAAAAAATAACTGCATATAGTCATGTACTATATGTATTCCCTGTTGCAATAAAAGATGGCATTGAGTATAATTACAAGAATTAATGACTTTCATTAATATAGCCTTAAATCAAGCAAAGCCCTTAAATTATTTTAATTGCAGCATCCAGTTAAAATATTTTGGTCAATGAGCCTTCACAAATTGTATTAAAATGTGCAAAAATAATTTTACTGTGATTTATATCATGCTAATCCACATTTATGATAACTAACTTTGAAACACAATCTTCTCTTTAACCTTTCCTTCTAAATTATGTGTTTATCTCTCAACTTTGAATCTAAGAAGATAGCCTCCAATCAGACTCGCTTAGCACTGAAGAAGTAAAAATTGTAAACTCTTTTTCCTCATAACCTAACAAGTCCTTCAGTTGCGAGGTCAAACCAGCCTTTCTGGATATTTCACTTAGCAGCTTTAAAAATCAAACTTTTTTTTTTTCTCCATGGTTGCCATAGCTCAGGATTCTAGGGTATTTTAGCTAATGGGTCAATTGATGGCTTCACAAAGTTAAAATCAAGCTATCAACTGAGTTATCTTTTTTTTATAAAACTTGGAGACCTCTTTCCAGCACATGTGGCTATTAGGAGAATTCACTTCCCTCTGGCTACAGGACCAAAGTTTCAATTTTCTTGCTCTCCCTGTTGGGGGATGCTAGTAATTTCTGAAAGCCACTCATAGTCTCTTGCCATGTGGTCCAGAGCTTGGCAGATTACTTCTCCAAAGCCAACAGAAAAAAATTCTCTCCTCATTCAGCTATGAGAGTGTCGTATGTAAGAAAGCACAATCATGGCGTATTTCACCATATTTACAGGTACAGCTACATTCAAGTGTAGGCACTGTATACAGGGAGCAGGGGTCCTGTGGGCCTTCTTCGAAGTCTGTCTGCTCCAATCACATTTCAGTCACATAGGGAAAATGATCTCCACTTGTCCTGAGAAAATAATTTTTGTCACAGTACACAGCCACCAAACTGGAAAATAGTTAGCATTTACCTCTGAATAAAATTAAGATGATCAATTCTAGAAGAAACAGAGAGGTTGAATAATTTCTGAGAATTTCTAGTAATAAAACACTTTTATTACATCTCTGAATATTAAGCGTGAACCATCCCCTAGAACTTGATACAATGCTCTCTCATGAAGACACACACAATTGCATGAAGAAGTGTATACAACGCCCTCTTGTGAATTAATCTACATGTAACCATGGCCCAAGGTAGGTAGGTTGTAACTGTTAAACTTATCTTATGAAAATAAAATTATCAACTATTTATAACAAATTTTTACATCATCACTCAAATTCTTTCACAAATTCATCTCAAAGTTGATACATGTTTAATAATCATGGAAAATTTTGAGAAATGTATTGAAAACTTTTACAATGCCAAATGTATCCCACAAGTGAAGGAAATAGTATGGAAGATCCACCAAATGAAAACCAGGACGGTAAAGAGCCAAGGTCAAAATCAGATAAATACCTTCTTCAATCTATCTTCCTTTTTAATATGTAACTCATTTAATGATGTTACAAATATAACTAGACCTAGCCAAGGACATTTTTATCAGTTGTGATAAATTGTGTTTGACCAACTAGTACTGCCCACTAAATACCTAACTTCATGTATTTCAGTACCTTTTGTGATAATCAGCCACCTGAGCAACATTTGCACTCTTTCTAGCTGTCACTTTGGGACATGAATTAGTGTTCACACACACATAAATCATTGCAAGAAGTCAAGCGGAACTCAAGCAGAGAGCTGCTGGCTTCCAAATCGTCTTATCACTAAGTAAACCAACGAGTTACATTAATTCAGTCCAAATAAATAGATTCTATTTCTACCTTACTTGGTTTTGACTATTTTCTTTTTTAAAATTAATTTCCAACAAAATAATTTCTCCTAAAATTAAAATGATTACTGTTAAAAATGAAGAATTACCATAAGAAACAGAAATAGCATAATGATAATGAAACCAAATGACACTACATAATGAGGAACTAGCATCTTAAAATTATTGAAAAGTAAGAGTGATTATAATTATAAACTGATACTATTATCTAATTCTTTATGTGATCCCTTGAACCAAAAGTGTGAGAAGGATTAGAGGCAGTACTGAAAAGGATGGAATAGAATTTTAAATCATTTCAAAACTAGTCTAATTCATTTTGAAATTTTGTCTCCTTTTCAGAGAGATATTGGTTTAAAACAAAAAGTCTAAATAATGCCTCTAAATAACAACCTTTACCAGCTTCCTGAGAGAAGATAGTTCTATCACAAATATAATCATTAGACTGTCTTCATAGTCCTAGTCCTTTTTTATTCTATAACTCCTTTCTAAACACCCTACATTTCAATTTCATTTTTTATCTAGGGGAAGTAAAAAATATCTAATACTGCATTATAATCATTAAAATAAGTATTTTCAGCAGCCCTCAGTTAATTTTGTAATTTCATTTAAAATGATGTAGCTAGATATAAAGGGGAATTTTAGTAGGTCACATTTAATTTAGGTAATTTAGGTACCTTTTATGAATATTTATTTAAAAACATTATACTACTGTTTCTGCAAAACATTATGTTAAGTTCAGTAAAAGTGGATAATCAAATGCCATTAACATGAGTTTTGATTAAGTTGTAAAGGATATTCCATAAACAAAATACATTATTAAATATGTACAGTTAAGATGTTATAAATAATAAATATAATAACAATGGTAGCTAGCGTTCAGATACACTAGACTTCTTAGAGTTAAAAAGTTTAGTAAAAAAACAATAACAGCCAGATTCAAATTGGAACATATCTGAATTCTCAGACATATTTCTTCTCCCTCTAAAGACCTCATGAAAGTAAGTGTGTATAAAAAGTACAGATTTCTGCAGATCAAGAGGACAACAGAAGGCATGTCTGCACATAAACAGGCAGAACACAGACACCTGGTCACTAACTTAGCAGACACCACTGCTCTGTATTCAGAATGTGCAGAGGCAAAAACAGAAGAGGAGGGTGATTATTGTCGCCCATACATGGAGAGGTGAATGATGCTACAGAGCCAGGTAGGGTCAAGAGCAGGAGTGAGATGCGTAGCATGAAATGCAGAATCCTTGTTAAGGACATTAGGTGAGCACTCCTAGACAAAGACCTGTAGAAAGTGACTGGTTAGATTATTAGGTACACAGGAAAATGCTGGTCAACATCAAAGAACTCATGGGACATTTAGAAATCGCCATATTCCAATTCTAGCTTCTGTTATGGCACTGTGTCACTTCTCCCAGCCCCCATAGGAAGTCTGAAGATGCTTCTCTGGAAACCCTAAAAGAGAGTGAGGAGTAAACTCCTACTGACATTTGGGTGTCCTCCATTCAGCATTTCATGAAGTCATCTAAGTGATGAGCAGCACCCAAATATAAAGTGCTTCACCCACACTACATACATTCCTTCATTCATAACATAATATGAATAAATGAATATTATTGCCCAGTACCTGTCTTAAGTGAATGAATTATGTCAGTAATTATTGAAGAGAAGATCATTCTCTTTGGAACTTACATCTTGATTGGGTAAAACTGACAAATACTATACAACAAAAATGCAAAAATTATTTAGAAATAAGTTCTATGATCAGAAAAATGTGGAGTAGTTTAAGAAGGGTCAGGAAAATTGAGGAGAGAAGAATCACTTTTAATATTACTGAGAATTTCCAAAGGGAGACCTCCTTGAGAAGCTGAAAATCAAGCAATGATTATAATGAGGTGAAGGAATTGGCCATGTGGGTATCTGAGAGAAGAGAATTTCAAGCAGAGAGAAAAAGGCAGTGCAGAGGAAACGAGGATGAGTACATGGACTATTTTTAAAGAGAAGCAAGGAAGCTTCTATGGCTGGAGGAAGGAAAGGAGGGAAGTAGTTGAATATCTTAGGGAAAATGGAAGTTGGATCCTATTGACCACCATAGAGAGTTTAAAATATAGATAGACTACCAAGGAACAGAATATATAAGGAAATTGCTCCACAGGAAATAAAATACTTTGGATTTGAAATGTCACTGGGAAGTTTAGAGCTTTTTATGAGCAATAAATAAAATTTTACTGTGTTAAAATGTAGGGGTTCTTGGCTTCTTTATTCTGCAATAATTCTGAACTATGCTGACCATGTAATGAGGAATCTGGGGATATATAGAAAATTTCACACACTTTCACAATAATATAAGTATACAATGAAATTAAAAGTGGAATTGATATGGACCCAATGTGGTAAAGTAAGTAGAGAAAGGTTGTAAACTCAGGATAATGGAAAGATTGTTAGTTAATTCAGGTCCTGGATGTCATTTGCAGTGCCCCACATGTTCTCCATTCCATTACTTCAAGTTGTGCTATATTGTTATTACATAAAAACACTAATGAAAGGTGAAATGACTGAATAGGATCCCTGACAAGATAATGGCCTCCCAGAGGCATCTGTGCCCTAACCCCCCCAAATGTGTGACTATGATAGGAACATGGTAAAGGAGTATTAAGGTTATAGGTGTAATTAGGCTGCTAATTTGCTGATTTTAAAATAGGAAAATTATCCTATTTTTCTGGGTGAGACCAGTGACATCACAGTATCTATAAAAATAGAAGAAATATCCTTTTATTATAGCTTCACATGTTTGTATTGAAATACCCAGTGCTTTTTTGATTCATTATTGCTTGCCTTTAAGCTTGACTTCCAAACTAGCTTGATCTCTGCTTAGCGTTTCACATGGATGCAATCAACTTGTTGACCAGATAACAGTTTAATCTGGCGACTTGACAGAAAAAGAGTACACTTGCAGTCACATTAAGTTGCTGGTAGAGTACACTGTCTATAGATCTCAAGGCAGCTTGCCCTTTTGGGCCACCAGACAAGAGGCTCTGAACTCATATACTCTCCTTTTATACTTTCCAACTCATAAACTATTTTACCCAAGGTAATCTGCCTTTTAATTAAAGTTGGTTGATCTGAGAATATAACCTAACCAAAGACATGGAATTCATCTCTTCGGCCATATAATGTAACCTAACATGAGAACAACAGGTAATGAAGATCATGGGGCCATGTATATTTTGCCTACATGATTCTGTTTTCATCTTCAAACCATGGATCATTTTTTTACTCTTTTGTTTATCACCGCCATTTTAAAATTCCAGGAAGCTGTCTGAGAGCTGGTTACCACTGATTATGTGATGTATATAGTGAGCCTTTAAATCTAGAAATCCATTTCTTCATTTCTGAAAATTGGTTAATATGTTTTCTCTGATTATTTCTGTGCATCCAATTTTTATTCTCTTACACTATTTTAGTTTCTTCCCTTTTTTGATCTTTAATAATCTAGTATTATTTGTTTTAACATCTACTGTAATATTCCCAATTTCAATATTATTGAAATGGCTCTACTTTGTAGTACCTTTGCCTTATTTCTGAAATTAAATGCCATTTTACATAATTATAGAGATTTTTTGTAGATTATTTTTTTCATTATATTCAAAGTTTCTCTGGGATCTCTAAGAAACTTATTTTGCATTTGTCAGTTTTAATTTCTGACTTTTACTTAGAGGGGTTCTACAAAAGTTTAGATATATTTAGCTGCTCATTTATATGTAGAGAAAAACAAAATCTTTGAATCAAAACTTTCTGTTTCGGTGGAATTAAGTACTGTGTCTCACTGTAAAATAATAACTCTATTGAATTGGATCACTTCCAACTACATGATTTAATGGAATTTTTAAAAATTTCTCTAATTTCACCTTATGTTATCTGTCTTGCGTCAGCCAGATCAAGTTTTATTTTCAAGGATTCTGTGATTAGATTACATTCACTGGGATAATCCAGAATAAACTTCCTTTACTTTTTTTTTTCCTAACCCTAACCCTAACCCTAACCCTAATCCTAACCCTAACCCTAATCCTAACCCTAACCCACACCTGCCATTTGGGGCTCCTAGCAGCCTACACACCTGCTGCAGCGTCACCCCCAGTCCTGGAACTCCCTTTACTTTAAAGTTCATACCAAAATTTAATCTGCAAACGCCTTTTGTGGTATAGTTACACACGTTCACAGGTTCTAGGAACAAGGCAGGGGATCTTTGGGAGATCATATGCTATCAACCACTGGGTTGTTCAGCTCCTTGGAAAGTAAACTTCTTATCTCCTACCTGTGTTGAATAAGCCTGGCTGCCAATATTGGTGGTTTAGTGAGAAAAGAGGTTCGGAATTAATCTCCTTGCTTTCAGGTTAATGTGTACACTACATTCAATTTTGCTTGTTATCTCTACATTCACACAATGTTTAAACCGATTTCTCCAACTTTTAGTTTTCCATGTTTCTACAAGGAAGGTACAGCTCTCTGGATTTTCAGTGCTGGATGGAGCTTCCCATGTCTGTGCAGGAGTTCATCAGTTATATGCACACAGGCACTCACACAGTGAGCTCCCTCTGCTCTGCCCAGTAATTTAACCCTCGTTTGTCTTCTTTTCAGTTTCTGAAACTGTCACTACCCCTTGCCTGCTGACGTGTTCTCTTCTATGTACTTTGTACTTATCAGTTAATGTAATTTTATTTTATATACTTTTTAGGAAAGAGTAGCTTTAACTAAAGTTGTTTAAGGTTTAATTGAAAGTGCTCATTTGTTTTCATGATCTATTGATCTATTTTCAAGTGATATAGCTGTTCTCATACATTTCATGTTTAGGTATGGTCCTAATTTTTTTTTAATTCCTTAGGAATTGTTTAGCTGAATGGTTGCTTATGAGTATGTTTGTATATACTACTTCTGAAAATGGAAGGGATATGAATATGTGCATGTATGTGTTTGTTGAGTGTTTCATTTTTTTTTTAAATTTCTAATGCCATTACATAAAGTTGAATGAGTAAAATTAGAGCTTATTTCTTCTTAAAATATATTAAGGTCTCTTTGTGACATTATACTGTGTTGCTGCTTATTTAAAAGTTGTACTTTTATTATTATTAATCATAATAGTATTTCATTTATTGATTTTAAAATATAAAATACTAGTCATTAATCACCTATCCTTTGTTCTTTTGTATTACATTTTATAATGATTTTATCATCTCAGTTTTTTCTGGACTGCTGTGAATATGTTTTTTCACTGGTGCCTTATTCTTCTGTACTTGGTATTGTTATTTAAACAGCCTTATGTAATATATTTCATTGATTTTTCTTGGTATCATAGGTCATATTGCACAACTGCAAATTTAGCTCAGTATTAGAAACCCATTTACATAATTCATCATATTTATGGACATAAAAGAAAAAATATACCATCTCTACAGAGTGACAATGGATATTCTATAACATATTAAAATGTTATTTCAGCATTAGAATCCTAATTCCACTCAGAGTAGATTTTGATAGACAATCCTCTGTTTACCTTAATGTGTATTTTCTTATTCACCCTTCTTCTTAAAAGTTAATACGCTATTTATGAAGTTGTCTTGTTCAATAATTTAAACATGTTATTTGATTTCCTGCTATAATGTTGGATATATGATTAGCATTTGTTATTTTGTGTATAAGAATTTCTTCTCCTTGGGTGCTGCTTAAATTTCTTTTATCATTGATGGTCCCAAATTTCACTATAATATGCCTAGATTTGTGCATGCATTCTCTTTAAAATTTTAATGTGCACTGATATACGTATATTTGAATTCTGTGAAATTTCTAGTTAATAATTTATTATCTTTATTTTCTAAGAAATCTTATTATGTGAACTAGAGGCACGATGCACAAAGATTTGTGCAAGAATGGGCATTCCTTTCATGGCTACCAGCACCACCTTCACTCTGGCCAGAGCCACCTTTCTGCTCCAGTTCTGAGCTGACTTTCGACTTTCCCACACTGCCCAGAGGCCCTGAGTGGCTGGGGTGGTGTGGAACACCCCGGCTGCTTGCTGTCTGTATATGCAAATTAACCCACCATCTTTGCTGGGTTATTTGCATACTCACTCTTGATTGGCTGGCAGGTGTCACAGAGGTATGGTCATTAGCATGTTTCTCTTTTATTGGTGTATATAATATAATAAATAATACATATACTTATAAATTAATCCATAAATAAATAGTTTGACAATTAATAAATTATACAAAATTTAGTCTGTTTAGCTTTACTCACAACTGTACACCTACTCTTGCCTACTCCTGTTGCTCTGGAGTGTTCTAGTAGAGATGTTTCTCACTCCTTTGGGGAGCAGCAGCTCATCTCTAATCTTCTTTACTTCTGAAAGCTAATTCATTGTTTTGTTATAAATAGGACATCATGACCATCTTCTCTTTTACTTTGGATTTCTTATAATATCAGTCTCTTTATATATTTATATTTTTCTATTGTTTTCATAATCTTAGGAATATTCACCTCTCTCTCTATCTCCCATTCCCTCTCTCCTTCTTTCTTTCTCTCCCTCTTTCTTTCCCTCTCTTCTCTCTCTACTCACATCCAGCTATAAAAGCAGCTCATCATTTCTGAGTCACCCTCATTTTCCCTTGACTTCTCAGTGTTAGCTGTTACAAGTGAGTGTGTGAAAAGTGGAACTAAATGACTTCTGCTATTTTCTGTAACACTTTCTATCAAGAAAGAATAGAGCAAGGACTCACACATTAAAACAACATAATTTCTGATTTTTTGAGGAGCATGTAGAATTGAGTCACAGAAGATTCCTCAGCTTCTAAAAGTTATTTTATATAAAATTCAAGGTCTCACAAATGATGGTATTAGACACTAACTTTGTCTAGTTGATGCTCTGTAAAATGATATAGGACATAGTATGCAAATGACTAAAATCCTTATAAAAATTACTGAATCATTGTAATATGCAGAGGTAACATTGGTTATAATCTTATATATTCTAGCCTCTCTTACTAGAAGCCCAGATTTCTGATGACAGATTTAAAGACATCTGAGTCAGAAACTATTTATTGATTATAATCCTTGATTTCTTCTATAATATAAAGTCATGTTTATTGTTAATAGTTTAATATTAATAATTGATTTACTTCATAAATATTTTAACTATATTAAGTGCAAACACATCTTACTACATTTCTAACTCAAGTATAAATATCTATTTATCTGTTATTGCACATTCTTAGAGTTAAAATAATTGAAAATGCAGACTGCTATGAAGAAGTGCAATTTTAGGGCACCAGGGTTTTGAGCCACACAGCAGAGGTCAGAGGGTACCTTGTATGGTCACCTGGATTGCAGATTGTGATGACCTCCCCCTCCCTGGAGGAGCTAGACTCCTTCAGGTACATTGACCTGCAGATCTTGGCCAAGAATCTGGGACTCCAGGCTAATGACTCCCAACTTTACTTCTTGAGAGGGACCTCTCCTCTGAGCTGCTGACTCATGTATGCAGACAAATTGCTAAAAGCCTTGAAAGCCCACATGAAATGGGAAGCAAGAATATTAAAAAGGAAAAAAAAAACCTTCTGCATTCCCTTGAGATGAGACCAACCTACAGATTAAGAAGCTGAGTGGGAGCTGGCTGGCCAGGTCACCAAGATAAGGAGAGGGCACAGGACTCTCCACAGGAATCCTGACTCCCAGCAGGATCATGCAGATGTAAGAACAAGTGATCCCACTGAGTTCCAGAATCAAGAAAAGCAGAAAAACCAGGATCTCAGAGCTCCTGCAGAGCCTTCTTCACCAGATGAGAGGGAAGGAGACAAGAATGCAATGCCCTAGTAGAATAAATGGTAATGAAGATGAAAGGTACCTTCAAAAGGAAAGAAGTCTGTCAACACAGATGGGTTTTCCAAATCTGGAAAAAAATAAAATAACTGCAAGTGCAAGCACAATTCCAAACTTTTCGTAGCTACGTGAGGCCCATTTTAAGGAAATAAAGTACATTGATCAATATATTAAGAGGAAAAAGAAACACTTTGAACAACACAATTCTCTTAACGAACTGAAGAAACAGTTCGTCAACAACAAAGTTGTGGCAACTCCAACTGGTCTCCAAGGAAGACTCTCTGTGGCTTGTACTCCCCTAAGCCAGCAGCTCACAAGGCAGGGCCAGGGCCCTGCAGATCGGAGCACCTTACGTATGAGGGGTCGATCCAGTGCTCGACTCTCTCAGCAACTAAAATGAAAGTCACGTTTTTAGCTGCTACAAAAGGTAATGAATATAAGTGTTCACTCCACTGTATCCATGTCTGGGAATATCCCTAAAGGCCAGGATCTTTCTAGTCTTGCTTATTTAACAAGATACAGGGCCATATTGAAATCTGAGGATTGCTGCTTTAAATTTTATTTAATTTATGAAAGACTAGAGTTGCTTAGAAGCATATACATGTTTGTTGCATCTAAGTGGAGCTTCTGAGTTTTGTACTGCTGCTTTAGATTTTCATGAATAATTTGTTTTCTCACAAAAAAAGAATCATTCTATTCTTTAGTTGTAGCTCCTTGTTCCCTTTGCTAATCAAAGTCATATACACAAACTATTTTGATAATTAGAGCTCAAGTTTCTAGTGAGCCATTGTACATCTCTCTCAATTTTCTTCAATCATAGTTAAAAAATTCCCTCAATTCTACATAATCACAATTCGTGGGCAGAGTTATAAAGCCTTCTATGTATGGAAAACCCCTTGGAAAACCCAATCCATTTATTTATTTGATTGTTTGTTTTTGTTTATTTTTTGTTGACTGACTTATTTCATTCTTTAGACATGGGGAGTTTTATTTTTTATTTCCTTTATTTTAAAAGTGTTAAATTTGTTGAATAATTTCATTTAAAATTAGCATTCATCATCACGCAAAATCTTAGCCCATGAACTTTAACTCCACAGTGATGAAACATTTTGACCTCTTCTAGAATTCCCAAACTAGCCACTTTTATCCCCCTAAAAAATCTCTTCATGGTATAAATACTAGTTATAGGCAGGTGTACATATCCATTGTTCTTCTCTTCTACTATTCATAGATTTTAAGACCAAACTCTGTACTTTTAAAGCTGATAAGAGTGATATTTCTACTCCTAATTATTTTCTTATTTTTTCCCTTAAAAAGTAACTTATTATCATAAATCACTATAGTTCTCTCTGTGTACAGGTACATACACATAAATCCACATACACATATATATGAGTCTATACACAGTATATGTATGCATACAACAATTCACTCTATGTGGAATCACACATTTTATGTGTTTTTTTCTTATCTGTTTCCTAGGTATGAGGCTGTAAGGCACATGCCTCCATGTTCTCTCAGCGCATTTTCCTCGCATAGCCTTTGATAGCAGGATGTGATGTTGGGGTCTGAGTTTGTTGTCTGGAAAAAATCCAAAAAAGAGTTCATGGGCAAAGTTAAGCAAAAGCAACATTTATTGAGAGATAGATGGTAAGGACCCAATTGGCTGGCTCTTGGGACCTCTCTATCTAGGAATAGATATATGCCTTGCTGGCTTCTCATTGGTTCTTCCACTGAAGCTCTCTGTGGAGGGGAGAGGAAGCTCTCTGACTGTGAAGAGGAGAGGAAGTTCCCTGTGGAGGGATAGAGGAAGATCTCTGTGGAGGGGAGAGGAAGCTCTCTGACTGTGGAGGGGAGAGAGAGCTCTCTGACTGTGGAGGGGAGAGGGATCTCTCTGACTGTGGAGGGGAGAGGGAGCTCTCAGTGAAGGGGAGAGAAGTTCTCTGAGTATGGAGGAGAGAGGAAGCTCTCTGACTGTTGAGGGGAGAGGAAGCTGTCTGTGGAGGTATGGAGGGAATCTCTGTGGAGGGGAGAGGAAGATTTCTGGCTGTGAAGGGGAGAGAACACTCTCTGTGAAGGGGAGAGGAAGCTCTCTGTGGAAGGATAGAGGGAACTCTCTGTGGAGGGGAGAGGAAGCTGTCTGTGGACAGGAGAGAACACTCTCTGTGGAGGGGAGAGGAAGCTTTCTGACTGTGAAGGGGAGACAACACACTCTGTGGAGGGGAGAAGAATCTCTATGACTGTGGAGAGGTGTTGGTTCTTCCCTGCGCAGTTGGATGCCCCAGCAACTCCTCCCTACCTGGGTTTTGGACCAGGCAGGTTGCCTTAAGAGCCAGTCAGAAAGCTGTATTGTGTTATTCTTGGACTTCCCTATTTTCTTTAACTACCTACCTCTCTTCTATCTCACTTTCCCCATCAAGCCTAAAGTATTTCTTCCCTAAATCCATATTGGGGATCTTGCTTCTTTTCTAGTTTAATAGACAACGTTGTTCATATCACTTGTACTTTTTCCTTCCCATGACAGTATTGAATTTTCTCCTTACTTTCTTTTCACACAACTCCAGCCACCACATTAAATTTCTAGTCTCACTTTTTCCTCTTCACACCTTGAAAGCTGTGATTTTCCCTCTTCATATGTATAATTCAAGATAAATTTGGAATATGGAGTGAACTCTCAAAATGTATTTGAAGGGTCTCTTAATAAAATGGATTTGATAGTAATGGTACCATCAACTCTAAGTTCTATAACGTTTCATAACTGTTATTAAGTAGGATGGGAGCACCGTTATTTATTTCAATGTAGGACACTTCCTATGGTAGAAAAATCTTCTCACTGCAGAAGTACTGTAATCTTCTTCAGAAAGCAAATTAAAATAAAATATCTGAGTAAACATAACCTTTTGGGAGAAAATTATCCACCATTCTGTAAGATACCATGATTTTCTTTTTTCATATAATAAAATACTGTCAATAAGCATTCCTATAGATATTTAACACACTCACTGAAACCTGTGATGTTTCTAATACCTGTGTACAATGCCACAAATCAATCCATTTCAGCATCAAGATGTTTCTTTCTTCCAGGAGACCAAAGGAAGAGCTGAAAGAGCTGTATGTGTTGAATTTGATGAAAACACAGACCACAGAAAAAGAAGCAAAGCAATTGAAGATGAGCAATGCACAGACTCACTGCAAAATACACGCAAGCCAATAATCAGAAGCTTCAGCTGTGTATAAAGCTGGTGCTGGCTGCAGCCTTTCTGTAATGCTCCTCTCTGGAATAATCTGCTTTGACTGTGCTATGCTTCTTAGCACTAGAAGCAACCCCAGTGGCCTGCACCCTTTATCTTAGTATCCATTCACACCCATCTGACACCTGGACTCTAGCTAGGTAGGAAGAAGTTCTAAGCAGAGATCAGGTCATTATTGGGAAAGGTCACCTAGCTTATATTCTTCTGAAAATATTCTGAATTTAGCAGAGAAATACCTATCTGATTGCCCTGTTTGATTTCAGCTCTATCTGTACCTACAATAGTCAGGAGTTTACATATTCCTAGTACAAAGAAATATTATGGCAAATTTTCCTCATTCTTACAACCAAAGCTTACAAGCTATGTTTTGGAAAAATTTCTGTGTCCCCTATACTGAAACATTTAACAAGCACATTGTAATCCCATATCTCTCTCTTCTCTTACTTTCCCAGCTATTTCTTATAGAAGGACAGCCCTGGGAACACAAAACTCAATTTTGCTTTCCATTTTACTATTGATGTAGTAGGGACAATCTTTGTTTTCTCTCCTTCTATCTCTTAATATAGAATGTAAAACCAGTCCTAATTGGCATTTCCTGACTTTGTAATCACCCTTCTATGCATACTTCACACACTATTTTCTGTTTTTAAAATCCTGTTAGCTAAAATGTCCTTTTTTTAAAAATAAATTTTCCATTGGAAAAATTTTGCTCTTCTCTTTTTTGAAATCTTCTGACATAATTTTTCCTCTGTTCACCATGTCTGCCAGCTCAACTTTCAATACTGTTAGACTTTACCATTTCCATGATTTTTAGTGCTTTGCACACAATTTTATTATAGAACTTATTCATAATTATAATTCTGATTACATAAATTTTATATAATTACAAATATATTTTCATTACATGAGTCAATTTGGAGTCAGAATAAATCCTACTTGCATATTTAAATCTTCAGCTTCAAGTTTTTTTTATTACTTTGGGAATAAAAAATTAATTCACCAGAGTAATATTTGTGAATAGTGCTTCTTTTTACTCTTTATTAATTTTTTATTGAATTTAGAGAGAGGGCAAGGGAGAGAGGGAAGAAGAGAAGGAGAGTGAGAGAGTGAGAGACAGAGGGAGAGATGTGTTGTTCTGCTTATTTATGCATTCATTATTGATTCTTATATGTAATCTGATGGGATGGAACCCACAACTTTGGTATATTGGGATGACACTCTAACCAACTCACCTATCTTTCCAGGGCATTTTTTTTAACTCTTGCACCCATGACAGCTTTTGGTCCACCTTTCCATTTTCTTTGTGACCTTGATAAATTAAGCATCTGTCTTTCACTTACATTCTAAAGTTGCCTCTATCAACTAGTTCTTTACTTTATGTACAAAAATATACTCTATCACAAATTATTAAAACAACTCAAAGCTTCTAAGATATTGGACTTTCTCAGTTGAAATCACCCCTTTTCCTGCCAAATTTCTTGAAAAAGGAACCAAATCTTTTCTTTCTATTAAGCCTTTCATCCTCTCAGGCACCCAAGCTGCCAAGCACAGCTCAGGCAATTTGTGCAACCTTACAGGTTGGTGCACTGGAAATTTATGGTTTGCAGGCTCAGCTGGGCACTCAGAGAAGCTCAGCCAACCTTCTCCTCCCACTTAGTAAGGTGTCCACTGTAATTCACCTCAGCAGCTATTCTTATCTCACAAAACGTTTTACTCTTCCTTTCCCAGTGCCTCCTATAGTCCTCCTTACTCTCAACACATGGCTGGAGTGGGTATTACACTTGAAAACTTCATCTCCCTATTTATCACATACATCTTTTTTAATCCTTTACTTTAAATGTAATTTATTTTTGCCTCCTCCACCTGTTCTAATTATATGACCCACAAATTATGTATCTGGATTATTATTTTCTACTAGAGACCCGATGCAAGAAGATTCCTGCAAGAATAGATTCCTGTGGCCTGAGCAAAGCTCCCTCCCTTCTCTGCTGCCTCGCTCCCTTCTCTACTACCTCACTCTCCCCCATCTCTGCTGCCTCATTCCTGTTTCTGCTGCCTCTCTTCCTTCTCTGCTGCCTCCCTTCCTCTTCGTCTCCTCTGCCTCCTCCTGTCTCCTCTGCCTTGCTCCCTCCCTTCTCCTTAGCCCTGCTTGCTTACTTCTCCACAACTTTGGTCCCTTCTGCAGTGCTTGGCTTCCTTCTACGCCACCATCTGCACGTGGATATGCAAATTAAATGCCATCTTGGTTGGCTTAATTTGCATACTCGTTCTAATTGGCTTGTGGGTGTGACTTGTGGATATAGCAAAGGTACGGTCAATTTGCATATTACTCTTTTATTATATAGGATTATATACCTGCTGATTGCTGGAAACAACACTCAAGAATATGGGCTTTGAGACAGTTACTAGTTGCATTTCATTGGACAAAGCCATGACATTCTTTGTTTAGATGTAGAATAGGTTCATGTCTATTCAGAAAGTATGAAATGAAATAATGTTTGCAGGATTATTAGCTTAGAAGTTGTCATGTATTGAGGACTCGATCACTTACAAACTGGAAGTTATTTTATTGTAATTTATTGAATAACTAATAAACATACATCAGTCACAATTCTGAGAAATACTAGGGAAAATGTTGAAGAAATCCATTTTTTTTCCTTCATGGAGCTTGCTTGTTGTAGGAATTGCATGTAAAAATAATACATCATTAAGGAATGTTGAATTCTATAAGAAAAACAAGAAAGAAAATAGAGAAGAAATGTATTCCATTTATCTTCTCTTAAGTCACCTATCGTAGAAGAAAATTTAAAGTCTTCATAAGCTGTACCTCTCCTTAGTATGTTGCAAAGTCATGCAGAGACTTTACTTTGGAAGGTTTCTCAACATTAGTTAATTCAGCTCATTGTCACTGCACCCTGTTTCGCCTTATTCCTGAGGAGACCTTGGCAATGGTCTCCCTAGCAATCCAGATTCTCTGCAGAGTCCTGTTTCAGAGCAACCTACAACCTTCTGTTAGATTGATGTTCCCAGAGCATAGTTCAAAGTTCATTATGTCTCTGTTTAAATATATAAAGTTCTCCATTAGTTGATTTCTCTCATCCAGGCATCCACGAACCTCCATATTATTCCCTTGTTTTCAATCACTCATACCTTCAGTTCCTATATATCCTGGCCCTCATTCCATTTTAATTTTCCAACACCTTTCCCCAGGTCCCACTCCCTTTTACCCTTAGTTTTCTGTTATCCCTCTCTCCTCTGTTGCCTTTTCCTCTGCCTGTAAAATCTAATTTTTATAATTAAATTTTTATTGTTTAAAGTATTACAAGTGGTAGTACATATGTCTCCTTTTTCCCCCATTGACCTCCCCCTGGCCTCCCTTACCCCCAGTACATGCCCTCATCTGACCCCCCCACCCCCAGTGTCTTATATCCATTGATTATGCTTATATGCATGCATACAAGTCCTTTGGTTGATCTCTTACAGTCCCTCCACCAACGGCCCCTGTCTTCCCACGGTAGTTTGACTGTTCAATGCTTCTTTGCCTCTGTATCTATTTTTCCCTGTTTCTTTTCTTTAAAAAATCTTGCCTCTGCAAGCTAGAAATTAACATATAATATTTATTCTCTTTTATAAGAATCACTGCAAATGTCATGTTTTTTACAAGGTCTTTCTGTTGTCCTAAAGGAGGTTTGATCTCACTTTTGAGTACTTGTTGCTCTTTGATCTACTGTTTTTTTAAGGCTTTAATCACTTTCCTTTGTATTTTGCTTAATTAAGAACTCCTTATCTTCCCAGTAGCATGTAGCTCCTGAAAGATTGGCTAATGCTACTGCAGTACACTCAAAATATCAAGAGCGCAAATAAGCCCTTTTTTTCTTTTTTACTTAATTACTTTTCTATTACAGAGAGTATAAGACCTGATACAAAGACATGCTCAACATGTATTTACTGAACAGAGTCAATTAAATCAAGAAAGTTTGCCTCTAATAAGTGTTATCACAGCATGTAATTTGGACTTTAATTGAGTGTAACTCCATGATCATATACATATTATGGTCTTTATCCCCCACCCCCACCCTATCTTCATTTACAAAACACTTTAGAAGATGTTACAGACTTTTCTTTGTATTAGATGAAGTTGGAACTACAATGATTACTGGCTGGAATTTAATTTCAACTCAAAATTGAGGTGCAATTAAACAATGCTATACCATTTACTTTAATGGATGCAGTAATGTATTGTGAAGAAAAAGGAACTGAAAGGTTGGTCGACCAAGAAGTGTGAACATGACATTGGTAACTATCTTCTCGTTAGAAATTCAGAGAGACTGCATTTTTAGGGTTTGCTAAGTGTGGAAGGAGGTTATCAGGGGATACAGGTGACCCTCGAGCTGGACCTGGGCAATCCAAGGCCCCTCATCATCTCCCCTTTCCTTGGAATATTTATTTTCCCCACTTTTTCCACCGTGGAGGCCTTCACCAGAGTGCAGCCTGTTATTGAAACCATCTGTATGGTGCCTGTGCCTGAACCCAGTTAAGATGTCTTAATAAACTATTAAGATTCTGAAGGGTGTGTGGCAGGGAGATCTATCCAGCTTGCCTCACTCAAGTCAAACCTCTTCATTAAGTCCCCTTGCTTGTTAAACCATTGAGAATGGTCTCCTCTTTGATCTCTCCTTGCCCTCCTTGTTTGGGGACAGTTTGAGAGAACCAACACCAACTTGACCCCAAATGCACCCACCCCTGGAAGCTGTGGGAAATGAAAAACTAGTTTGGTCTTCAATACTGTTTCTTGTTTTCTTTAAAAAAATTATGGTCAATTATATCAGTTGAATAGTACACATGTCACTTTAAGAAGAAAATCATGCATTGAAGGGATGAATCAGGTATAAAATGCTTTTATTGATACATTCAGAGAGATCCATTTGTAGATTTATGCTACAAAACGGAATAAACATTTTATACACTCTAATCTAACTCAGGCTCTAGTTTAAAAATATCCACAAACATCACCCCCTCCTATTTTTTTCTTCAGAGAAACACAAATAAAAATCACTATTTTTTTCTAAAATAATATGAATAACTTTTAACAGCAATCAATATAATGGGATATTCTTTAATTGATCCAAGCCATACATGCAACTGAAGGCATCATTCTTTCTAGCAAAAAGGCTTTGTCAGTGTTTGCAATTTTGCTGGTGAATTTTTCCCTATATATTTGAATTACAAAGATTTTTGTCATAAAACAACTTTGTAGAAATTTTACCTGATGATGAATAGGATTTGCAGGTGAGTCATGATCAGTTAATAGCAGCTGGATAAGAATGGTTACGTTTTTAAAATACAAAAAAAAATCTGCAATGACACTAAGCTTGCCTTGAACCTCTGCTCTCTCAAGCCCTATCTCAAGGGGAGATAAAAGAATGAAAAATACTTGGCTAAACTGCTGGCAAAACTCTTATTGTTTGTACCTCTCTTGGAAAAGACTCTTGGGACTGACAGTGCAATCCTTGCTATTGATTGGCTGGTTAAATAGAGGACTCTTATCTTCAGACAGGCTAGATTGATTATACAGCAGCAGCAGGAGCTGAGACTCCGAGCTGAGAGAGCGGCCGGGTGAAAGCAGGCAGAGGGGGGGACGCAGGTGGGGAGGGAGGCAGCGTGCGTTCCAGAGCATCACTGTGACTGCCGGGACCGATTGTCTTGCTTTCTCCGTGGCTCCCTCAGTCAACAACTTACTGAGGTGCCTTTTCTTTTCCATGAGGATGTCAGCTCCAAGCCCCAGCGAGAAGTAACAGACTTCACCTTGGAATAGTTCATCTCGGTCCTGCATCATTACAGAGGATTTTTAAAAGAAACAAAAACCAAGGGCTCCTTCCTCCTTCCAGGCTCACTCTGTTCCAGAATTGAACAGAAACAGTTTCATGCTCCAGGTAAGGAGATTCAAATGTTATTTCTGGGGTCATTTTTAATCATCTGTAGTAAAATACAGCAGAGCTTTGCATGGTTTAAAAACTGAGTTTGCAGTGATGTGTGAAATTCAATGTAATATACAGGCATTTTTATTTAGAAATGTGTGATGAATGGTTATAGAAATATATATGTACATATATACATATATGTGTGTATATATACCTATATTTTGATAAGACTACTCGATTATAAGTTTAGGTAGCAAATACTCTATATGAAGAGGAGAAATAAAGTACCTACTAAAAGAGCATTTTTGGTGACAACCTTGAAATATGATTACATATATTGTTCTTAGCTCTTAAACAACTTTGAGAAACAATACCATAACAGAAAAGGGCCATTACTGTGTTAATTGCCTACTATTATCTTTCATGCAGACATAGAAGCTAGTGTGGACATTTAAGTGTTTGTCCAGAATTAATGTTTTTTTTTTCTAAATCTGTCATTTGATTGCAGTCTTAACTCTTCAGCATAAACATGATATGTCTTAAATGATGAACATTAGACTGTCCTTCTCTTATGGCTACGTTATTGATGGCTAGCATTTGGTTTTAAGAAAGTACTAAGCTAAGGCAAAGAAGTAAGACTCAAGATGTTAAACAGTTCCAGAATTCATAGCTAGAGCTGCAGTTGCATCAATTACTGTTTAAGTGTCAGTGATGGTAGGTGTTGGTAAAGTGTCTGTGAATGTATAAAAACTTTGCACATATTAATTTTCTACCAGCAAGATATGGAATGTGAATAATGGGACAGGAATAATGAGCTGAGCAATGCAGTAATCATGTAGCTGATTTACCTGAGGCTCATAGGTCACAGATGTCACTTGCTCAAGAGACACCATTGTGATATCAGACATCAAGGGTTAATTTCATCTTTACTGGAACTAAAGTGATTTGTGAGATGTTTGATGTCAACTTATTTGCTTTTGGAGCAATGAAGAGGGATATTTTGCCCTAAGGGCTTCTCAGGTTGTCCTTTGGAGTGAAGTTCCCTGAGTCACTCCTCTATTCAAAGACCGAACTATCATCTGTGATAAGTAGCTAAACTTTAAAAGATGTTATTGGATGTTTCAAATAAGAACACCTATTCGAAAGCAATATAGCTGAAGTCAGGAATATCAGATAGTCTGAGTTTGCTTTGTTTGTGTGTGTGTGTTTCACTTGTTTGGGATGAAATAACTGCGTATTTGAAGAACACAAGTTGTCATTCATTTTTCTTCTAAATGTAAAATAATGTTTAATGCTTCATAATATTAAACATATTATAGCTACCTAGATGTTTCTATTTATAATAACCATATCAAAGGGAATGATTATATTGTTATAACTTTTTTAAAAGTATAGGTTTTCTAAGGGAATATAAATGTACATTACAGAATATTGAATTTTTGTCTTTGCATTGAGTCATTTAAAAATTATGCACATTGCTTTTGAGTATTCAGTTTGGGAAACTAATGCTAAACTATTAAATGAGGAAGGTGGTAGAACTATAGACCATACATTTATGCATATAGTAACAATAGTATATGAAATTCACACACAAAAATCTATTATAACCTTGTTTTGCAAATTATTGATTTGCATACATTATGTTAATTATGCTAACTTTTGTGCAACTCATAAAAAGTGTGCTTTTAATCCTTCCAGTATATTATTTATGCCAAAATCGGACATTTCTGAATGAAAGATATAGTTAAAGTATAACTAATTTATCTAAACATTTAATACACAAAGTTACAGAAATCCTGTAAATTTTATTGCAACAATTTTAGGTGTCTAACCTATTTATACAGCCCAGTTTTCTTATCATATTTATTTATGGGTTATATAAGTTATATAAATTAAAGAAAATCAATTCTCAATTGTATTGTGTTTTTTTATGAGACAACATGTTAGTATGTATAGATGAAAACATCCATTCTTAATTTTATTTCTATCTATAGATATGTTTTTCCTTTAAAATATATATTTTTTAATTTTCTGAAATTACGTACCTCTGACATTTAGACATCATTTATCTTAGCTTACCTTCATTATTACTTTGATTCTCTGTTTTGTTATCTTAGAAATTTTGTAATTATTCCTATACGGGAAAAGTCTCTATTTTCTTAATAGAAAATGGTTGCATGATTGAAAACAAAGGCAATTCTTTAAATAACACCTCACACTTAACAACTATGTAATAAATGTATCTCCTGCATTCCATCTAGACCAGTGAGCTTCAGCACAGGATTCAGGAAGAACAGGTATGCTAGCACTCATGTGTATAAGTGCTAGTCAGAGTCTGAAATTTAGCAGCTTGCTTCATTCAGTTTAGGAATTTTCACTTTTCCATGCATTTTTGAGAGGGCCCCATTTGACCTTTTATTCAACCTTGTATTTACTTCCTTGGTATCAGATATCTGCCCCAATTGCTCATGTTAACCACAGTGAACCAACAAGAATTGAGAAAAGTACAGTCTGCTCTGTCTTTTATTGATATCTGAACCATTAGGGGGCTCTTTCTTCCTGTGTTATACTCAGCGAACCACTGAGAGCAGTTATACAGCTTTCCTAAAGTGTTATCCCTATTTTTAAGATGTGAATCATGATTGAAGTAGCTTTCTCTACCCCTACAGAAGGAAACATTTCAGATCACGAAGAATTATTTATCTATACAAGGAAAGTACGTTTATTCTATGTTTTGTAAATTTATCATTTAAAAATTATCTATATTTAAAAAATAATGGATTGTAATATTAAAATGACTGAATTTAGGCAAATTTAGAAATTATATGTTTTGCAACTAGCATCATAAGAAATGTTAAAGTAATGGAAAAAGCTGAAGGGAAAGAAACTTATTTTACAATTGTCTGCAAATTTCTGTGAACAGCACAAAGAGAATGAGTGACTCATGCAATTTGCTTTCAGAAGAGAATAGCAGGCAGGCAAAATAGAATATTACCTGTTTTGTAAAAAAGTAGACATGAAAGGATTAACACTAGAATACTTTTACTATCCATGCACATGTAGGAAATGTATATAAGTTCCAAAATTTTTTCTTCATCACACTATATGAAGTCTTCATGAATAAACACAGAGTTGATACAAGAGTAAATTATGAGGGAGTGTCTTTCCCATATCTCTTTTGAAAGCCATAAATATTGAATAGGACCACAGCCTTTCAAATAAATGGATACACATTTCTTTCAATTCCACAATAGACAAAGATGTTTACTTCTTTTCTTTTTATTAAATTTTTTGGGTGTCATTAGTTAATAAAATTATGTAGGTTTCAGAGGTATAAATATATCCTACATCATCTGTATACTATATTATGTATTCACCATCTCAAGTCATCTTCTTCCATTGCCTTTTATCCTCCCTTTCCCTCCCCCACTCCCCTTTCTTTCTGACAGTCACCATGCTGTTGTCTATATCTATGAGGTTTTTGTTTTGTTTTTTGTTTGTTTGCTTTGTAAATTTTTTTATCCCTTCACCTATTTCACCAGCCCCCCAATTCCCTCTTCTCTGACTGTTGTGTGTCTGTTATCTATGAGTATGTGGAACAAAATAAGCTAACAAACAAAATAAAAACATACTCATAGATATAGAACAGACTCAGAGATAAAAATGTTTTCTGACTACAGGACTTCTAGGGAAATTAGGCAGCATTTAATAATGTCCAAATGCAAAAGCAATCTATTTAGTGGATCTAGGCTTTTCATCAAAATTGCTTAAAGAAAATGGGAGGATAGAAATGGTACATGATTATTTTTCTTTACTGGTGTTTTGAAAGTAAACTTGTAAGGGCTTTATTTTTTGTTTGAAAATGTTCATGCCTTGATAAGATTGAATTTTTAATGCAACTAGTATAATATATGCAATTGTCTGGGGATCATTCCATGTCTACCTGGCACAAGTTGGCATTCTTTCTCACCTAATTAGGTTTTGGTGATATGAATTATTGAGTAATTAGATTTGAGTGGTAATACAAATACTACATATTAGATTTAATGTGCATGAAAATATTTTTGAACTCTAAATTCTTCTAAAGATATATATATATGTATATATATATATATATATATATATATATATATATATATATTGTTAAAGTAGCATGATACTGGGGATGGAGAAAAGGGCTAAAATGGAAAATAAAACAAAGAAATGAAAAACAAATCACTGTATATGAATTTTTTATGTTACAAAATTTTTCCCAGAAACAAAAGGTAAATATAACCATGCATAATACATTTTTATAATTTCTATATAATAGTTAAGAAGTGGAAATACGATTGGCAGTAACATTTGTATACCTCACATGGTATGGGGAGAAAACTCTATTGAGATGTGGGAAGTAAGAAAATTGGTAACTGTTGTGGGTAACTGCTAATATTATTGGGCTAACATTAAATTTTCAAAGGAAACAAAATAGCTCATTCCTATTGAGTGTAATCAAATGGACTGAGAATGATGATGCTAATAATTAGAAAGCATTAATGTATTTATATTATTGTTGCTGTCACTATTACCAATGAACTGAATTGGATTCTCTAATAATCATTCCTTGGCCTGTTGGTCTTTGTGAAACTATGTCTGTGTATCATTGGGTGAGAATGTATGTTTAAATATAGGCATAGTTGTTTTATAGAGTTTGAATAACATGTATACTAATAAAAGGGTAATATACTAATTAGACTAGAGATCTTCCAGATGTACTTCCAGACAAAGCCACAGTGGCAGGGGCTGAGGCAGAGGCAGACAGGGGTGGTCAGCCCACAGAGGGGAGCAGTTAGGGGCTGATCAAGCTGGCAGGAGGGAACAGTTTGGGGGTGATTAGGCTGGCAGTGAGGAGCAGTTAGGGGACCAGCAGGTAGAGGTGGTTAGGGGTGATCAGGCTGGCAGGCGAGCAGTTATGAGCCAGAAGTCCTGTGGGATTGGGCCTAAACTGGCAGTAGAGCATCTTTTGAAGGGTCCTGATTTGGAGAGGGTGCAGGCTGGGCAGAAGAACCCACCCCCATCCCCACCATGCACAAATTTTATGCACTGGGCCTCTAGTGAAAATATAACAAGCCACCTTTACTGTGTTCTTTATATTCAAGTTTCTACTTTAATAAATTATCCACACTGTATCTAATTCCTTCCCTACCACCAACATACACAGACATGTTCACAGACATGATGATTATCCCTAGTTACTTTATATTAAAATCTGATCTTAGATGGGTCATATTATGCTTCTTCTAATGAGTATTGCTTCCTGTACATTAGAACTGTGTCTTGAATCATGCAACTGAATCTTTACACTTTGTTGTTTACCGAATTCCAATAAATGAGAGGAATGTGGCACATGATACTGAGACTAATGGAAGATCATATATTAGAGGGACACATACAATTTATTAATCATAGACTCAATAAGGTATAACTAGAAATAAGAATGAGTACTCATTCTTGGCTACTAGATATATAATACCACTCATCTCAACTTAACTCTCAGCTATGCTTGGCAAAATAAAGGAGGTGGGAGATTCAGCCGTGAACCATAGTGTATAACAAATAACATTTTAGAGCAGGTGTAGCAAATGGATTTTGCACATCTATGACATATACATTTTTTAAATGAATAGGCTTAAGTTTTTAAATCAGTTTTAGGTTTACTAAAAAACGAGAGAGAAATATATATATTCCTTCACCTCCATCTCCCCTACCCTGCCAGTTCTCTCAGTTATTAATATTTTGCATTAGTGTGGCATATTTGTTAGGATGAATGAGCCAGTACTAATAAATTATTTTAATTAATATCTGTAGCTTACATTAGGGTTCACTCTGTGTCTTGTATATTCTAGGTTTTGACAACTGTGTAATAACATACATCCATTATTAGTTACATGCAGAACAGTTTCATGGCCCTAAAATTTCCCTATGCCTCTCCCTCCATCTCCTTGAGTCTCTCCTTTTACTGTCTGTTGCTTTGGCTTTACATGAATCTCATATAGCTGGAATCATATGGTATGCAGTCATTTCTGATTGGCTTCATTCACTTACCAATATGCATTTAAAATCCCTCCATGTCTTTTGTGGCTTGTTGGCTCATTTCTTGTTGTTGTTGAATAGTATTCCATTGTATAGATCAACCACGGTTTGTCTAACCACTGAAGGAAATCTTGGTTACAATTACAAATAAAGCTTCCATAGACACCTATATGCAGGTTTTTGCATGGGCATAGTTTTCCTTTATTTATCAAGTACCAATGAGCATACTTACTTATCCATATGGTAAGAGCGCATGTAGTTTAGTAAGAGACTGTCAAACTGTCTTTCAAAGTGGCTGTGCCATCTTGCATCACCACCAGCAATGAATGAGTTCCTGTTGCTCCACATCCTTGCCAGAATTTGGTGTTGTCAGTGTTTTGAATCTCAGTCATTCTATAGGCACGTGTTCTTACTTGGTTTTGGGATATACTTTTAATTGGGAATAGCTGCCTGTGCCATGATGAGAATAATCCTAAAATACATTGTGGATCTTTAGGAAACATGTCCAGAATCAACTGAAAATCCTTCTTTGCCAAATTATGTTTTGTTTTCCCTTTTGCTGGACAAGATATGTGTGGGAGGGGAGGAATATGGGGAAATTGTAGTCCATTGCTTATAACATGCATTTGCTATTCATAATATAGGGCTCTGACAGAATGAAACTAGAGCAATCAAATAATTTAATGCTACATTTGTCAATTACTGGATATTAATAATTTTCTATTTTAAGCATTAAAATTTAATTATGGGACATATTTTAATATATTTAGTGCCAAATTGCACTTTCTAACCATATTTATATGAGGTTAGAAATATCTGGCATGATATCCTATCTAATATAAGAGTAATATGCAATTTAACCATACCTTTGCCACACCCACCAGCCACACCCACCAGCCATGTCCACCAGCCAATCAGGAGCAGATTATGCAATAAACCCCAACCAAGATGGCTGCTGCCACTGAGAGCAGGAGGAAGGCTTGGGTTTCCCCGACAACAGAGGAAGCCATGCTTTCTGCCTGCCATTGTGGGCCTAGGCCTCCACTCAATGTTACAACATTTCAATTATGAAAGATACAGAAATGGCAGCAGCCACAGAGCTGGAAGGAAGGGTTTCTCTGGCAATGGAAGAAGCCAAGCTTTCAGCCTGCCTTTGCCAGACTAGACCTTTACTCTAGGCTACAAAGTTTCAATCCGAAATGGCTGCCACCCCAGAGTGAGCAGAAGGCTTGGCTCCGCTCCAGGCTACAAAGTTTCAATTGTAGACCTAGATTAATCCCAGATTTCAGGGTCTCTGTTTGGGTTGCTGGGGGCTGTGGCCGGCCTGCAAACCTCCACAGGCCCCTCACCCAGGCTGCCCCTCACCCCAAGGGAATCCCCACCCTGATCTGGGACACTCTTCAGGGCAAACCAGCTGGCCCCCACCCATGCACCAGGCCTCTATCCTATCTAATAAAAGAGTAGTACGCAGATTGACCATCACTCCAACACACAAGATGGTCAAATGACCCCATGTGGTCAAAGATCCTGCCCCAATGTGGACACAAGATGGCCACCACAAGACGGCCAGCAGGGGAGGGCTATTGTGAGATTCCAGGCCCTGCAAGAGAGGGCAGTTGTGGGCAATCAGGCTGGCAGGGGAGCAGTTAGACATCAGTTAGGCTGGCAGGGTAGTGATTAGCGGGTGATCAGGCTGGCAGGCAGAAGCGGTTAGGGGCAATCAGGGAGGCAGGCAGGTGAACAGTTTGGAGCCAACAGTCCTGGATTGTGAGAGGATGCAGGCTGGGCTAAAGGACATCCCCCAGCCCCATGCACAAATTTCGTGCACTGGGCCTCTTGTTTCCCATAAGAGAATATCTGAAATCCTTAAGCAGATGGAGAGTTCTCATAATCTTACTTGACCAAAGTTTCTGACAACATTGCTGATTATTCCTAGCTCAAGTTAACCTATATTTTCTCCATCCCCAAAGAGCTGTCTTTTAGTATTTAGTTTCTGCCTATGATAATCATCCTGATTTGACTGGTCTTCTTGATCATCTCTACTAATTCAATAATTACTAATATTTCTACAAGTCCCTATTGAGACCTTTTCTACTGTTAATCACCTAAGTCCTTGTACCTTCAACTGCACATTTACTATGTCTCTATTTCATCCTTATATTCAAACAATATAAATAAAAAAGGGGAATGCATTTTTTGCATTTATTTTTGAGTCCTCAAAGTGAAATCAATATTCATCATACTTACTAATGCCTATTAGTCAAAGGAATAAATGAAAACATTGGTTCTTATTAGTATAAAATATGTAAATATATTTTATAATTTTTTTCATATCTCCAAATTTCTCCCACCCCGCTGCTCCCCTGCTTCTTTCTTTACATTTAAAAAAGTGGTGGTAGAGTTGGTGAAAGGTCTTGTGCTCCACTCCTTACATGAAGTAGATACTTACACAATTTTTACCTATGCCACTTAACTGCTCTGCATCTGCTTTCCTGTCTACTCAATGGAACGACATTCAGTTGTCTTGTGATAGGTAAGTTGATATGTATACATACATCTCTTCAACTAGAAAGAGCTATGGATGAATACAGAGTCATTAGGCAGTATATACTATCAAATGCTTTTAAAAAACAAAATTTAATTTATTTGGTGAAAGCACTGTAAGGTAAAAAATACAAGGTAGAAAAAAATTTACGCTTCGTATTGAGGCACTGGTTTTTATTTAAAATAGGTTGAAAGAAGACCCCAAAATTGAACTATTTTGCTAAGCAAATTTGGAAAGTCTCTTGAAACAATGCACAGCTAAATGTATACTTGATCCATAAATAAAACCAACAGTCTCTAAAGATGTTAAGAAGCAACCGATAGCCCTAGCTGGTTTGACTTACTGGCTGGACCATCAGCCTGTGGACTGAAGGGTCCCAGGTTCCCTTTCTGCCAAGGGCACATGCCCTGAGTTAAAAGCTCAAGCCCTAGTGTGGGGTTTACAGGAGGCAGCCAATCAATGATTCTCATCATTGATGTTTCTCTCTCTCTCTCTCCCTCTCCCTTTCTCTCTCAAATCAATAAAAATATACTTTAAAAAAGTAACCAATAGAAAAATAACAGGAAATACTTTAAAATCTCCATTGTCTTCTCTCACTGTCTCTTTCTCTGTGTGTTGGAATGAGTGTTGGCATGTTTATTCCTTGTGAATTGACTTATATTCTGAAATGACCTTTCTTGACATATATTTAATAATTTATATGTACTCTTAAATTATTTTTTATAAAGGCTACTTGTTGACTAGTACAGGTACCCAGGGTATAATTTATACAGTCTAGTTATTGAATGCTTCTGTCATAAATCAATATTGCTGGAACTAGAGAACTGACCAATTCATTGTCAGGAATACTTCTTGTAAAACTCTTTCTTAAATCTACTGAGTACGGAACACATTGACACATAGCAACAACATTATCATTGAACACATTAGAAGTCTTCAAAAGTAAATCGATGAATCCCAATTTAAAATTCATTTGATAGAGGGGAAAAGAGAATGGAGAGCTGAATATCAAATTCAAGTCTTTCTGTCTCTATTTCTGAAGGACATTTTTTTAAAAACACTAAGAAGAGGTCAGTGAAGAGAAAAGCAGACATATGTCAAACTCCCAACAATAAAGATTAAAAAACAAAACAGATAAATCAATACTATCTTATATTGCCTCTAAAACCTTAGAAAATATTTTGTTTTGTTTATGTTTTTGGTTTTTGATGGTGGTGGTGTTTTGTTGTTGTGTGTTTTCAATGTCTCAGTTTCATACACTTTATAAAGAAAATAATGGTATTTATCTTAAAGAGATGATCCAAAGGTCCAATAATTTTATATGGGTAAGAAAAAGTTTAGAAGATAAGAAAAAAAAGAAAGAAAAGCAAAAAGTTTGGAAGAGTGACTGACATAATCAACAGCAGGATTTACACTTACATCAAGTGTTTCTGAATTCACAATGCTGAAAAAACAACACTGATTTAACATATGTCTTTATCATTTCTTCAATCATTCAAGAACCTTTGCTGGACAGCCAATAGGTATGAAATTATATTCTTAGCTATTCCAGTGTCTCCAAAGCTGAATAAAGAATGGATTAGGGGTTCCAAAACTAGGGCACAAGGCATAAAATCATGCCTGTAACTAAACTATGGTTTTTTAACTCCAAACATGCCCCTCTGTCATCTAACATTGGGTGAAGGCTGTTGAAAGAACATTTCTCCTTCTCTAGCTTGCTTCCTGTTAGGTTCTGACAAGGAAGTAAAAAAGGGAGGTAGAAGGCCAGATGATTGAAAAAGACCTTTTTGCTTGCTGCTCTTGTCAGCTCTTCACCTCAGCAGCACTTGATTCAAGCAGCATTTGCTTCCTGTTTTCAGCTACTTCTGATCCTCACAAAACTGACCTCCTTGTGTCTCTCATGGCTTACAGTACTGAGGCAAGCTGTGTCCTTTTCCGTCACACCAGAGGACCCTTCTCTATCTTTTAGGTTCTCATATCCTTAATAAGAAGCTGTCCTTGGAAAAACAAAACATTTCACAGTCCTTGGTTTAAAACAAAAACAGAAAAAAAGGTGGGGAAAATACTTCAAGACAGAGAGTGAAAATTAAAGTTTTGTTCATGTCACTGTGTTTAAAAGCATGTATTTGAAAATGAAAGCTCATAGAAAAAGAACCAAGAAATTGTTTGTTCTCTCAGCCTTAAGGGTGATAACTGCTTCCAGTATTTCCCACTATTCTCCTACCTCACTGCCTGTTTCTTGCATTTGCAGTCTTCTAAGATATATATTCAACTTATTGTGAAAATAACTTGTGGCTTCTATTTTCCTGACTGGGCACCTGCTGTATAAAGAGTTGGTACTTAGAGTGGATTCCCAGAGAAGTGAAAGGACTGTGATACCAATGTTGGGTCCAGGGAATGGTTTAATTAATATAGACTAGTCAGTTAGATATTAACCAAAAGGGTGGGATCAAATCAGTCAGAAGCAGATATCTGATTAAGCCTGACTAAGATTTACAGTCACCCCAGGAGTCTGCCCCACTAAAGATGGAAGACAGCTCAGGGGAAGTTTTTTTTTTTTTTTTTTTTTTCCCTGGGGGCATAGGAAGCAGAAGGCAAGATGGCAACATAGAGGGGAGGAGACAAACGTGAGAAAATCTGGGGAAATTCTCTGCTAGGCTAAAGATCCAAGCCTGGGAAAAGCCAGGAAAGAGAGTAGATAGAAAGAAAGCCAGCTCTCTCCCAAGCCCAGGAGAAAATTGAGAATCTTAACACAAAGGCACTAGACTCTCCTGCACAGCTGCATCCAGGAAGTGCAGCAGCCATGGCAGCCTGGAGGAGAGCAGAGGCTAAGGAAGACTCCTAGAGCCTTGGGTGCTGAGGGAATGACACAGCAGCTCTGGGACTGCCCTCCTCCTGGGCTTGGCTAATGGCAACATTCTGGCATTACATTTCTGAACCTTAATGTGAGGGAGATCCAGGTGAAAGTTTGGGGGAATTGTCCTCCCCTCCAAAATAGCAAATATAATACAGTAATCAGCACTTTCAATGCAAATGGCTGTGCAAAATGAGAGAGACAATGAGGAAATCAGTTACTTTCTTCTTTGTGCAGTCTGAAAAGGGATCCTGGAAAACTTGATATTTGTGGAATCTCTAAAATTATAAGACATAAAAGGTTGGACATAAAGAATTGAGGGGATAAGAAGGAGGTTCGGAATAACCATGGAGGATTGGTAAAAGTGCATGTAAACCAGTATGGTTGGGTGTAGGGTCTCTATGAGGACTATAATCCCTAGAGAAATAGGCAAACGCATTACCAAAATATATGCATTATGCTATGGAATATAGACTTTTTGGATGATAAGTCTTTAAGTATTTTTAATTCATGGAGTTAATGATCTGATTTGCTCTAAGGTATAAGCAGTTATCCTAAATGTTGATAATTATAGTGGTATGCACATGCTCTGGGCCCTTTTTATAATTGGGGAATGTTGGGCAAATAATTAGAAATAAGCTTCCCTACTGGCTTCTCTCATTTTCAATTTTAGACTGAGTTAGGTTAGAATTTCATTTTGTTTTGGCTAATAAGAGTTTAAGAAGCTCTGCTGGGACCACTACTGTACTGCATCTAATATAAATAAATGAGTTGCCTGAAGCAATAGAACTTCCTCAACATACCAGTTAGTATTTTGTGCATACTAAGCACACTTTAGGTCTGTCACAACCAGCTGTTCAGTTTAAACTTGTGACTGGGTATCTCAACTGCATCAGCAGAAGATTTTCAGACCCAGTGAACACTGACTACAAAACTACTCACTAGCATTTAAGTAATTTCCTCGTTTGATTTTATTTATATTAAAAAACAAGTTGAACTATTCTCAATAATTGAATGAATGTTGAAGACACACTTTAGACCTGGGTATTATATATAAAAAAGTATAAAAGAACATATCTATTCAGTTAAAGATCAAAACAGTGCTCCAAATGCTCACCAAACAAGGAAAATATATGTGTCATAATCTAACTTGTAAATTTTAGTCTGTTAATGTGTTTAGATGATACCTTCATGAAACACTTCTGGTTGAAACCAATATGCTATTACCCACTGCACCCTTTCCCTTATTTTTCAGCTGTGTGGTAGTGGGAATATAAAAAGTTATTATTTGTGTCAGAGTCATGTGCATTTTTGTTCTCATGATAATGGGCCTACAACAATGATCCACTCCGTGTGGTCAGATCTTGCCACTTTTGGAGTTAAGTTTTCCACGTGTTGTAGAAATAACGTTCTAGGTTACAGGGACTAGTATAGCATGGTAAAAACATGCTACTCAAAGCATGATCCATGTGCCAATAGAATTGACATTAACAGGGGTTGTTAGACATAGTAGAAATACTCCGGAATCGACTGAACTACTATCTGCATTTTAACACTATCTCCAGGGGATCCATAGCATATTAAAGTTTTAAAAAGTATTAAATAAAATCAGTTATTCTAAGATTTAACCCTAATTATATTATTGTATAGGTGATACTAGTATGTCTTTCAATATTTTTATAATAGAGGCCTAGTGCATGAATTTGTGCATGAGTGGGGTCCCTTGGGGTGGCCTTTGGGGATCAGGCCCCAGATTCCCAGCCCAGAGCCTCCCAGCCCTACAGCCCCACCATGGCCTGTTACCGCCCACTCGCCTGTTCCATCATCCCTCCTGTGCCTCCTGTTGGGGGTTCCCTGCCTGGCTCCCTCAATGCCTAGGAGCCAAGTGGTGGCCCCACCCCCTGCAACCGCTTCTGGTTACCATCTGTGGGGCAATTGGTGGGGCAATTGGGCCCCCACTTGTACCCACCTTGGCCTGGCACTGCCCCCTCACCTGCTCTACCATCCCACTGCAGTCCTGCTCTCATTGAGGCCCACTGGGGCCGGCAGCACCTCCACTGCTGCCTGCTTCCAGTACCACATCACCAACACCTACCAGGTTCTGAGCTGCCCCCTGGTGGTCAGCACAAATCATAGTGAGTGGTAGAAGTAGAACTCCCAGTCAAACAATTTGCATACTAGGCTTTTATTATACAGGATAAAGTATTCTGAATTGAATTAATTTTTGGCAACCATGTCTTTAGATTTTTGGCAACCATGTCTTTAGATGTTTCATATTATTAAAATAGAAACTGAGGCAAGACATGGAACAGATTGACAGAGGGGTTGGGGGGCACTGGATAAAAGAAGATGAGGTGTAACTAGAGAATTAAGCCCCCCTGTTGTTTGAGAGAGTAAAGTTCTTGTTGCTGCTAAAATAAAATTTTTCAGAAGTTGCCTTTGGAGGAAGGGATGTGGAATAGGCTTTATTTGTGTGAAATTATATTTCTCAGGTTCCAAAATCCCCTGCCCCTTAAACCAGTCCTGGAAGAGAGGCTCCAGCAGAACCAGAAACAAGGCCAGTGTCCAGATTTCATTCCATGTTGCAGCTGAGATGCCTTATCATCCGAGCTAATTAGAGTCTATTGGTGCATGTTTGCAGCCCCATATGGCCATGAGCCTATGGGCTCAGGAGAGCACGCCCCTGCAATAGGGCAGCCAGGAACCTGGCACACCAGAGAGACACAAGAGAGGGAACTTTCTTTGTTTGGAAGTTTTTGTATTTAAATGTTGCATGCTTGTGGTGGCCATGCCCATCCTGGCCACTAATTTGTTCCCAGGTATGAATGGCACACAGGTAGGCACCTTCCCATGCCACTAATACTTTTTTGGGGGAATGCTTCTAAATTGACTTCCTCTAGTGCCTTCCCCTACCAATCAGCAGGGAACAGACTTGGAGTGTTAAATGAAGCTTTTTGGAAAAGCTGTGTAAATGGCCTGACTATATCTAGTCTTCCCTTTCTTCCTTTCCTGTAAATAATAACCAGGTTATTACAACTGCGTCCAAGGGACTAGCCAAAGAACATAAATGCATGACCCAGAGACACAAACAAGAGAGTGGTGATCTTCAGAGCGAAGAGTTGGTGGGGAGGAGCTGGGTAGAAGCTGGAAAGAAGGGGAGGAGGGGGATATCTGTAATAGTGTTAACAGTAAAAATAAAAAGAAATAATAAAGTACAATTTAAGAAAGATAATTATAAATTGGTAGTTACAAAATAGTCACAAGGATATAAAAAATACAGCATAGAGAATATAGTCAACTAGAGAGGCCCAGTGCTCAAAATTTGTGCACTGGTACCATCTCTAGGCCTGACCTGCAGTCAGCCCTGGTTCCCTATTCATCATTGGGTGATGGGAGTCTGACAGCTGAGGGGAGGGACCCAGAGGTCAGCAGTTCCTGCCCACTTGTTGGCCCTGTCCCCACTGCAGGTCACCCTCTGTATATGGGCCTACTGGCAGGGTGGGCACATTGACCTGGTGCTACCCACATCCCCTACCAACCACCCCTAGTTCCCTGTTCATCATTGGTGATGGGAGACTGCTGGCTGGGGCAAGAGACCAAGAAGTGGTCAGTGTGCCTTATAGTGACTAGTTTAGCAGTCATTCTGGTCATTCTGTCATTAGGGTCAATTTGCATATTACCCATTTATTATATCAGATAATATTGTAATAACTATGCATGGTGCCAGGTGGATATTTCAAATATTGGAAGGATTGCCTTGTGAATTATCTAGTTGCCTCACCAGTATGGTGTACACCTGAAACTAATACAGAACAATATTGAATGTAAACTGTAATTGAACAATATTTTTTAAAAATGTTAATTAGCCCTGGCCAGTGTGGCTAAGTGGCTTGGATGTTGTCACATGCTCCTAAACGCTGCTGATTTGATTCCTGGGCACATGCCCTAGTTTTGGGCTGGATCCTGGTAGGGACATGCAGGAGGCAGCCAGTCAATGTTTCACTCTCACATACATGTTTGTTTCTGTCCTTCTCCCTCCCTCTCTCTCTAAAAATAAATAAAACCTTTAAAAAATAAAAACTTAGTTAATAAATGTTTCACACTTTGTTTAGTAACTGAGGTATATAAGACTGCTCTCAAGTATTTCATCAAATATTCCCTCACACTGATTCTAAGAAATTTCCTCAGGCATTATTAAAAAATAATATCTAGTGTTTCTTTCATATAGCTATCATGTATACTGTTCCTCATCCCCGAGCAATTTTAAAATTCTTGGTATTAACTTCTATTTCTCCTTCAAGATTCTATTATATACATTAACTATTTTGAGTAAAAAATCAATTCCCACCAAATTTCTTTACCCTTTGGATTTGTGAATGTTCAATGTAGGTCACCTATTTTCTATGATAGATCTCTAGTTTTTTTATGACACTGTCTTCTATCTATGAATTCTATAATTAACAGGAGAGGCCCAGTGCACAAAATTCATGTGCACGTACAGTCCCTAGGCCTGTCCTTTGATCAGGGCCATCTTGCCCAGCTGTCTGCAGCCGTCCCTACCTCTTGTGTCCCCCCTCCCAGTTCCCAGTTCACCAGCCATTGGGTGATCCATGCTTGATGACCAGGGGAAGGGACCAAGAGGTGGTCAGTGGGCCTCAGAGTGACTGGTCCAGTGGTCGTTTTGGTGGTTCTGCTGTTATGGTCAATTTGCATATTACCCTTTTATTATATAGGATAGAGTCCTGGTGCATGGATGGGGGTAGACTGGCCTGTCTTAAAGGGGGCTCTGGATTGGGATGGAGGCATCCCCACTGGATGGCAGAGCTGGCCCGGGCAAGGGGCCATGGAGTTTGCAATAAAGCCATGCCCCCAATCAGGGTGGGGAGGGCCCAGTGAGGGATGGGGCCAGCCTGATGGAGAGGCTGTGGGTGGTTTGCAGGTCAGCCATACTCCTGTTTTAGGAAGGATGTCCAGAATGACATCTGAAAGACACCTGGTCTATCCAGTCTAATTAACAAATCACCCTTTTATTAGTATAGATTTCCTACATTTTTATCATCAAAACTTTGAATATCATTGTAAAAACCACTGCCTCATCTTTTGTACAGGTCATAGCATAATATCATAGCATTCACATTTTCAAATAAAAATGAAGTGTCATCTTGTTTTGAACTTTTTGAGAATGTGATGGACTTTTAGATAACTGAAATAAGTTAGTAATAAAGGTATTACAAGATAAGAATGAATAAATAAAGGGGTCGCATAATATAACCTGTTCACCTGTGAACCTGCAACTATTTGGATTATGGGAATCATCTTCTGCACCATATACGTTTAAACCCTCTCTGTTCCACCATTCACTCATCTCTCACCCCAAACCTCGGCAACCACTAATATTTTTACTGTCTCCGTAGTTTTGCCTTTTCAGGAATGTCCTATATTTGGAATTATACAGAAGCTAGACTATTCAGGCTATCTTCTTTCACTAGTAATTCCCATTTAGGCTTTTTCTCTATTCTTTATGGTTTGTTAGCTTATTCTTTTTAGCACTAAAACATTTCATTTTCTTGATGTACTACAATTTATTTATTCCTTTACCTACTGAAGGATACCTTGGTTGATTCTAAATTTTGATAATTATGAAATAAAGCTGCTATAAACATCCATGTGCAAGCTTATTTGTAGACATATGTTTTCAATTAATTTGCTGTGTTGTATGGTAAGAGTGTTTAATTTTGCAAGAAACCTCCAAACTATCTTCAACTGTGGTACCCGTCTGCATTTCTACCAGCAATAAATTAGAGTTCTTGTTCTTCCACATCCTTGCCAGAGTTTGGTGTTTTCAGTGTTCTGGATTTTGGCCTTTTTAATAAGTGTGCAGTGCTATCTCATTGTTTTAATTTGCATTTTCCCTAAGTTAATATTATGTGCCTCGTTAAAAGAATAATTATTGATGAGAGAGAGAGAGAGAGAGAGAGAGAGAGAGAGAGAGAGAGAGAGAGAGAGGGAGGGGGGGGAGGGAAGCACTTATTTATGCTTTCATTGGTTGTACTGGAGATTGAACCCACAACGTTGGCATATTGGGATAGTGCTCTAACCAACTGCACTACCTGGCAAGGGCTGATATGGATCAGTTTTCTATGATCATTTGCCATCTGTATATTTTCTTTCAATGCAGTGTATGTTTAAGTGTTTGGTTCATTAAAAAAATATTGTTTGCTTTCTAACTGTTCAGCTTTAAGGATTCTTTGTATATTTTGGTTAACAGTTCTTTTTCAGCTATGTCTTTTATAAGAGTTTCTTTTTATTCTCTTAATAATACATATAATTTTAGAATTTACTTTTTAATTAACTTATTGGCAAATGTTTATTATGTACCATATATATATATAATATATATATTATTGATTTTTTTTTTTTACTGAGAGGAAGGGAGAGGGATAGAGAGTTAGAAACGTTGATCAGCTGCCTCCTGCACACCCCTTACTGGGGATGTGCCTGCAGTCAAGGTGCATGCCCTTGACCAGATTGGAACCTGGGACCCTTCAGTCTGCAGGCCAATGCTCTATCCACTGAGCTAAACCAGTCAGAGTTACTGTGTATCTTTGACAACAATAAAACCTAATTCCCAATGCATCTCAAACTAAGTCTGATGGAGGAGACACTTGTTTTTCTTTTAATAATCAGCTCTAAAAAGAAGAGGGTCCTAAAGATCAGACTATGCTAACTGTGGGAACCTGTTAAGGAGATTTGGTGGCACCAGAGGTCTCTCTACAGTGGATCTCTCTACTCTTTAATTACCTTTACCTCTTTTTAAAATATATATATATATTTATTTTGCTTTCCAGCGTTTAAAGCCATCAGATGATTCCTAAAATGTCATTTCAGTCCTTAAATAAGATGTTATTTTATCAAGTTGCATTTGGCTTGAGATTTCCACGCACATTTAATAAACTGTTAAATATGCAGTATAGCTATGTCTGTGGGTCCAGGAATTTGGAATACAAATTCCAAAAATAGAGTGCCCTCTATGACTAGCTAAAAGTCATGAAACTCCATAGGAAGGTCTATTTTTTTAGGGCTTGTCCCTTTAAAAAATCATGCCTGTCAAACAAGAAATTCAGAACTGGTGACAGCACTGTAGCCTGATGGCAGAGGGAAAGCTGATTCAGTCCTTGAATTTTCCATGATGACTGCTCACCTGCACTTAGCAGCTGTTTATGGCTTGGTTCACTGGAGCATATGATGCTGAACCAAGCCACGGGTCAATAAAGTCATTTACAACGATCACCGAGCTCACTCTGAGTGAAAGAGGCGATGAATCAACCAAAACTCCTTTAGGCAATAGGCCTAGCAGGGGAGTTTTGCACTTTAGCTGGTAACATATAATTAAATGAATCAGCAACTTTCACATCTCCCTAATTAATTTTACTACCTTTGGAGAAAGCATGCAACAAACTTTTAAATGTTTTTCTCCTTGATTAAGGATGTTAGTGGTTAGATAGCAAACTATGCAGAAAGCCTTAAGCCTTGACCTTGTAAGTATTTAGACAGTGATTTCTTGATTTGCATATTACTAGGTTTGAATCCACTGTTACCTTTAATATCCTTCACATGTCTATGTGATGTTTTCCTGTTATATTGAACTACAAAAATCTCATTTGTTTGTGACTAGCATTAAAATGGCATTATTAAGACTTCAATAAAGTCATAACTGTTTTTTTTTAGCGCATACTAAATGCCATGAATCATGTGCCTTATTTATACTACCTCATTTAATCTTCAAAAGAAGCTGTGAAGCAGAGAATATATTTTTGTAAGATATATATTTTTATTGCTTTCAGAGAGGAAGGGAAAGGTAGAAAGGGATAGGAACATCAATGATGAGAGAGAATCATCAATCAGTGGCCTCCTGCGCATCCCTTACTGCGGATTGAAGCTGCAACCCCGGCATGTGACCTGACCTGGAATCAAACCTTAACCTCCTTATTCATAGGTTGACCCTCAATCACTGAGCTGCACCTGCAAGATCTCAGAGAATGTATTTACTCACATTTATTGAAGCTGTGTTGATAATAATGTTAAAAAGTAAGTAAATAAGATTAGTAATGTTCTCAGAGTTGTAGATCTTGCAGGTGAATCTATTAAAAACTTTCATATAGCCCTGGCCAATGTGACTCTGTTGGAATGTCATCCCACACACTAAAGAGTGGTGGGTTAGATTCCCAGGCAGGGCACATACTCTGGTTTCAGGTTTGATCCTGGTCAGGGCATGTTGGGGAGGCAGCCAGTGGCTGTTTCTCTCTCACTGTGATGTTTCTTTCTCTCCCTTTCTCTCTTTCAAATCAATAAGCGCACACAATTTAATATCAGTCTCTCACTTTTCTAATTACTACATGATGAACAAATGATGTAATTTTTTAGATACTGGTTTTCATAAATAACATATAATTTCTGAAACTTTAGCACTTTAACTGTTTTTAAAAGATTGTTAGATTATATTCAATGATATTTCATAATTGATGTGTACATTAAAAATTTTGTTATGCTTCAATCACAGGTATAACACTGATTATTGAATAACAATAGCGTATTTAAAATTCAGGAAATGTGACACCATGCTAATTGCTTACATGTGTGACCTGGATTAATCCTTATAGTCACACTGGGATGGGGTGTTACCAAAGTACAAATACCTAGTGGCTACAAATAATCTTCTTAAGTTTGAATAGAGAAAATATAACTGGATTTACATAGTTTTTTTTTTGCATGATAATCCTATATGTTAATACAGTCCTGATTTGTAAAAAAATTGACCTTGCAAAATAATTTTGCATTTAGGCACAACTGTGAGTGACTTCTAAGACAGCTAAAAGGGGGAGTTGTGAGTCCTTTGTGGGTATTAATCTAATCTGCCGTAACCAATGTTTCTAGTTTCATATAGAGATTCATCAACTCAAGTATTTATTCAGTGCCTACTTAGGCAAGGTATGAGGTTGGTGTTGTGCAAAGTAAATGTTTTATAAAATGGACCCTGCTGTTTTGCAGTCTATAAATTTTCCCCGAGACATGATATAGGCACCTGTAAATGCAAATTACACAGTTCTAATTCAATGAGTGTTCAAGACAGCAAAGTGCAACCCAAATTAGTGCATGATACATGTTAAGTGAATTGAGTTTAGAGTAAAGAGAGAGATCACTTAGGGCTAATGTGGTCCAATAAGGCTTTAGCAGGCAAAACAGATGGACTATATAAAAAGCAGATGCCAACTGAGGTTTCCTGTTTCCTATTAAGTTGATTTTATTTAAATTCAGCCCACTTTCCACAGTGTCAAGCAATGAGAGACCCAGTTTCTTCTCTTGGAAGTCTATGAATTCCCAGAGGCCATCTCAGTTCATGAAAAATCATTCTGGCTCTCAAGTTTTTTTCCTTCGGTATTGCATAGATCTGGACCTAATCTTTACAGATATAAATGTAATAGCATTCTCTTATGTCATGTTGTATGAATAGTAACGTTTAATCCAAACTTGAGGAGAGGTAGGAGAAGGGATTGAACACTGCAAACTGAGCATTGAATCATAGATACTTCTGTTTGTAATGTTTCAACTATCAGTGATTTTACCCTGGCCCTTTCATTACATGCAGTACTTGAGTGTATGGCAGCTCAGAAGCTGTTCCTATTTCTATCTCAATAAATTTTCTCTCTCACTTTTTACTTCCCAACTTATTTAAAAGTGTTAATGTTCTTTTCACTTTGTAGTTTGGAGGTATTGATCTCTTCCTTATTCCTCCTTTCAAGCTCTGGTCTGATCTACAATGTCTTTCAGAATGTTGAAAGTCTTCTGTAAAACCAAACATACTCTTCTCAGAAGGTACTTGCATTTTATGACTGTGTATAATTAATCTATCTACCTAGCCATCTGTTATCTATCTATCTATCTATCTATCTATCTATCTATCTATCTATCTATCATCTATCTATCTGTATATCTGCCTATCAGCTATCATCTATCGTTTTTCTAACACCTATCTTTTTTCTCTCATTAATGCTATAGGTTTAATTGAAAATGTATCAAAGCTTCCACCAAATGGTCATTCTTTCTTTTCTTTAAATAATTCAAGTTATTTGAAACTGAGTAAAGTATATCTGATTGTTATAAAATTATGTATATCAAACCAAAGTCTGTGTGTCTGTATATTTCAATCCTTGGCCTTAGAGTGTTCCCTGTCTATATCCATATGTGATTTCCTCATTTGTTCGTACTATCTTCATGTAAACCTTCACTAACGAGTCACTCTCCTGAAAAATATTTGTTAAAATAATATATTAATGACAACAGCATTACTAAAAATTCAATCATGCTTTAACAGTGAAAGACAAAAGAATAATTACTGATTCAGGTTTTTTTCTAGTAAAGATAGGTGTAGAGGAAGATAATAGTGTGGGAATAATAGGATTGCTATGTCATTACTCCTATAGTCCCTATGACTGTGTAAGTAATGTTATCATTTTAAATGGGAGTGAAGACTATAGTTAAGGCTTACAATATATGCCATTTGAAAACTTACTGAGTTTTCCTGAAAAATATGAGTTTACTTTGTTCCCCTAGTGCAGTGGTCGGCAAACTCATTAGTCAACAGAGGCAAATGTCAACAGTACAATGATTAAAATTTCTTTTGAGAGCCAAATTTTTAAAACTTAAACTTGTTCTAATACCACTTCTTCAAAATAGACTCTCCCAGGCCATGGTATTTTGTGGAAGAGCCACACTCAAGGGGCCAAAGAGCCGCATGTGGCTCACAAGCTGTAGTTTGCCAGCTACTGCCCTAGTGGAATTCTTACTTCAGTAAGCTGTCTGCTGCAACTTGGGACACTTAATCTGTAATACATCTTCTTTTTAAAAAAATAAATCTTTATTGTTAAGATTATTGCAGTTGTTCCTCTTTTTTCCCCCATAGGTCCCCTTCACCCAGTTTCCATCTCATACTCTCCCCTTACACCCCCACTGTCCTCATCCATAGGTGTACGATTTTTGTCTAGGCTCTTCCCGCACCCCCCACACCCCTTTCCCCCTGACAATTGTCAGTAAACTCCCTTTCTATGCCCCTGATTCTATTTTATTCACCAATTTATTCTGTTCATCACATTTTTTATTCACTTGATTTTTAGATTCACTTGTGGGTAGATATGTATTTGCTGTTCATAATTTTTATCTTTACCTTTGTTTTCTTCTTCCTCTTCTTAAAGAATACCTTTCAACATTTCATATAATACTGGTTTGGCTGTAATGGACTCCTTCATGTTTTTCTTATCTGTGAAGCTCTTTATCTGACCCTCAATTCTGAATGATAGCTTTGCTAGGTAGAGTAATCTTGGTTGTAAGTTCTTGCTATTCATCACTTTTAAAATTTCTTGCCACTGCCTTCTGGACTGCATAGTTTCTATTAAGAAATAACCTGACAACTGTATGGGTATTCCCTTGTCGGTAACTAACTGTTTTCCTCTTGCTGCTTTTAATACTCTCTCTTTGTCTTTTGCTCTTGGCATTTTAATTATGATGTGTCTTAGTGTGGTCCTTTTTGTTCAGATTCTCTGGATTTGTAAGTCTATTTCTTTCACCAGGTGGGGGAAGTTTCCTGTCATTATTTCTTCAAATAGGATTTTAATATATTGCTCTCTCTCTCTTCTTCTGGCATCCCCATATTTCAGATATTGGTATGCTTAAAGTTGTCCCAGAGGCTCCTTACACTATCTTTATGTTTTTGGATTCTTTTTTCTTTTTGCTTTTCCAGTTGGGTATTTTTTGCTTCTTTGTATTTCAAATCTTTGACTTGATTCTTAGGAACCTCTAGTCTGCTATTGGATCTCTGTATATCATTCTTTATTTTAGTCAGTGTATGTTTAATTTCCAGTTGGTCCTTTTTCATATCCTTGAGGGTCTCACTAAATTTATTGGTGGTTTTTAGAATATTCTTGAGAAACGTTATAACTATGGTTTTTATCTCTATATCCTCCATTTATTTCACTTGTGACCTGTTTCTTTGTCTCCACATTTTGGCTGATTCTCTGTGTTGATAGAGTGGCTTTGTCTTCTAGGTGCCCTATAGGCCCAGTGGCTCAGCCTCCCTAGTTACCTAAGGTGGACACTCTTGGTGCAATCTTTTGTGAGTTATGTGCATAGTCTTGTTGAGTTAATCCTTGATTGTTGTTGGTATCACTGGGAGGAATAGACCTCCAGGTCAATTGGCTATGAGGATCATCTGTGTCTACAATGGGAGAACTTCTGTGATGGAGACAGCCTTTTGAGGCAAGACTTGTTTCAGTGGGGTTTTGGTGCTCACTGAGTCTGCCCCCTGAGTGTGTCCCTTATAGATCTTAGGAGTTGTAATCTGGATGGGTCTACCCTGAACACTGGGTACACTTCCTCTTGGATCTCCAACGAGGTGCTAATTTAGCCTATACCTGAGGCCACACAGTAGGAGCTATGAAGAGATCTGCAGATTCCTCTTCTTTGTTTGGGTTTTGGAGGTGCCTAGCTAAGGCCCAGCTATGAAGCAATGCACACTGCTGTGGGGCCTTGGGCCTTCTTTTGGATGTTCTGGGTCTCTCTGACTCAGCATTAGTTTATTAGATAATTTTAGATTTCAAAAAACAAGGCCATTTATATGCAAAAGCCTCTGCACACAGCTTGGGTGGGGTGGAGTCCAGGGTGGAGTAAACAGCAATGGCTTCCCATCAGCCCTTCCTAAGAGGCCCCTGGGACTCAGTGTCCCTCTGAAATCACTGCAAGCACCTCTGAGCAAAAGCCGCCCTCTACTTCTGCCCGATGCCAGACAGTCCAGTTTCTCCTCGTATGAGTCTGGGTCCCCAGATTCTCACTCCTATGGTTGTTTCTTATATTAAAACAGTCTTCAGCAATGATGCAAGATATTATTATAGGGCTAAAGGTTGAAACTTTATCACATCCCTGAAATAAGGATGGAAAATTTGTGGGGTGGCTTGTTTCCATCCAGATGTAAGAGTGCTAATGACATTTAGTGACAATGCCAAAGAACACTAAGCAGCCTGCAGTGTCCAGGTCAGTCTTTAAGGCACACTTAAGTATTATCCTAATAACAGCATTCTGTTAAGAAAGACTGTAATATTTAACTATTGTAACTACTAACATATACAAAGCTTTCTTTGAAATGAAAAGAAGATATGCCTAATTTGACTTTGAGGATTATTTTCAAAATCATCAGGTAAATTAAAATATTTCCATACAATAAAGATGGTTGTTTTATAAATCCCAATGATGACATTGTGATAACCTGGTTATTAGTGAATAGGAAAGGAAGGCTAGATAATATAGGCATGCCACTTACACAGCTTTGCTACACTTTCCAAGTCTATTCCCCTAAGGGACTGGGCAAAGACCGTTTACAGGCATGCTAGTAAGGGCTGAGTGACCAGGAAGGGGCTTGCATGTCAGTCATAGCTGGAAGGGAGTCAGTGGCAGGATGGGTGTAGATACCACAAGCCCTGGAAACCTGAATATTTAAACTTCTAAACAAAAAAGCTTGCTCTCTGTTTTTACTCTCTCTTGCTGGACCCTCTGGGGACTCCTGTGGCAGGGGGCTGGGCCTTGCTTTTGGCTCTACTATATTTTAAAAATAGCAGAGTGTAAGATTAAACTTTATCTCTAGGAAAACGAAACGTTCTGTTGACAGAAAAATCCTAAAATAATACTAAGGCGAAGGTTTCATTTTGAGAAAAAAATTCAGATTGCCTAAGTTCTATGCAGGAAGCTTTGAATTTGCCATAAAAATATTTTCTTACTTAATTCCATATCTCTTTGCCCTTTATCTATCTCTTTATGAGATATTTTAAACCTAAACACATGTGACAGGTTTATGAATGCTTTTCTTTTGTTTTAGTATTCAGTCAGAGGAGAAAAAGTAAACGAATTATGTTTGCAGTGTTTTTTTATTTTTTTGTTTTCTTTTTTTTTTTCTTTTGAAGTGTGTGAGTAGCTCTTAGTGTGATTGCATTTATTCATATTTTGCAAGCAAATCTTCAACAAACATATTTGTGATTTCCTGATGTTCCTTGAAAACTCAATAGGATATTTTGAAAAATTCCCATTTAACCCATAGACGTACACTTTTTTTAAGATATGCAAACAGGATAATTTTATTAGGACTGGTTTTTATTAGGGTTGGAATAGAATAGTACATTTTTTCACCTTTAAAAAAAACCCACAAAACTAAGCACAGTCAGTTAAGTAAAACAACTGGAAGTTTGGAGACTTGTAGAAGAGGTCATCTGTGGCCAGTACAAGGGAGTTAGCTGTGTATAAGGGATAAGATGTTGAGGAGAGAACAATGAGTGGTCTGTTAATGTGATGATGCCATAGCTGAAGCACTTCAGGGTAGAGGCAAGGATGAATGTTAGGGCTGGTGAACCAAGTTGGGCAAGTGCCTCTTTCTTTCTGTTTTCATTAACAGTGAGTGGAAATAAGACAGGGCTCATGGCATAAAATGTAGAAGAGCAATTACAGCCTTAACTTGAAGTAATTAGACCAATTTCTTCCCTGGCAGAAATAGATGATAGGGGGTAGGGAAGCACTTAAAGGCCTTTCCTTCAAAGGAATAAAAACCTACTTTGCAGATTTGACACTTCCTAAAAGTCAGGAGCTGGTTAAGCACCAAAGAGTATTCCCGAACAAGCTTTCTTCTAGCCAAAATCTCTTAACAAAAATAGAATATTCATCTTTAAGGGTTCAAAATAGAATAGGATTCCATGAACAATATTATTTAGATATTTACCTCTCACTAAAGTTCATGTATGAAAAGGTTTAAATTTGTTCCTGGTGTTTCTTTCATTTTTTAATTTATTATTTCAGCATAAACTTATTGATGCATGCATTAGTTTCTATTGCTGCTATACATCTTAAAACACCACAACTGCATTGGTTTATAGTTCCAACATGGGTCTCGTTAGGTTAAAATCAAGGTGAGAGCAGTGTGCATTCCTTTTAAGAGGCTCTGGGAGATTATCAGTTTTGTAGCTGATTCGGGTTTTTGGCAGAATTCAGTTCCTTGCGGTTGTAGGACTGGAGCCCCCAGATTTTTTTCAGTCTGTCTGCTGAGAGTAGTTACTATCCTCTAGCCTGCCCACATGCCTTCTCTATTGTAGCCTCCCTCTTCAAAGCCAGCAAAGAAGTATGATCTCTTCAAATTGTGACTATTTTCCTCCTTTTGTTGTCACATCTCTCACCCTTCTGTCTTTCCCCTGAACTTTTAAGAGCTCATGCATTTAAAGTAAGCCAATCATTGTAATCAGGGATAATCACTTTCTTATAATGTTTATAACCTCCCTCCCCACTCCCACCAATCTACAAATTACCCATTGTCACTTAAGGTGCAATCACAGATTCCAGACATTTGGATGTGGGGATCTTTGAGAAACCATTGTTCTGCTTAATACAAGTCCCTGATAGCAGGTGCTTTGCTAGGTATTAAAGATATCATGTGAAGTGAAAATTAAGAGTGTCCCTGAGATCATAATTAGGTATGGTAGGCAGATAATCAATAATTTGTCACATAATATAAAATGACACCTATGATGTGTCAGAAGGAAAAGACAATATATATTTTTGCCACAATAAACTACCCCCAAATATTAGGGGTTCAAAATGACAAATTTATTTCTTACTCATGCCACATATTCTGAGTGGTCAGCTAAGGGCTGCTCCACATAGTTCTCCACTCTGAAGTTTATATCAAATTAGCAGGCACTGTCTGAGCCTGTTGGGAAAGAGAGAGTGGAGAATGACATACTGGCTTTTAAAGCATCTAACTAGAGTGATACCTGCACTTCTACTCACTTTTCACTGGTTAACCAAGTCATGTATCTATCCCTGCCTTCAACTTGACTGGGAAGATACAGTCCTACTATGTGCCTGGGAGGAGAACCAGGAGTATCTGGAGGTCACCATGATTTATTACTAAATAGATGAAATAACTACTCAAGAGGGAAAGTCCATGTTGCCAGGAGAGGATTTTCCCAGGGACTTTACCTAATTTGAAATGTCAGAGAAGTTTCCCCAGGAGTGATTTTTTGAGCTGGGGCCAAAGGATGAATAGGAGTTGAGGGAACAAAAGCCTGACAGGGAGAGAAAGAAACTGCCAGACAAAGAGGATGAGCTCAGAGTTGCAGAGGGTGGCAGAAGGAATCCGGAAAGTTATTCTGGGGGTTGTACATGCAAGCATATTAAACCTTGTATTTTATAGTAAAGTTTATATTTCTGAGAAATATTACAAATAAGATTCTGTGCTAACTTGTTAATCTAGTTAAAAAACACAAACCATAAATAAATATTAAGTAAATTAACTCAGTCGCTGATCTCCCAATATTTTGGCTAATAATTTGAGACATTTTAAGCAGACTCTAGAGGAACCTTTAAATCTATATATTATCTAGCGTATCAGTGGTGAATCCTCTACATCAAAATCACCTGGATACTCATTAAAATGTATAACGTGAGCCAATCAGCATTTAGAGATTAAAATATCACATTTTAGGAAGCTTCCTAAGGGATTTGTGTCTATACGTTTTAGAAAAACACTGGTGTAAGATAAGGCAAATTTCTGAAATCCACAAAATATTTGCAAGATTGCTTTAATCTTGAGTCCATACATGTGAAAAGATATATACTTTTTAATTTATGCTAATGATGGCCTAAAGAAGATTAATGTGACCACATTCCAAAACATCTGAATGATAACTTCAGTGATAAAACTACCTTATAAATTAAGTGTTGGTTATGGACTGAATGTTTGCATTGCTGCTACACTCATCACATATGATAAAGATGCTAGAAGTATAATAAATATGTATTAAAACATAGAAGGCTTTTCTACACATTTTTTATGTGCTCGCGCATCCCAATTAGACCACTATAGCTCTTCATCCCCACTGTGACTGTATTAGATTAGAACACATTTAGCTGTAGCCTGAATTACTGAAACAGCCTATTTTACTGCTTTTCATGTCTCACCCATTCTTTGCCCATAACACTTTTTTCTTTATGTAGTAGTTAAGACGATACTTCCAAAGAACACACTTAATCTTCTTACTTTCTTGCTAAAATTCTTTAATGCTTCCCCATAGGCTCAGAATAAAGTACAAACTCCTCAGTTTTAAATACATAAGATTACCTGTTATTTGGCTTATATATACCTCTATAGACTAACATCTTCAATCTTTAATCTTTGTCAAATATATCTCTGAGTGTTCCACACATGCTGAATGCCTTGCAGTTCCCCTACAGGACTGGTCGCCCCCACCTGCCCTCCCCTGATGGCCAAGTCACCCTAACTGCCCTCCCCTCCCAGCCTGGTCACCCTAACTGCCCACCCCTGCTGGCCTGATTGTCCCTAACTGCCCTCCCCTCCCAGCCTGGTCACCCCCAACTGCCGTTCCCTGCAAACCTGGTTGCCCAAAACTTCCCTCTCCTGCTGGCCTGGTCACTTCCAACTGCCCTCCCTTGTAAGCCTGGTCCCTCCCAACTACCCTCCTCTGCTGGCCTGGTTTCTTCCAACTGCCTTCCCCTGCTGGCTATCTTGTGGCGGCGATCTTGTGTCCATATGGGGGCAGCCATCTTTGACCACATGGGGTTGGCCATCTTGTGTGTTGGAGTAATGGTAAATTTGCATATTACATTTTTATTATAAAGGATATATATATATATATGTGTGTGTACATATATATGTATATATATTCCATATAATATAGATAAGTTTAACATTAAAATGTTATACAAATGTAAACACTCAAAAAGCGTTTGGATATATTTTAATTTATGAAATATTTTATTTCCTCTATTTTTTATATTTAAATATGAACATTCACAAAGTTTAGGATAAACTTAGAACAAACAATGAATTTATATTTAAGAATCACTATAAGCATTTTGCACAAACTGTTTTTTTCTGCCTGAATTTTCCTCTTTTCTCATACTACTATAACTGTTATACATTATATACAAGAATAAGATTCTTTTCCTTCCATTTGACCATTACATCTTAGTTGCAATTTTTTCTTCACTAAACTTTTCCTAAACTCTCCTAATGCTTTCTCATTCAATGGTTCCATAGCACTCAATCTTACACCACTGCAGAACTGACATATTTTCTTGTGCTTTGCCATCTGCCCACCCCTCCTGCCCCCCAGTATACTTAAGATTCTGAAGACAAGAACTTCATCACCAAGACAGGCTGGCTGGTATCTATCTTGCTCAGACCCAGGCACAGTGTGGTCAAAAGGTAATAATGGAATTATCAGAGTCCCTGTCCTCCATCAAACACAAGCAAATGATAGCAAAATCCTAGCTGCCAAGGCCTAATGCTTTTTTCCAGTGGGTGATCAATTTCAAGCTCCTAGAACTGGCCAAGTAGGTATTCTACTTGCAAGAGGAATGGAAGCTTAAAACGAGCAAAATGTTTCCTCAATATGCTTGTTTTAAAAGGCCATTAGCAAATCTTTACTATTTTCTTGTAATACTATTAAAAAAAAATACGCTTATTGTGCATGTGAGTTCTAGCTCCCTTTTTTAACCTATCCATATACAGCCTTTTCCTACTGTGCCATGTGCCTGTGACTACTTCTCCAATTTTTAAGTGTCTCTTTGAATTAGCATCTCTCTGTTTGCAACATGTTTGTCTACTATCAGGACAGAAAGGGAAATAGGTTCAGCAATAAACCCAATGACCTATGAATGGAAAAGCCTTGTGCCTGATGGTTCTTAATCATTCAGAATGAAGTATAAATGCATATTTACTGAAAAGTTTTAAGAACTCATCTCATAGATATTTGGAAGAGAAGCCATGCTCTATATCCCTAGAATATTTATAGAAAAAGCAAAATAAAAGTTAGCTTTTTTATTACACGAATAGTTCCCTCTAAAAAATATTGCTAGAATCAAGTTCTATTTTTTATAGTTATTCATGGTAGAATCATGGCAAATATTTAAAATAATAAAATTGTACTTGTACAATGTACCTAGAATGAGTGGGATTTACTTGTTATATTTTTATTTCTGAAGGAATACATGCTAAACTGAACCAAGAGTACAGAACAATCAACATAATCAGAGGTTAAAGTTTGTGAAAGATATCTCTCTTAATTTCCTTTTATTAGAGAGTACACTTTTGAATAGATGTAATATTGACCAGTAAGTAGTCATCTAAAGTAGATTGTAAAATATATATCTGCATCTCTAGGCAGCTTTCTGTGATAACCATTCTATTTGAAAGAAACAAACTCTTTCTGTTCAGGCAAAACTCAGTTTCCAGTCAAAGGCATGATAGAGTCCTCAGGTTAGTAACTTTATATCACTGATTGGGAGAAGCAGTGCAAAAATAAGTGAAAACAATGAAGGAGTTATATGAAAATAATTTGGGGTTTAGCACACAAATTGTTTTAATAAACATAAATATTGCAAATAAACTGACATAAAACTGAAAAGATGATTGCCAGACTAGCTTGACTCAGGGGTTGAGCATCAACCTATGAACTAGGAGGTAATGATTTGATTCCTGGTCAGGGCACATGCCCAGGTTGCAGGCTCAAACCCCAGTAGGGCTGTGCAGGAGAAAGCCAATCAGTGATTCTCTTTCATCACTGATGTTTCTATTTCTCTCTTCTTCTCCCTTCCTATCTGAAATCAATAAAAATATATTTTGGGAAAAAACTGAAAAGATTTACATTGAATTAAGAAAATGCTGTTAGAATTATGGTAAAAAATGGCAAATATATAAAATTTAATCTTCTGAAAATAACATGAACTACAAAATAAAATTTGTAATCAATCAATTATTTTACCTGTTACTCTATTGTAAAATCTGTTAAATATCAGTGTAATTGTTTATCTGCCATGCTAATGTAATTTATTTAACAAGATATATAGAGTTATTTGTATAACAACTTACGTTATATTTTATAAAATGATTTTATGTTAGCAAATAATTTAGGCTGTTTAAACAAATAATGAATAAAGTTATTGCACCAAGTAAACCTATATTTCCATGAGTTATTGAGTCTTAAGAAGGTCAAAAAAGTTAAAAGATCTAGTGCTAAGTGGCATTTTATTCATCAGAAGAAGTGGTTACAAATATGATGTTGAAATTATGGAATACGTTTAAGATAGATTGTAAATTAAAAAAAAATATTAACACATAATGCCCAGTTACTTAAAAAATGTGGAAAAAATGTGGAATTGGCATAAGAATTGTAAAAGTAAACCAATAATACAAATTAAAGAGCTTTAAATTAGGATTATATAAATATGGAATTGTAATCTAATATTGGTGGCATCACAAACCAATGAGGAAAGCTTGAACTACTTGAAAGAGGGTAAAGGGAAAAGTCTCCTCTGGAGAATGATAATATTGAATCCAACCCCTATACCAATAGAAGGTTGGAATTTTAACTGGATTAAATATTTTCTAGAAAGGTCCTTATAATGTTTTTATATATTACATGTTTATATAATTTTAGTTATATAAACTATCCTATATAATAAAAGCCTAATATGCTAAATGTGCAGTCATCCAGTTAGCCATTCAACCAATCACGTATAATATGCTAATGATATGCTAAGGCCACTCAACTGCTCACTATGATATGTACTGACCACCAGGGGGCAGACACTCAACACAGGAACTGCCCCCTGGTGGTCAGTGTGCTCCCACAGGGGGCGCACTGCTCAACCAAAAGCCCTTAGCCAGGCTTACAGCTGGCCAATGCAGTGCTGTTGGCAGGAGCCTCTCTTGCCTCCGTGGCAGTGCTAAGAATGCCCAACTGCCCCACCGGGAGAAGGCCTAAACCATCAGTTGGGGAGTGGGCCTAAGCCATCAATTGGACATCCCCTGAGGGTTGCCGGACTGTGAGAGGGCACAGGCCATGCTGATTTTGTGCACTAGGCCTCTAGTAATGTTAATAAAAATTCACATCCCATTATAAACACTCTATTTTTTCTCATCTCTTATCTAATAATAATAATAACTGATGTCTATTTAGCAGTTACTATTTATTGCTGCCATTATTAAGCCAATAATATAACTACAGTTAATAATCATTGATATTTGACACTTACTTACTATTCATCTAGCTTTTACTAAATCCTAACAGCCAACAAACCAATAGTGCAGTAGATACTATGAGAACTTTGTTTTGAGATAATCAATACTTGTTCAGGGATACAAAACTAATAAATGTTAAACTTTTGAAACTAAAATATTGACTCTGAACGTAAGCATGACACACAGTTTATCTCTCACATAATTCTCCTGCAAGGTACAGTATAATACTCCCTCGTTGATTTATTATTTTTTAACCTTGTTACTATGGGTTAAAGATATATTTCTTCTTGATTTATTTTCTCTGAAAACCTACTCCAAGGAGGAGGTGTTATAGGCGCCTCTCACCAACAAGAGAGGTCTTACCAGGCAGGACAGCCTCCTGAGCCAGTGGGAGAGGGCTGTTCCCATCTCTATTTTTGTCTTCTCACATAAAAGAATTGGTATGAGAGATCTTGACTGCATTGTAAAAAGCCAATTTATTAAAGCAATTAAAGCATGCACCTTTATGGAAAAAGCAAAGCAAGGCCAGCAAATCTATACATCTTACTTATGAAGCACCGATGGGCTCTCAGCTAATCTGAAGAGCAGGCTAGGTGGGGATCCAAGGCATTGTGTACCCTCCCATCTCTATACTTCAAAATTTCTTTGCTGAATATTTTGGTAAAAATTAATTCTCAAAGTATCCCCCCTTGGTTTTTATTTTTATTTTGATGTGGCCTTTCCAGAATTCATGAAAAGCACCTGGCAACTTTATCTTGCCAAGCCTTGAGACTGCTGGCATCTCTGCTTGGAAGTAAAGGGCTCTTTTCCCCTTTCCCCTTTCCCCTTTCCCACCTTCATCTCTGCATTCTCCCTTTCCTTGGCTGGGGAATATAATGGTGTGTTAGTTACAAGCTGGCTGCAAATTGCCACACTGTTTGGTCTTGCTTTAACTTTCATATCACAATTTCTCTATTTATCCTGCCCTGGAATCCTTAACAGGAGGTACTTAAATGTGTTGGTTTAATTATTATATAGTATTTATTTTATTTAGATAGTTAAATTTTTCTTATTTAACTAATACTTTATGTCAAGTATTCTTAACATCGAACTTGATGACTAGTCAAATTTTATATATGCAGATAAATTCACTAAAAAATTTCATTAATTATATAAAAGTTCTTTCAGTCCCAAATGAACCTCCAAGCTGTGAAAATATTTTAGGTTCTTTGATATTACCATTGAAGTCTTCACTGTCATATATATAAATTTTCTACCTAGTTCTGACATCATTCCTGGTTTTGAACTAATAGGAGAAAAGTATTTCATTCAGCAGAGGGATTATCATGTGCAATGTAATACTACATAGCCCCACTCCGAATGGCTATAACTTAGAATAAAAAATGTGAGTTCACTCTATCATCGCTCATGACTTTAATGATTAGAAGCTTTCATTAGGAGCATATGATGGGCAATAACTCAGACGGTCAAGTGGCATATATTCTACCATCAATTGCTTTTACTGGAATGTATTCGACCTAGGTGGAGGTTATCCTTAAACTGAATATAGCTCTGTATTTTGGCTGAATAATTTCATGGTTTAGTTTCTGCTAGAAGGAACTTCACAGTTGATTCTTACTGGTGATTCTCATTGTTTATAGGTTTGATAACTGAAGCTGTGCCACATTTGTGTGCTCCTGGTGTGTCAGTTCAAGCTTGAATGTAACACACTACAGGTTGTTTACTCTTTTTTTGCAGTTACTCATAAGCTTTATATACGGTGTAAGATATTTCTTTCTTTTTATTGTAATTTCACCTGACTTATTTCATATCAGCCAATGCCTTCCTTTTCTATTAAACATAAGTAGTAATGCATACTTCCTCCAATAATCTCAAATATTCAACTTAATGGGGACAAATTATTATTTCAAAATGTGATTACAGTATTGTGAAAAATGTATCAAAATTCTTGGACTAATATAGAATTGTATGATATCATATACAACATGATATATCTCTCTTAAAATGGTGCCTGGTGCATAATGTTCAATAATAAACAGCTCTGATGATGATGATGATGATGATGATGATGATGATGATTAGTTCTCCAATTAGAAAATTTTCAAGCTAGCTTCACTTTTCTTTCAATACAAAATTGCTTCATTGGCTCCTATTTGGTATATGTAATCTTAGTTGACAAATAATTATGATTCCCAAGTATTAAAGATTATTATGAATTATTTTTTCTTTTAAGGCTGAACTTCTCCTTTGATTTAGTTCTATCTAGAATTTGATGAGTCTATTTGATATTACTTGCAAATTAGGGAAAACAATAGGTACAATAACACTTAAATATGTGCACTTCTCTTAAACACAAGTCTATGTAAATATTTTTTCAGATAAACGTTAAAACTCTGAAAGGCTTTCTGATATGTTTATCACCTAATATATTCAAACCAATCTGAACATTACTAAATCTTTTGAGAAATCACATGGATTTGTTCAGACTATTTTGGAGTACAAATAAGCATAATTAGTTCAGACATTAAAATGTAGACATTAAACATTTAGATTGTTATATTTTAAAACAAATTTAGATGGTGTAGCCATTAAAATATCCAGTTCAATTCTTTCACATTTGAGATGAGGAAACTGAGGCTTAGGTAGTTTAATTAACTTGCCTACCATCACATCCTATAAAATAAAAGCCTAATATGCAAATCAACCAAACGGTGGAACAACTGGTCACTATAATGAGTACTGACGCTCAATGCAGGAGTAGCCCCCTGGTGGTCAGTGAGCTCCCACACAGGGTATGACACTCAGCTGGAAGTCAGGCTCAAGGCTGGCGAGTGCGGTGGCAGTAGCAGTAGCAGGAGCCTCTCCCACCTCCATGGCAGGCAGATGTCCCTTGAGGGATCCTGGACTATGAGAGGGCACAGGCCAGGCTGAGGGACCCTCCCAAGTGCACGAATGTAATGCACTGGGCCTCTAGTAAGTAATAAAGGGCAAAGTTAGTTCTCCATAGAAAAATTTCAAGCTAGCTTCACTTTTCATTCTATACAAAATTGCTTCATTATTGTAGTTTATTTTTTCTAGGGAATGTGTGTGTGTGATGGATGGTAATGGGGCAGTGATACATATTATATAGTTTTTTAAAACCATTTTTATAACATCTTTTTTGATTATACACTAACAAAGTTTGTGAAACTTTAAATGTATTTCTGCTTCTTTCCCAAATGCCAAAAATCCCGATAAACTTCATTACATTCAAATATAAGAACACATTTTCTATTCTTTTATTATAAAAACCACATTTTCATAAGGTCTTATGATTCCCAGTTTCAACACACAAACTCTTTTGAACTTTGCATAAAATATTATTAATGACATTTTAGAAGCTGCAAGCTAACATTAATTCAGTATAAGTACAGGCAATGATTTCATGTTTGAAACAATAATAGAATGGCAGTATAAGGGCATAAAAATTTTCATGATAATTATTTAATTCAAATGAGTGTAGATACCATGAACATTTATTTTCATAAACATTGCCTCGATATCACTGCTGAGAACTTTGATTATAAGATCTTGGCAATGAAGGCATGCATTCATTGAGCCCTAGAATGAGATCAAACAGTACAAAGAAAAATATTCCATAACAGAAGTAATTATCAAGGTCACACACTATGTAATTTCAAATTAGCTAACATGTAATATTGTTTTCTTATCCACTTTCACCAAGAAGCTTAAAAGCTGAGTTGAGATTCATTTATAATTAGTAAACAAAATGAAACTGTCACTGCTTCCATCCTCAGAAAAAAGAAGACTGTGGCAGAGATTATTGGTCACGATTAACTCCCTACAGGTTATGATTTCATGTCCCAGTGATTAATCTGTCATTATTCTGCGTGAGACACTCATAGAGCCACATATGCTTTCAGCCACAAAGCCAAACAAGATCAAAGGTCAAACTGCTTAATAGCTTGATATTCCCTCATTCTGGCATATGCACTGCTGGCAAAAACTATTGCACTTACATAATTAAAATGTTAACATAGATATATCGGGTTATGCAGTGGAGTTGAAGGTGAAAAATAATAGGCTGAAGTCAAGATATGAAAACGCCACTGCCTTTTAAAGCATCCAGCATATCCATGTGATGAATATACGGTTGAGGTTTTGCAAATTAAGTTCTCTAAACCACAAAGAGAAGATTATTTTTCATATTGGAAAATGCCTATAAAGTTAAAATAACTCTGTTTCTAAACTTTTCCAAATCTCCCTAATGGGTTTGCACTAGATATCACTCCATATTGCTCAATATAGGGGTTAGGCTTTAAGTTCCTATAGCCAGATATTGATGACGTAAGAACTATACAAATACATCAAACACTTTGAATAAGTTTTCTCATATGCTTTATTCTTCAAAAAATATTTTGCTAAGGTTTTTCTACACACTGAAAAGAATATTTGCCTTTTGTTTTATTTTGCCTGTTGCTTTGGTGTCAGTTTAATTTTAAACAGTCATTATTTGATTTATAAAGCATTTGATTTTTTATCATTGCACCTATACTATGTTATACATCCTATGACCTTAACCCTTGATATTGCAACCATATTTTTCCTATTTACTTTAGTTGCCATTTATAGTGTTATTTCATAAAATCATAATTCATAGGAACATATATTTTGTCAAATATTTGTAAATTTGTCAAAGTACTGCTCATTTATATAGAACAATATGATTTTATTTTATGTGCAAAATGTAAATAATCTATAGATTTCAATGCTTTCCAAAATAAAAAATAAGTTTTTAAATTTATAGATTTAATTGCTTTCTATAATTCAAAAATAATTTTAAAGGAATTAATATTATAGTTATAAAATATACATCTATTCTATAACATTATTATATTATAATCATAAACATTTTGTTGCAACTTAATATAAGTGCACACATTTTTGAAAATATAAATAAGGTGTTATTTGACTCTCTATTGCTTTATTCCTATATTTTCTGGTAATAAAGAAGCAGGAACTGAGACCTGGAATAATGGAATGATGCATATAATCATTATTTTATCCTGAGGCAGAATTAATGCTTAGAGTTTGAATGAAAAGTCAAACTGGAATTTACTGAGAATTTTCAGAGTCTGAATATTTATGGAAGACTTTACAGTGTAATTCCTAAGCTATTCTAAATATAAAGACTTGGTGGCAAATAGAATCCCAGCTAATAAAAGAGTAATATGTAAACTGATGGTCACTCTAACACACATGATGGCCACTCCCATCTGGTCAAAAAATGGCTGCCCCCATGGAGACACAAGATGGCTGCCACAAGATGGCCAACAGGGTAGGGCAGTCGTGGGCAATCAGGCCAGAAGGGGAGGGCAGTTGGGATGGACCAGGCCTGTAAGGAAAGGCAGTTGGGGGCAATTGGGCCTGCAGGGAAGGGCAGTTATGGGTGACCAGGCTGGAAAGGGAGGGCAGTTAGAGGCAATCAGGCTGGCAGGAAAGCAGTTAGGCATCGATAAGACTGACAGGGGAGTGGTTAGGGAGTGATCAGGCAGGCAGGTGAGTGGTTGGGAGTCAGCAGTCCTGGATTGTGAGAGGAATGTCTGACTGCCCATTTAGGCCCAATCCCACCAAGATCAGGCCTAAATGGGCAGTTGAACATCCCTTGAGGAGTCCCAGATTGGAGAGGGTGCAGGCTGAGTTGAGGGACACATGCCCCCATGCACAAATTTCATGCACCAGGCCTCTAGTCTAAATAATAACTCCATAGGGCTTTGCAATTCAAACTGGCCTGGCATAAACAGTGAGAAAGATCTTAACATAACTACTTGAGCTCAGTAATAGAGCCAGTATGGAACTGACTAAAAATTAGAAAGCAAACATTGATTGTAGAATGGGCCATTTTTTGATGTTCAAGCTATAGGGGCTCGATTACATATTTATCAATAGATATTATTAAACATTTTCATTAAATATTTACTGATAGCTGCCCAGTAAATTATATGTGTATATACACATACCCATATACACACTGTAAAAAAATTAGAAATTACAGCTAAAGAAGTAATTCAAAAGGCTAGTTATGTTAAAGAAATATTTATATCTGATAACTAACTGAACTGGTTACTTGACAATTACTATTCTCCTGTGAAATACTAGCTGAGTTACAAATTTTCAATTCTATTATAAACCTTTGTCTATTGGAGAGGGATATAATTATGATTAAAGTAGGCACACTTTATTTTTATCCCATGTTTAAACCCCTTCCATTTTCTGACCAAGAATTAGGATATGGATAAATCTTATGTAATTTCTTCTTTTTTTCCTTCACTATTCATTTATTTCCAATACAAATTTTAGTGTGTTAGCAGTTCCAGAGTCAGTTATACCTATTGTGTCCACAATCATGAGTGAGATGATGCTAGGCTAGATACATGGGGGAAGATAGAGTAGGAATGCTCCATGGATAATAGATGCAAAAGGCAAGGACACAATAAAAATAGCCAATGGGGAGTCATTAGCTCATAATCAGCAGAAAGCAACCTAGGCCTTCTAATACATTGTGTTAGGCAGTAAGATAGAAAATTAAGCATTGCAATATCTTGTTCTCTTTTGGAAAATATGTGTCAAAAAATTGACTTTTTTTTGGTAGTAATGTATTTTATTTATTCTACTAGAGGCCCATTGCACAAAGATTTGTGCAGTAGGTGTTTCTTCCCCTGGCTGCTGGCATCAGTTTTCCACTGGCACCTGTGACCTGGGCAGCAGACGAACCAAGCCTACAGCCTTCAGGCTTGGCTCTGGTTGCAGGTAGAGTGTTCAGCCTGCAGCCTTCAGTCCTCCACTCACGCAGAACCTCAGTCTTCTTTCCATGCCTGCATATGCAAATTAACCTGTCATCTTTGCTGAGTTGATTTGCATACTCACTCCTGATTGGCTGGTGGGTGTCACAGAGACATGGTCAATTTGCATCATTTTCTTTTATTAGTGTAGATTAGTATATTAACTACATCTGTCTTTATGTTTTATTTTTTCAGTGATTGTTCTAAGCTTACAATAAATATCATTCACATTATTATCTAACTTTGTATATGATGCCACATATATCACATCATATAATATAGTGAACATATTACAATACATTATACTTTCATTTTACCAATTGTTTTCTTTTTGTCATACATTATGCTATACATGTTATATATATACATATATATATCCCATATTATTATTATTATTTTAATCACTCAATTATCTTTATGAATAAATATAAACTAATATTTGTTTATTTCAACTTCATTAAAGATAATTGAGTGATTAAAATTAGGCATTTTAAAGCAAAACTGTACTTGTACATCATCAATACCATGATGGTTTACTTTAAGATTATGTTGGAAAAAGAGAAATCCATGAGATGAGCTAAAGCCCATTGTATGGCAGGTTCGGAGAGAGACTAGTGCAAGGCAAAATACAAAAGGGAGCCAAGACTGGTTTGGCTCAGTGGATAGAGCTTCGGACTGCAGACTGAAGGGTCCAGGTTCGATTCTGGCAAGGGCATGTACCTTGGCTGTGGGCATATCTGTGAAAAATCAATAAAATATATTTTAAAAAAAGACAAAAGGGAGATCAGCAAGTCCACAGTCCACTCTCCCTATAAACTGACTGTTCAGAATGAAGAGATAAGCTGCTGTCCCAATTCAGATGTGGTTACTTGCAGATTTAGAGCCATTTAGACCACTCAAGGCTCCAACTCCATGTTGTATACAAAAGGAAGCTTTTCCATCTTTATGTCCCTGCCCAATATCTTCTATAACTAACAATCAGAAAGACCATCTTCAGTTGAAGCAGAATAAAGGCAAAATCCCTAGAGCCCCATGAATTGCCTAAACTAAGTTATAACAATCCAAGTTTCTCTCTTACTGCTTTGAAGGTTCTTGCCATGTCAACTTCCTATGAGCTGAAATCCTTCTCTCAAGCATGTTGCCTGCTGTCGTAACTTGCAGTGGGCTAACTCAATTTTGCCAAACCCCTCCTTAACTCCCAATTATAACCATTTCCTGCCTGCTCATAGGAAGCACTTTGGAGCTCTGGTACTGTCAGTGTTGGGTAGGGTGTTGGGTGGGTGTTTCTGCCAGAAACTGTAATCTGCATCCTTAGTCCTTGTTGTCTTTGGGAATGGATTCAAACAAGAGACAAGTAGTAGAAAAAACAGGTAATACTCCCTTTGCAGAAAAGGAAACCCCCTCAGACAGTGCTGAGGTGGCAATTCAGTAAGTCAGAATCAATCCAAGGGCCCTGCTTAGATGAGGTTTGGGATATTTATATCCTTAGGCTGGAGTGCCCATGAGTAAGTCTCCCTTTCCCTTATTTCTAAAATAAAGAAAATAAATAAATTATTTAAGCTATCAGGCTGGTTTACCCAGTTGTTATACCACCAGTTAGTCTATATCATAGGGAGGCTCTGTTTTCTCCTCACATAGGGGTCTGTCACCTCCATTGTCTATTTTTGGTTTGTTACACTTCCATGTAGCCCCGCCAAACCCTAACTGTACTAGTATTTCTTAGCTCATAGCTCCCTAACTGCCTACTCTAACAGTACTAGTCCCCAGGTACCAAGCAGAAACTGCACATCAGAAACTTAGGAAAGTTTATTTTTTCCCAATACTTCTCTCATTGTATTATTTATCTGTTCACTTGTTGTTACTCACTGAATTCTGAACTCTTTGCAAGAATAGCGAGTAGGTTCATTAAATATTGAATAAATAGATGGAAGGATTTTGCCTACAACAGTGATATTTGAAGGAGGGCAGAAACTAGAGGCACTGAGTTCTTTCTGAGAATGGTTTCTGATGAGTTTTAGTTAATCTTTACTGGCAGGGAAGAAAATGTAGAAATTTGCCAAATATTATACAGTCAAAATAGTAATTTAATATCTGATTACTTTTTTGTGATTTGATTATTTGTCCATTTTCCTCACTGAAATTAGAGCTTAAAGGAAGTTGGTATAATCCTCTATTCTTGAAAAGTATAGCATAATAAAAACTAAATATTATTATTTTTTCTTTATTTTTTCCCCATCAGCATTTATTCTCCTGATATCCTCATCCACCTCCACCACCCCCCTTTCCTCCACAATCACCATACTATCATAGGCATCCGTGAGTTCTCATTGTGGTTTTTAATTAAAAGAATCATCCTATCTATAAAAAGATTGATATGCAAATTAACTGCACCTGCACTACACCCAAAAGCCATGCCCACCCAATCAGGATCAACTATGCAAATCAACACAACCAAGATGGCTGTGGCCACACAGCGAGCAGGAGGCTTGGGTTTCCTGGGCAATGGAGGAAGCCAAGCTTCCTGCATACCCTGGCCAGCCCAGGGCTCTGCTCAAAGCTACAAAGTTTCAATTATAGAAGATAAATAAATCCCAACAAAAATGGCTGCAGGAGGCTTGGCTCCACTCAAGGCTACAAAATTTCATATAAAGAAGATAAAGAAATCCCAGATACCATGGCCTCTGCTTGGGTTGCTGGAGGGCATGGTCAGCCTGCAAACCACCATAGGCCCCTCACCCAGGCTGCCCTACACCCCAAGGGAACTCCCACCCTGATCCAGGACACCCTTCAGGGCAAACCAGCTGGCCCTCATCATGAACCAGGCCTCTATCCTATCTAATAAAAGAGTAATATGCAAATTGACCATAACTCCAACACACAAGATGTCTGCCCCAATGTGGTCAAAGATGGCTGCTCCCATGTGGACACAAGATGACTGCCACAAGATGGGTAGGGCAGTTGGGAGGCAACAAGCCTGCAAGGGAGGGAAGTTGGGGTGATCAAACCTGCAGGGGAAATCAGGGGCAATTAGGCTGGGGGGGGGGAGCAATTAGGAATCAATCAGGCTGGCAGGGGAGTGGTTAGGGGGTGATCAGGCTGGCAGAGGAGGGAAATTGGGGGCAACTGGGCCTACAAGAAGGGCAGTTCGGGGTGGGGGAGTCCCAGGCCTCCAGGGGAGAACAGTTGGTGGGAACCAGGCCTGCAAAAGAGGATAGTTAGTGGTGACCAGGCCTTCAGGGGAGGGCAGTTAGGGCCAATTAGAAAGTCAGACAGGTGAACAGTTGGGAGCCAGCAGTCCTGGATTGTGAGACGGATGTCCAGGTGGCCGTTTAGGCCCTATCCTACTGAAATTGGGCCTAAACAGACAGTTGGATATCCCTTGATGGGTCCCAGATTGGAGAGGGTGCAGACTAGGCTGAGGGACACACACCTCATGCACAATTTTTGTGCCCTGGGCCTCTAATGTATATTATAATAAACATATGCTCTTTCAAAGGATATAAGACATATACTATTTTATAAAATTATAAAGTCATAGTAGAAAATAAATTCAGATACTATTCATGGTCTCTGAAAAAATCAACTTACTCTTTTTTAAAATATATTTATTGATTTTAGAGAGGAAGAGAAAGATAGAATCATCAATGATGAGAGAGAATATTTGATTGGCTGCCTCCTGCACACCCCCTTCTGGGGATCAAGCCTACAACCCAAGCATGTGCCCTTGGCCAGAATTGAACTTGGGATCCTTTAGTCCACAGACCAATGCTCTAGCCATTGAGCCAAACAAGCTAGGGCTCAAATTATCCTTTAAACAATGGCACGATATTTATGAATTTAAGCATTCACTGTGTGAATAAATCAGACTCATTAATATTGATATTTTTAGATACTAATTGACTTGGATATTTGACTAACTATAATTTCCTTCTACTGAAGGAGTAGTTTATATCACTGGACATATATTAGTATCATACAGGAAGTTTTCATTTATCTGTTCACATTATTCATTCTAATTACACCAAGCATAGGTATTTGTTTAATATTTTAATTTAGTTCTAATATACAAGCGGAGTTGAAAAAATTATGGTAGGAGTAAGGTGGTCTCTCTGTGAATGATAGAGACAAAATCACCCCTCTACAATAAATTGGTGGTTAAATTTACTCCTCCGATTGTGAATAATATCTGTGATATTTCTACCATGATTTAGTGCTTAAGAAAAATGTGGAAATGAGTGCTGAGTTATATTCTCCATCAAGAATATTGATGTCTACTGATCTAGACATATATATCATCTATATCTATTTAGATACAGGGGAGCTATATCTCTTTTTTAAAATACAGCCGTTTAATGTATAAAAATATAACAGTTCTCCTGAAATAATATGCAAAATCAAAATGGCTCTTATTAATGAAAACATTTCCTACTTAAAATAAAAAAGTGGGTGCCTAGGGATTTTGTACTAGATAATTTCAAACGTACAATATATATTATTTCCTGAAAGAGTTTCAATTAAAAATAAGATTTCAAACTCAGTGGACATGGCTCAGTAGTGGAGCATCAGTCTAGGAACCAGGAGATCATATTGCTCATGCCTGGGCTGCAGGCTTCACCCCCAGTAGTGAGCATGCAGGAGGTAGCCAATCAGTTATTCTCTCTCATCATTGATGTTTCTCTCTCTCTCTCCCTCTCTAAGATCAATAAAAATATATTTAAAATAAAAAATAATAATCTTTCAAGCTACAGACTTTAAAACTTAAACAGTACTGTATAAATCCCTTATTTGTACAGCATTTGAGCAAATATCGCCTTTATTCAAAATTGTGATGGGTTTTTATTTTTTTACTTGTAATTCAGATCTTTAACATATTTAGTATTGATACCCTCATCATATATTTTCATTGAAAAGGCAGAACGCTATTCAAACTTGAAGCTAATTTTGCCCAAGCTTCATTTTCTGCCCTTTACACCTAAACTACTACACAATCCTTTAGATTTTACAATCAATATTAAAAAATCAGGCTAATTAATACAAATTACATTCTCCAACTGATCAATTGGTTATTACATTATAGAGGATGTGATATGAAAAAAGTTATAAGAAAATAAAGTTTAATCAACATACATTCAAGGACTTCCATTCTGCTTATAAAGATCAACTGCTACTAGAATTATCCTCATGTAGTGAAAAATATTTAAATAAATACATAAATAAAAGTAGATAAACTTGCAGAATATATGAAACAATAGATTTAGACATTACAGCATAAGCAGCATGGGAAACAAATGAAGTGAGGTCTTTTCTGGATATACAATGAGTGGCCAGATTATTATGATCTCTGAATGCATAATAATCTGGCCACTCAGTGTATATCCTATATAATAAAAGGCTACTATGCAAATTGTCCCTTTGACCAGGACTTCGACCAGCATGCAGGCTAGCCAACTGCCCATGTCCCCTGCCCCGGCCAGGCTGGTTGGACCCCATCCATGCACACATTCATGCATTGGGCCTCTAAGTGCACTGAATGCCAGATTATTATGTGTTCAGATATTTTAATAATCTGGCCACTCAGTGTAGTATAGGAATTGGAAACAAAACACAGAACAGTTCTTGGATGAATTAAAGAGACAGAGGTTATAATGTGAGAGAGTAAAGAAAGCTTGAATTTACGGGACACAAACTTGGAGGAAGATGAGACACAAAGACTCCCAAAAATATGCACTTTGGTTTGAGAGGAAATGACTGAAGGGTGAGGAAAGAACCATCAGAAACTAATAGGCAAAACATTTCTCAAAGCTGGGAATAGTTTATAATCATAGTGATCTGAAGGGACAGGCCTCAGTTTCATGGGGCATTGGAGAGACTTCTCTGAAGGGCTTTAAGTAATGGGCAGATTAAAATGCCTCCTCCTTCCTCCTGCCGAAACCGGTTCGGCTCAGTGGATAGAGCATTGGCCTGCAGACTCAAGGATCCTGGGTTTGATTCCAGTCAAGGGCATGTACCTTGGTTGCGGGGACATCCCCAGTAGGGGGTGTGCAGGAGGCAGCTGATCGATGTTTCTCTCAGATTGATAGTTAGAAACTCTCTATCCTTCACCCTTCCTCTCTGTAAAAAAATCAATAAAACATATATTTTTTAAAAATGCCTCCTCCTTCCCCCCACTCCAAGAAATCATTCAGGCATGGCAACAGAGGAAGAAGCAGGAGAAATGTGAAACATGATAGGCTTTGACCTGCTATTGATGGCTTTAAAAATGAAACAAGGTGGCCTTTCATGAATCACTGTTTTTATTGTATCAACTATTGCAAGGCTTGTGCATACTTTCTTTTAAATTAGTCTTTCCAGTTTCTTAGGATATATTTTCAGAAGTAGAATTTCTGGGTCATAAATCAGTTCCATTTTTAATATTTTAAGGTAACTCCATATTGCTTTCCACAGTGACTACACCAATCTGCATTCCTATTAACAGTGCACAAGTATTCCCTTTTCTCCGTCCGCATCCTTACCAACACTCGTTTGTTGATTTAATGATGACAGCTATTAGTTACCATTTATGACAACATGGATGGACATGGAGAGTATTATGCTATGTGAAATAAGACAGTAAGATAAAGACAAATACCATATGATTTCAATTATATGTAGAATCGAAACAGACTCGTGGATACAGAGAATATAGTGACACCTGTCAGAGGGCGGACCTTGGAGCTAGATGAGGAGGGTGAAGAGCTTAAAAAATGAAGGAAGGAAGGAAGGAAGGAAGGAAGGAAGGAAGGAAGGAAGGAAGGAAGGAAGGAAGGAAGGAAGGAAGGAAAGGAGGGAGGGAGGGTGGGAGGGTGGGAAGGGGAGGGAGGGAGGGAGGGAGGATGGAAGGGAGGGAGGGAGGGAGGGAGGAGGAAGGAAGGAAAGGAGGGAGGGGGGAGGGAGGGAGGGAGGGAGGAAGGAAGGAAGGAAGGAAGGAAGGAAGGAAGGAAGGAAGGAAAGAAAACAGGAAGATTCATGAATACAGACAACAGTATGGTGATTGCTAGAGAGAAGGGGGAGAGAAAATGTAGAAAAAGTTAAAAGGAGGAATACATGGAGATGGAGTGAGAGCTGGGTTAGTAAACACACAATACAATATACAGATGATGTACTGTGGAATTGTATCCCTCTCCCTTGCTCCTTCTCTAAAAAATCAATTAAAAAAAAGAAGTAACTATAAGTAAATTGGAGATAAATATGTTCTTCAAGTTAGAAACTACTGGTCTCCATGTTTTTTAAATTATTTGCATAAGCACTCATTGATTTTAATACTAATTACTTGTAAAAGTTAAATAAAATTATTAATACATTTAGTAAAAATAGTTGCTGCTAGTACTATACTGAAAAGAACTGAAGACTTATTTTTTAGATAATTAAATTTTAACAAGATATATCTCTTTTTCAAAATATTTTTTATTAATTTCAGAGAGAAAGAGAAAGGGAAAGATAGGAACATCAATGATGAGAATCATTAATCAGCTTCTTCCTACATTCCTCCTGCATGGAATTGAGCCCCCAATCCAGGCACATACCCTGACCAGAAATCCAATCTTGACCTTCTGATTCATGAGTCTAAATTCAACCATTGAGCCATACTAGCCATGGAGGTCTACTCTTCCTTAGCCAAGATATATATTTTAAATCTAGATCTAAACTATGCAATTTCTTTAGCATCATTACTATACTATAATTAATAGAAGTGTGTAAAACAGAATTTCTTTATGAGCCTGAGTAACATTTTTTATAATCAAGTTTTCTAAAATTAATTGTATATATAAGGTAAGCTAATTTCATGTAGGTCCAATAGAGTAATCATTTATAAAGCTTCAATACAAAGAATATGAATTCCTAACTAATACTACATATATTTATCACAGTTTGTCCAATTCATACACAAATATTCTCTCTCCCTCTCTCTCTTCCCTCCCTCTGTCTCTCTCTATACATGCAAATACCATTTAAAAACTAGGAATATTCATTTTACCAAAAGTTCTGATATTGTTTGTTATAATAAATTTGTAATATTAATAAATAAGAAAATTTTCATAATCTTTGCATATTAATAATTTCATCACTAAGCCTATTCATAATTAAAACATATATATGAACATTTAGTATTTAAAAGTTATATCTTCTTGTTTCCATTATGTTCTATCAAATGAGAAATTATTTTAAATAAATTAATTTTCCCATTGAGATTATATTGAATAGTAAACTGTACTTCAATTTACCACTATAATAATTCTCATGTAAGGATACAAACATGAATTCAGCTGAACTCAGACTTGCCAAAGATCAGCACGCAGCCAATCACCAGAGAAAAAAGTAACTAAGGACATGTTTATTTCTCAGCCAGCATTTCTTCACAGACTCTCAGACCAATTAAAATAATCGATTCAGAGAAAATCAAATAACATATGATCTCACTGATATGTAAAATCTAATGAACAAAATAAACTGACAAAAAAAATGGGACCATCGTCATGGAACAGACTGGGGAGTGCCAGAGGGGTGGGGAATAGGGATGACTGGATAAAGAAGGTGAAGGGATTAGCCAAAGAATAGATATACATACTCATGGACATGGACAAAAGTGTGGTGAGGTTGAGGGAGTGAAGGGCAAAGGGGGGGGGGCAGGGCGGAACACCTGTAATAATGTCAACATTAACATTTTTGTTAAAAATTATAAATGTAAAAAAGACATCGTAAAAGTAATTTTCACAGCAAAAGTGAAATGTCAGTTCAGCTGATGGCAAAGAATAAAAAGAATGCAAAATAATGCATGAGCAAACCTGCTTTCAGCAAACATATTCCTAACATTAGCAAAAATTGGTGTTTTCAGCAACATATCACTTGGAAAGTGATTGAAATAAGATTGCAAAGAATGTGACACTATCTTGCACAAAGATGCACCACATTAAGCCACTGTGCAGAGAAATGAACTTCAGTGTATTAAAATGAGGAATTTTGAGAACATTCTCAGTTAAATTTCTACATCTTGTAGTTCCGTGTCTAGCATGAAAAAAAGGCAAATTGATACATCAAAGAAGACAAAATGAAAGGACTTTGATTCATTGGTTGTATATGAATAATTATTGAGTTAGAAGTCATACTTAGAATTACTTATGTGGCTGTGGGTTATTTGATTTTTATTCCTCAACATGCTTTATGAAATAGTTACAAGTGTGTACACATAAATTAGAAATAAGATTCTTTTAAATCATGACTTACATTTGTAATGAAGTCACTTAATGAAAAATTTTTAACTTACCTGAGAACATCTGTTCAGAGAGGTATTTTTAAACATTTATTGGTCCTAAAAGGTTCTGGAGATGGAGAACCTTGCTTTTAGATTCATTTTATGCTGTGTCACATTAATATTTTTCAACTTTCAAATGAAATTCTGTACGGTTTCCTTTGGATAATTTATATATTGTCCTCACCATCATACATAGTATCTAAGCATACCATAGAATAACATTTCTGTATTTTGCTAATAATTGTCCTTCAAATAAAATAAAGTTCACTGAGGTAAAAATTTTAGAGCATGCTAGGTGAGACCAGTTCATTACTGTAGAAATTCCCAAAGCATATAATGTACTAATATAATTTAATAGAGAATGTTCTCCAGGGTTATAATTATAAATATATTTATAAAACTATATAAAGTTTTTTATACTACATGTAGAGAAAGACCCAGACATTAAACTAACTAGCATGTGTTGACTTTCTGAGCCTTGTACTCATTAAAATAGCAGTGGGTTCTGAGAAAGGATTTATTATCCTCACTGAGATGTAGATTTATATATGTGAACTACATAAAAATAATTACATAGGAATTTTACAGAATTTTGTGATGCCCTCTGTCCCTTTTCAACTTAATTTTTATTCTTTTTTATTTCTTTATTGATTAAACTATTACTTATGTGTCCTCATCCCCCCGTTACCTTCCCAACCACCCCACCCATGCCCCCAGCCCCCTGGTGTCTGTGTCCATTGGTTAGGCTTATATGCATGCATACAAGTCCTTTGGAAGATCTCTTCCCTCTGAGGTTTGACAGTCTGATCAATGCTTCCCTGTCTCTGGATCTGTTTTTGTTCATCAGTTTATGTTGTTCATTATATTCCATAGGTGAGTGAGATCATGTGATATTTAACTTTCTCTGACTGACATTTCACTTAGCATAATGCTCTCTAGTTCCAGCCATGCTGTTGCAAATGGTAAGAATCCCTTCTTTTTTTACTGCAGCATTGTGTAGATGTACCAGTTTTTTAATCCACTCATCTGCTGATGGGCACTTAGGCTGTTTGAAAATCTTAACTGAGGTGAATTGTGCTGCTATGAACATAGGGTTCCATATATCCTTTCTGATTGGTATTTCTAGTTTCTTGGGATATATTTTTTAGAAGTGGGATCACTGGGTCAAATGGGAGTTCCAATTTTAGTTTTTTGAGGAAAAACCATACTGTTCTCCACAGTGGCTGCACCAGTCTGCATTCCCACCAACACTGTACAAGAGTTCCCTTTTCTCCACATCTTCACCAACATTCTCTTTTGTTGATTTGTTGATGATAGTCATTCTGACAGATGTGAGAGAGTACATCATTGTCGTTTTGATTTGCATCTCTCAGATAATTAATGACCTTGATCATGCTTTCATATGTATATTGTCCTTCTTTCTCTCTTCTTTTGAAAAGTTTCTATTTAGATTCCTTGCCCATTTTTTTATTGGATTGTTTATCTTTCTTTTGTTAAGTTGTATGAGTTCCCTGGGAATGTTGGAGATTAAACCCTTATCAGTGATAATATTGGCAAATATGTTCTCCCATGTAGTGAGCTTTCTTGTTATTTTATTGATGGTTTCTTTTGCTGTGCAGATGCTTTTTATTTTGATGTAGTCCCATTTGTTTATTTTTTCTTTAGCTTCCATTACCCTAGGAACAATATCAGAATATGTTTGTTGTTGATGATGAATAAGCTGAACTTTATTTTCATAAAAATTTTTGCAATCTTTGTGAAACAATGTATAAAAAATGCATCTGCAAGCCAGATCTGTGTTATGGTCTACTAGTATCTAACCTCAGATTTTAAATATGTCTCAAAACTACTCCTTCATTGTGTTTTGATATCATATCTTCATGAAATATGTACATGTATAAGAGAAAATTATCAATTTTAAATAAGTTGTGAATATAACATGTGGAAGGTGGACAATATACCAAATGAGTGACAATAATATTGTGACAGTTTTAATTTATGTAATTTTTGAAATTATAACATATACCATTATGCTATGTTGAAAAGTAAGACTGCTTTCTCACCTTTACTGAAATATATCTCATCTTAGTTTATATATCTTAATTTGGTATATAAAATAATATTAAATTTAAAAATGTGGTGATCTTTAACTTTTTCATGATTGCTCATTACACAAATTTCTCAAATATTTCTCCAGTATGTCTTAAGGGCATTCCAAAACAAGTCCAAACATATCACCTTTCTATTTAGAATCTTTACATTACATCCTCTAGCAAACAGTTTCTCTCTGTTATACTACTACTAGAAACCCAGTGCATGAAATACATTCACGGGGTTAAGGGGGATGTCCCTCAGCCCAGCCTGTACCTCTCCAATCTGGGACCCCTTGAAGGATGTCCAACTGCCCGTTTAGTCCCAATCCCTTCTCACAATCCAGAACTACTGGCTCCCAAATGTTCACCTCCCTGCCTTCCTAATTGCCCCTAACCACTCCCCTGCCAGCCTGATTGATGCCTAACTTCTCCCTTGCCAGCCTGTTTGCCTCCAACTTCCCTCCTCTGTCAGCCTGGTCACCCCTAACTGCCCTCCCCTGCAGGCTTGATTGCCCACAACTGCTCTTCCTTGCAGGTGTGTCCCTCCCAACTACCCTCCACTGCTGGCCATTTTATGTTGGCCATCTTGTGTCCACATGGGGACAGCAATCTTGTGTGTTGGGAGTAATGGTCAATTTGCATATTACTCACTTATTAGATAGGATAGAGGCCTGGTGCATGGGTGGGGGCCAGCTGGTTTGCCCTGAAGGGTGTCCCAGATCAGGGTTGGGGTTCCCTTGGGGCATGGGACAGCCTGGGCAAGAGGCCTATGGTGGTTTGCAGGCTGGCCATGCCCCCTAGCAACCCAAGCAGAGGCCCTGGTATCTGGGATTTATTTTATGTTCTACAATTGAAACTTTGTAGCCTGGAGTGGAACCAAGCTTTCTGCTCACTCCATGGTGGCAGCCATTTCTGTTGGGACATTTACCTTCTATAATTGAAACATTGTAGCCTAGAGTGGAGACCTAGGCCAGCCAGAGCTGCAGAAGCTTGGCCAGGGCAACCCTAGCCTATGCTCTTCCAGCTCTGTGGCTACCGCCATTTCTGTTGGGATATACCTTTTATAATTGAAACTTTGTAGCATTGAGTGGAGGCCTAGGCCAGCAACAGCAGGCGGAAAGCTTGGCTTCCTCCATTGCTGTGGAAACCCAAGTCTCCCTCCTGCTCTCAGTGGCGACAGCCATCTTGGTTGGAGTTTATTTGCTCCTAATTGGCTGATGGGTATGGCTTGTGGGTGTGGCTTGATTGGAGATATGGTCAATTTGCATATTACTCTTTTATTAGATAGGATTTATCTTCAGGTCTTAACATCTAGGCAATCGATATTTCCCCATACTCTGGATTTTTATTTTTGGTAAAAATCCTCTGCTTAAAATCCTCTATTCCTGTCCATATTTTCTACCTGTCAAAGATTTCATGTTTAAATTCACCTTTTCTAGTAAGACTTCTTGCTTCCCATAACATTATTTTGATATATATTTATATCAGAGCTTAATTTTACTTTAAACTATTTGGCTAATAAAATATGAATATGAGTATATTTTATATAATGCTGAGTTTCATGTGATATAATTTTTATATTTCTAGATTATAAGTTACATGTGAGAAAAATATTTAATTAAGTCTACTTTATTTTTAAATCTAGTTTTTATTCATTTCAGAAAAGAAAAGAGAGGGAGAGAGATAGAAATATCAATGATGAGCCAAGATCGGTTTGGCTCAGTGGATAGAGAGCGTCGGACTCCGGACTAGAGTCCCGGGTTCAATTCCTGTCAAGAGCATGTACCTTGGCTGCGTGCAAGAGGCAGCTGATCGATGTTTCTCTCTCATCGATGTTTCTGACTTTTCATCCCTCTCCCTTCTGCTCTGTAAAAAATCAATAAAATATATTTTTAAAAAAAGAAATATCAATGATGAGAGAGAATCATTGAACAACTACTTTTCGCACATCCCCCACTGAAAATTAAGCCTGCAACTCAGGCTTGTTCCCTATATGGGAACTGAACTGAGGCTTTCTGGTTCATAGGTGATGCTCAACCACTGAATAATGCTGGCTGGGCTAATTGAGTCTATTTCAATACTTTTCTAGGCAAGTACTCAACATAATTTTATTTATCACAAAGCCATTGTTAACTGTTAGTCAATGTTGTGTTGTATACAAATATGCCTATGACTTTATGAAAAGTGACTTGCACTTTATAATATCCATTTGCTTCATATGATAGGTTTTTAACTGATTTTTAAAATCACCAAAATGAACAAGAAATCAAAAGACATTTATTTTCTTGTGAAATTTCCAGGTAATAAACCGACTCTAATTTTGTTTTTTGCTACTTGGCTGACCTAGTATTTTGACTTAACATATCTCTGTGAGTAAAATTATATAATTGTTTTCTATATCCAACAATGTTGCTGTAAGAATTCAAAGTTGATCCCATAGTTGGTGCCCAATAAATGATAGCTTTTATCATTATTATTTTGAAAGTCAATGAATAATGAAGGAAGCATTAATTTAAACATATAAGATCATCAATCACTTAGTTTGTGGCTTGAATTTCACTTGTATATATTATCAATTTGTTAACATGTCATTGATTCATTGGTGGGAAAAATGTAAAAAAAAATGATATTAAGGGCTAAGATATTACATGTTTAGAATCCTGAAGTTCCTTACTTCCTTGTTGCTCTTTCAAATATAGATACTACTAAATTGCACTTCCTCCTCACTCAGATTTGATTAATATAAAAGCAAGAGTTGAGAAAGCTGATAAAAACTTCTCTTTTTGAAGCACTACCTTAACTTTAGATCTCTAATTGGCTTTCTTCCTGTGTATGAATTCCTTTTTTTTTTTTTCCTTTTCTGAGATCAGGCTAACATTGACCTTTCTCTCATAAAAGTACAATTTAGTCTCATTAAGTTTAATTGTGTAGTTAATGTTTTTATTGAGGTGCCTATTAAGCTCTTCTCTGACATTTCTAAGATTACTTAAGGTTCTGAACTTGTCATGGAAAAATGTCAACCCATCAGAATGCCCAATTCCAGTTTATATATGTACTGTACCTGACTGATTTTCCTATTTCTTTTACATAATTTGTGAAGTCTATTCCAAAAACCTGCTCAGTCATTTCCCAAGATTTTTTCAAGGTTCTTTTTGCCTTATCATACACCTTTTATCCTAAGGTATAATTCATAGACATACTTATCGCTGAAATTCAGACACATCACAATTATTTGTTTGTTAGCCAATGTTTGAATGAGTGTACGGTCACAAAACGAGTTCACTTATGCTTTAAAAAATATGTCCATAGGAAGCAAGCATTTATAATAATTCCTTCCTGATAATTATTCTTTTCTCCACTTCAGTAATCTGCCCATTAAAATGAACTCATTGAAGAATAATGGGCTATGCCTCCAACTCTGTCATCTTTGAGAGCACTGGGTTTCTTTGGGGATTAACTAATGGGTAAATAAGAAGTTAAACAATGGGTTTGCTTTTGGTGGCTGCTTATAAACCTTGACCTGTGCCAGTGTGTTATACTTTCCTTTACTCATATTTTATAGGTTCAATGTGTCATACATATTCACCTAATGCATCCATTTTCTTAATTTAGAAAAAATATTTCATTGGATAATAAAACTGGTCATCCTCAGAATAGTTCTTAACAGGATGATGTGAAATACAGAAAGCAAATTCTCATTTTTTAAACATTCTGTCTTTTTTTTTGGAAATAAGTAGTCTAATGGGAAACTAGAGTTAGTAATATTGAGGACCACCTGGCAAAGACATTTCTGAACAATGTCAGAAAGTCTTTTCCTAAACTATGTACTCTCTTTTTTTCTATGTTCTTTGCCACGTTCATTTGAATTTCTAAGTAATGGCCAATATATATTTAATATTATGATTGAATCCAGTCTTTTGTTGTTTCTAGAAATGGTAAGTATGTGCATATAAAGATATTTTTATAAAGTAAGCTCAAACTCATGATAGATGATTAATTCAATATACATTTGATTTGAGTGTTCTTTTATCCTTTGTAAATAGGCTTAAGTACTATGCCTATGTTAAGCAATACTTAATCTTTAAAGAATTATATATACCTATATGAATTCTTTTAAAAATATATAATTTTTATTGATTTCAGAGAGAAAGGGAGAGGGACAGAGAGATAGACACATTAATGATGACAGTCATTGATTGCCTCCTGCAAGCCTCACACTGGGGATCAAGCCCACTACGAAGGCATGTGCCCTGACTGGGAACTGAACTGTGACCTCCCACTTCATAGGTTGATGTCATCCACTGTGCTACGCTGGCCAGGCTATCCCTATGAATTGTTAAATATTTAGGCTTTGGTGACATTTGAGGATAAACTGTAGAAATACTTGATTATTTAGTTAGATACAGCTCTGTAGCCTTTCCTATATGTATCTGTAAGTTTCCCAGCTTTCCATTACTATGGCAGATAAGATAAATACAAATTAATATTTTCTTTGAACAGTTCTATAATTTTTTATATTCGAGAATTTTATTTATTTTCATGCTGGAGAATATTTTTAGATCATATGTAATTCCATATTTAAAAATATAAATAAACTGATACTAGGGAAAAAACTCAAAGTTTCTTAACTAGTAAATTGGCAGGATTGACATTTCAGTATGCTCTATAATGTCAACCCACATTTTACAAAGACTGAATCAAGTTGCCTAAAGCCTTTAATATTTTTTATTTCCTTGTGGTTGAGTTATTACAATTGAGTTTAGTGATATTAAATTTGGACCACAACATCATTCTTCTTAAATTAAAAGAAACAGTAAAAATACAAATTATTTTTTAGCCTAGATCTAACAGACTAAATATTAAATATTATTTTGTAATAACAAGATTAATATTTAAGCTATACATGATGAAACTCCATAATGATAATTTGAATTTATATGTCATGCACTTGTCACAAGGATGCCATTGAAATCATGTTCAAATTTCATCTTATAATCTTACCAGGACTGGTATTTTGACACATTTGCTTAGAAGTAGGACCTTCTATTTCATCGCAGTTGTTGCTGTAGAGTCAATTTTCCTAACTGTGCTAAAATATTTGCCTAATGATGCTTGAAATCCCATAGGGCATGCCTTCTGAATAAGCAGCACATGTTCAAAACATATCTAAGTCTCACAGTTCTTCACTAATGAATCATAGCTTTACTCTCCAGACCAGATGCAGGCCACTCTATTTCCCCATGCTGGTGTTCATAGTAATTTAGAGGAGAGATGAGTTGCCCAATGCCCCAGGTACCTTTACCCAATTTACTCCTATAATTACTGGAATAGTCCAGGGATATCTGGTGTATAAGAGATTAGAATTTGTTCCCTTGAAGTTCAGCATTTGTTAGGAGAATGTGCAAGTGAAAGGAGCTGATCCACTGTTAGCCAATCATTACAAATGAGCATCAAAAAGCAGTTTTTATTTTCCTAAAACTCAGATCATAATCTATATAATGGACGCTACCACAATTTCTAAAATGCTAACACAGTTCAATAGGAATAATAATGTATATAGTTAACATTCATTTAAAATGCACTTTTGTAGACAATAGCAGCATTTTAGTTGAGTGATAACACTGTGGGAAAGAGTATTTATAGGCACTTTCTAGCCTTTTATATTAAAATGTTTATTTGCTCAAAAAAGTCACTGATTAATTTTTAAAAATTTCTTATAAAGATTATACTATGACACACGGTGTAAGGCCAGTATAAGTTGAGAAAATACATATTTATATCTAACTCTGTATGATAATTTGAAACTCTAGATATCCTCATAGAAATGACATTTAAAATAATTTACAATATATTATTTCTAGTAAACATAAGGGGATAGACATGCTTATAGATTATTGCAAACAGCTGTTGTGCATGTAAGTATAAATTATATACAAGGGTGAAAAAAAGTAGATTTACAGTTATAATATAAATAAATGATACCATAATCCTATCTAATAAAAGAGTAATATGCAAATTAACCATCACTCTGCAATAAAAATGGCGGTAACCATAGCCAAAGATGGCGCCACCCAGTCCTCTCAGCTCTGCCAGAGTCCCCCAGTCTCAGGGAGGGCTGAAGCTGAGAGCCTGCAGAGTAAGTGGCCTAGCGGAATGCTGCCCATAGACCCTCCTGACCCTTTATACAAAACAAAAACAAAAACAAATTTATTCCCCATGGCCCGATTCCCTGCCAGTGGCGGCAGCCTGGAGTCTCAGCCTGTGAGGATCACATACCCCCCATTACTGTCCCTCCCAGCAGCAGCAGCCTGGGCCTGGGCTGGGGTCTCAGCCTGTGAGGGGTGCACACCCCCATGGTGTGACCCCTCTCCCAGGGGCAGCAGCCTGGGTTTGGGTCTCAATCACTGAGTCACACAAGCCAGGCAGATATGGATGGAATCTTAAATATTTCTTTTTAAAAATATATATTTTTTCTTGATTTTTTACAGAGAAGAAGGGAAAAGGATAGAGAGCTAGAAACATCTATGGGAGAGAAACATAGATCAGCTGCCTCCTGAACACTCCCCACTGAATATGTGCCCCCAAGCAAGGTATATGCCCTTGATCAGAATCAAACTTGGAACCCTTGAGTCTGCAGGCCAATGCTCCATTCACTGAGCCAAACCAGTTAGGGCTGTCCAATGTGTTAAAGAAAAAATCCTATCAAATAAAGAGGGAATATGCAGGGGAGAACATTTGGAGGTGACCAGGTTGTCAAGGGAGGGCAGTTGGGGATGATCGAGCTGGTAGGGGAGCAATTAGGCATTGATCAGGCTGGCAAGGGGAGTGGTTGGGAGGTGATCAGGCTGGCAGGCAGAAGCAGTTAGAGGCTACCAGGTAGGCAGGCAGGTGAGTAATTGGGAGCCAGCAATCCTGGATTGTGAAAGGGATGTCCGACTGCCTGTTTAGGCCCAATCGTCCCAAGGGGTACCAGATTGGAGAAGGTGCAGGTTGGGCTGAGGGTCACCCCTCCCCAGTGTACAAATTTTGTGCACTGGGCCTCTAGTTAATAAATAATGAAGAATAAACTCTGTATTTCATGTACTTGTAACTATATACCTACTTTTGCTCACTCCTGTACCTCGAGATGGTAACTTGTTGGTATATAGAACATTTATATTGTTCAGTTTGTTCACCAACTTATTTTTGAAGAGCTATTCTTTCTTGAAGAAAGTAAGCTGAAGGAACATGAAGAGTTTGAAATGCACTCCTATACCAAGAACCTAGAGTATACAATTAAACCCAAAAATTGAACACATGCTTAAGTTCAGTTCAAAAAGCCCCAGATACATTTACCAACATTTATACCTTCTGTAAAGTTATAGCCATTTTATATATTAAAAGAAGAAATGGGAATTTAATATAAACTATGGTTAGTGATTATTTGTGTTTTTTTTTCCATTTTCTAATTTTGAAAGTGTCCATGAATTCAAATAATTTATTAATTAATTTGATTTAATGTTGGTCTAAAGTCTTACAGTTTATTAAATATTTAGAAATTTAATTTTTGTATGGCATTTAAGATATTCATAATACCCTTAGCCTGTCTGGCTGAGTGGATAGAGCCTCCGCCTGAGAGCCAAAGGGTCCTGGGTTCAATTCAAGTCAAGGGCATGTACCTTGGTTGCAGTCTCCTTTCTGGTCCAGGCCCTGATCAGGGCTCCTGTCAGAGGCAACCAATCGATGTGCTTCCCTCACATCAATGTTCTCTCTTTCCCTCTCTCTCTAAAAATCAATGGAAAAATATCCTCAGGTGATTATTAACAACAGCAACAACAAAAAGATATTCGTAATAGTAAACATTTTAGAAAATACCCATTATTATCAATTTAGTCAATTAAACTTAATTTTATTTTATTTTTTTGGTAATAACCTACGGAAATAATGTTGATTTGCCTGAACTGAATAGTTTAATAATATAAATCATGATTACCTAAACTGAAATCTTCAAGCTAAAATGTGATAACATTATATTTATATGCTATGATTTCTAGAAGTAATATATTCTAATGATTGCCATTAATTTATCTGATTTTTTACCATAAAAATTATTTGTGAGGAAATAAGGATGTGAGGAATCTAAACTGTTATCTATCAAAATAATGATATATCAGTCTTTAGCAATTATTATATCAGGAATAATTCAAAGCTCTCACAGATAGGTTGAAGCATAGAGAAAAAGACCTTATTAGTTTATATTTAAAATCATTATTCCAATATTCTTTTTAGACATTTTAGTAAAGTTGCATCTATTTGTTGAAAGGTTACATAAATGATATGTGCATTTTAAAAAGCCTAAATAAAAGTTAAGATTTTCAATTTTCACATTAATCATGGTTTATTTTGTCTTTCATCATTTTTAGTTAGCTACAGAATTTTACATTGTTTTCAAAACAAATTTCAATGAAATTTCAACCTAGAAGTTTATAATTTCAATTAATTTTGAGAAAAACTGTCTTTTTTCTTTTATGTAATCTGAGCGGGAAAATATATTCTTTTATCTTGAACTAGAATATAATTATACAGAAGTATTACCAACTTTTTGTGATTTACATAAACTAGTTAACAAATAGAATATTCAGTAATCTAAATTTTGAGCTCCTACAAATGACTATTTTTATAATGTAGCATTCTGGATGATACAATTATTCATCTAAAAGACTTACGTGATTCTTTTCTGTTAGCATTTCCTATCAAAATACCCACTACTAGCCATCTTTTCACGGACAATATACTAAAATCTGCCATTTCATCATCTTTAAAAATAAATATATAATCTTAGAATTATTTGTTTTTATTCCAATGTGGTCACACAATACTATTGGCTAAAAGGGAGAGGGGACTTATTTAACCACATTTTGGAGATATGATTCAGCACTCAGTAATTTTACTTCTCCATTCAAAAGGTAATATTGAGATATAAACATGTAAAACACAGTTTGTCACAAAAATTAATGTATGAAAAATTAATCCACATTTTCTTTGTTACATTACTTTGGCAAGTAGTTGCCACTTTATATTTTTTGTGACAAGGTGTATTTTTAGGCTGCATCTTTCTTTTCCTCTAACATCTTAGAGTTGCATAAATATAAATTTTATTTAGAACTTAAACACAACTAATTGTATTATCTCTCAAGTAGTAATTTAAATTTTCTAATAAAGCATTTACATATATATATACATATATATGTAAACACATACATACATATACAATATGTATATTACTATTATTCTGTATACCAAAACAGCAACCATAGAAACAACAATAAAAGTATTTAAGTTCTGAATCCATCATAGATGTTGTCTGTTTTAAGCAGTTTGAAGAAGAAATAGCTTTGTGTGAAAAGCCATTACAAAATTATCTAACAGTGGTTTTAAAACCATCTTTTGAACTAAATTTTGAATATTTCCCTTATGAAGTGAAATTCAGATCTTTTGCATATCACACGTGCTGAATAAAATAGTGTAAACCTTGCTCACTTTGTCAGAAGAAATGTCTTAATGAGCCTGGCTGGGTGGCTCAGTGGTTGAGCATATACCTATGGACCAGGAAATCATGGTTTTATTTCTGATCAGAACACATGCCCCAGTTGTAGGCTTGATCCCCTTTGTGGGGTGTGCAGGAGGCAACCAATCAATATTTTTCTCTCATCATTGATGTTTCTCTCTCTCCCTCTCCCTTCCTCTCTGAAATCTATTCTATATATATAACCATAATGTGCAAATAGACCGAATGGCAGAACAACTCAACAACCAAACAACTGGTCATTGTGATGTGGGCTGACCACCAGGGGCCATGCATGGAACATGGCAGACATCTGCCACGGCGGGATGGTGGAGCAGGTAAACAGGGGTGCAAGACCAAGGTGGGGTGCCAGTAACTGTCATCTGTGAAAGCCTCTGATGGTTACTGAAAATTTTTTGCTCCTGCATGTCACAGTCCTGCCAGGTGCTCACACCTGCTGCTGGTGCTGGTCCCTATTGCTCAGTATTGCCAGTGGGTGTGACGGGGCTGGCGCCACCTTCAGAACATGGAGCAGTGGCTGCAGGAGTGGTGCTGCTGGCAGATAGGGTGAGAGGGGCCGGGCTGAGGAGCAGAGAATGGGCCAAGACCCTGTGCTTACTAAAGCCTCGTGGCCCACAGTTCCTTTCAAGATGCACAAATTTGTGCACTGGGCCCCCAGTGTATAATAAAAGAATATGTAAAAAAAATTTGAATTGCTCTTTCTTGAAGCAAAGCATTTTTAACATAACTGTATCATTGTATATCGGCATATATAGAGACCTGGTTAAAATACTAGTATAAACTTCAAAATTATAGGTGATGCATAGGTATTTATAAATCCACATATTTCCCAGTAGGGGACATGCAGGAGGCGGCTAAGCAGATTCTCTCTCATCAATGCTTCCATCTCTCTATCCCTCTCTTTTTTCTCTCTCTCTCAAATCAACAAAAACAATTTTAAAAAATCCATGCTATTTTTAATAACTATCAAACATTTAGAATCCCATTAAAATGTTTTATAACTCTAGATATGTCTTTTAAAACTAAACTAACATGTTCAAATTTGGAAAAGATAAAAATATTCTTCTTTCTGAAACAAAATATATGACATTTTGAGAAGTTCAAGGTATAAAAAAGAAATGGCATCCACGGAAATGACAGCCTATCAACTCGCAAGAGATATGCCATTGCTAAAGGCAACTCCAAATCCACTGGACAGCTTGAGTGAATTCCTACAATGTCTCATGTTTAGGTTTGACATTAGAATCTTGAAATGAAGTTGAAGAAATCCATGAAAATTAAAGAGGTTTTATTCAGCTTTACATCAGCAAATTCTAAAATATTGTCATAGGATATTGCCTGGTACATTGTCATGTGATTTAGGAAATTATGTAATGGTTTCCTAAAAAATAGTACATACATAAGAACCTAATATGCAAAGCATCCCCTCTGGAGTTCGATTACTCGCTATGACATGCGCTGACCACTAGGGGGAATCGTGGAATGAAGGAAGGCCCAGCCAGCAGTAGGCAACTGGGGGAAGGAAGGCAAGGCAGCTAGCAGCTTCTAGGGACCCTACCCATGAGTGAATTTCATGCACTGGCCCTCTAGTGTAATTCATAATTTCAGGCTCAGACTACCTAATGCATAATCGGGAGTTAAATAATGAGCACGTTATAAATTTTTCCTTAGGATATCTATTTTCACATTTTGAAATAAGCCTTTTCATATACTGTGACTGTATACTGATATTAGGATGCTCTAGACTTTCAAATGCTGAAATCTTATATTTTATGACCATGGAGATAGTACAATTATCTATATATCTATATCTATCACTCTAGGTCCATACTCTTATCTATATTTATATCTGTTTATGTATCAATAGCACGTATATTTCTTACCTATTAAAACAATTGTGTTTCTTATCACCTATAAAATGTTATTTATCTAGTCCTCTGATGCCAATATTTCTCCCTGACAAAGAGGAAAATTTTGAAACCTATTGATAAACATATATGGTTAAAAATGTTTATATCAATCCAGATCCAGTGTAGGAAACAGAAATCTCCAGGGAAAGTGAGCGGCCTGGGCCTTGGCCACAGCCTGCCAGAAAGAGCGTCTTTCCCTCCTTCCCATCAGTGGAGTTTTCCTGTCAATGAAGGTCATGGGCAAAAAAAACCCATACCTTATCTAGAATTCGAGGACCAGAATCTGTATGCAAGACGGTGGTTAGCTTTGCAGCTTCTGAGGAACTGAAGTGAGCACAGAGGGATCGATTAGTTTGCCAAAACCTAGTAGACAGCATTTAGTCCAGTCCATCTCTTTAGTACTGAACATCGGCATACACGGCTCTGCAAACACTGCCACCTTCCTCTCAGCAAATGGGAAATGTCCCCAAAATCCAAAGGAGCCCTAGCAGGTGCTTTCCCTCATTTGCTCTCTCTCCTTGATAAGTGAAATCTATCACCACTTCTTTGTAGGCATTATTTATATTTCTTTTGTTCTCTGTAGGTCCACTTCTTCATGTCAAAGATGGTTTTCCCAGCCCTATGATTTCCGTGGCTAACATTACTAGTAAGTAAGCTGACTCAATATCCAAGAGCCAATTCCTAAATTTCAGGAGTGAGAACTGATTAGCCAGTGTAGGCCAAGTACAAGGTAGCATGGTGCCTGCCCTCTCAGAAAGGCAAAGAGAACTAAATCTCCAAATAATTAGTAAGCAAGAGGAGGGTGTCAGGTCAGAAAACGTGATTGGAATTCCTATTGGTGGTAAACATTATTAATAATTTGAGCTGGAAGCATTACTTAGACCTACTTAGAACTAACATGTTAGTGTTGGTCTAACATTTTGAAGGTAAAGACATTCCAGTTAGATTGGAGAAATAAAAAGCAAAATTCATAAGAATACTAGAAGGAAATAGTCTTTCAATTTTGTTTTACAAATAAGAATATTTTTCTTGGCATAGAAATAAGACATCAAAATATAAGGCTATATAAGATTCTCAAGACTACAAAACAACGAAGATGAAAGTAAAAGCACAGTGGTCTTTTTACAAACTTGTAGGATAAAAAAGATTCACAAATTATGTGTCAAGTAAAAAGATTTTATCCTTACTGTTAAGCAGCATTTACAAATCAATAAGGCAAAGTTTGAGGCAGATAGAAGAAAAGAAGAAATAGCACATTTCAAAAAGCACACAAAAAAACATGCCATCAATGGCATATAATCTTATGATGACATTTTCTCTCACTTTTGATTAGATATTGTGATTTGATTACCAAGCATAAACAAGCACAAGTCCACAAAGCAAATAATAATACCTAGTTTTGTGTTACATAAATATATAAAGTAAGAAGTCATATACTATTGTTTAAAGTGGTAATACATTTCAGGTAACACTTCAGGAATTTATTTAAAAAGCTATAGAAACATGCATGAACTGATGAAATAATTTTAATAGACTAAATTATTCCAATAACGTAATAAGAAATGTGAGTAAACAAAGTTGTAAGTACAAGAAATTAATAATAATAATACTTATTGTAAAAAAGGTTGTTAAAAACAGAAAATTATTGACGCTATCACACATTCATACAATGGAATGACATAAAAAAACAAGAGAAATATCTAATCAGTTTGAAAAATTGAAAATATTCAATTAAGTATAAAAACATGTCACAAAATAATATATGCTAGCATTATCACAATATTATAAATTATGTAATCAAACATAAATTTGGAAAGACATGCATTGAAATGTTAACAGTTTTTTGATTTATTGAGCATGAGTGACTTTTTTTTCAATAAATAACTTCAATACAGTTGTTTTAGATCTAACAAAATGTTAAGAACATAGAGACTCTGTGGCATTAGATAGTCTTATGTTTAAATCTTCTCTTTACAACTCATTACATGCAGAACCCTGACAGAGTTGTTTAATGCTTTAATGCCTACTTTACTGTAAAATTGTAGTATTAATGCTTTCTGATAACTAGTATGAATTATTGTGTGGCTTAAATGGATTAATATATGCTGATTATGATGTTTATAATATAGTACACGTTTAATATATAATACTAGAGTCCCAGTGCATGAATTCGTGCACTGAGGCGGGGTGGGGAGAGCAATTCCTCAGTCCAGCCTGTGTCCTCTAGCAGCACAGGGCCCATCAAGGAATGTCCACCTGCTGGGGAAGTGGGAGTGGAAGGGGAGGATTGGGACTAAACCAGCAGTCAGACATCTCTCTCACAGACTGGGGCTCTCACAGTCTGGAACCCCCTCACTCCTTACCACCTGCCTGCAGCAGAGGTGGGAGAGGCTCTTTCCACCATTGCTATGCTGGCCAGCTATGAGCCTGGCTTCTGGTTAAGCAGTGCTCCCCCTGTGGGAGCACACTGACCATCAGAGGGGAGCTCCTGCATTGCGCGTCTACCTCCTGGTGGTCAATCTATGTCACAGTGATTGGTCGTTCTGCCATTTGGTCAATTTGCATATTAGGGTTTTATAATATAGGATTGCTAATATAAAAATATCATCCACATTACTTAAAATAAGAATGGTGTTGCCCTAGCTGATTTGACTTAGTGGATAGATTGTTGGCCCATGTACTGAAGGGTCCCAGGTTTGATTCCAGTCAAGGGCACATGCCCATGTTGTGGGCTCAATTCCCAGTAGGGAGCATGCAGGAGGCAGCCAATCAATGAATCTCTTTCATCTGTCTCTCTCTTCTTTTCTCTTCCGCTCTAAAATCAATTAAAATACATTTTTTAAAAAGGATAGTACAGATAGTAAGAGTAGCATATAAAACTTGGTTCTCTATACTGCATTATGTTTGTATATGAAAAAGAGACAGGGCCCCTACTTAGAGAAGTGTAATCCATAGAGTCACTGAGTCCAGTGAGCAAGTGGATGCTATTATTTAATTTGTACTTATTGTCAGTAATTATGCCCTCATCAGAGGCTGAATCCACTCACAGGGAAAGGAGTCTTTTTCTGAAAACAAGCATCTATACTAATAAAAGAGTAATATGCTAATTAGTCCGGGAGACCTTCTGGATGTCCTTTCAGACAAAGCCAGAGGCTTGGCCGGCCTGCAAACCATCCCCAAACAATCCTCAGCCCTTTGTCCAAGCCATCCACACTCTGCCCCCCCCCCCCCAGCAGGACCCTCACCCTGATAGGGGTGTGGCCAACCTGCAAATAGCCCTCAGCCCCATACCCATGCTGGCCATGCCCCCCAGCGGAGACCCCTCCCCCCCCCCATGGGGGCATGGCCTGCCTGCATACTTCCCCAGGATCCCATCCCAGCCCAGCCCTACCCCAAAGTGACTCCCACCCAGATCCAGGATCCCCTTCAGGGCAGACTAGCCGGCACCCACCCATGTTCCAGGCATCTATTTATACTAATAAAAGAGTATAGATATCCTTCCAGACAAAACCATGGAGTTCAGGCCAAGGCAGAGGCAGTTAGGGGCAATCAGGCCAAAAGAGGAGGGCAGTTGGGGGTGAGCAGATTGGCGGGGGGCGTTTGGGGGCAAGCAGCCTGGCGGGGGGGGGCAGTTGGGGGCAATCAAGCTAGCAGTGGGAGGCAGTTGGGGGTGATCAAGCCAGTGGAGAGGGGAAGTTGGGGAAAGAAGGCTGGCAGGGCGGACAGTTAAAGGCAAGCAGGCCAGCAGGCAGAGTGGTTATAGGTGATGAGGCAGGCAAGCAGGTGAGCGGCTAAGAACCAGCAGTCCCAGATTGTGAGAGAGATGTCCAACTGGCCGATTGGGCCTAAACTGGTAATCAGACATCCACCAATAGGTACCAGATTGGAAAGGGTCCAGGCCGGGCTGAGGGACACACACCCCCGTCCCCCCTTGCACGAATTTCATGCACCAAGCCACTAGTATTCTGTAAAGATTAACCTTGGTGAGAGGGCTTGGGCAACATTACATTAGTGGAGTGGTTGGCCTTTGACAAACTAACAGGAGTGAAGGCTGAGAATAAATGTTAATAGATACATAGATGTAAGGACAGGTGATTTGACTTCATTTTTTAGCGAATCCAGAAGCCAGTTCATCAGCTAAATGTGAGTCTGAGAGAGGAGATGAAATGCATTTGTAAAGAGCAAAAAAATAAATAAATACATAAATAAATACTAAATACAGCATAGTTGATTAAAGGAGTAGGAAAATGTGAAAAATGAATTTTCCTTAAGATCTAGAGAGAATTTAAAATGAGATCAGGTAGCATGTTTATGTATTTTTCTCAAGTTATGTCACAGTTCAGATTCTGGACTGAATTAGTAAAGAGTTATCTAATTAGGAATAGGGTACAACCAAGTTGTATGTAAAAATTAATGAAGAGAGTTGTAGTTAATATACACAAGGGAGTCACTAAAACAATTGATCATGGAATTAGCGTGGTTTTGATGGAAGAAGAAAAAAGATTGAGGAAAAGTGAAAATATTGTATGCTTAAAAAATACATATATACATCCTGGTGGATATGCTGGCTTAGTAGGCTATTTATAATTCTTACATTTTCCATTTTGTGTTAATACTCTCTTTTTCTTGAAACAAGACAAAATTACCTTAATTTACCATAATTTACTATCAAAATTACTATCATTTCAGCATATTTATTAAGAAGTTTACTGATTATTTTATGAGAGGTAGGGAAGTAGAAAACATTCCTCTTCACAACTTGTCAGTAAGATTTCAAATTTGCCAAAATAATAAGTCTGTTTCATCATCTGCCTGCAAGGACAGAGATAATGAAAGAGCAAAGATGCACATTCCCCTAAAAAATTAAAACTCCCATGCTTCACATGGGATATAATTCAGGAAAATAATTTGATTATGATTAGAGTGATTGATGATGCATTGCTACCTGAAGCAAAACGATAACTTATAATAATCAGATTGCCTTGTAAGGCTAGGACTAGAGAAAAGTAGAATGTGGCTGTTACTCATATTCTCTAAGAGCTTAGTACAAAGGCAATTTTAGTGACTGGAGAAGCAATAAAGTTTTGAAGTTTATTCTAATTATTAATTCCTAGCCTGTATGTATTTATTCAAAACTATGTAAAATTATTTGTTGGATCTAAACATTAGCTGAGAAATAACTTTATGATCTCTAATACGTTATTTGTATAGCGACAGAGCACTCAGATTCAAATAGCACTGCAGGTCTGCAAGGTTTTATTGATTTTCTGATAAAAAACTTCCTAAACTCATAGAATGGTAGAATCATGTACTGCCCATTGCATTTCTGTATTATAAGTTATGGCCTAATAAATCAGTTTACTCTCAGTAATTACTTGGAAATGATCTCCCTATTCTTGACATTCATTAGTCACTAAGAGTGAAAATGCCAAGGAAACCAATGGTGCCTAATTTGGGAGATATTTAAATGTTTATAGATTTCTAAGCATGATTAGAAAATGGGAAAGCTGCCTTGCCTTGAGGACGATCAATACTGACATATATTAGAAACCAGAACATCAGACCTCTCAAGGGCCGTGATTTAACACCTCTGTAAGTGTGACTGAAACCACTGCTTTCCCGTATCTTTATTAGCAGATGTGGAATCACAATTACAGATTTAAAATTAAAAGTGCACGGTAAAATAGTAAATCACCTGGCCTGCACGATTTGTCACCCTAATTAACAATTGGCATTTCAAATTATTGATTCAAGCTTTAATTCCTCAAGTACATTGTATTTTGCATTTTATTGTAGTTTAGAGACTGTTAAGGCTATATTTGAATTTAAGTGAAAGCAACATTGCCACTAAACTTTGATTCAAGACATTAAAATTTTTATAATGATTTCTCAGAGAAAAAATAATTAATGATCAAAATAACCATTTTCTCAGATTGCATAAATGTAAAAACATCCATAATTTGGCATGCCAGTCTGGAGAACAATATTAAAATGCTTATTAAAATTAATGACAGAGCCCTTCACAATATTTTATTTAGTTGTGAGAATCTGTAAAACTATTTCCAGAAATGATGCTAATTAGTAAAATGATTTATTGCTTTATTCATAATTAAGACAAGTGTTAATATAAAATTTTAAATAACATTCTAATGATGTCACTTACATTTTAAATTTGAGTTCAACTTTTTTAACAACAAAAGTCTGTGCTAATACAATATTTAAAAATAAAATATTCCTGTATTATTACCTATAGTTGCTATCTTCTATAAGGAAAAGAAAAGGGAACCTAAGTCTAATTTTGTTGTTTTGGGGGGGTGGTTTTTAAATAACATTCTGGATGTTGATTATGCTGTTGTTATGATCACCAGCTGTTCTGTTTTCTTCTGAATTCTTATTGCAATCCTGTCCCATCTCCAGATTGCACTGATTGACCCTTCATCTTCTTTTGTCCCTTCACTGTATCTTCCCTTTATGCCTATAAGTATCTCCTTTGGGTTTAACTTATTTCTGTAAAATGTGGTCCCATTTTCACTGTCTGAGCTAGTTTATATCATCTTGTTCCTTCACAGACTTTTGGGAAGCATAATTGCACTCAGTACCATTTTTGGTCTATTTTCTCATTGTTATTTGCACATCTAAGATTGCACTATTCATTTACCGTTAGGTTGAAACTGCTGTCAAATGTTCACTAACATCCAACTAATTAACAACCCACTGTCTTCTCTCCCACTCTCACCTTACTTATATTCTTTAGAATATTTGACAGCAGACTTTCTTCTCTGATTTTACTAGCTTTTCTGTTTTTTTCTCTCTCTTTCTCTGTCTTCATTCTCTATAAAGGTTTTTCTTGTTCATTTTAAAGTTCAATGTAGTTATTTTTCAATGTTTTTTTTATCCCATCACTCTTCTTGGATCCTTCTCATTTTCCATAGACCTTCTCGATCATCCATCCTATTTCAGTAGTCATTTGAGTGTTGACCATCTTTAGATATGTCTCCTCTTACCTGGAATGATAAAGCAACCTTATTACTGTTCATCAAAATTTGCCAAATGGATGTCCCACAAGGACTTTAAATAAATGCAATATATTCTCATTACCATCATTCTCCTATATGTCTATTCTCTGCTCTCTGAGTGACTACATTTTCATCTTTTTTTCACTTTTCCATTCAACCACCCATTTCATTTAGCCCTTTTGCATCTTTTATAATCACGTTAAAGAAAATAAAGTACAATGACACAGCGGAAGGTTTGGTAAAAATCCTCAATGGACTGAGCCTTACTGTTTCAAAGGAACACATGATTGTCTACTTATTATCCCTCACTGATTATGTTGCACACTTCCACTAACAAACATTCTATCCATCAGCATGCGTGTCTTTGAACACAACTACCACTCATTTGCAAAAATGTTTGCACTACGGTTGAATCACAGAGAAGACAATTCATTCACACTCATATGCAAATTTGGCTGTTTCTTTTCCCTTTGGTTTGCTAATATCTACTTGGTCTGTTGGATACTATTTTTCCTCATAAACTTGGCATTCGTATGCTTTAGGCTCATCAGTTAGAATTCTCTATGGCAAGTTAAGGGAAAACACAACTTGGACTAGATTCAATACTACAAAAATGGTCCTGATTTGCATACATGCACACAGTTCTGGAAAAGGGCATGGTGTTTGTACCAGAGGCTTATGCTATCCAACCTTCCCTTTGCTTGTATGTTTTTACTCATGTTACATACCCCCCTGTTTACAGGATTCAGAATTTCTCTGCTGACTATTTTGGTACAGATCAATTCTCAAGGTCCCTTTTTACTTTGGCGTGGCCTTCCCAGGAATCATGAAAAGCACCAGGCAACTTCATCTTCCCGAGCTTTGAGATTGCTGGCATCTCTGCTTAGGGAGCAGAACTTTCCTCTTTTCCTTCCCCTCCTTTTCTGCATTCTCTCATTGGGGAGGTTTTTGTTTTGTTTTGTTTTTTAAACTATTTGTTCCAGAGTCTTTGGCTGGGCCAGAGAATGGCTTGTTAAGTTACAAGTGTCTGCAAATTGCCCACCTCTTTGGCCTTGTTTTAACTTTCCTGTGCAGTTTCCCTGTTTCCTCTGCCCTGGAACCCTGGAACAGTTTTGGCTGGCTCCAATGGTTACATTTGTATTTCCTCCTTCCTTTCACCTTTTGCCCTGTCTGCCTAATCCTATTTCTAACTCCTCTCAGTTTCTTTGTCTATTATGCTTAAAAATGTATAGAATCAAACCAGGGTGCAATTAAGTCATGCACAAATTTTTCTAGCAAAAGTCAATACTGCAGAAAATTGCCTCAAGGTGTTTTTAATTCTGCTATGGTTTAAACACTACATGACCTCATAGATTCACTCTAAAGTATGTGACTCTATGGTAATATTATCTTTTACAAGTGCAAATGATAATATCTTAAAGTTTCAAAATAGATTTTGGGGCAGAAACAACGTAGGCATTGTCTTTAAAACAACAGAAATGGAATTAGAATATTAGTTCAAATTTTGGTTATATCCTTTTACTTGTACAAATCACCTGCCCTCCTGTCTCATGTTTTTTCTGTGCAATATGAATTTGGTGGAAAAGGTCATTGAGAGGATATGACCACCAACCAGTTCACCTGCAAACTGGAGTCAGGTAATAAGAGGCTCCTTACCCTCCCCCCGACCCCCGCCCCTGGCCCATCCTTGAATTGTATATTCTGCCTGATGTCCCTATAGTGGGAGCTGCAGCCGAAAGACAGCAATGTGTTGCTGAGACCTTCTGGATGGTATACGTCAGTGGTCAACAAACTCATTAGTCAACAGAACTAAATATCAACAGTACAACGATTGGAATTTCTTTTGAGAGCCAAATTTTTAAAACGTAAACTTCTGCTAATGCCACTTCTTCAAAATACTCGCCCAGGCCGTGGTATTTTGTGGAAGAGCTACCTACACTCAAGGGGCCAAAGAACCTCATGTGGCTCAAGAGCCAAAGTTTGCCGACCACTGATATACATGACTGAAGCCTTTATATAAACAATTAAAGCCTTTATATAAACAATTAATATTCTGAAAGGGTAATACAGATAGCTATTCTGTGGACCCTCTCCTTATCCTTTATGTATAGGGCCCAGTGTTAGATTTCACCAGGAAAACTCCTAAGATTGCAAACAAATAGGATTATAATAATATATTAAGCATAATATTATTTTGAAGGTCAATTAATGCAAACATGACCCTTGAACAGTGACAGACACTAGGTAAGCATTCATAAAAATCGGTGACTATTATTATGATTGTTAATATTCACTCTTGGGAAATACTGTAAAAGCTAAGGTTAATTGATTTGCAAATGCTGAATTGCAAAAGGTATAATTAAATTTCAAGAATGGAATTTAGAGGTCTGAGCATAAATGTATACACAGAATGAATAATCATGTACTATAGTTAATACCTTTTCTCTCACCCAAAAGTAACCAAGAGTTTATCCATCAAACAGGAAGAAAGGTTTGGAAAGGGCAAGAACAGCCTCAAGGTAAGAGAAGAAGGCTGAAAGCATGTCTTCACCTGCTTCTATCCAAAGATGAACCACAAAACTGATAGCTTTTAACTGGTTTGGGGAATCTCAGTACATTACCTCAGAAAATTAGATCTTTCTAGAGATTCTCTCCATCCCATATGGCACTAAACTTTCATGACAACCAGATTTTAGTGTAGCTGAAGCTAAAGAAGATATCGAGAGGGATAGATATGGAGACACTGGGGAATGAAAGCAAATTTTTGCAAGATGACAAAAGTAAATAAAGAACTTCTGAGCTATAATCAGGAAGAGAGCAATACAATATATATGAATCTCATACCAGAATGCCATAGTGAGATATGGTGCAAATATGCCAAGGCATGCCTGTCAAACACCCCAAGATAAGCCTAGCAGCAAAACATAGCAGGGGCCTCAGAGAGCAGGTGGTCCCACATTACAAGGAAAACAATGTTTGAGTTGGTCATTGAATGCAAACAAGATTCAGGAGTGGATGGGGGACATTTATAATACTGTCAACAATTAAAAATAATTCAGTAGTTGGATATGTGCTTGGTTGGTCAGATAAAATGAGTATATGTATATGTATATGTATATGTATATGTATATGTATATACATATATACACATACTTTATGTAAATAAGATATTATAAACTCATATATGTCTCAAACTCTATGGAGTATTCTTTTCTTGCATATTTTAAGTTATCCCAGCTCAGTAGGTGACATTTCTTCCTGGGTAAATCAGTGTATCCTTCAGGTCCTCACACCTGCATCTGACTGCAGAAGAGGACAAACTGTTTCCTTTAAAAGTCTTGATTCAGAAATGGATCATATTACTTGTATTCCCATTTGCATGACTATAATCAATGATGTGTATACATGTAATTGAAAAAATCTGGTAAATATACTCTGGAAAATAAAAAATAATTACAACTATGAAGAACAGCTAGCAGCTTGCCCCACATGGGGAATAGGAAAAAAAGGCATTCCAAGGCAGAGAAATTGGTATTCAAATGAAGGCAGAAAGCATAGCACAGGAGGAAAATAAGAACATGTTTTGTGTTGTTAGAATTTTAGTGGATGGCTATTGATTGAGAGAGATTTGAGGACTGAGAAAGTGTCCTGGGTGATGATGCTACTATACTGAGTGAGGATGGGCATGATGAAACAGGACCTGATTATAGTACTGTGGAGTGTGAACTTCACCTCTAAGTGATCGGGGCACACTAAAGATTCCGAAATGAGGTATTTAAGTGAGATAGGAGCAACACTAGATTTTTTGTAGAAAGAAAATTTGTGGCATTTCTAGAATGACCTGGTTTGGAACTATGACTCTTGTTTGTGACAGTAGTTCCCCTATAAGTCCAGAGACTTTTTGAAGACATATTCTTATTCAGCTTTGCATTTAATATGGAACTTATCATAGTGACTGCTATGTGTTGAATTGTGTCCTCCCGAATTAATGTGTTGAATCCCTAAACCCCAGTACTCTCAGAATGTGGCTGTATTTGGAGATTGGGCCTTTAAAGAGGTAATTAAGTTAATATTGAATCCTTTTGGTGAACCTCAACCAATCTGACTGGTGTCCTTATAAGAAGTGGGGATAGAGACACAGACATTATAGACAGAGGAAAATCCACAAAAGACAAAAGGAGCAAGTGGCCAAGCAAGCCAAGAGACAGGCCTCAGAATGAAACCTGCAGACACCTCAGCCTCTGGCTTCTAACCTCCAGAACTGTGAGAAAATACATTTCTGTTACTTAAACCACCCAGGCAATGGTATCTTTGATGGCAGCTCTTAGCAAACTAATACAGTCACATTTACTCACTATGAGTTCAGCAAATGTTCATTATAACTGTTTAACCTAAATCCAATCTGTACTAACTAGTTTTCCCTTTGCTCCCATCCCAAGCCATCACCACGGGCTCTAACTTTTCTATCTGATTACCAGATTCTCCCTTAGTCTCAAATTCGTATCAGTATTACAGTCCAAATACTAAGATCAAACACTGGAAAAATTAATTAGTGGTTTAGGAAATTTGATTGTTGGTAATTAAGAGACTAACACCTTGACTAATTATCTCTATAACTTCCCACCTGTTTCTTTTTTTTTCAGTGTGGTTCAGTAAACACTCTCACGGTCATGTATGCTTAAGGAAATCAGAATGTATTCTAAAACAGGAGTAATGTCACACGGAGAATTTTGAGCCAATGTGTCTAGATATTAGTTAGCCTCTATCATGTAATGGTTACAAGTTATTGAGCTATTTAGTTAACCTTTGGAAGCATCTGTTTCCTTTGACTAAACATGATTATTTCAAAGGGTTGTTATTAGAATTAAATAAAGCAAATTGGTGAAAATTTCTATCACGGTGCCTAGTACATGAGATGCTTTCTGGCAAATACCCATTTCTCTTTAAATTGTACCAAACTGGTTTTAAACATTTTTTAATAAGTATTGTTATAAGTATATTTAGCAATAAAGTATGAGAAATAAGCATATATATTAATGATCAAATGGTATGTCTTTCTTTTAAACAGAGGCTATAAATGTATCAAGAGAAATGAACACAAATTTATTGTCAATAAACACTTTTGTAACAATTAGTGTTTCTTCATCTTGTGTTTATAGAAACTTATCATATGGTATTTCTTGTAAGTGAAAGTATTTTGGTATTATCAAATAGAAATTTTAAAAAGTATCAAAATAGTTAGAAACTGAGAGAGAGAGAGAGAAATAATTACTCGACATGACTGCCATTGTGGAGTTCAAATCCTAGGTCTTGATTTATATTTTGGGCGTTGGTGCTATTGGCCGATTTTATATTCCCTTTCTGGCTCTCCATCTGTTTAACTTTTTTTAAATAACTTGAATTAATAAAAGGCAAATTATTCCAATTATATTAAGAATTAAATAGTGTCTTGCTACTTCACAGGCATGTGATATGGATTAAAACTGGGTTATAGGGAGATATTTTACACTTGAGGAGCCCAAAGTACTTTGATGGCAATCAACTACATAAGGCCCCAGAATGGGTAAATTGAGAATCTTACCATGACAAATGGGTCACCTCCCCACAGCCTCACTGTCTTAGCACAATTCACTCTGTTATAAACCCATGTCTGGAGATGGCAGCCAAGTGATAGAATCTGGAATCAAAAACCCCAGTGCTGCCTGACTGCTGCTTGTCCTCGAAATTCACTTTACTCCTTTGTAAATGGCGATGATGGCACTCAGCTCAGGCCATGACAACGATGACAGTCATGTGGATAATGATACATTTACCACATACAAAGTGCCCAATAAACTGAGTCTTTTATAACTTAGCAGGGATTAATGACTAGCTTTCTTCATGGGGCACAATCAATGTTTGGTCAATTTTGACTCAAATTATAACATTAAAAAACACCCAGATTTCTGAGATTACCACCAATTTATTGTGTGCATTCTGTGCACTCCTTGTATTCTAAAACAACCCAAAAATGTTTGTAAAAATAATTGCACACTTATTGTCTCCTTATTTTTGTCCCCTACATAATGGTTAAATACAGCTCAAGTACTCAAACTTTCAATAAAATTATGAGAGGAATGAAGAAATGTCACAAATATTGAGATCTTTATAATAAATATTTACATATAAAATAGGGGTTCCTTTAGAATGAGCTTTAAATATCACCAAATTACTTTGCGGATCACCTATATACAACTACTGTCATTATTAGCCTATATTTATAACCCTAGTTAAACATTTGTTGTACAATGTTGCCCAGGGTTTCTTAATGTCCTGTTTTCTTTCACTGTAATATTAAATAAATTTCACAATTACTATAAAATTATCCAATTATGTAAAAGTTTATGCAAAAGGCAGTTCCTGTTTGCCCTGAATTAGTTCACTCTGGCTCCTTTCAGCATGTCAGGTGGGTAGAAAGACATGAAAGCTACATCTTCCTTGGTCTACTCACATATTTATGAAAGTTGTAAGATATTTCAAAAACAGCAAAGAAAAAGGGACAACAAGATAAAACTAGAGTCATTCAGCTTCAGCCTGACTATAGATAATTAATAGGTTGTCATTTCTATTAGAAGTTTCCTTTGTTGGGTTAAGTGATTAAATTGGTCCAATTAATGATTTAGTAAGTGTTTCTCCTGTGAAAGCTGAATGCTGAATAGGTTTATATATCTAAATGAGGGGATGCTGTTAGTCTTCCCCTTTGCTTACTCTTTTCTTAAGCTATAATTTAAAGAGCAAAGTGGCTTCTTTAATCCATCTTCTCCCCCTCTGTAGGAGAGGAACTGGGAAGCATAGCTCTCCCACCTGGCAGAAAGACAGGCTTCTACAAGAATTTTGAATGAAAACTGTGCTGAGTGAGAGACTTCAGAGGGGAATATCACAGTCTCCCTTGAGGAGAAAGATTGGATGAGACCAGACTCAGAAAAAAGAAGCAGAGCCATCCGTGAAGAGATGGAAGAGCGTTGGTGTTATTTTACACTCCCCTCTAGAGCATCAATATTTTACAGGCTTCTCCCTTGGGAAATTATAACAGATTCTAGCTCCACTAAGTAAAAATGTGTACAGCTCCCTTCAAGGGATTGCCTGTTACCTAGATGAAGAGGGACATACTAATGCTTATACTTTTCAAGAAAATTCCTTTTTATTACTTTTTCTTGATTGATTTTTTAATAATCTGAAAAGCAAGACAGCAAACCAATGAATGTGTAATTAATAATATTTGGGCATCATTATGCTTATATGGTCTGTATTATAATACATTGGATAAAAACTCTGTCTGATAAGTTTTCTAATTATAAAAATTGGCAACTTATAATTAGTAGATTTAAAACTCCAAAATGATACTATTACATTGGTATACAGTTTTATTCCTAAAAGATTAGAATTGGTTAAATACTGTTACTAGCTTTGAGTCATGACCTTGTATACCTAACTAAGCATTTCTTTAAAAAGTATTCATATACGTCTTTAAAAAAATAATGGTTCAGTGACAGTAATGTGAGAGGAGCAGCAATAAAAAGAAGAGGAGAGAGATAAAGAGAGCTAATGGGAATTATGAATTTAAACCATATGAAGTTATAACATCATCTGGCATATATATAATAATCTATAATAATAAAAGCATAATATGCTAATTAGAACAGACAGCCAGATGACCTTCTAGATGAAGTCAGGGCTGTGAGGGTTGATGCAGCCACCGTGGTTGCGAGGGCTGAGCCCCTTGCACGAATTTTATGCACTGGGCCTCTAGTAAAAATATACTAGGAATATCACAGAATGAGTTCTCAAGTTCAAAATTGCCAAAGGTTTATTTTATGGACTCAATAAAATGTCATCTTCAAGTCATTCTCTAATTTTGTCTTGTCCTGCGCTCACTCTACTTACCTGAAGTTATATAGAGATAACATCATGTATTCAAATTTATAAGAAATGTTGTGAGTTGGTTATTTTTCTAAATCAATGATAGCCAAAAACAAACATGTATGGATTTTAAAATGTTATAAAATATTAGACAAAATAAACCTATTTCCTTTTTAATGGAATAGTACTGTCTGACCATTTGAGTGGACAGTGTTTTATAATTTTAAAGTTACCTGGGGATTTTTTGAGAATTTCTAAAAATACAGAAATATAATAATACCCTTATTTAATATTAATCAGATATTAAAACTTATATTTTTAATAAAAATTACCTTTGGAAAATTGGTGTGTCTATTGTAGAGGGTCAAAATGAGGATTAAATAGTAATAGAAAAAAGAATTTTTGAAACTTTGATTTAGTAAATTTTTCTCTTAGTTTACATAACAAGATAGTCAAAAGAAAATGGAAAGAACTATATGTTCAACTGAGGAATAGTTTTGCCAAGCGATATGCCATCATGCGATTTTTAGACAAATTCTTGCTAAATTTCAATATGAAAATTAAGGAGAAATTCAAAATAGACAAAATCTCAGGCTCTCTATATTCATACATTTCTTAAATAATCTTCTACTTTTCCTCCATAGTTTTTGGTCCTCAAAAAAGAAATTAATGCCAGGAAATAAGTCAGCTGGTAGTTCTTGGGATTGGTTGACTTGTTTCCCATGATAACTGAACACAGTAATTCATCCAAAAAGTACTTTTTTTCCTGATGTTAGATTTGTTCTGTCATAACTGATATTTATAATTATTCATTTTATTACAACAAAAATAACATCACTCACTTAAGACCCTTGGTATTCTGTCATAAACATTTCAGTTCCATCTCTGTAAACACTGTTCAATGTTTTTTAATATATAACAAAAGATCTGTGATGCATAGTACTATTTACACTTACTGACATGTGTAATTCATATGTCTAAGTGCTGTATCTTTATTTTTGCTGAAGATATCCTTCCCTTTCCTACTTCCACTTGTAAATTAATCCTTTAAACCCAGTCTAAATTATATTTCTTCTCTGGATATTGTTTCTATTAAATTAGTTTGAATTTATCTTTTGTCATTTTGCAAATTACTTATACTTTATTTTAGGCAGTTATCACAATATGTCTTGTATTATATAATCAACTATAATTTATGAATTTTCCTTAAAAATCCAGGAAAAATAATATGCAGCAGTATATCAGTATATAATAAATATTGTGATTTTTCTTTACTTTATTTACTTAAATATATCACTGAAAATTTGTTACATCTTTTGAACTATCTTTTAAACCTAGATGGTAGTTCTTATACTTAGGTCCTTCAACTAGTACCAATTCCATTGTTCCTTAGTTGGTGCCACAGACTAATTTTAATTATTTACATTTTAAAATCAATTATTGAGTTCATTTCCTTTTTTCAATATCATTTGCATTTAGAATACGAACCCAGAACTCTGTGCGAATCTTGTGCTGTTCACAGCCTTTGCTTACCTAAGACATAAGCATAAATTATTTTACTTATACATAGGAACACAGTAGAAAGAAAGAGTAGAGTGGAATTATTACTGGGGAAAAAATTGCAGACTTGGAATTCAGAATGAGGTACATTGTATCAGTAATGCATAACCACTTTTACCAATTACATCAGTTCTTCTAAGAAAAAATTACCAAGTATCAGTGATCAAAGAGTGAATATGTGTAACATTAGAGAAGAAAGTCCTAGAATTCTTGTTCAGAGTGTTACATGCACCTCTCACTGACACCAGAGAGGTGTCATCAGACACCTGAGCCAGTGGAAGAAGGCTGTCCCGGATCTCCATTCTTGTCTTCTCATATAAATAAATATGAGAGAACCTTGGCTGCGTTTTGTGAAAAGCCAATTTATTAAAGCAATTAAAACATGCACCTTTATTGAAAAAAAGCAAGAAAACCTATAGACCTGGCTCATGAAGCACAGATGAGCTCTCAGCTTCTCTGAAGAGCTAGTTGGGTGTGAGTCTGAGGCATCGTACCCCTTCCTGTCCATAGGCTTCAAAATTCCTTCCCTGTCTGTTTTGGTACAGATCAATTCTCAAGGTACCTTTCTACTTTGTTGTGGCCTTCCCAGGATTCATGAAAATACCGGCAACTTTATCTTGCCAAGCCTTTCCACTGCTGGCTTCTCTGTTTAGGGGGTAAACCAGCCCTTTTTCCCTTTCCCGTTCCATTTCTCCCTCCCTTTTTGCATTCTCCCATTAGGGAGTCTTTTTTGTTGTTGTTCAACCATTTGCTCTGTCTTTGGTTGGGGCAGATAATGGCTTATTAGTCATAAGCTGGCTGTAATTGTCCACACTGTTTGGCCTTGTTTTAACATTCCTGCCTCACTTTCCCTGTTCCTCCTGCCCCAGAGTCCTATAACATTCTGCATCTGCATAGATAAACATCTTTGTGGTTAAGAGCTCGGCCCTGAAGTTATACCTGCGCTTTCTTCTTCTTCCACCCCTTACCCTGCCTAACCCTGTTTCTAAATCTTCTCAAGAGTTGAAAATTGTCTTGATTGCAGGTTCAATATAATCTATCATATTTGTTTTCATATAAAAATGCATTCATTGCCGAGACCGGTTTGGTTCAGTGGATAGAGCGTCGGACTGCGGCCTGAAGGGTCCCGGGTTCGAATCCGGCAAGGGCATGTACCTTGGCTGCGGGCACATCCCCAGTAGGGGGCATGCAAGAGGCAGCTGATCGATGTCTCTCTCTCATCGATGTTTCTGACTTTCTATCCTTCTCCCTTCCACTCTGTAAAAAAATCAATAAAATATATTTAAAAATGCATTCATATTTCCCAAATGTTTCTTTGTGTAATATAAACTTTGCAATATCATGTGCTCTATTGATTCCAATTGTCCTGCTTTCTTTATGATATATTTTGCCTTTATAAAATTAAAAATCGGCAAACTATTTGAAGTACTTTATTTTCTCTATTGTGCACTTATTCTAAATTCTTAGGTAAATCTCTTGAACTTAGTCTAAATAGAACAAATTTGGAATCATTTTTAGTCATTGTACTATATAATTTTAACTTCGTAGCTGAATATAAACTTGAATATTAAATGAAAATAATTAAAAACATTCCCAGAGTTTTCATTGCTTTGTGATTGCTATACTTTAATCTACCAGTTAATGAGCAATTAATATTGTCTAAGCACTTTTTTAAGCAGTTTTATCACTATCTCATTCAATTACTATAACAATTCAATGAGGTAGAATCAGAACGAATCTCCATTGTCTAGATCAGGAAGATGAGACTTTGAAAGAGCTAAATAATTTCATGAAATCACTGACCTGGGAGTTTTTCCATGAACACCCACACTCTTTGGAGCTCTGTAAGTTGTTATCAGTTTCTCTTTCTACTAGCGGCCTGATGCATGGATTTGTGCACTGGTGGGGTCCCTCGGCCTGGCCTGTGGGGATCAGGCCAAAACTGGCTCTCCTATAGCTCCTGAGGGATCCTGGATTATGAGAGGGCAGTTCTCTGGTGCAGCACCCTGGAATTGGGCTCCCTCCTCTCTGGTTCCAGATGTGTCACCAGAGAACTGCCACTACCAAGTCACCACAGCTCTGCAGTTCCTGTGTTGAGCATCTCCCCCCTGATGGTCATTATGCATCATAACTACCGATCAGATGGTCAAACAAATCGGACAGTCGCTTAGGCTTTTATATAGATAAGAGATGAGGAATCTCTAACTTAAAAAGCCATATTGGAATTTGGTTTTATTTGAAAGTGTTACAATAAAATTACATATATATATTTGTCATATATATATATATATATGTGTGTGTGTGTGTGTGTGTGTGTATAACACTTTAAAACAGAAGTGATAGGATAATGGAAATTCCACCAGGAGTTAGAAAGCCACATGCATAGCAGTTGGTACATTTCCTGGAAATCTACAATTAACTAAATAATCCTTCAGAGTGACCTTCACTTAGAATGATTTTGACTTTTATGGTTTTAAGTTACTATGAATCCTATCCTATATAATAAAAACCTAATACACTAAATATCTAGTTGTCTGGTCATCTGTTCAACCAATAAAAGCATAATTTACTAATGATATGCTAAGGCTGTTCAACTGCTCGCTATGATGTGTACTGACCACCAAGGGCAGACCGTTGACCTGGTCAACCAGTCGCTATGGCATACACTGACCACCCCTACTCCCTAGAGACCCCCACAGTCCCTCCCTGGCCCCAATCATGCACCAGTGGGATCCTTTGACCTAGCTTGCGCCTGCCCTGAGTGCACAAATTTTGTGCACCAGGCCTCTAATTATTTATATATATATATATATATATATATATATATATATATATATATATGAATATGTGTGTATATTTAGTACATTATTTACAATTGTTTAAACATTTGAGCTCAAGAAAGCCATCTCTTCTTTATTTTTAACATTGTTTTAATTTGTTAACAATCTTAATATATATTTATGAAGGAATTGAAGAAGTAAATACAAAATAATGAAACAAAAAAGTAAGAATAAAAAGTATAATAACTTTTCAATTTTCTACATTGCTCTTTATCAGACTCATAAACTATATTGTCCTGGGAATGATAATAATATGGCTAATAATCATAAATATCTTACTATGGGCAAGTGTAGTTCTAAGTTGTTAATGTGAATTATTTAATATCATTTCCACAAAAACGGTGATTCATGTCTATTTAATTTTGAGGGAAGTGAGACACAAAGAGACCATGTAACTTGGCCAAGGTCACACAGAAAGTGAGGGCACTGGAATCTGATACAAGAGTCTGAGTTCAAAGCAAAAAAAGTTCATCACCAATGAAGTACTTTGCTTAACATATGATTAAAATTATTGGGTAGCACATTTATATATTTTACAAAAATAAATACAAAAGAGAGAATTATTATAATTACAATTGTATCCAATTTCATTTTTCATATCTTTGGCATAAAGTCCACAAACAACAAAAATGTGTTATTTGGAGGAGAGTGCTTGTAATCAGAAGCCTAAAACCATCTGTTTTATCAAGCAACTTAAAAATAAAACTTTTAAAAATGAAATACTTGGTTCTTTGGAATATAAAATAATAGTAGTGACAGCCAAATTTCAAGCTAAATATAATGGATTGCATCAATCTCTCTTTATATCAATGTAATGTAATAATAAACCATGTAAAATGCTGCAGCCAAGTGTTAAGAATTATAATATGAATAGCAAAAATCAGTTTTGTGCTCCATCTCCAGATTGCTGCATATTAAAGGAAACTACTACAATTTTTAAACTACTATATCTATTGATTTGCCAATTTTATACATCATTTGTCAACTTCTTGTGGTAGGCAGAGATATTGGGTATTTTGACACATATGCTTTTGACTCCCATATCCTACTAATAAATTTTTGGTTAAAACGTAGTCAAGGTTTTCATTTACATAACTATATGAAGGTTTAAACTTGCAGCATATGTCATCATTATTTTTCCAATAAGTTTTATTTATATTTTCTGCAAAGAAGCAAGATTTTTACAAGATGTAGAAAGATTCCAGAGTATCTGTAGACTGTTTAAATGACATGAGAGAAGAAATTTAAAGTAGTTTTTATTTTAGTTTATGTCTAAGACTAAGACATTATACAAACTATTCTATTTATATTTTGTGAAACTGTATTACAATAATTAGTATATTCTATTGAAGAATCATTGCATCCAAAAACTGTTTCCTGAGTATTTATCAAGAAATATATTTTTTTACCAAAACTTAAATTGTCTTATTTTTAGTGATCTAACATATAACAATTAAATATATAATCAAAATCAAGTTGGAATACATTGATTTTTCCACTGGTTTACCATTGCTTATTTTTTAATTAACTATGAATATTTTATAAACAATAAGTCCTAAACTCTTGTTATATCTAGTAGTTGGATTTATCCTTCACAAAAGCAAATACCACAAGTGTGTAAAAGGTTTTGAGATGTTAGTTACCATTTGCTTCTTGTGGGGGCAGAGCAGCAACTTTGGTGTCTTAATAACCAAGGGTATTTTAAAACATCTTCAAAGAAGTAAGTTTACAGTCACTGATTTTATTGCAGCCCATGTTGTTCTAGGGTTAATTAAACAAATGGTAGCCATTGGAGGTGAGAATACCCAGCTGATATAATTCGCTGTCTTGGGTAATGTTCAGTATTATCCTAAGAGTGCTCAAAAATCATAAGGAAGCAAGTGAAGAGAGACAGTAATTGCTGCTTTGTTATTAAAGAAAAACATATTACAAGAAAATTTCTTATTTAATTATCTCATTTTAGAAAGAAGGCAGACTTGTACCTTTTTTCCTGGACTATCAGTAAGTACAAAAAAAAACCACAATAAGAGGGGTTAAAGTTATGATTTTAAAATATGTCCTGAAAGTGGTTAGGTTATTACAAACATATATACAAATATACATATGCATATACATGCATACATATATACACATATGTATGCATACATGCACATACACAAGCTTAAGTAAATATTATGACTAGTTATTATTAGCTGTGCAATATATTGTTAAAATCTTCATTTGTAATGAGCAAATCACCTGTGTTTTTGTAGGCTAACTAAAAAATTTTAATAAAAGCATAACCATAGGACACAAGACACTGCAGGGGGCAGGTGAGGGCATATGCTGGAGAGTTGGAAAAGCCGGGGGCAGGTCAAGGGGAGAAAAAAGGGAAACATATGTACTACTATTTGTAATACTTTAAACAATAGATAGATAGATAGATAGATAGATAGATAGATAGATAGATAACCAAGTGAAAACTCACCTAAAGGCTTTACTCAGAATTTCTATATAAAGAAATAAATAACTATATTCCAGTGTATTTGCATAAACATGCAGTTTTCCAAATTTGTACACATGTGCAACTGTTTAACAGAATCTTCCTTTAAACAAATATATAGGAAGAGGCCATGAACATTGTAATATTATTTTATGATAAGACTCAAATAAGTGCAGACTTTTTCATTATAATTTTTATACATGGACATTTGTACAATGTGATCTGCTATTATATGTGCCTGATCTAGGATGTATTTCCATTGAGATAGCTTTTTTCTTTGTATATAATTTAGTGACTAAATATATTACCAAACTTTTTGATTAATGAACTTTATTATATTTAATTTATTCAACCTAAATAAAATTCTAATGCCTCTTTCATTCTCTCAGATTGATTTTCATATATGGTATGACCTTTCTGAATATAGGAACACTCTATTAATTTTACATGCTTTTTTTTTTCAATTTGAACTTCCAGCCTAATTATTAGAACATGTGTTTTCATTACATTTTTGAAATTTCAGAATCTTAAGATTTCTTAGAAGCAAGATGAAATTACTAAAATGAGTTCACCATCTGACAAACTCATATATATCTCTAGAGATGAACTAAACTGAATTGTCTTCCGTTAGTTTAATGGCAAATTAAGATTCATTTATGAATTTGTAAATTCACTTTTATGAAGTCTTTATGATGTACTTTCCTGTAGAAGTTACTATTCACTTCAATAATATCAAGTCTCACCCTGCTGGCATGGCTCAGGGGTTGGGCATCGACCTATGAACCAGGAGGTCAAGGTTTGATTTTTGGTGAGGGCACACGCCCATGTTGTGGGCTCATTCCCCAGTAGGTATACCAGAGGCAGCCACCAATGATTCTCTCTCATCACTGATGTTTTTAACTTTCTTTCATTCTCCCACCCTCTCTGAAATCAATAATAAATAAAAATATTAAAGGCACTTCTTTATTGTTAAAAAATAAAGATAAAATTTTAAAAGTATTACAGATGTACTGTTTTTTCATCCATGAAACCCCCACTCCCAGCACCAACCCCAGGTCTACCGCAGTGTTGTCTGTTATGCATATATACATATATGTTCTTTGGTTAATCTGTCCTCCTCATCCCTCCTGCTTCCCTCAGATTGGTAGTCTGTTCATGCTTCCATATTTCTGGACCTAATTTTATTTTTGATTGTTCCTATTATTTTTAAATAACCTAATGCATTATTTATCTTTCTACTTTGCTTCTGACTTATTAAAACATTTTCTCAGCTAAATGTCGTATATTTTGAGGAAACTACTGAACAAAATATTTATTTAAATAGAAATTCTAAATTGCCAGTGTAACTGACATATCTCATTTGTGACAACATCAAAAGGAAGAATACAAGCTCCTTGATTTTTATTCCAGAACTTATGCTGATTAATTTTGGGTGCCTTTAGGGCTTTTTTTTGTTTTGTCGATTGATTGTTTCTTCTTTGTATGAATTATTTTCATTATTCTTTGAAAACATAACTTTCCTTTTAGTGATGTGTTTTTTACCAAACAACTCTCTTGAAACTTCTTGTTTTTATCTTTCATATTACCTTTATTTTATATCAGGCTATATTATAATCATGAATGGGTGAGGGCAGCCTTGTGAGTAACAGATATTTTATTTTAGGAGCTATAAAAATAAAAAAAATATCTGTGTTGACTATCAATTTTAAAATTAGGGTCATAATAGCAGTTTTATTAAACACAAGCTCTAAGTTTCAATGAAAGGATATATTGAATTTCAAGTCACTGTTTAATGAGTATATGTTTGTGTGCATGTATGCAGTACTTGGAAACGGTTAATTTAAAAAATCTCATCAATCTATTTTTACAAGATAATAGAGGATTATCAATGGTAAGTGGTATTATTTAGAAAGTAGAAATGCAAATACCTAAAAACACATACAATGACAGGCAGTCTTACAACATGATTCCTAGATTGATAATGACACATCAGCATTATTTCTTGTTCTTATATATTTTTTCTAAATATTTGGAACTTTATCTCCTTGAAATTAATAACTTACTTTTTACAATTAATAACTTACCTGTTTTACATGTCTTGTCATTGTGTAGAGTTTAAATGCATATTATCAAATGTTGATTTGTAAAATCACCCAGAAAACATTTTAAGGTATTGGGTGAGGTTAAATAATTAAATAAACACAACTTTCCCTTAGGAGTAAATTTAGAAAACATATGTCATTGGAATTACTGTAGTGTGAATCAGATAAAAACTGCATATGACTATTAAGTATTGAACAAAATGCTCATGATTGTCCAAGCATTCGTTACTTTCACATGTACTTGTCTAAACTTTATAAGTGCAAGTTTCTTACTTTGCTACATATGGGGTGTTGATTTTAACTAGACCATTAAATACAAAATTTTAGACCATTAACAAACTATTAATGTAAGTTATTTATGAATCTGTTAACCTATTTGAACATATCAGGTAAAAATATTTTCTGAGTAATGAGTGTTATAATTACAATACACTGTATACTTACATTTGTAGCGGTACTTCTGTTGGTAACTTTATTGGTACATGTAAGTCTTTCCCTGTACAGAAAAATCTTATTCTTATACTAATTTTACCTCTCAACTAATTAATAAGTATTGACATGTAGCCTACTATATGTCAGGTCCTGTTTCAAGTACCTGCAATGAAGAAGTGAACACTGGGTTCCTCTTCAGGAAAGCAGGAATGTCCTATAAGAAAAAATGTTGTGCTATATAAATTTATAAGAAACTTACTCATATGCAATGCATCATTTTACCGCAATTGATGTTACAACACTTGTTTTGGTAAATAGCCTTTGCATGGGTCTCAGAGACATAATATATCTAAACCGATATACACAAATGTATAAATGAGTTGATATTATTAGTTTATTTTTATTTTATTCATTTTAGGCTACGGTTAAATATTTAATTATTTAATATGAAATTAAACATCTCTCCTGATGTATGAGTATGAATTTGCATTAAATTGCGGTGTATTTCAGAGCAGGTGTCCATGTTTGAAGGAAGCCTTGCTGTACAACATTATAGTTAGATGATTTTGTTTGGCATTTGCTATGTCTGAGGGTAAATTCCTTATCTCAAATGTGGAAAAATTATTTCAATCTTATGAGCCATTTGAAACCACATAATTAAGAATATATATTCAGAGCTCAATTGTTAGAATTAATGTGTTGTTAAACAGATCTAATATTTATTTAATGGCTCTGAAAGTACTGCCCTATGTTCTTTCTCTCCCCAAGGTCAGAGTGACAGAGTGACTTTCAGTGGCTATATTAAGTAAAAGTCAAGTCAAAGACTTTGATTGGAATCGTAGAATTGTATTTTCCTCCATGCAATTTAGTTTCCTGAAAGGAGTATATTGGTCCATATTTTAAGTTTGGCTTGAGTAATCCATTCCCACTACTTGTTCCAGTAAATTAGTCTTTGTTCTCTTCATGGCTATTTCCAATTTCTCTCTTGCTAGTGTTTTCTTCTTGGGAGGTGTCCTGAGCTGGCAGGTGGTCAGCTCTTCCTTCCTTCCTTCCTTCCTTCCTTCCTTCCTTCCTTCCTTCCTTCCTTCCTTCCTTCCTTTCTTTCTCTATGTAAAACTGAATTCATTTTATATATTATCTTCCATTGAGTGTCCTTTGATGAGAACTTATATGGAATTCAGTAAAACAATAACAGAAAAGCAAACAAATATTTTAATATTCATTTATTTAATTCTTAATTTTGTTTCCTTGATCTTTTCATTAGTTCTTCCTTCTAGCACAGAATTCATATCAGATGACTGTATTGTTTGGATGGAAAGGAGAAGCTGTGATCAGTAAGTTTGGGGTGTTTTGTTTAATTGCTTTTTATGCTAACTGTCCTGCTTTTCCCTTCTGAGAACCTGTTATCTTATTGTAGACAAAGCCAGGCCCTCGGTAATGTTCTCTGCCTCTGTTGCATCCTAGTATTGAAATGCATTTTCTTGTTAATTAAACGTGAACATTTTATAGATTGTATATTTGAATAGTATTTTATTAATATAATTGAAACTAAATTATTTCAGAGATCATAGAATTAGTCACTTAAAATGGCAATTATATATCTGCATATATATTAAGAAAGAATGAAAGGCTATGGTGTTATCACAAGAGTTTGTAGTGAATATTAATACACTTCAGAAACTAACATTGTAGAAAGATCTTCCTAAATTTATAAATATTAGATGTATGGTTGTATTTTATCACATATTATACACTATTTAAGAAATAGGCTCACATCTTTTCAAGTCACTTTAATAGAAACTGTACTGTCCAGTATGGTAATACATAGCACTATTATGAGCACATAATTGAAATGTGGCTAGTGCAACTGATATAGTGAATTTTTACTTTTACTTAATTTAGATTAATTTAACATTTAATGTGTTAGATGAGGTAACATAAAATATTTTTTTCTGTTAATGAAACTGTATTGTTTTGCTAGGAACTCATTTTACTTTGTTGGAAATTTATTATATTTTAAAAATATGTATACATATTATTTATGGATTTCAGAGAGGGAGAGGAAGAGATATATAGAAACATCAATCATGAGAGAGAATCATTGATCTGTTGCCTCCTGCACACCCACTGCTAGGGATTTACCCTGCAACCCTGGTATGTGCCCTTGATTGGAATTGAACGCAGGACCCTTCAGTCCATAGGCCAAGACTCTATCCACTGAGCCCAACTGGCTAAGGTGAAAATTCAGTGTATTTTTAAGTGTTAATTTTTTGATAATTAAAAATAAAACACAATTTTCACTTTGGAAAAAAATATATTGCACAGATTATGTGTATATGAGATATGCCCATAGTTCCAGTTTCTACTGTATTTCTATAATTAGTTATATTTTTGCAAAGTTTACATGTCTTTATGCTATGGGAAATAATTTGTGTATGCCCACATATACATATTAGAAAAAGTGGGAGAAAAATTATTATTTTTTCCACTTTTCTAAAATATCTAGCTCTTTATATTTTCAGATGCCACTAGTTTGATCAAGTGATTGTCAGTAGGACAAAAGTTTGCAAAGCCCTGCAAGCCATAGGGTTTTCCCATCTGTATTACCGGTGAGAGTGGAAACAGGAATTATTCTGTTGCTCTGCAAAGCCCAAGATCCTAGTTAGCAACAGGATTCTCCAACACCTGCCAGCTTGGCCTAAAGAGTTCCCAGGATCCTCATGCTAACCCAGTGCTTATTATAAAGGTTTTCGAAATCACTTGACCTTAGTCTTTTGGGAGAGAGACAGAGAGGTGGTACTAGAGCTGAAAACTCTTAGATCAGGATTATTCAGAACAAGCAAGAATAGTCTCTTAGATTTTTAACAAGGCTTATTGGATTTGTTTCCTCTATAAAGTTTGCTTATTATGCACATATCTATGGGAGTTTTTATAAGGTTGACAGCATGTAATATAGGACCTTTGGTTTTCTCTGAATTTCCTGATTCTATACAATCTGAAAAAGACCTTAATAGAAAAATACTAAATTACATGTAATCAAGAATAATGCCATTTAATATAGTAAAATAAGTAATATAAAAATATGTGCCACTTCTAACAGTTCTCTTCATAAAAGTAGGTTTTTTAATTTAAATTTTAAAATTAATATATATATATTGCTAAACATTTTCAATCAAAGAATGTATCTCCAGGTAATTGTTAGTTAAATGTTCAACAAAATTTCATTTAAATTTTAGGTCTGTTATCTCCTAGGTCAGTCGGTCCAGATGGTGATGCTCTCTGTCACTTACATACTGATTTCTGTGACATAATCCTGTTGATAATGATGTTATTACTCTTGCCCTGTCTGATCATGAAAACTCATTACCCTTTCTACACAATAGTTAAACATTGTCATGCTATCCACTATGCTCACAAGTGCATATCTGTTATTACAAATTACATTCTGTAATTAGGTGGCTTGTCAACATATTTTCAATACCTTGTACTTTTCACTGGTCTCTAGGAAAACAACATATTCAAAAGAGCATTGCCATACAATAGTAAATTAAGAGAGCCTATTACACCAGTTGATCAGCTAGAAATCATGCTTCAGCCATGCGGAGACTAAAGGCATCCGGAAAATTCAGTCAAAACAGACTTGAACACAAATGCTTGCTGTTCCACATTTCCTTAGTTCCAGAGGATCTCTAGCCATTTCCAAGGGAAGCAGGATTGTCAGCCTTTGAAAGCTCTGAAAAAACATTCTGAAAAATTTGGTTCTCTGAAGTACAGCCAGAATGTTTCCACACAGGTATGGGCAATTACAAGTAACGGTTAAGCTTTAATTTTTGAAGTACTTCAATGACTGAAGTTTATATATAATTTTGGTTTGAATTGTCTACTAAATGGACTCAATAATACTAACTTAAGCAACCAAATATAAAACAATCACAGATAAAACATATTTTCTATCATCACTCAACTTTTAAAACCCAGGTCTACCTGAGAATGTTGCTTATGATATAAAGAAGGGTGAATGCAACAAAATGTAGAAAAGGAAATCCTAAAGGTAATAATATTTGGGTGTTTTAAAAGAATTTTCAAGAGGCAGGCAAACGGAGCTGGCCTGTTTGGCTCAGTGGATAGAGCAAAGACCTGCAGATTGAAGGGTTGATTTCGATTAAGGACATATACCTTGGTTGCAAGCATATCCCCAGTAGGGGATGTGCAGGAGGCAGCTGATTGATGTTTCTCTCTCACTGATGTTTCTAAACTCTCTATCCCTCTCCTTTCCTTTTTGTAAAAAATCAACTACATATATATATATATATATATATATATATATATATATATATATATATGTACACACATACACACACACACACACACACACACACACACACACACACACACATTAGGGACCTGGTGCACGAAATTCGTGCACTGGGGGTGGGTGATCCCTCAGCCCAACCTGCCCCCTCACAAATACTGGGAACCTTCAGAGGATGTCCTACTGATCACTCATTCCTAGCCTGCCCGAGGCCTAAAGCCTATTGCTGAGGCTTTAGGCCTTGGGCACCCAGCCATTACCCTGCAATGAGGCAGATAGCTGGCTCTGCCCCAGCCACCCCCCCCCCCCCAGCCCAGGCCTTCTCCCTGGCCAGTGCATCTGGCTGCCTTGGCCCCATCCCCCTGGCCCAGGCCACCTAGGCCTCGCCCCCCTTGCTGCCTCAGCCCTACCCCCAGCCACCTTGGTCCCACCCCCCTGACCCTGGTTACCTCGGTCCTGTTCCCCTGGACAGTCTCAGCCCTGCTCCCCTGGCCCTGGCCACTTCAGTCCTGCGCCCCCCCCCCCCCCCAGGGCCCTGCGCTAGCTGACTGGCTCCACCCCATCTCCTGATTGGCTAGTGGGTGTGGCTTGATCAGAGGTATGGTAAATTTCCATATTACTCTTTTATTAGATAGGATATATATATATATATATATATATATATATAGAGAGAGAGAGAGAGAGAGAGAGAGAGAGAGAGAGAGAGAGAGAGAAGCAGGTAAATGAAAGCTCATCTAGAATGAAAGGTAGGACAAACACACCTTCAATTTTGTCTTTTCTAGTCCAATTTATACCTGATGTCCCAATATAATTATTAATGATAGTATCTCTGTTTGGATTCAAATTAAATGGTCATAGTAGCATTGATTGCGAAGGAATTGAATGTCTCGTAGGAGAACGGGAAGTAATAGGAAACTGCTAATGTGTTGATAGTAATGGGGAAAGACAGTCCAGAGTGCAGTTAGAACATACACAGTCATGAACATGTGACTGGCATTTGATTTAGAAAACAGATGTATCAGTGCTGTTTGTAGTGGTTTATCTTATTGTTTGATCTTGATTGTATTCGCTCAGTAGGCTCTCCTGATCTCACCCCTTAGGCTCAGTTCCTCCCATTCACTTTTATGTGAAGATGATTCCTTTTATTACATATCTCCTCTGTACTAAGTCTTCTTATTGCACAATACTGTTATGTTGGTCTTCTTATAATGGTTTACAATGATTGGCATCCCTTAAATAATATTCTACAATGATAACTACTCTATACAGTGAAACTTGTGTGTTTCATGAATTGGTCAGTTACTTTCCTGAATTTTATACCCCTCTTTCTCCAACAAAACCCTTTCAATCCATCTGTCCAGGACATCCTGATCTTTGCTAGTGTACAAAATCACCCAAACACATACAAAAACAAAACAAAAAAAACAAAAACATAATTCTCCTTCCTCTGAATTTCTGAAATTTTAAATTGCCTACTTGGTCAGGTTCCAGAGATTTCATGTATCCTATATTTTGTCTGCACTAGAATAAATTCAGGGGACGCATAATATTATTTCTTTGCATATCTTAGGTTTTTAAAATTAAATGCATAGGTGCAAAAATTAACATAATTATTTCAATTGACATATTTTTATCGCATTGTATTTTTTCTCTTACTTTAAAAAATTATTTTAATATAAACTCCTTTATAAATTCTTAGCACCAGAAAAGTAAGAGTTAAATTTCTTACTTTTGATTTTTTCAAAATAAGTCTTTATTTCATTCAGTACAAGTCATTCTTTGTTATAGTTGCTATTGATTCTAACTTAGTTGAATGGGAAAGGTCTCTTCCAAACTATACAGCACATTCAATCAGTTTTTACTTTCATGGCCACCCCTGCAGTTGTCTATTGTCTCTGAGCCTTCACATTTATTCTTTCTTTCTTTTTTATTTTTAAATCTTCAATTGCATGTCAGTGTGCCATGGAACTATTCTAGGGACTGAACATATACCATTGAAAGAAAGATAGGCAGGAAAGAAAACTTAACATCCAAGCTGCCCATGTTATTGGGGGTGAGGATACAATAAAGATACAAATAAACAATTTATGTAGTACTAGAGGCCCGTTACTGGTTTTCCTCTGGCACCTGGGACCCAGGCCTTTGCTCTGGCCGCCACTTTCCATCTTCACTCTGGCAGGAGTCTTTGCTCCAGCTAGAGCCATCAGTCTTTGTTCTGGCCAGAACCTTAAGTTTTCACTCCAGCCAGAGTATGGTTCTGTAGCTCCCTCTGCCTCCCACCCTCCCCCTCATAGCATGTGTCCCGCCCCACCTCGCCACACACACCTGCATGTATGCTGCCCCAAGGCCTGGAATAGTTGGGGCAGGGTCACCACAATCTTTGTCAGGTTAAATTGTATACTCACTCCTGATTGGCTGGTGGGCATCACAAAGTGATGGTAAATTTGCATATTTCTCTTTTATTAGTGTAGATGTGGTCAATGATGTGAAAAAGCTACAACAGAAACTGGAGGATTGGGAGACAGGAGAAGGACACTTTCCATAGGTTGATTCAATTACCCTTCCTGCTCAATGGGTAGAGCGTCGGACTGCGGACTAAAAGGTCCTGGGATCGATTTGGGTCAGGGGCATGTACCTTGGCTGCAGGCGCATCCCCAGTAGGGGGTGTGCAAGAAGCAGCTGATCGATGTTTCTCTCTTATCGATGTTTCTGACTTTCTATCCCTCTCCCTTCCGCTCTGTAAAAAAATCAATAAAAGTATATTTAAAAAAAATTTACCCTTCCTTCTTTAGACCCTATACTCATACCTCCTCCACATCACAGTATTCCTGTTCTTCCCCAAAACACAATTTCTGTCCCACCACCTCCCATCTCTTTATCTTGATCTTCTGGTAACATTTGGTTGTGTATTAGTTTGCTTGCTATGCCATAGGGAAATGCCACAGTCTGAGTGGCTTAAACAAACAAATATATATATATATATATATATATATATATATATATATATATATATATATATATATATAATTTCCCTATGTTTCTGGAGGCTTGAAATTCAAGATCAAGGTGTGGGCATGCTGAGTTTCTACTAAAGCCTCCCTCACTGTCCTCAAATGATCTTTCCTCTGTGTGTGCATATTCCCAGTGTCCTTTTGTATGTTTAAGTTTTTGCTTCTTCCCAGAACACCAGTCAGATTGGATTAGGATCCACAGTAATGACCTCATTTTAACTCAATCATCTTTTAAAATGCTCTGTAACCAAATTCAGTCACTTTTTAAAAATATAAATATTTTAATGTATTTCAGAGAGGAAGGGAGAGGAAGAGAGATATAGAAACATCAGTGATGAGAGAGAATTATGGATTGGCTGCCTCTTGCACACCCCATTTTGGGGATTAAACCCACAACCTGGCAGGTGCTCTGACCAGGAATAGAACCTTCACCTCTTGGTTCATAGATTGATGCTCAACCACAGAGCCATGCTGACTGGGATAAATGCAGTCACTTATTGAGGTACTCTATGTGTTAGGGCTAAAACATATGACTTTCAGCAAGACACAATTCCGTCTAAAACAGGTCATTTCAGTGTGCAATTAGTCATAAAGAATTTGCTGGTCTAGGGTAGAATAATTGGCCCGAGTCAATTATTTATATAAACATTAACATAATCCTGTTGCCTGTTTGAGCTAAACTGTTGTTTTTTATTTCATTGTGAGTTTTGTTTAAAATAGTTCATTTCAGTTATCTTACATAGTAGATGGATTTGTTCAAGAACCTATAATTGGGGGGAGGACTAGAAAATTTTGTATTTACAAAATAAAACAGTGTCCTTTTTAAACAGGTACCTTAACTTCTCAATTAATTAGTGACTATGTACTGAGTGCATAATTAACTCACTATGGTTTCTTCCTTTAAGGTTGCTTTTAAACTTTGGGTGAAAATTATGATGAGTCATTTTATTACCAAGCAATGCAGTGAGATATGAATTATTATTGTAGTTTACAGATGATGGAAGTGAAGTGTAGGGTTTCTTTAATACCTCCCAAATCTCAAAACTTTAGAATCTTGGAAATACATTTGAACTCAGCTGAGTCTTCCTTTAGAGTGTCAATACTTAGCTGTGCTGCATCAATGAGCTCAAATTAACACAGTTTTGATTCATCCATCAAAATGTTACTAAATTGAAAAATATATTCTTAAGAGATGCTACCTCTTAGATTCCGCTATTTTCTCTGTGTTATTTCTTTCCTCATTTTGCAATGATATCCACTTTGTGCCTTTACCCATCAATCATTAGAAGACACAGTCTATCTTTCACAGAAAGAAAGCAATAAAACCCTTGAGATAGTTTATGGAATTCAGATATTGGAACATTTTGCAATTGTACCATCGTATTACCTTGCTCTTTCAGGATCTATCCACGAGGCCAATTTTGCTCTGGTGATTGGGGTCACCACCTAGGACTGGCTGGTTCACCCTGTCTTTTTCTTTCTACTTTTTCATATCAATTCTTCAAAGCGAGGTTTAATTTAGTATTGATTTTCTGTATTTGTATTAATACTATTAGAAATTTAACTGCTATATTTTTACTCAATAATATTCAATGGCTATATAAAGGAATTTAGTCTTTAAAATAAAATCCCGTGTGCAGGCATGTAAGTAATTTTAAAGATACATTAAAAAATAATCTCTCCAAAGACATAAGTATATGTGACATTAATATTTTTTTAATTTCAATTACATGTAAACTGAATATATCTTCTCACATATTTGCTGCATATATCTTTAGTGTTTTTGAGTGTCTTAGTGTCTAAGTCTAATTGACTAGCATTACCTAAAATAAGAAAGGTTTTATAGTTTTTTGGTGTGTTCATAAAAATATGTTTTATATATAGAGAGAGACATAATTTATCACTATTAGGAATTATTCAATTTAAAATGACCACAATATGGATTTGTAACAAATTTTCTCCTAGACCAGTGGTGGGCAAAATGGAACTTGCGAGCTGCTCTGTTGACTAATGAGTTTGCCAACCACTGACCTAGACTCTCGATTCCAATAGTTACAGGCTGTTGTTGTTCCTTGTGATTAAACCCCTATCCCAGTGGTTGGCAAACTCATTGGTCAACAGAGCGGCAAGCCGCAGTTTGCCGACCACTGTCCTTGACAATAACTAGGCGATATCTCTGGTTATAATATCTAGCAATATTGGAAGAAATCTTTTTCAGAACTATAACAAAAACTATATCCTAAATATAAAACCCTAGGTCATAATGACCAGTAATGACTGAGGCTTGACCAACCGGGAGTCAGTCCTGCAGTCAGCCCGCTGCAAGTGTGGTGCTCCAGCACTGACCGCTGTGGGGGCTGCGAATCAGGGCCAGAAGGAGGCCTGAAGAAAGAAGAAGGGACTGGTCCATTGTCTCTATGGCAGCTTTTGATCAGCTATTGACTCTCTCTCTTCTAGTCTGGCCAGCAGCCACACCTCCATTTCTCTCTAGGCCCCACCAGGGCTGCTGACCAGCCTGCCTTTCTGATCAGGCCCTGTTGATAGGCCCAAAGACACTGATTAGCATAGGAACTGACAAATCAGAATCAAATATGGGTGCTGTGAAGAACCAATAGCTGCCTAGGAGGTGGAGCTTCTGACAATGACTGGCATAGAGACCGACCAATCAGAACCAAATGGGCCAGCAAAGGAGGGCAGTTGGGAGTAAGATCATGCCAACGGGGGAGGGCAATTGGGGGCAAACAGACCAGGAGGGGAGGGTACTTGGGGGGTGAGATCAGACCAGGAGGGGAGGGTACTTGGGGGGTGAGATCAGGCCAGCAAGGGAGGACCATTGGGGATGAGATCTGGCAGACAGGGAAAGGCAGTTAGGGTTAATCAGGCTGGCAGGCAGAGGTAGTTAGGGGTGATCTGGCAGGCAAGCAGGTGAGCAGTTAGGAGCCAACAGTCTCAGATTGTGAGATGGATGTTCCTAGTTGGAGAGAATGCAGGCTGGGCTGAGGGAACCCCACCCTCCAGGCATGAATTTTGTGCACTGGGCCTCTAGTAGTATAATAAATCTAACAGTTTCCCTGGCTAGTATATCTCAGTTGGTTGGAGCATTTTCTTGTATACCACAAAGTTTCAGATTCAGTTCCAGGGCAGGCACATATCTCAGATATGGGTTAGATCCCAGAACTGGGCATGTGTAGGAGGGAACTGATCAATGTTTCTCCCTTTGTTCCTCTCTCTAAAATCAATTTAAAACACACACACAAACACACACGCAACAAAAGTTATTTTTTATTATCCTATATTGTAAGATGTTTTATTTTTATAGATTTTAGTTTTTATTCCATAAATCAACATTGAATATTTTTTCAAACAAAATCACTAGGCATGACCCAAGTTAATAGAATTTAATAATAATGCATTGATGTAGAATGCCCAAAGATGTGGAGTGGGGGGGGTATAGTAGTACCTATTTGTCTAAATGAACCATTGCTAACTGTCAGCCAAGTTGTAGTGTTTACAGAGTCCTGTCTGGAAAGTTCTTAGTAGGATAATATTTCTGAATGCTGTAAGAAAATTAAGTGGATACAACTTTTCTATTGCTTTTATATATTTAACAAAGTCATCTCAATTCCTATTGATTGAATTTTTACTGGGACAACCTCAGGCTAAATGAGACACCCAGGCACTGAGAGCAGTGTGGTTTCCTCTTGAAGAGTTCTAGTGGGCTAGTCTACCCACGATGGCTTTAGGATCGCAGGGCAGTGAACTGCAGAGAACGCCTCACTGCGAGATTATATCGCATATGGGTTCTCATGAAATTGCACACACCCTTAATCCCAAGTGTTTTTATGGCTTTGCAAAAATTAATGAATGTTGCCAAAAACTGTTTTCTCATATATAGACATTGGGATTCTGACATGACACTGAGACCAGCATCGCTCCCTTCCCACCACAGAACAGGGAACCTACAGCTCACAGCAGAACACTTTCTCATGGGGTGTGTCTCCACTGAAACCTAAAAGTATCTAGACTGGTTAAAAAAAAAAAAAAGAATGATTATCTTAATTTATATCCAGCAGGGATGAAATTATGACCTGTGGACCAAAAAGTTAACAAACACTATTGTTGTTTTGTTTTTTTGTTTCTCTCTCTCTCTCTCTCTCTCTCTCTCTCTCTTTAAATCTTGGGAAATTGATATGAAGGACATAGTCTCTGGTGAAGGCCAAGGTGATTCTGTTTTTAAGGACTGTCCACATACATCAAAGCATTGGGAAACATATGTATGTGAACATTACAAAAGCTCAAATATGTTGCAATTTTTCTTTCATTTTATAAGTAACTAGAGTGCATAAAATGTGTGCACTCGGGGGAGGGAGCAGGTGCTCCTCAGCTCAGCCTGTGCCCTCTCTCAGTCTCAGACCCCTCATGGGACATCCTTAGCACTACCATGCAGGCAGGAGAGGCTCCCGCCACCTCCACTGTGTTCATCAGCCATGAGCCCAGCTTCTGGCTAAGCAGCAATCCCCCTATGAGAGTGCACTGACCACCAGGGGGCAGCTCCTGCATTGAGCATTTGTAATAGTGATTGGTTGTCTTGCCATTGGACTGAAACCAGCTCTCTTATACCCCCTGAGGGGTCCCAGATGGCGAGAGGGTATAGGCTTAGCTGAGGGACCTCACCAGTGCATGATCATGTTTGGGGAGGGCTCCAGGGTGTGTCCAGCCTGTCTCACTCAGTCCTGATTGACCAGACCCCAGCAGCAAGTTAACCTACCAGTTGGAGCCCCTGGTAGTCAGTGCACATCTTAGCAACTGGCCAACTGTCAACTACCTGCCTCCTGGTGGTCAGTGTACGTCACAGCGAGAAGTTAAGCAGCCTTAGCATATCATTAGCATATTATGTTTTGATTGGTTGAATGGTCAACTGGACAACTGGACACTTAGCATATTAGGCTTTTATTACATAGGATGCTAGTCTAGAAAAGTAATGCAATTATAGAAATCCTTTAGCTTACTACTATTAGTGTCAGTCTCATATCAACTCTGCTTGCCAAACAACATCGGATTAATTCTGACAACCCGCAATGAAGTATGGGAATGCTGGTTTAATAAGAAATACCATTGTCTCAGTGCATAAATTATGAACAGCAAAAAAAAAAGTTACAAAACCCAGAACTTCACTCTTCCTACTAATAGTTTTGTCGAGGAAACAATTTAGCTTAATTAGTAAGAGCACAGGCTAACCTTAGACACTTTCAGATATCCAGGCCTGTAATCTTGCAAAAAAAAAATTATTAGTCAATTCAGTTCCCTGGGCTTTAGTTTCCTTATCTCTAAGGTAACAATTTTCAACCTTTTCTCATCTCATGACACATATAAAGTAAATACTAAAATTCTGCAGGACACCAAAAAATGTATTATATTTTGTATTGATCTCACAAAACAAAGAATACATTTTATTTATTCTCACCAGACAGGGGGGAGTTATTGAAGGTCTTAGCTGTTGTCTTTTTTTTTTTAATTTGACAACCTAAGGGAAAAAGGTCGATGCCCTTGACTAAAGAGTCAGGTATTGCATGTTTTAATAATTCTTGCAGCACAACAGTTGAAAATCACTGTTCTAAGGTGATAACAGTAACTATGGCAAAGATTGATAGGATAATTAAAGTAATTAAATGAACAGACAAATCCATTACAGTGATGCTTTTTAAATATGATGATGGCAATAGTGATGATGATAAAACTCTGGAGATATAGTATCAACTACCTACTGAGAAAATGCTTTAATCACCTATATTTCCATAAATAAAAGGCATTAATAAAAAACAGAATTTTCACATAAAAAGATATTTTACATTTTACTTATTGCTCTAGGGCATTTATTTGCTTCTTGCTTCTAACACCAAATGATTTCCAAATGAGTGATGACCACCTGGTTCATTAATAGCCAGATAAATAGGCAGTACAAGAAGGTCTCTGCTACTTATGCAAGGCAGGGAGTGACCAAGTGTGGCACCGGATGAGATACCAGAAGCAAGCCTTTTATTTGATTTCCCATCACACCTCCTAATATCTCTGCATTGGCTTTTTCCCAGTGGAATAGGGCACACTTGGAGTGGTATTTTCCATCAGAAAAGATGACTAGGTAACATAACATTTCACAATACGTTGCCAAAACCGGTTTGGCTCAGTGGATAGAGTGTCAGCCTGCGAACCGAAAGGTCCCAGGTTCGATTATAGTCAAAGGGCATGTACTTTGGTTGCGGGCACATCCCCAATAGGGGGGTGTGCAAGAGGCAGCTGGTCGATGTTTCTCTCTCACCGATGTTTCTGACTTTCTATCTCTCTCCCTTCCTCTCTGTAAAAAAATCAATAAAATATGTTTAAAGAAAACATTTCACAATACATTAAGCAAATGAAAAAACTGGTGTCTGACATTGGAAACTAGCATTTTCTGAGAAAAGAACAACAAGTTTGCCTTTGCAAAGATGTTAAGTGAATTGCCCTATTCCATTTTATTGGAAAAACATCTCTCTAAATTTTATTTCTTTCTTGTTGCTGTCTGCAATTAGTGTAGGATATTTATAGTGACATTTGAGAGACAAATGTTGTCAGCTAATCTTTCTTTTCCCTCTGAGTGTAACAGCCAAAATAATTTGGATTCAATTCAATAAAGACTACATTTCCTTTTTTCCTTTTTTTCTTTTTTTTCCATTTAAGCCCACATTGGGGTTTAAAAGACCTTCAATAACTCCCCCCCAACCTCCATCCAAGAGAAAAAAAAATCAATTTTCCAGGATTTCTATAGCTCCTTTTTAGTTTCCATAGCAGTCAAGGGCAAGCTGAGGAGAGAGAAAAAAAAGATTTATTTCCAAGTCTAGTGAAAGCTGAGCCCCAAGATAAAAGAAAAAGCCAAGCATAATGAGCAAAAGGGAAAGGAAAAGAAAGCAAACTCCTGTAGATCCATGCTGACTATGACCTTTGTTCTGAAAACTCAAAGAGTAATAAATTATAAGAGAACCGAGGACATCATCTGTGTCATTGAAGCTCTACCTATGGCTTGATTAGGGAGCTGAGCGGCAGCACACAGATGGAGGGCAATGAATTCCTGAAGGCGTGTGCCAGCTCCCAGCTTCGGGCTTGAAGTGTGCACTTGCTCTTGGAGTCGGAACTGAGGCTCTGTTTGCTCGGATGCCAGAACTGCATGCTCACGCTCTGCTTTTTGTGCCAAAGTTAGATGCTCAGATTTGAAAGCTAAAATTGATCAAGTGTTAGCATTGCCTCTCCAAAGCCAAACGATAATGGTATAAGAAAGGTACATGTTTTTCCCTTCAATTTTAAAAGGACTGCCACATTAAAACAAATTCACTCTCCTTGACAAACTTAGGTCTGAGATATTTTCCTGCCAGTGAGCTCGTCTACAAGATGCTAGAAAGCTTTTTTTTTTCTGTCCGCTTTGGTTTTTCAGCAGGTCATACAGACCTATGCCAATTTCTTCTGGCTTTTAGATTTAGATGTATATATTTATCCCTATGTTCTAGACATTAGTCACATTCCTTATTCTTAAAAACAACTATAACACAAATAATAAGGCTTTAAAATAAATTAAGGTGACAATTTTTGATAAAATAGTCTACCACCATTTTTTTTAAAAATGTGGTTCTGTTGTAAGCCGCGACTTCAGTATTTCATTTTTTCCTGTGGGCATAAAATTACTTTTTTCATTTTATAATACAGAAGCTCTGACACATGGGCATGTCATGCTAATAGCATAAAAGACTATAAAATCCTGTAATATTCTCTATAATAAGCAATATTGATAAAGTGCCCCGAATGACATTTCTGAAGTTCTGAACTCCACGTCAGCATTTCTCATTCCCTGGTGGCACCGTCACCATAGGAGCATCTAAGGGACCATGTAAAAACAACTGTTGCCCTGGCCCACCCCAGACCAGTTAGATTAGAATCTCTGAAGGTAGTGCTTAGACATCACTGCTCTCTACAACTCCCCTGTTGATTCTAATGTACATTTGGAGTGGGGAACACTCCTGTATGTAAAGGTCTATCCTTTGTCCTGTGAAAGCGAAGCAGGTCCACATTGAGGAAGCACAACCAAGTAAAGGGTAATCCTAAGTCAGTATTCCCAAAAGATAAGAATAGGCATTGCATTCTATTTATTTTTATTGATTTACTTATTCTTGCTTTCTTTTGTTTATTGGATTTATTTGGGGTGACATTGGTTAATAAAATTATGTAGGTTTTGGTGTACACTAGTAATTCTGCAATACTTTATCTGTATATTGTATTGTGCGATCACTACCCCAACTCAAGTTCCCTTTACCATTTATCCCTCTTTTATCCTTTTCTATGTCCCTCAAAATTATATTTACAAATAGTATACATTAGAGGTAACATGTTCTTACTACAGGAATAAGATTTAGATAAATTGATTTAATATAGTATATATTCAGATATAGGATGCTGATGCATAATCATTGTCCAATATTCACTATTAAAAAAAAAACACATTGAGGTGAGAATCTGAAAACATGTGTGCTAATGTCTGGACCCTTATTTTAAGTGCCTTAGGGAAAACAACTTCCTCTTCTTTATTTTTAATTCCTATACAAGCTAATTCTATATTAATACTGAAGTTGCTCAACCGTTCTCTCAAATATATACCTCCACATATCAAGTATATATCCTTACATAATATATCCTTTCTTAAAGTATATTTAAAAGTAAAAATATTGAACTAGCTGAGACTTTTTAGGCCTAATTTTTTAAATCTCTCTGTGTGTGCATGTGTGTGCATAATGATATGACATGATGATGATATTAATTTGTGTATTGTGAAAAATAATAAAAATGATGAAAGTGTCTCCTGATGTCAGTGGTGCCTACCTCTTCGTTACTGTAGAAACAAGAGGCTGGGATCTTGGAAAGGCTGCCTAACACAGGGTCCTCCCTCAGTCCTGTGAAAAATGAGCTGCATCGCCTTTGTAAAGTTACTTAGGTTTTGTTTGTTTGTTTGTTTTTAGAATTTGAGTGCCCTTATCTGTAAACTATACTTGCCTCAATATTATATCAGAGATTATTTTTCATGTGCCAGGCCCAGCAGCTGGCACAAAGCAGTAACTCAGTCCTGTTCACCATCATGTTAAAAAATGATCATCGCACAGAGTGATGAATGAAGGGATGGAGGTACATAACCAGCGCTTCATAAACTGAAAAGGGAAGCATTTATTTCTGACTAAGATGAAGAAGGATCTGTCTTACATTAGTCAGAGTTAGGTATACAAAGGAAAGGTGACTTTTTATGCAGAGATGGCTGCCTGGTCCCATGATATACAGCAGCAGGAACCGTGGGAAGAGCAAGGGTGATACGAAGAAAGGTAATGTAGTAGTGTTGCTCTGTACGATCAGAGACACAATGCAGACTTTAAGCAGGGCAGGGACTTCATCTGAATGCATTTGAAATTGCTTTCACAATGGCACTAAGACAATGAGAAGTGTTCATATAGAAGGCAACTGGAATAATTGAGGCCAGGGAAATTGTGGGCCTAAACCATGGGGACAGCATTGGATTAAATGAAAGGCAGACATAGCTGGCAGACAAAATAAAAAGTAAAGCCTCCCTTGGTCCCATTTTCACCATATAACTGCCTGGCCCAATGTTGGCACTACTCTTTCTCAGTCCTCTCAGATCCTTCTCGCCCCCATTTTTGCCTTGTGCATCATACATAAGTCCAAACTTAATTTATTCCAGCAACTTTTTATTTTCTCCAATTCTATCTAGAGACTGTAGGATATCAAGGCATATGTGGGTTTAAGGGAAATTTTTGCACTAAAGATAAAGACTTTCAATACTCAATAAAACTATTAGCAAGTGGAAAATATTCTCCAGATCTAGATTTCTTCATTAGATCTATATTTATAATGTCTTTCCAAGAATCACTATAGCCATGTACCTAAAAAGAAAATCATAATTTCTCCCCATACAAATTTTCTTCTTGATAACTTACCAACAATGCATCAACCCTAGTTGACGGCAACACCGTCATATTCAACATGTCACTGACAAATGTAATTTGATGGCCCTGTTAACATAAGGCCAGAGAAGAGGAAATGTCAAAAGTTTGCTATTTGAGTAAGAGGAAGGGAGGGGACTATAATTTTGTATTTGAGTATTTACTTCAAATGCTTTCCTGGCAGTGTATCAATGTATGATTGCTTATTCTTTCCCCATATTATTTCTCACCTACAAGCTCCATTCTTTATCCCCAATCCCATTTAACATCAGAAATGGCACTACAATGTGCTATGTATTCTGTTTTTATTTGTTTATGTTTCTTTCTATAAGCATAGTGAATGTTACAAGTATGGATAGCTCTGAAAAGGGAATTATCTCTAAACTGAACAAGAAAAATTAATGTAAAATAAATATTTGCTATTTCTATATAATTTAATTATGCTCCTTGGTTTTTTAAAAGTTTTTGCTAATATATCTTTGGAAAGAACACATAGGTATAGTTCCCTTATTTATTAGATTATCAAATATCTATAATTGGTATTGGCATGAATACAAATAGTAATTTGTTTCTCTCATATTACTGGCCTACAATCACTTATGATTATCTTTGAGTTACATTTGTATTAAATAAGTTGCTACTATTTTTATTTTTCTAGTTTATCCATGCTTAGTAATATTTGTTGAGTGTATACTATAAGCTATGTTTATATTTTTAAGTTTAAACTACTTTATCAAATGTAACTAACCTAAAGCAATGCACTTTAAAATAATCTGAAAACAGGCTTGTTTAGATTTAGAAAACTATATACTGGTAGTGTTAAGAATAAATTAGAAAATCTGCATTTGTATCAAAAACCAAAATATGCCAATTTAGATAATTTTTTCAATATATTTCCTTTTCCAACTAGCTTCATTTATGAGGGTAATATATAATCAAAGTCATTTAGTTATATGTTCTCTGAATTAAAGATAAAATATTTCCAAATTAAACCACATTTTACCAAGGATAGGCACCTTCAGTGTATTTATTTATTATATTAATGGTTTAAATAAGAACATATATAAAATCTATTAACAAATAGCTCAATATCTTATCAAGAAGTTACAGTATTAACATGAGTACATTAAATTTTCCATTTAATTTTTCATGCAACATGTATATGCTACCATCTTCTTTTGACTTAGAATGACTTCTTATTTATGAGCTGCTCTTTAGTAATTAATTAACATACTGATTTTTTAGTCTACAGTTTGATAGTGTAAAACTCAATGTTTTTTATCTTACTTATCCTAGCACAAAACACTTTTGGAGTAAGTCCTTCAGTTTCTTCCTAAATAAATGAATGAACAATTTGCAATCTAAGTTATATTGATGAAGAAAATTGCAGAACTAAAATTTTATGTAATTTTTCTACTCTTATTAATACTGATTTCCAGATCTTTAAATACATATTCTTCCTATATGTGAAATTTAAAGTTTCTTAGTGTTTTGTTCTGTACTAATGTATTAAAATGTATTTATTTATAATTAGATATTCTATTAGGGTTTAAAAATATGTCTTTGAATGTGTATAGTAGAGTTTAAAATCCATGAGGTTAGCAGGGCAAATGATATTTTTGTGGTTTCTGCTGTATATGTCCTAATTTTAAAAAAGTTCTACAAAGGTCTCTATACAATTTTTAGCTATACAAAATAATAATGATGACAATAACAATAATAATATAAATCTTGAAGCGATCATCTATAAAAGTGGTAGACATTGACAAACAGAAATTTGATAGCATATTTAATCTGCTAATTGTGTCATTTTGAACACACGCCCAACTGTTGTGATGAAGGGAAAAAAAAAACAGGCTCTATGTTATTGTTTTGATTCCATTATAACGGATATTTCACCCAGAGCACGGATACATTATACACATTGTCTTATTTAAAATCTTGCCATTTGGCATCTAAGCCCGAGGCAGCATTCCAAGCAAATTGTCAGTAGGAATGATGCCAACCTAACAGATGAGCGGAAGGTGCCGCAGCCACAAGTCCATGTTCACATATCAAATGTGCTTACCTAGGGCAGGATTTCTGGTTATAAATCTTTAAATATGTTCAGAAAAACTGTGCCAACATAACGAGGTTTTCCCATCTTTAATCCATCCAGAAAAAGGAAGAACCTTGAATTTATTTTTAGAGATTCAAATTACCCACAAAAGCCCGTTATCTTTTTAAATTGGCGAAAGACTAGTTTATATTTTATGCCTTTAATTGCTCAGTTCATTTTTTAAAATAAATTTTATTGATTTCAGAGACAAAGAGAGAGAGAGAGAGAGATATGAACATCAATGATGAGAGAAAATAATTGATTGGGTGCCTCCTGCATGCCCACAACTAGGAATGTGCCCAACTAGGAATGGAATCTGATCTCCTGGTTTATAGGTCAATGCTATCCCAGCCAGCCAATTGTTCAATTTTTACTCTGCTTATTATCTAGTGGTTTATTATGGTTGCATTAATTTAATGGCATGAACCCAAAATTTGGTATTAATTGCATTCATGCTAGAGTATTGTTCATCAGTGATAAGGTGGCATAACATATAGGACTAACTTGTAAAGAAAGTGATGAGGAATTCCCTAAATATTCCACCAATATTCAGCCAAAGTTCTAAGCATGGCTATAATTTCTAGGGAACATTTGACTTTATAAGAAAGTGAAAATTAATATTTCATTGGGCCATTTTATTCATAGATAATTATTAATGAAAAAGTATGAATGTGATAGGCTGCAAATATTTTATTCAGAGACTCAGTACTGTGGTTCTTAACAGATTTGAACTTTTTAAAAACATGTAACTAGGAAATGTTTTAGAAAAAACTATTGGACAAGTACTGTGTTTGCTAAAATGGACTGATATGTATTTCTATTAGAAGTTTAATAGATGTATATTAAAACCTGCTTAGATTGAGCCTCATTCAGAAAGATAATTAAAACAGACATTTATTGTTCTCTTTACATAAGTCAGCAAATAACAGGGGCATATTTCAAAGACTCCTCAGTACTTGCTTATCTATTTATTAAAAAGTGTTTAATGTTGACCTAATTGCAGGTGTTCCCCTTTCCCCTCCCCCATTGCCCATGTCTACCACCTCTATCTCCCACCTCCCTTGGCCTTTACCAAAGTATTGTTGGAGTTCATGGGGTGTGAACATATGTCATTTAGCTACTTCCTTCACCTTCTTTATTCAGTCGCCACCACTCTCTCCCCTCAGGAATCCACCAGTCTGCCCCATGTGTGTCCATGCTTATGAGTTCATTTTGTTTGTCGGTTTATTTTGTTCATTGGATTCCACATATCAGTGAGATCATATTGTATTTGTCTTTCTCTAACTGGCTTATTTTGCTTAACATAATGCTCTACAGGTCAATCCATTGCTGTCTCAAAGGGTAAAAGATTCTTCTTTTTATAGCCATGGAGTTTTCCAATGGGTAAATGTTTTTAAAGGCCACAGTTCACAACGAAAATATGCAAAAAGAGGAAAATCATTTATTTAGTTGTTTCCCTTGTGAGAACAACAAGAACTATCAAAAGGCAAAATGCTATAAAAATAACATTTCCAAAGGGTTTCATATTCTATATGAAAGTGAAATTCTAATTTCTAGATTATTTTACTAGGTTACCCCAACATAAGATATAATTCATATAAGAGCATATTAATAGTATATTCAATAAGCAAAGTATGCTAATTGTAGAATGATAGACAACATAAATATTCACAATGAGAAGAGACTAATAAATTACTTCAACTCTAACATTTGCCTTAATTAAGACAAATATTTTGTGCATATTTGTATATGTATGTGTATTAAAATGAGATTGCACTTGATGTTTAGTATTGAAATAAATTTTCTTTAAAATTACAATACATTGGTACTGTCTTTTAATTAAAAATAACCAGCTGTTGCATCAATGTCAAATAAACAATTTATTTCAAGACATTTAGGTTATTTGCAGTTATGTGCCTTTAAAAGCACACACTGTAATCTCTTTAATATATAGCTTGGAGTATGTCTGAATGCTTTCTTAGTTTCTAACACTGCAAGTGGCATTAAGTCTCCAAATGTAACTCATTTCTCTCAGGATTTTGAATTTCCCTCTAGAAAGTTTCCTCTAATGAAAACTCACAGCAACAATGCTTGATGAGGAGTTCGCCACAAACCAAAACACGATAATCAGAAAATGTTATCATTCATCATCCATAGGAAACAAGTAAAATGCCATTTATGATTTTATTATTCTGTGATAATAAGTGACTGAATTATTTGGCCTAGATTTAATTTGTAGAATTGTTTTGTGTGAATTTCCTATTTGAGTGTAAGACTCAAGGTTTATTAGTTTGTTAGAAAGTTTGTTAGTTTGTTCAATGTTTGTCATGCGTATCTAAAACAATTTCTGTGACATAAGAGGCACTTATCTTCAACTATTTTAAGTTAATAATTTTAATATACTTTGAATTGTCATTTCTCTTCCTTGTATAATTTTCTATCAGAGTATTTTGTGCATGTGCTCGTGTGTGTGTGTGTGTGTGTGTGTGTGTGTGTGTGCGTGTTTATGGTATTTTGCCTACCATTTTCATTCCTTTTCTTTTTAATTATATTTTTAATATCCACTGTTAAATAGCTCAATCTGTTTCTTTCTACTTGGGAGTAATACATACCTTTCAGGCAAGGGTATGGTAACTGAAAGAAAAAATAACCTCCCATTTATGTACAGGGCCTGCTGAAATCACACATGAAATGCTGCCTGCAAGTGAGTGTGACATTTTGAGGAAGATAGGTCAAGCCTGGGAAAGCCAGAGAACAAACATGAAATGATCAAAGGCGTGTACATAGCTGCTTTCACAGGGATGTCACTGGAGTTGCCAGAGGTGTGTTGTGGAGAGAGCCAGACCCCCCCTCCTCCCACTCACACATTTTAACACAAATGGCAGTTTCTCAGTCTTTTATGAGGTGCCACATTAACACAAGTAAAAATATGTCTCTTATATTAGTCTGGATTGTCTAAGATGCAGACCTCAATAGGGAATTAGATCTGCAGGACATGTTTTTTCAGAGAAGAGGGAAAAGAACTGGAGCTGTCTGGAAGATATTTTAGACCATGATGGAGCTTTGGCCCTTAAAGAAAAAAACAGAGTAAGTGCAGTGCAGTTCTTAGAATATTCCAGAAATACCATCAGTCAATTTTGGGGGAATGGCCCATCTTTGGTAAACTAGTCATGATTAGTCATTACTAGGAGCAGCTATGGGAAACATACTGTCCACGTGGATGGGTTCAGATCTCACAGGTCAGCAACTGAAACTGGTCATGGATGTAGGCAATCTGATGGGAGAATTGTCATGGCATCCATTTCATTTCACGCACTGCTTTTGTCCTTTCAATTATGATACCACCACTAAATTTATTCTATGCATAATTTCCAATTCCTTACTAAAGGGTAAACTAAAGAGATTAAAGCGAGAATAAATACAGGGTGTCATATGACTAGGACTTATCCACAGTGTGGATATTGTAATATGTAGTTTGGGTAATGTAATATATATTTTGAATAATCTTAACATACATGTGCTTAAAATGTATTCCAAGTAAGCATGATCCCCCCATTTAAATCAGTTAATGTGAAATTTAAAAGTAAATGCTCTTGCCCAGCTGGGTGTGCTCAGTGATTGAGGATCCACCCAGGATCCCAGAGGTCACCTGTTTGATTCCCAATCAGGGCATATACCTGAGCTGCAAGCTCAATCACTAGTGTGGGGCATGCAAAAGGCAGCTAGTCAATGATTCTCTCTCATCTTTGATGTTTCAGCCTCTCTCCCTCTTTCTTCCTCTCTAAAATCAATAAAAACATATTTAAAAAATAAAAGTAAAAGCTCTTTATGTAACTAGGTAGTAAAGTGCCACTAACCACTTTTATGCTAAAGTTTTAAAAGCTTATTTACTGTATTATTCAGAATGTTTTGTTTTACTGGGGGGATTTTAAACAATTGCAAAAGCAATTTTGGAAGCTCTGTGTCCAAAGTAGATGAGCTAGTTTAACTTCTGATAAAAAATGTATATAGCACACACACATGCACACACTCACACACAGACACTCACACACATATGCAGACATACACATACACTCAATCATACACATGCACTCACACAGACGCATACATACACATTAACTACTCACATGCACACTCACACATACTCACACTCATGCACATATTCTTATACATATATGCACAAACTCATGTACATGCAAACACATGCACACAATCACACACACATACATATGCGTACACACAGTACATCCTCTTTTCTGTCAAGCTTCTTTCACTGAGTAAAAAGATTTTGAGATTTATTCACTTTTCATGTGTATAAGTAATTCATTACTTTTAGTGCTGAATTGTATTCCATTTTCCATTTTCCACGTCTACCAAATTGTGTTTACGCACTCTTAAATTATTGGGCAGTTGAGGAATTTTTAGATTTTAGATATTGTGAAGAATTCTACTTTGTAGCTCAAGAAATCGGAACACTAAGCATGTTTCTTCTGGAAAATAATACATTTAAGCAAATTGACCGAGAAACACTTAAGAGCTGGTGAGTCCTAATCATGGTGAGCAGGGAACGCTGTGCTTCCGGCCTAGCGAAGCCTGGCTATTTTCCATTCATTCTTCAGCCCTGTGGGAGAAGGGATGAAAGGATTCGGGACTCAAGGTGCAGCTGATACAAAGTGCCAGAAAAGACAAATTATAGCTTTGAAGAGCTGGGAAATAGTCACAGAAATGAACCACCCATGCTAAGGTGGTAAAGGCTGATTGCTGTGCAATAAGCAATTCCAGAGAGACTTTGTCACTAAGAGGGTGAAGGTTGGGAACAAAACATTAAGACAGCTTCTGACTGACAGCTGAATTTTAAGTGAGTCAGAAGAGAACATTCTAAAAAAAAAAGACTATTTTTATGATTAAGGTAAATCACACACATACACATACACACATGATTTAAAGTTAATGTACTCTATATATATTTGTATTTCTTTATGACTTTGTTCTGGGGAGATTATAGTCCCTTTTTATTTATTTTAAATGTACTTAATTTATTATATATTTTAATTAAATCACAAGAAATGGTTCACAAAACCGAGCTAATAACTTAAATTATAATAAGTTCAAATATCTGACAACTGAAAAACTATCTCTGTAAAGGCTCATGCTACTAACAAGCACGTGTTTGCAAACTGGAGTCTTAAACACATACAATTGGGCACCTATCGGAGAAATGCCAAAAGGAAAGGAGAAAAATAAAATTGAAATTGTTTTATAGAGAAACTAGGCAGAGACTGGCTTGTCTAAGTCATGTATGAGGAACAGAAGTATGCGTTTCAGTGCAGACGTACAAGGCCTAGATCAATCACATGCTTTCTGTGCATAATATTTTTCCATGATCAGGGTAAAAGTAAATGAATTGAAGGGAAAATTTACCTCTTTATTATTTGTAGTGCATTTAAAGAAAGAGCCGTGGAGGCTTATAAGCAGTTTCCTCCCCATTATTGCTTATAAGTAGAATTAATTTTCTTTATCCAAATTTATAAATTCCAGCTAATTATAACAAGAAAAATACCTGAATAGTATAAAAGTATTAATTACATTAATATCATTGATTTAATTTAGAACATTAGGTGTTTATGTATACATACAATATAATATTAAGAAAACTATGCATTTATACACTTAAATGAATGGTCAATGTCAATTTTGATTGCATATTTTTGGTAACAATGCAGTGGTATATGGTGAAAAGAACATGGTTGTTGAAGTGACATTGATATGGAGTGAAATTTTCTATTTACTGTGTATTCACTTTCTGGATCTTGTCAAAACTCTCTGGGTCTCTAAGATTCTATTTCCGTGTCTCTGCAATGTAGATAATGATAACATTATTGTAAAAATTGGAGGAAAATGTTGATGTCAGTTTCTGAAGCCATCAGCAGTCATGCAGTAATTATCCAATAATTTCTTTCCTCTATATTGCTGAAGGAGATTAAGTGCCATTTCATAAGCTTCTTTTAAAGTTGCTCTCTAGTTAAGTTTTGAGCTTCAGCTTCATAAAAGAGGTGAGGAGCTTTTCTTGCTTCCTCCCTCACTGAAGTTTAACTTCTTTAGAAAAGATCCCTTCAGAGAACTTGCTGGGCTCCATAATTTCCAGTGTTGCATAAAATTTTTTGGAATATAATAGCAAACTGACACCAAAATTAATATATTATTTCACTAATGGCCATGTAGTGCAACATAAGCAAATAGCAGGCCACAGTCACTGAGCCCCATGTTTCACATGGTGACATTATATGTTGAACTACTAAGCCTTATCTTTCATTTGCTCTAGTTGGATTTTCACATATCAGCTGGTCCCCCCAAATTCTAAGATACCTCCTTGCATATTATTCTTCTGTCAGAGTTTAAAATGTTTGCTTCCACAGGGTCCATGAATAATAATAGATTCTTATAGTGATCTCACATAGGTGAATCCACAAAAGTCATGAAATTTGACAATGCCAACTCATCAGTGCATGAAGAATACCCATGGTATGAAAGCCTGCACAAGACAATTGACCGTGATTGGTTTTATATATATTGGCAAGCTAGGGATGATATGTTAACAAAATATTAGTACCTTTGTGAAGAAATATTATAGATAATAATGTTTTTGGCATTGATCATCTGAGAGTAGAATATAGTCTAAATAGGGAAATGTAATTTTTCTGGTTGTTAGTTACTAACAATGATATTGTTGGAAATAAAAATATTGGGGGTTTCTATTTATCTGGATTAAATTAAACTAAACATATCAGAAATAATATGCATTTGAATCACTGATTTCTATTTTTTACTGGGTATGCCAATAAAAATTTGGGTGCCTTCAGTGTATAACTAGTATAAGGTATTATTATGAGATATTTTTAGGTTTAAAATAAATTGTTTTCTAATATAAAAATCAACATTAGAAAAGGTCAGTTAACAAGGAGATCCCCTTATGGGGCCTTGACTTATCTTTAAAAACCACTTATCTAAATGTAAGAACTAAATGTAAGAGCTCAATTTTGTATTTGGAGCTAGACTTCACTTATTCTTCTCCTGGGCTGGATAACCTATATCAGAGGATATGTCAGGCTGGCTTGGTTGAACTTAGCCAAATGTGATACCATGAAATTACAGGCATGATGCTGCATGTGAAAATGTGAGAACAGAATTTACTGTTTCACATTTCAAGCTTTATTATATTGGTTTTAGGTCATTTATTCATAAAGGATCCAATATTGAGTTGAAAATATGGTGCATACACTAGTTGTTCTATGTTAATATTTATCTAATTTGGTTTCATTGCTTTGAGACAATGTATTTTGAATTATCTTTGGGAAATTAGACATCTGCATTATTAGAGTGTTACCTGTGAGAAAAAATAACACCTATTAAATTTATAAATAAGCAGCTAAAACATGTATCTTGTCATCTTTGTGGATTCTTTAAGCTTGATATACTGTTGACATTACATCCTTTTCATGTCTCTGCTTACTATGAATACACAGCCCAAGAGCTTCTCTGCAGTAATCTGTTTTATCTTGTCTCTAATGCCTACTGGATCAAACACTTTTTTCATCAATAAGATGAAAAGATTTTTTTCACGTACTATTCTCAATCTAAAAAAACAAACTAGTATATTCAGAAGATTAGAGGCAAAAGAAAAGAAAAGCAGATACTCTAGAGCACTCAATGATTTCTGTCTGTTTATCAAGGTGTATATTGCATATGAGTTTGAATCCCATCACATTACAATTTGATCTTTTGTCTTGAGAAAGGCAGAGTAGCATATAAAATGATTATCACCAAAATAGTGATTAGTGCAACATTTTGATGATAATACAGAGGAAAATAAACCAAAGATAACCTTTAGAAGTTGTTTTTTGCTCTTTATGACACCACTAAACCCTTCTATTCTTTTAGATATGACACTAAGTATAAAATCATAGTATATAAAATATCAATTTTTAAGTTTTTAAAAAAATTTTTGATTATTGCATGACAGCTAATTTTAGCCACTAAGATTTTTCTTTAAATCTCCAAAATAGAATCTAATATTAGTAAAGATGGAATAGCTTCTAAAAAATAACAAATCTATTCATTTGTGGAAAAACATATATAGGGTTTCTAGACATTCCGTCAGTAAAATAGTAAAAACTCCCAGGGTATGTGTCAGTGGTGAGTTTTTGTTTTGTTTCTGTTTGTTTTCTGGGGCCAGGAGGAATGGCTTCTATGCTTTCGGCCTCCTGAGAAAAAAGGGCCTGAAAAGTATGTACCATTTTACGTCCCCTAAAAGGTCCAGAGGCTTGCAATGTCCTGTCTCTTTGTGTACTGGTTCCACCCACTTTGTGTTGTCTTATATTCCATTGTGAATTCTTACCTTTTCTAAAGCAGCTTTTTCAGTATGGTACAGGTTTCATTTCTTCCATCACACTTTGATCATCTCTTCAGTTTCTTCCTGGGCTTATTTTATGTCAGATTTATCTTTTATTTTCCATAGCAAATATGGTCTCCTCACACACATATCATCCAGCAATCTCACTCCTAATAACCAACATAAACTGATAAAGAAAATAAATGTTTTGCCTTGCTGCTCATGGGCACCAAGACTTCAGTGATCTTGTGTTAATTGCTTGGATTATTTTATTTCCATGTCATCTTGCCAAACTATATTTTGCATCATTATTTTCTCTTACATTATAATTGTGTACGAGGTCAATATTTTCCTAGATGTGTTGCAATTAAATAATTAATGAATCTTTTGTCCTCGATGAGATTTTTGCTCCATGTTATGTTATCCTACTTCATATTCACATGTGCTTGAGACCTGAAGTTAGATGTAAAAAACCTGGTACCCACATTTCTTAGTAGGTCTAGTTTGAATGAAAAGGGGGTTCTTTTTTTGTCACACAGCAGCCATACAATCTTATTCAAAGAAACAGTTGGTAATGCATGTGTTTATTCATTATGCTCGCCATAATGTTAATATTATATCTTTTTTTTCAGGGGGGGGGCCTCTAAAAAGCCTCCATGCCTAATACAGATCTTTGTAAGCACCATGCCTCAGCTTTCCCATTTCTAAGAAGGGGATTTGTTAAAAGTACATATAATCATTTTTTTAATATTCATTCATAATATGAAATATTGTAGAAAGGAAAACTGATGTTCATTTCTTATTTTGTTTTGGTAAGTCTCTTTTAACCTTTTTCCTACTTGCCTTTTAGTAGCTTGGTTTTGCATTTTAATTCTCATTTGTTTGCTGAACAAGTATTTACTAATAGACTACTATGTTTCACTCTAGTGGTGAGACTCAGAACAATAATTTAATACTAAATTAAAGCATGTCTATATCAGATGATAAGTTAAAGAAAATATGGGAGCTATGAGGCTTAGAGACTGATAGGGCAGTGAAAGTTTTTCATTTTTAATAAGAAGAAACCAAAGAGGAACAGAGAGGAATCAAGGGTACCAGTTTGGAAGCTGTGACCCTTCTCATTGGCCGAGTGAGAAGGAATGATGGAGTGGACCAAAAGGTCAGGACCAAATGAGAAAGGCTGATTTTCAATGTGTTTTGAAGATAGAGATGATAATATGTGTTGCTGTATTTAATGTTACTGAGAGGAAAAGAAGAGCCTAGAGCATCTGTAGGTCTTTAGATCAGAAAAAATGGAAAAAATGTAGTGGCCCATTATTGAGAAACTAGGACCCAGTGCACGAATTAGTGTACCTTGAAAGTATCTGTGAGCCAGGATACCGCAGTGGGCACAGGGGCAGTCTCGACCCACCCTATACACCCCCACCCAGCCCCTCCCTCAGTCGCCCCAAGTCCCTTGTCTACCTGCCAAAAGCACTGCTCCTGTTGCCACACCTCCCATATGCTGACGGTGCCATTCCTGCTCGCATCCACTGATGGCACAGAGTGATTGGGGCCAGCACAAGAGTGGATGCGAGCATTGGCTCCAGCGTTGGCAGCAGGTGCAAATGCCCGGTGGGACTGCTGTGCATGGGAACAAAGAATTTTCAGTAACCACCAGAGGCTTGCCCCAGTGACAGCACCTGGCGCCCTGCCTTGGCCTGCCCCCCACCCCTTGCTCATCCTGCCACAGTCAATGCCCACCATGTTCTGTGGTCTGCCACCTGCTGCTGATAACCACTATATTCTGCGCATGCCCCCTGGTGGTCAGTGCACATCATAGTGACTGGTTGTTCAGTTGTTTGGTTGTTCAGCCATTTGGTCTATTTGCATTTTGGGGTTTAATATATATAGATAGAAGAAGCCAGTTTTTGTGTGTGTGTTTTTTTTTTTTGTGTGTGTGTGTGTGTGTGTGTGTGTGTGTGTGTGTGTGATGATGATGGCGGTGAATTGGTAGAGTTTCTTTTAATAATAACATTAATCTAATTATTATATATAAAAATCTGAAATCTATTCTGTTATCTTTCTTTTCCTTATAAACATTGGCTTATCAGGCTTTTGATTCTACACTTATCTCTCTGAAACCAGTGCCTCTTTCCTATTTCTCACTGACCTTACTTGTAATCTTTCTTGCCTGAGTTATTAAAATAGCCTCCTGATCCTCTCTTTTCTTCTCGTCATTGCTCTATCCAGTGTCTCTTAAAGCACCAAAGTCAATATTAATACTTTTGAAATGCAGTAGTGATTGTGTCACTATTCCTTCCAAAGAAGCACAAAGATTTTTCTTCCCTTTCCTTACCCAGGTTCTATCCTGGAACTCAATATATATCAGAATCTGGCCCCCCAGAGATGAGTCTTTTAAATTCAATTGATAGCCTTGCTCATCACAGATTACAATTCTTTAAGATGAATTGTACCTTATCACAGGAATGGCAACATCATCCTTACCCTTCAATCTCTATTCATTTTACCAAACTCATTTTATTCAATATATAATTATAATTCTCTCTCCTTAAAGACATTGTCTATTATGTCCATGAATTTTAAATTTTATCCTTCATAAAATGTAATTGTTCCAGAGAAGTTCCTGCTTGGTCAGAAAACTGTCTGGTAAAGATGGATCTTTTAGGGCTGAGATGTACAAATAATTGCACAACACTGTAGTAGCTACTGGCCCCCTACAGGCCCTTAAATATAACACATTTAAGTGTACTTAAATATTTAAATGTGTTACAGAGATGATCAGATGCATAGGACCAGTGAAACTGATGTCAAATTAATTCTTAAAATACTGAATCCTTTGTCTTTTAATCTCACTTGCCCCATCTGACTTGAAGAGATGAAATAGTACATAATATCAATAAGGTAATATTACCTTTAGAAATGCAAAAGGTATTCTGAGCTCATATACCTGTGTGTATACTCATAAAACAATACATTTTCTGATAGTGTTGTTGTGGCTAACAACGTATTCTCATACCTACTATATAGAAGAAAAACCAATTTTGGTGCTGACTTATTTTTCTTAGGTAATTGGCCTCATGGGGGGTTAAAGGAAAGCATAGACTTAAGTGTTTGCCAGGAATTACCTTTTATTATAAGAATTATTTTAAATGTCTATTCTTATCATGAAATAGTCTAAAAAGAGTAAAAATCAATAAAACAATTTAGGGATGGTGAAAAGACAAAACGAGTAGTACAGTTGGGGAAGATGGAAAGACATTATGTTATTCTGAGAGTAAAAATATCCACTGCCCTGTAGTTTTAAATGTCACTAGGCCCAAACTGGAAGTATATATAACCTTTGAGAAAAATTCCAAGTTATATATTCTAACTTAAAAGTAATATAGTTTTAGGAATGACAGATCAAAGTTATTGGATCAAAGTCAAATATATGATCATGTTTTCAGATAAACTCAGATGATAAGAATGTCACTTAAAGGTTTGATTAAATCAAAGCAAACGTTACCCACTGCAGACTAGAACTTGTGGGCAGAAGGGCTTGCAGATGCCTGCCATCCTCATTCTCCAGATCCTTTGGAGTGCATGCTTCAGCAGAGACACCTTTCCCATTTTATCTCTACATATGAGACAATTTTAAAGTTTTCTTAGAAATCAGTAAAAATAGGATGAATTTAGGCATCAATAACCAGAACTAGGGTATCAAATACTTAAAGGTGTTACAGAGGTTATAGACGCATATGGCCTTGAGACTAGGGGAAGGTGGGCTCAGCCTAAATTCCTCCAGTAGTAGGGAGGGAAAGCCCCCAGTCTCAATGATCATATTCGGGAAAATACACCTGGAGTCATTCTGGACAAGCTGCTTTTCTATCTACTAAGTGCCCTGAAAAATGTCAGAGTCAAAGTTGTGTGGCTTGGTATCATGACCATGCTGTAAGATAAAGGAGAAAAACATCAGTGTAATGGAATGTTGAATCTACATTAGGCCTTTCAAACCATATATATATATATATATCCTATCTAATAACAGAGTAATATGCAAATTGACTAAACCTCCAATCAAACCATGCCCACCAGCCAGCCAATCAGGAGCAAATTATACAAATAAACCTCAACCAAGATGGCTATGGCCACTGAGAGCAGGAGGGAGGTTTGGGTTTCCCGGCAATGGAGAAAGCCAAGCTTTCCACCTGCCCTACCCTGCCTAGGCCTCCAGTCAATGCAACAAAGTTTCAATTATAGAAGATACATAATCCCAGCAGAAATGGCGGCAGCCACTAAACTGGAGAGAGAAGAGACTCGGGTTGCCAGGGCAATGGAGGAAGCCAAACTTCTGCAGCCCTAGCCTAGGCCTCCACTCTAGAGTACAAAGTTTCAAACAGAAATGGCTGTCACCACAGAGCAAGCAGAAGGCTTGACTCCACTCCAGGCTACAAAGTTTCAATTGTAGAACATAAATTAATCCCAGATCCCAGGGTCTCCACTTGGGTTGCTGGGGGGCGTGGCCAGCCTGCAAACCACCATAGGCCCCTCACCTAAACCACCCCACACCCCAAGGGAAGCCCCACCCTGATCCAGGATGCCCCTCAGGGCAAACCAGCTGATCTCCATCCATGCACCAGGCCACTATCCTGCCTAATAAAAGAGTAATAGACAGATTGACCATCACTTCAACACACAAGAGGGCTACTCCCATGTGGTCAAAGGTCCTGCCCCCAGGTGGACACAAGATGGCCACCACAAGATGGCCAGCAGAGTAGAGCAGTTGGGAGGGACCAGGCCTGCAAGGGAAGGCAGTTGGGCGTGATCAAGCCTGCAGGGCAGGGCAGTTAGGTGTGACCAAGCCGGCAGAGGAGGGAAATTGGGGGCAAACAGGCTTGCAGGGGAGCAGTTGACATCAATTAGGCTGGCAGGGTAGTGGTTAGAGGGTGATCAGGGTAGGCAGAAGCAGTTAGGGGCAGGCAAGTGAGCAGTTTGGAGCTAGCAGTCCTGGATTGTGAGAAGGATGTCCTGCTGCCCATTTAGGCCTGATCTTAGTGGGATCAGGCCTAAATAGCCAGTCAGACATCCCTCGAGAGGGGCCCCAGATTAGAGAAGTTGCAAGCTGGGCTGAGGGACCCCCCCCCACCGCCCCGTGCACAAATTTCGTGCATCGGGCCTCTAACAGGTGAAAAAGCTACCAACTGGTCATTCATTGATCAAATCATAGTCAGAAATTTGGCAAGAAGTCAAGTTCCTTTTCATCTCTATATATAAAAGGCTAAGTTGACTTGTGCATGCATGATACATATAAAGCTCTTGCTGATACCAATTCCACATGTGTGTTTCGACATGTCATTGTCAATCATGAATTTGGTTGACACTTCTATTATAGAGAAGAGCAAATAGCAATATTAAAATATTTCACCTAATTAATTTGCTTTCAATGTGCATGAATCCATGCACCAGGAAACTAATTATACTAAAAAAGGGAGAGATAAGGTGGATGAAGGAGAAATAAAAAACTATCTATAAAAATGCAAATCAAGATTAAAATGTGGTACCACCATAAACCTATTAAAATTGCTATTATCAACAATGAAATTAAACACACTTTTTGGAGAAGTTTTGAAGAAAAACAAACCCTCATTCACTGTTGGTAGAAATGTAAATTGGCACAGCCTCTATGGAAAACAGTATGGAGGTTACCATGTGACCCAGCAACGCTTCTTCCTGGTACCTACCCCAAAATTTGAAAACATTTATTTGCAAAGATATAAGCACCCCTATGTTCACTACAGCATAATTCAGTGGCCAAGACATAGAAACAACCAAGTGTCCTTTGACAGATAATTTTATAAAGAAGTAGCACATATACACAAAGCCATAAGAAAAGAAGAAATACTGCCATTTGTGATAACTTGAATGGATCTTAAGAATATCCTGCTATGTGAAATAAGTCAGACAGAAAATGTTAAGAACCACATGACTTTATTTATATGAGGGATATGAAACTTAAAGCAACAAATGAACAAACTTTAAAAAAAGCACAGCTGGTGTTGCTCAGTGATTGAGCATTAACCTATGAACCAGGAAATCACAGTTTGATTCCCAATCAGGGCCTATTCCTAGGTTGTGGGCTTGATCCCCAGCATGGCGTATGTAGAAGGAAACCAATCAATGATTCTCTCATCATTCCTCTTTCTATTCCCTCTCCCTTATTCTTTGAAATCAATAAAAAAAATATAAAATAAAACAAAAATTTATAGACAGACAACAGCGTGATGGCTACCAGAGAGAAGGGGACTACCAGTGATAGTATTCTAAAGGGGATCAAATATATAGTGACAGAAGATAATTTGACTTTGGGAAGTGGGTAAACAATGCAATCTGTAGATCAAGTATCATAGAAATGTACACTTGAAACCTATATCATCTTATTAACCAATGCTACCCCAATACATTGAATAAAAGAATAATAACAAAAGTTACTCACCTTATAGATATTGTGAAGGCTAAAAAGTAATTTTCCTTCCACTTTCTAAGTTTTTCTAGCTGGGCTAATTAAATCAATATATATAGATAACAAGAGAAAATGTATAAAGTTTATTATGGATATGCATAATGGAGGTATGATAAAAATGAGACCCGGGTTGCATTGGGCAGTTGAGATTTATGTGCCATTGTGGACAAAGAAAAAAGGATAGAGGTCTAAAATTCTAAAGGGAACTGGCAATTCTCAGGTAGCTGAGCAATAACCAAACACATGGCATGCCAATGCCTTCTAAACAATGAAGAATTGGGTGGGACATAGGGGTGATCGAGTTAACAGGCCTCTCCTTGGAGCCTTGCTGTCTAATACACAGAAGTGAATATGCTGAGATTCCCTTCCCAGAGCTGGTTTTTCCATCTGAATCTCTTAGGATCAAGTGTTCTTCCTGTGTCTTTTGTTTGTTAGTAACCAGCTTAAAATCAATATCTCAAAATGCACAGTCCTATGGCTGGCAAAACTTTGGTCCCCATCACTATTCTGTTTGAATTATATATTCAAAGGGAAATAAACAAGTAGATTAGACAAAATCTAGAAATCCTACTTTTTTTCCTGCTATGCCTGAATTACCCAGAGAGAAGATAAATGCTAAAGGAAAATACTTTCCAGATTTAATCTTTACCTTATCTTTATTCTTGGCGTTAGCCCAAATTTTTGTATCCCTGAGCCAGAATTTTTCAAAGTATAGTTTACAGAATTTGAGCTTTACGATATGCCAATATTAATAATACCTTTTCATTAAACACCCTCTGTAGAACTTCATAGGGAGCTAATATTTGACTTATGAATTGATTCCCCAATTCTACTTCTAAATTACATCAACAAGACTCAAAAATTTACCTTTTGATTATTTAACTGTCCAATCCAAGACAATTACTTCAACCATAAGTCTTCATTGGAAAGTTCTGATAATTAATGTAAGCAATCATTAAATTTATAATTTTATTTATATAGAGATAATAAAATTTTGATGTAGTATAATACATAAATAAGTTTCTTTTATAACAAGATTTATTTTTTTGCTTTATTTAATTTTTTATGTTGTAGGGTTGCTAAGAGAAAGCTATTTTTCATTAATTTAACTGAATTTTAGTTGCAACTTTTCTATTTATGAGAAATGATATTGATCTTAGCAAATAATACTGCACTAAAATATTCAGAATCTGATTTAGTGTCAATGGCATGTGTTATCTGAAACATGTATACATTAACATTTCAAAAGGCCATTAATTTCACTATCTCTCTGGAAACATGAGAGCATATAAGCAGACTGAAATTCAAGGCTTATTCTTTTTCAATATTTTCCTAGAGATTATTTAGCAGAATGCTTAAGAGAATATTTTTTAGTTCAGTACCACTTGTTGTTGTTGTTGTTTTTGTAGTGCTCTCTGTACTTTATACACATATGTAGTTTGACCAAACGGAAACTTTCATAAGTTGAAAGTTTTAAAATAAAAATGTTGGGACTACCTAAAATTCAATATGACTTGAAAAGGAATAGATCAGTCATGATCTGTTCTCCGTGTGCCTTGTTCATTCACTTTGTTGCTGACGTTAAACCCTCTGTTTTCACTGACCCTGATATGCATTAAGACACACTGTGTTTGCAAGTCCTCACTGCCCATGCCTAATACCTAAGCCTTTTAGAAAGTTTCCTGGTTAGCAGATCCTACTGCAGAGGGTTGGGGTGGTTATTGATGTCTTTTATGTTTGTAAGGTTAAACTTGATTTAGAGTTTAGAGGAAAGAGCTAATATTGTTCATTTTTGATAGCTATAAAATTTGTTTATAATGACTTACATTTTCCAAAAATGAAGCATATTAATAACTGAATTTTAATTTATAATGTAACTAAAACTATGCATCTGCAAATATAGTATAATTCATTTATATAACTGAGTTTCTAACCCACTTGATCTAGAGTTGTCAATGTGGGTTATATTATATTTACTCACATATTGTTCCAATACAAACATTCAGAGCATAATAGTTAATGTGGTAATACAATTGTTTTTTAACATGTTTTCATGTTAATTTTTAATACCCAAACAATGAAAATGTGTTTTGACTATATAAAAAAGTGTTTGCATTATAAGTTAATTTAATCCACTCTCTTATACATTGAGGGGTGATGGGTTTGATTTCTTCTTTTAAGTTAATCTTACCTAATATTAGACAAACATGTAAATTGTCCATACCTCCACTATGCCCACAGCCAATCAGAGTGAGTATGCAAATTCACCCAACAATGATGATGGTTAATTTGCATACGTAGGTGTCCAGTGGCCTCCATCCAGGAACAGCCTTAGCGCCCAGGTCACGTGGCCCTGAGCAGCCTGGGAAGGGCCTGAGCCAGGGGGCTCCTGGGCATGGCCAAGCCTGCAATTGGAGCCGAGGGGACAGGGGCAGAGCTGGCCATTGGAGGGAGCTGGGGGCTCCTGCCCAGGCCTAAAGCCTCAGCCAGAGGCTTTAGGCCTGGGCACGGGCAGATGTAGTGATTGGAGGGAGTTCAGGGGTCCAGACCCCAGGTCCCAAGGCCAGCAAATAGAGGGAGAGGGAGCCAGCCATCTAGGGAAAAAGAGCCAGCCATTAGAGGGAGAGGAATCCACAATGGGATGGAGAGGGAGCCAGCCACTGGAGGTAGAGGGAGCCAGCCATTAGAAGAAGAGGGAGCCAGTCATCGGAGGGAGAAGGAGCCAGCCATTGAAGGGAGCTGGGGGGCCCTGCCCAGGCCTAATACCTAAATCATAGGCTTTCAGCCTGGGCAGGGGCAGAGCCTGTGATTGGTGTGAACTGAGTTTCTTACCCACTTTATCTACGTACCTTTTCTGATTGCTCATTGGCTAAGCTCCCTGTATGCCACTGGTAATATTCTTAGTAGCTTGGGTAATAAGAATATAAAAAGGTGATTTAGGGTTTTTCCACCACACTTCTGGAGAAAAAAAGGAAGGTCCTCTGCTGGAAGGTTAAGAAATGTCATATCCTGTCCTAGTTGGATTGGCTCAGTGAATAATGCCTTGGCCTGCCGACCTCAGAGTCTGGGTTCGATTCTGATCAAGGGCATGTACCTGGGTTGCAGGCTCCTCCTTGGCCGGGGCCCAGGTCAAGGTTTATGTCCGAGGAAACCAATCAAAGTGTTCCTCTCACTTTGATGTTTCTCTCTGCCTCTCCCTTTCTCTTTCACACTCTCTAAAAATCAATGGAAACATATCCTCAGGTGAGAAAAAAAAAAAAAGAAATGTCATATCCTATGAAAGACACATCTTAAAAATGCCTAAAGAAAGTTGTCATTTTTTCATGGTGAAGAGACTGGAGTCTGTGTTGATGAAAACACCTTGGTGGCTGCAGTGGCCAGCAGTGGCTGCAGCAGTGGGGTGATGGAGCTGGTGCTTTTCTCTGATCAGCCTGGTAGCCTCCCATAAAGAGTGTGGGCCTAAGCCATCAGTAGAACATACCCTGAGGGCTTTTAATATGTGAGAGGGGGCAGGCTGGGCTGAGGGAACCCCCTCTCCAGTGCACAAATTTTATATAGTATAACATATTTGAAACAGAGGTAGTTGGTTTTAGACATCCTAACTTCTAACCATATTATTTTGGCAATGGAAAAGCCAATAATGTTAAAGCAGGATCAATGGTTTAACCTTATCTCATTAGCATATTGCTTAAAGGGCTCTAATTGACCTACTTTCCATGAGTTTAACTATATAAGCATTTCTAGTATAGAGTTTGTGCTATGATTAAATGAATTAAGATATTGAGCACCAAAATTGTAGCTATTGTGAAAGAAAAATAAATTCTCATATTTGTATTACATTTTCTATCGAATCTCAAATGCTTGCAGATAATTACAACAAAAGTGTTTAGAACAGCAATTGCTTGCTATAGTGCTTAGAGAAAAATATAGGAGACATTTCAAACACATAAATACAAAGGATCTAAGTTGGTCTATTACCATAGTATTCACTGAATTTTGAGGAGAAGGATTTTTCTCTGCATTTTATGTATACTAACAAGTCAAAGGATGAGAATGTAGTAAATTAGTTATAAATTTTTAATTTAAACCAAGCTGGAGAACATTCCTTATCATCTCTGTATCCTACTGAATTTCAAGCACATAAAATAAACACAATACTACTCTTGATAAAAGCAGCCCATGCACTGTTTAATGCCAAGTGCATTCTCGTGAAATAGAATGGCATCGTTTGTTCATAAAAATGTATAATATTTTCTCTTAAGAGTGGATGCTCTGTCATTATAAAAGAAGGGCCCAAGTTAAGGAGTAAAGAAAAAATCTTGAAATTGTACACTCCTACATAATTATTACATTTATAAGCAGAGGCCCAGTTAACGTTAGCACAAGGCTCTGCATGCTGTGCAGCTAAGTTTTATTCTAATGAGCGATCCAGGATTTGAGATATGTCATCTTAGTGATTACAGCTAGTCTTAAAATATGTTAATTTTTTCTATGCTAGACTTGTTTTCAAGTGTCTGATCATTTTTCTTCACAGGTAAATTACCTTTCAGTGCTTATGCACATCTGAGAATAAATACAGACTGTCTAACAATGACTTTCTGTGTCATGGCCAATTTCAGTTTGCTTTGCTGTTGACCTAGTCCACTAATAGCATACTCCTTGTTGTAGCAAAATGATATTCTAACTAGATTTTTATATTAATTAAAATCAAGATTTACTTGGAATGTTTTGACATGCATGTTAAGAGGAATAAAAGTCATGGGCAGATGTCTCACAAATTGTCTTGATTATTCTATTTACTTTGAATAGTTAGCATAAAATATTTCCTTATGAAGACTATAGTTTCAAAGTGTCACTCTGAAAACCAAAATAGAGCAGTTAGAATTACTCTGTCAAGCTACTCTTTGTCAACTTCTTTTGGTTTTTGAAGGCTTATTTTTGGCTCTACCTCAGTTTAAAATCTCAAATTAATAACTTAGTTTTACTTTTACAATGGAGTTCTATTTAAAATAGTTGAAATTGATGGAACATAACTGTGCAGGGCATGGCATAGCACTTCAAATAAGCAATTTGCTTTATTCCTGACCTTGGCACTAGGATAGACTGTTAAGATGGACATGGAGAGGAGAAATTGATGCTTTGGGATTTAAGGGCATTTCCCAAGGTCATACATATAATTATGAAGTAGAACCTTATTCCTCTCTTTACAAAATGCAATGCTATCCATTGAAAGTTTCGCGTGGAGAGAGGTTTGGAGCGCGCGCCGCAGAGAGGGCGGGTGGCTGAAAACCGGCCAGTTTTCTCGAACAGGGAGACAAAGACATCCCACTGGACTGAATCTCCAGCTCTGGGCGAAGTCCAGGGAACCCACTATCATACGGGGTGAAAACTGGACAGTGGGAGGGCACGCCGAAGCTCGAGCGCCGCAGGGGCTTCCCAGCTAGTGGAGAAGGCAGCTTGAGCGAACAGCTCGGCTGCGTGACTGCGCAGAGAGCGCTCTTCGACTTGCTTTCTAATTTGGAAAACCATCAGTCTGCTTTGTTTTACGAGCCTGCGTGAGACATTGGGAGTGTAGATTCATTTGGGGAGAGTCTGAATTCCCCGGCAGCCAGCAGTCGGTGGAGCTCCACAGCTGCTCTCTCTCATAGGTGCTGGCAGCCATTGCCCCCGGTACAGAGTCCCTGGGGCCGCATAGGGCAGAGCTAACACTGTCTGCTTGGCCCGGAGACTCCGCCCACCCAACCTGAGCACAGCTGAGCTTCACAGATAATTGGCCTGGAGGTCAACCCTCCAAGTGCTAGCAACGTTTAACTGAGCTTAACTTCAGCAAGACTGTGCAGCCCATATCCACCTCAGGTAACCAGGGAGGCTGAGCCACTGTCCCTAGTAGGAAGTCTACCACACAAAGCTAATTGACCAACACAGGAAAGCAGCCACCATGCAGCAACATGGAAAGAAATCAGATGTGAAAGAAATGGAGAAAAAAAACGACTGGACATGGAATTCAAAACCACGGTTATAGGGTTTTTTAAGAGGCTCCAACAAAAGGTCGAGGCCTATAAGGAAATAAGCAAGACCACAAAGGAAATGAATGAGTCCTACAAGAAAATGAACAACACCCTCAAGAATATAAACGAGAGCTGCAAAGAAATGATCAAGACCAACATGGAAATGAATGAGTCCTACAAGGAAATGAAAGAAACCCTCAAGGATATAAAGGAGAGTCTCAAGGATATGAAAAAGGACCAACCAGAAATTAAGCATACACTGACTGAAATAAAAAATATTTTACAAGAACCTAAAAGTGCTCTGGAGCACCCCAAGAACCAAGTTAAAGATTTGAAATACAAAGAGGGAAAATCCACTCAGCTGAAAAAGCAAGTAACCAAAAGAATCCAAAAATTGAAGATAGTGTAAGGGGCCTCTGGGACAACCTCAAGCATACCAACATCCGAATTAGAGGGGTGCCAGAAAAAGAGAGAGACCAAGACAATGAAAACCTATTTGAAGAAATAGCTTCTGAAAACTTCCCACACCTGGTGAAAGAAATAGACTTAGGAGTCCAAGAAGCGCACCGAACCCCAATATATAGGAACCCTAGGAGGACCACACCAAGGCACATCATAATTAAAATGCCAAGAGCAAAAGACAAAGAGAGAATATTAAAAGCAGCAAGAGAGAAACAGTTGGTTACCTATAAGGGAGCACCCATACAATTGTCAGCTGATTTCTCAACAGAAACGATGCAGGCCAGACGGGAGTGGCAAGAAATATTCAAAGTGATGAACAGCAAGAATCTACAACCAAGATTACTCTATCCAGCAAAGCTATCATTCAGAATTGAAGGCCAGATGAAGTGCTTCTCAGATAAGAAAAAGCTAAAGGAGTTCATCACCACCAAACCAATATTATATGAAATGCTGAAAGATATTCTTTAAGAAGAGGAAAAAGAAAAAAATAAAAGTGTAAACTAGGAACAATAAATACACATCTATCAACAAATGAATCTAAAAATCAAGTGAATTAATAAGCTGATGAACAGGATAAACTGGTGAATGTAACAGAATTACGGACATAGAGAGGGAATGGACTGACAACTCTTGGGGAGAAAGGGTGTGTGTGAAGTGCAGCAAGAGACTGGACAAAAATCATGCAACTATGGGAGAGGACAGTGGAGGGGGGTGAGGGCGGAGGGTAGGATGGGTTCCAGGTGGAGGGGAACTATAGAGGGGGAAAAAAGGGAACAATGTAATTAATAAACTGAACAATAAAGATAAAAAAACAGAAAAAAACAAAAAAACAAAATGCAATGCTGTCAATATATTAATTTATATACCACAAGATATATAAATTAATATGTTGACAAGGTACACTAATTTTCTGAGAAACTTCTATTTATTTTATTTTTTAAAAATATATTTTATTGATTTTTTTTTACATAGAGGAAGGGAGAGGGATAGAGAGTTAGAAACATCGATCAACTGCCTGCTGCACACCTCCTGGGGATGTTACCACAACCAGGGTACATGCCCTGGATCGGAATCGAACCTGGGACCTTTCAGTCCGCAGGCTCACACTCTATCCACTGAGCCAAACCAGTTTCGGTGAAACTTCGATTTTAGTAAGTTTTTCTATTTTGGACAGCAATAGTTAAAACAGTAATTACTATTTCTACAATAACTAGTGTTTTGAGTGCACTGAGACTTTTCATGTGGACTGAAATCAATGGTTCCTATTTAGTGGTACAAGGAATCTTCAGATTCCTCTATTTTTACAGTAGGAAGATGCTATCTATTATTCAAAATGCACTTGTTTTCTGAGGAAAATATTAAGCCAAGAGAACCTTTGTGGGCATTTTGCAGTTAAAGTCTATAATCCTGCAGAGTTCCTCATAAGACACACATCTTGAAGCCCGAGTTAAAAAAATTAGTCTTAACAGATAAATGTATGAAACTCATAAGCTTAGGATAAATTTATGAAAATTAATTTACTTGTGCCATTTGAGGAGATGGGAAAGGGTTCATATTGGTGTTGCTTGATAAGTAAATAATTTTTGTCCTTTATTAAGTCTTTATTAATGATTTTGAGTGCAACCATTTTCATTCTTTTCTTTGATTCATTAATGCGTAGGAGAGGATGGCTATGATACTTTCAATAATATACCAAAAAAGAACAAATAGAAAAGAAAAAGAAAGGAAAGGAAAGATGAGTAGAGGAGAAAAGAGAGAGAGGTATTAAAGGAAAAAAGGAACAACATAGTTTTACGGGACATTAAAAAGTAAATTTTTAAAATTACGCAAGGGAGGAGAGGAAGGAGGACTATACATTTTACATAATAATAAAGGTCTTTTTAAATTTGGGATGAAATTTTCATCTGAGGGTCTTATGAGTGGAAGTGAAGTTTTTGGGATAACGGAAGGAAAATAATTTCCAGAGGCCTCCACGCGAGGATGGGGTTTGTGGAAAGCTGTATTGATGATGTAAAATTAAGGGGGTTCTTCTCCAACTTTCTATCTCCATCCATTTTGCCATGGAAGAAGTCCCATCTTGTCTCTAGCTGGGCCAGAATTGAGGTCCCTTCCCAGAATTTCTATTCCATGTTAAAGTGGTGATCAGCCCAGCATCTGGCTAGCTATAGTCCATTGCTGGTGGGGCACACCTGACCACAGGCCATGCTGCTGGTTAAGGCCACATGGCTATGGAAAGAGAACAGGTGAGCACACATGTAAGCAGGTCAAGGAACAAGAGAGTGCAAGAACCAACAAGCACCAGCAATAGAACAAAAGAGAGGGAACTTCTGGAGAATTTTAACCTTCCAAAATTTTGCATGCTTCTGATGGGGCCCATCACCTAGTCCCGTGGTCAGCAAACTGCTGCTTGAGAGCCACATGAGGCTCTTTGGCCCCTTGAGTGCGGCTCTTCCACAAAATACAAGGGCCTGGGCAAGTCTAATTTGAAGAAGTAGTGTTAAAAGGTGTTTAAGTTTTAAAAAATTGGCTCTCAAGAGAAATTTTGATCGTTGTACTGTTGATATTTGGCTCTGTTGACTAACGAGTTTGCCAACCACTGACCTAGCCAATGCACTGTTTTCCCCAGTGATCTGAAGGGAATGGACAGGTGGATCCTTGGGGAGCATGAAGCTATAGCCTCCTGCTGAAGCTGCCCAGATAAGCATGCTTATAATTTTGGGCTTCACCTTTTCTATTATTGATATTAATAACTAGCGAATTATGCCAATAACAATGGTATACTCTTCTTATCTAAGAGTTTCTGCTTAGCTTTTTTTCCCCCCTTCCATTTGCCCCAAGCTAAAGGGAGTGGGAGGCAGTTTACAGCTGAGGACAAGGAAAGCAAATCCCAAGTTTCATCCTGTCCTTGGAATCAGACAAGTGGATTCCACATAGAGTTGCGAAGGAAATAGACAAGGCAAAGGACCAAAGAGATTTTGAGTCTGGATAAGAAGGAAGTTCGGAGACCAGTGCTTTAGAAGGCACAGTTCCCTCCACATTTCTTTTCAAGCTGGAGAAAGCTCCAGGGAAAATTTGCTTTAACATTAAATGTGATTCTATGCCCAAGAAATTTAACAACTATTTGTCGTTTATGCTTAGCTATAGATCCTGGAGAATAGGTTTAACATTCCCAGGGCAAAAGACAAAGCCAAAGGCAGAGAGGGGATAATGGGAAAAGAGAAAATGCCAGTCTGGACTTCTATAAAATATCCACCAAAAATCACTGAGTTTCATCGTTTGCAAGAAAGCCACAGGTGCCTTCTCATGCATCCCCAAGCAGCTTCCTGAGGCTTCTCAGAGGCCAGAAAGGTTCTCTTCCATGGTAATGTGGAGGCAGCTGTAGTCTGATGAACAAGGTGACATTGTTCCCCTTGGTATCATTGGATTGTCAAGGGGATAATTTTTCTACAACCTTTAAAGTTTTAGCTGGGTTAATAACCGGATTATCAGAGACAGATTAACAGACATGGCATAGCCTGGAACCAATTAAAGTTGTAGAAAGTCTCTTATATGAATGCATATGTGGGGTGTCATATAAAAATGAGGCCCCCCCCAAAAAAACATTGGCACTTGAGGCTTATGTGCCATTATGGAAGAAAAAAATTGGATAGATTGTAGAGATTACAATCTAATATTTCAAGTGACATAGTTCAAGTGGGTAGTTGAAGAAGAGCAGAACACATTGGGAGCATATTCTTGCTGGGCAACACAGAAACAAAGGGGCACCGGGGGTCATCTTCTTAACAGGTCCCTGCTTGAGAGCCTTGCTGTGTACCATACTAAGGCGAATATGCTAAGATTCCCTTCCTATAGTAGGTTTTTCAGCTGAAGCTCTTAGGAAGGAAAGAGGGTGGATCAAATATTTTCCCTGAGTCCTTTGTTTCTTAATAACATACTTAGAATCAATATCCCCAAAGGAAGTATTAGGGTGGCAAAACTGTGGTCCCCTCCAGGATCACAGGATCATGGGATTATTGGGTCATGAGATCAGTGGACACCATCTGAGAGGAAGAATGGGACATGGCTTCCCCTCTGCTCTCCAGCAAATATCTTATACAGCAAAGAACCCAGGAGAAGTGGAGGAATCTCAGGAAGAAATTGGGGACAGTGATTGAGATAAAGATATTTTTAAATATATTTTATTTATTTTTTACAGAGAGGAAGGGAGAGGGATAGAAAGTCAGAAACATCAATGAGAGAGAAACATCGATCAGCTGCCTCTTGCACACCCTCTACTGGGGATGTGCCCACAGCCAAGGTACATGCCCTTGACTGGAACCAAACCCGGGACCTTTTAGTCCTCAGGCCAATGCTCTATCCACTGAGCCAAAATGGTTTCGGCAAGATGAAGATATTTGAAATTGACTGATTATTTTCCTAATTGAAGCTGTTTAAAATAATGGGAGTTACTAGAATACCTTATAACAACAACATTAAGTTTTTCTCTACCAAACAGAAATAGTTTCCAAAAACAAACTTAGCTTCTGTTAGGGAAACATAGTTTTTGATTTCACATTTTCTGGTTTTTATACTGTGTAGTTCATCTCTGTTACCTAAAGACACAGCCATTTCTTTTTTGGCTTACCTCAGCAATGTGAAAATACAGAAATAGTTTTGTTCTTTGATTTAGAGAAGAGTTGTACTTTGGATTAACTTTATCATAGATCACCAAAGATCAAATACTTGCATGTTGGAGAGTTTCCTGTGTAAAGTTAAGATATGTACATTTCATCTGGTTAGATGGGAATAATTGATGCATCTCTTGTAGAGGAATGTCATGACAAGGGATCAAGTTAAAAAAAAAGATTGCTAGAATCAGAAAAAAAAAACATAGCAGTATCAAAAGAAAGTGGTAAAACAGAGCAGGTTAGTTTTCATGAGGTACAGACGAATCTAGAATGCACAATGTTATTTCAAGCAAGGCAACCTCGAGCACAAGAATTTCCCAAGGGCCATTGGGCTGTGTGTGGAGCAGGAATCCTGGAGGAAAAAGGCAGAAAATCTGATGGTAGAAAAGCACTTTCAATACATTTTACTGCTTTACATTCTAGTCTGGGACACTTGTACTATTTTACACAGACTTGTATGAATATATGCCAGTAATTGTGTTGAGAGTTTATATATAAACTAGAGGCCCAGTGCATAAAATTTATGCATGGGGAGGGTCCCTAGCAGCTGCTGGCTAGGGGCTCCCTTCCTGGGCTGCTGGCTGTAGGCCGGGGCATTCCTCATTCCATGTCACCCCCTGGTGATCAGAACATGTCATGGCAAGCAATTGAACTCTCGGTTGGTCGAACTCCCAAGGGGACACTTTTAGGCATATATATATATATATATATATATATATATATATATATATATGATAGATGAGATAGAGATAGAGATAGAAACAGAGATAGAGATAGAGATAGAGATAGAGATAGAGATAGAGATAGAGATAGAGATAGATGATATAGATATATTCCTGTTTTGGGAGAGTGAAAAAAATTGAAAAGAAAATAAAGACCTTGCAACTTCTCTATCTAATGTTGTCCTCTTTCATGCTTAGTAAGCTTGACTTTTTCATTTTCTCACTTAAAGTTAGACCAGCCTTTCCCAAGATTCTACAAGTATCACCAGAAATTAATCAGTATTATATAATAAAACAAATCAAACATAACAGTAACTACAATATTGATAGCACTATCCTGATAAACAAAATGATAAAAAGCAGGGTTTAAAGCAAAAAAGTTTCCATTATTACAGTACTTGCAATGCCTTTAATACACTAGTTTGCATTTTAAGGTCCAAGCCTAGAAAGTATTATGCTGCATTTTCCAAAATTACATGAACATAAATATAACTCTTTTATTTTTAAATAGAACATTGAATGGGGTTAGGAATTCTCGGAACATATTCTGAAATGCTATAATAGAAACATCGCCATTTTCATCTTTCTTATAGGAATATGCTTTCTTGTGTAAATAACAAAATGCTTATGAACTAGAAAATTTAGAATTAGTATATGGTCTACCTAATATGCAATAGTTTATTGTAATTAAGGTATGTTGTTTTATCCAAGATTATCTTTTTGATATATTCATAAAAGCATAGATCACACTTTTTTTTTTAAGTTCAGTGAGCCTTGTTACTTGAAATCCATGCTATTTCAATTGGGAAATTGTTTATATAAAACAATGAAGATCATTTTGCCACAATATATATTTGTCATAGTAAAGTATATTACTGGACATGCTTTATTACTTCTGTTTTTCTGTTGTGTGTGTAACATATATATGTTTTAGAGGCCCAGTGCACAAAATCTGTGCACCCCAGCCTGCACCCTCTCCAATCTGGGTACCCTCGAGGGATGTCCGACTGCCTGTTTGGACCTGACCCTACTGAGATCAGGCCTAAACGTGCAGTTGGACATCCTTCTCACAACTCAGGACTGCTGGCTCCAAACTGCTCACTTGCCTGCTTCCCAGATAGCCCCTAATCGCTTCTGCCTGCCAGCCTGATCACCCCTAACCACTACCTTGCCAGCCTAATTAATGTCTAACTGCTCCCCTGCCAGCCTGTTTGCCCCCACTTCCCACCTCTGCTGGCCTGGTCACCCCCAACTGCCCTCCCCTGCTGGCCATAATGTGGTGGTCATCTTGTGTCCACATGGGGGCAGTATCATTGATCACATGGGGGCAGTCCTCTTGTGTGTTGCAGTGATGGTCAATCTGCATATTACTCTTTGATTAGATAGGATTTGGCCTGGTGCATGGGTGGGGGCCAGCTGGTTTGACATGAAGGTTTTCCAGGATCAAAGTAGGGGTTACCTTGGGGCATGGGGCAGCCTGGGCAAGGGGCCTATGGTGGTTTGCAGGCCAACCATGTCCCCCAGCGACCCAAGTGGAGGCCTTGGGATCTGGGATTAATTTATGTTCTACAATTGGAACCTGGAGCAGAGCCAAACCTTCTGCTTACTCCATGGCAATAGCCATTTCTGTTTGGTTTCATTTGAATTCTATAATTGAAACTTTGTATCCTAGAGCGGAGGCCTAGGCGCTAGGGCTGCAGAAGCTTGACTTCCTCCATCGCCCCAGCAACCCTAGCCTCTTCTCTCTCCAGCTCCATGGTTGCTGCCAATTCTGTTGGGATTATGTATCTTCTATAATTGAAACTTTGTAGCATTGAGTGGAGGCCTAGGCTGGCAACTGCAGACAGTAAGCTTGGCAGTAAGCTGGGGAAACCCAAGCCTTCCTCCTGCTCTCAGTGGTGGCAACCATCTTGGTTGGGAATTATTGGCATAATTTGCTCCTGATTGACTGATGGGTATGGCTGCAGGCATGGCTTGATTGGAGTTACAGTCAATTTGCATATTACTCTTTTATTAGATAGGTTGAATATATTTTAATACATAGATATATATATATATACATTAAACATAAAAAGATATATAAACACATATAGTTATAACGTATATATATTCATATATGTTATACCTATACTAGAGGCCTGGTGCACAAAATTTGTGCATGGTGGGGGAGACATGTAGGGGGTGTCTCTCAGCCCAGCCTGAACCCTCTCCAATCTGGGACCCCTCGAGGGATGTCTGATTGCCCATTTAGGCCCAAAGCTACCAGGATTGGGCCTAAATGGACTATCAGACATCCTTCTCACAATCCAGGACTGCTAGCTCCAAATTGTTCACCTGCCTGCCTCCCTTATTATCCTTAACCGCTTCTACCTGCCAGCCTAATCACCCCCTATCCATTACCCTGCTGGCCTAATTGATGTTTAACTGCTCCCCTGCCAGCCTGTTTGCACCCAACTTCCCTCTTCTGCCAGCCTGATCACCCCCAACTGCCCTCTCTTGCAGGCCTGGTCTTTCCCAATTGCCCTCCCCTGCTGGTCTGATGGCCCACAACTGCTCTCCTTTGCAGGGCTGGAACCTCCCACTGTCCTCCCTTGCTGGTCATCTTGTGGTGGCCATCTTGTGGCCACATGGGGCAGAATCTTTGACCACATGGGGGCAGTCCTCTTATGTGTTGGAGTGATGGTCAATCTGCATATTACTCTTTTATTAGATATGATAGAGGCCTGGTGCTTGGGTGGGGCCTGGCTGGTTTGCCCTGAAGGGTGTTCTCAATCAGGGTGGAGATTCCCTGTATCAAGTGTGGGGCAGCCTGGGCATGGGGCCTATGGTGGTTTTCAGGCTGGTCACCCCCTACCCCCCCAGTGGCCAAAGCGGAGGCCCTGGGATCTGGGATTAATATATGTTCTAGAATTGAAACTTTGTAGCCTGGAGTAGAGCCAAGCCTTATGCTCGCTCTGTGGTAATAGCCATTACTGTTTGAAACTTTGTAGCCTAGAGTGGAGGCCTAGGCTAGGGCTACAGAAGTTTGGCTTCCTCCATCGCCCCAGCAACCCTAGCCTCTTCTCTCTCCTGCTCCATGGCTGCCGCCATTTCTGTTGGGTTTATGTATCTTATATAATTAAAACTTTGTAGCATCGAGTGGAGGCCTAGGCTGGCAACTGCATGTGGTAAGCTTGGCTTCCTCCATTGCCGGGGAAACCCAAGGGTCCCTCCTGCTCTCAGTGGTGGCAGCCATCTTGGCTGGAGTTTATTTCTATAATTTGCTCCTGATTGGCTGTTGGGCATGACTGCGGGTGTGGCTTGATCAGAGATATGATGAATTTATATATTACTCTTTTATTAGCTAGAATGTGTTTATATATCTATATGTGTTTAATGTATATGTATATATCTATGTATTACACATATATTCATATATATGTGTGTGCATATATATATATATATATGCACACACATATATATATATTATACACACAAGAGAAAAACAGAAGTAATAGAGCATATTCTAAGCCTTTTTACTATTCCTCCTTCATCTCTTATGAAGAAGCACTCAGATAAATGTTTTCACTGCTAAAAACTTTTCTTAGAATATTTTTGGGTGGTTTCACACCCAAAATGTTTTTCTGAAAACATTAAGCAAACTATGTTTTATATAATAAACAATTTTAGCACCAATACAATATTACTGTAATTCAGGACCACCAGATAGATATGTGCTGGTTGAAGAAAAACATGAATAAACTAACATTTATTAATTTCAGAAAAGATATAATTGTCAAACTTACTTTAGACAAATGAAATGATAGAATAATAGCTTTCTATCATACTCCTGGCATTAGTGTTGGAGTAAAAGGGAGGGGACTAGTTAAAAGAGAGATGGCCAAGTGAGAACTATCTAAGAAGAAAGCTCTTTTGTTCAGTAAGGAAACATGTCTGGGATAAATGAATTAATAAATTTAATAGACAACCTTTTTCATACCCAATTAAAGCTCTTAAGTATCTGATAACTGTATTAATTAAATAACTTACACTCTAAGTGTTTGAAAATTTGATCATGCTGTTGAAGTTAAACGGGACATTGTTTTGGCAAAACAAAATTATTGAACAAAAATGTCAATACAATAATGCATATATTATTATCTTTTAAAGCATGGGCCAGATTTGTTTCTTTTTTCAACAGTATTTTAAGTGCCTGCTGTGTATAAAACATCACTCTGGCACTGGAGATTGTAATTACCCTTGATGTAATTGGCGAAATCACAGCTTTCTATTGAAGAAATAAAGAATTTATAAAAAATAAGAGAGTTAAAAATGACAAGAAGGATAGCTCAAATCTAGAAATACAGAAAAATGTGAAAAACCCTTAGATTTGGGAAACAGCATGAAAATTTTTTTTCAAAATGAAAATGTGGTTTCTCAGGATCATCTAAGCCATTTTTCCCACTGTAATAAAAATTATGAATTTGGAAATCAAATGATAATGAATTTCCATTGGATCATTAAAGGATTAATAGCCATAGAGAAAGGACTTTGACCTTGACATGGCAGACTTTAGAGAGTCCTGAAAATTTTCTGAGAAAGGGATAAGAAGGGGTATGAAAGTGTGGCAGCATTAGGGAGAGTAAGGTTAGAGCATATAAGTTATCAAGTGCTGATTGGCTGCTGCTTGAATGAACAAGTGAGCAAGTTATCATCTCTTCATCAAAATACCAAGAACCTAATAATTAGTCAAAATTCAGAGTCAAATGCTAATTCGGGTGCATTTTGTTTCTATCTTCTGTCGGCTTTTACTTTTCACTTACAAAATAAAGATAAGAAATAATGTGGCATCTTGCCAACTTAATTATAGAAGCTAACCATCAGCGTAGAATGTAAGTCAAAATGGGGTCAGAGTAAGCTAGGTTATGCTGCAGCATCAAACAACCTCAAAATGTCAATAGTTTATTACAATAAGGGTTATATGCATGTTGCCTATCACATGTCCATTGTGTTAGCTGATAATTTAATCATTGTGTTCTGCTGTTACCAAGCTAGTGGCACAGCCATCACCTTGTATGCTGATAGTTGCAGTAACAGAGAGAAGGAGAATACTGACAATTAAGTATAATATGTAACATTTACTCAAAACTCAAGGGTGATAACTATTAGCATGGTTGCACCTGTACATAAGGGAGTGGGGAAGTATAGTTTTACCATGTACTCAGTAAACAAGGAGCTGAAAATATTTTCTAGGTTCCTACAATATAATAGAAAAGACTCTTTGAAAGAAATAAGACAGATGGAAATACTTTATAATTTCTAGGGTGCAGGAATATATAAAATATTGATTTTGATGTCTAATGAATTTAGCAACTCTCCTAAAGCATTCAGGAAGGATTATTTTATGTTTTTATCATATGGAAATTAGGGAGTTGTAAAGGGACTGAGTTGCATATGTGGTTGTCATTGTATATATTTTTATAGGTTTTAGTTACAAAATGGTTATTTACTAAAGTCATGAACACCCAAAGAGACCAGCAAAAAAAGTCAAGGACAGATTGTCAATGACTGATACTGAGGGAATGAGGTAGAGGAATGCCAAAAGACAGAAGAGAAGAAAAAGTAGACAGAATAAATAGACAATGCATTCAAACGTATTGTAATTAAAATAAGATTTTCAAGATGAAGCAGGTGTCAGAATGTCAAATACTGAAAATTAAGTAGGACAAAATGCCATTGGACTCAACAAGATTATAATAGTAACTAACATGCAATCAACAACTACTCAGTTCCAGACTGTATGAACTCATCTCATTTTAAAACTTTCTGACAGATAAGGTACAATGAATGAGGAGGGGGAAAAAAGCTCAGGGTACCATAACCAGTAAATTGCAAGCTAGGATTTGAACAGGCATTCTAGCTCCAGACTGTGTTTTTCTCTTGAATGAATTATTTATATCCTGCTCTTGGTTGCTAGGCATTTTTTAAAAAATAAAGCTGAGGAATAAAGGCCAGATTACAAACTAGTAATAATGGTAAATGAGGCATGGAAATAGCAAGTACAGTCTATGTGCTTGAGGAGTTTAAAAATGAAAGGCCACAGAGAAATTTTATGTTATTCAATGGAGGTTATGGTAAAGTAAGGTTGAGCTTCTTTGTTTGTTTGTTTTTTTCCTAGATCTATTTTTATAAAAGAAGATACCTAAACACAATTAACAAAAAATAAAAGAGAAAATTGAGTTAAACTTTGCAGAACAGCCATTATACCCATTATTTGTAATGTATTTAATAATTTATATGCATTGCCTTATTCAATCATTGAAATATTACAAATCTTCCTCAATTTACAGAGTAATCAATCACAATTCACATTTGTATTCCTTTGGCGCGCGCACACACACACACACACACACACACACACACACATTAGAGGCCAAGTGCACAGAGGGAGGCGGGTGGTCCCTCAGCCTGGCCTATACCCTCTCACTATGCAGGATCTTTCAGGGGATGTCTGGCTGCCAGTTTAAGACTGATCTGCCCCTAACCGCTCTGCCTGCCTGCCTGATCGCCCCTAAATTCTCACCCGAATGCCTGATTTCACCCCTAAAACTCAAGCTTCTTCTTTTTTTATTTTTAATATTTATATTTCTTCTTTATTTTTATTTTAAAAGTTAAGCTTCTTGAGAACATGAGGCATTTAACATTACTCCATATTTCTTACAGAGACCTAAGCATGGTAAACAGAGCAAATACTTAATACTTATGAGTTTCTGTATAAACACTTCCCAAACAGAATGTTTTAATAGGCAGTCTCCAAAAACCTGAACTGGAAAACCTAAAAATAGAGTGCTCAGATTTCAGGCATCAGATGCAATTAGCAGAAGTTCTATTAAACTCTAATTCTGAACTCTCAACAGTCTGGACAAACTGCCCTTCAATGTCTCCAGAGTTTCTTATTCGTCACTATCCCATTTCTCTTTCTTTTTTTGAGTTCAGTGCTTATATCCACATCAATATCAATATACCAGACAAAACCCACCTGACAGCCTAGCTGGCAGGAGTGTGTGGGGGGGCGGGGCGGTCCATGGCAGCATAGAAAACCAGGGTTCTTGAGTTTACAGTCAAGGAAACAAAATCAGAACCCCCATTATACCCATTCTACCCATTATTTGTAATGTATACATGGTCAAGAAGCCTTGACACTGCGTCGAGCAGAGGTGCTGTGGGCAGCGTGCATCTCGACTGGCCCAGCAGTACCTGCAGCAGCCTTGGTTCCTGGGAAGCCTGGGGTCAGACAGGGCCCAGCTCTTGAAGTTATTTTTAATAATTTTGCTTTTGGGAGAGGAGGGTTTCTAGGCAGCAGCTCCAGGTGGAGGTAACCGGTGCGGGTTTTAATTCAGGGTTTGGAGGAGAAGTTGGGTCTGTGGGGCGGGACCCACTTGGCCCCAAATGTCACAGCTGAGGTTCTGGAAGTGGCCCAGCAAAGTTCCTTTCTGTTTTCTTCCTGCCCTGACTCCACGCCTATGGCTTAAAAATCAGGGCACCAGGCTGGGGCTGAGCACTCCAGGGGCCTTTGTAAACATGGCAGGTACAGGTAGGGGGAGCTTGGGGGAACTGCAGGAACTGGTGGGGGCAGCCAGAGCCAGGGGAGGGCAGTGCCCATGGGGAAATGGGGCATGGGAGGAGGTACGCTGCTCTAACAGAGACTTAGAGGTACAGAGACTCAGAAAGACAGAGAGGACAGAAATGGGGATAGACAGGAAGAGAAAGACTCAGAAAGCAAGAGAGATTGAGTCAGAGAAATATTCACAAAGAGAGACAGACAGACAGAAAGAAAGATGGAGCCCTGCTCTGCATGAGTCAATGCGCTGGAGTAGGAGGATGGGACAAGGCCCAGGTCTCACAAGGGATGTGCCAGGGTGACGGTAAGTGCATCGCTGTGTTGCACGAGGGAGGTGTGCTGGGAATGCAGCACCAGCTCCTTCAGAGACCCTGCAGATTGTAGGGCCCCGCAAAACCCAAGCCAGTGGCTGTGCGGTAGATGACACAGTGCTTTGGTACCGTCGTCGTCCGCCACCACAGAGCAGGCGTAGCAGCCCCGCTGGCTGCTCTCACGGATGAGAAAGGTCCATCCCGCTGGCCGCTCAGCATTTCCTCAGCTTGCGGGCGGCTGATCTCGCCCGCCTACCAGGTTCCTTCCTCGTGGCGGGGGAGGTCATCCTCATCCTCCATCGGTGCAGACTGGTCTTCAGTCTCATTTTTGATTCCCAACCCCTCACTGATCTCCTTCTGCCGGGCGCCTTTCTGGGTGAGCCATACCAGGCACTGGTCTCGGACCCTGCGCAGGTGCATGAGGTCTGGCTTCAGGCTGTCCATGCGCTGATGGATCTCCCGGTGCCCGAGGCCTGTGTGGGCAGCTCCTGCTCCAGCTTCCGGCGGCTCTCCTGGGCCTCGGGGGTGCGAGGCTTGAGCGGTTCTGAGCTCAGCAGGATCCTCTGCATCGTCTTCGTTGCCCTCAGCCAGAAGGGCTCCAGACACTCCCGGCTGCTCTTCTCTGGAGCCTGGCCCTCTCTCGGAAGGTCTTGACGGTGTCCCTGAAGGCCTCGATGGCGGTGCGCTTCACCGGCAGCTCCCGGGAGGTGTGTGTGCACGCCCCCTAGAGCTGGTCATCCTTGTGGCTCTTGTCCTCCGCTTCCAACCCAGGTAACAAACAAAACCTTTAATTCTGATCTTTCTCCCGCAAGGGAACAGCAGGCCTCAATAGAAACAATTTCCCGCCAGAAGTCATGTCCAAATACCATGAGACTGGGGACTACGGGGCTGGCTGTGCACATGGGCTGGAACAGGCTCCCATTCTAGCCACAGGTGCCCAGGCGTCCTCCACAATCCCACAATCCTCTGGTTGCACACTTCCGGTTTTTCTCTGGTTGCACACTTCCGGTTTTTCTAGCTCCTCCTTAAAACGGTGCTTCCTTAAGCGTTTGACAAGTCCAGGGCCTCTAGTTGGAGAGGAATTTTCTGTTTTGGCGTTGGTAGCTGTTTACTATAAGGAATCAGTGAAGTTTCGTGGGTATTGCCGCTGCCATGCACATGTCGGTCCCAAGCACATTCATGAAACAACCGCCCATTCCGTCCACAGCTGGCGGCCATCCCGGTTCCCAATGAGAAAGGTACTGTGCTGAGCACTTTTTCAACAGGATCTTCCTCTTCCTTCCTCAACACAATCCAAACCTACTCCGGGCTGACCACTCCAACCCTGCAGACCCTTAAAACCTTCCCCTCTATTTATTTGACTTTCCACCATCAAACTTGTACCCCATTGCATTGCCCAGGGGAGCCCCTAACCACACCCTGAGGGGGCGGAGCCAGCCTGAGTGAGGGGCAGTGGTGGTCTGGGCTCTGGTCATTCTGGTCATTGCAGTAGCTGACTTCATGTATACGCATGTACAGATATACAGTATAGTCAGTCATATTAGAATCAAGACATGCATGTGTCTAATCTATAATAATAAAAGCCTAATATGCTAATTAGACTGGACATCCTTCCAGACAACCTTCTGGATGAAGTCAGGCTGCAAAGGAAGCCTGCGCCTTGGGTGCCAGAGGGTAGCTGCTGCCAGCAGCCAGGAGAAAGAAGGCCTATTCTTGCATGAATCTTGTGCATCGGTTCTCTAGTAGAGGAATAAAGAAGTAGATAGAAATACTAGAATTCAGTACAATGAAATAATTATTTTCTTTCTTTTTCTGAAACTGAAAGAAATAACACCAAAATTATAGGACTAGTGATATGCTAAAATTATGTGAGTCAAGCTAAATTAATAGCAAAACAAACAATATGTGTTTCTCAACCATTGCAACCTAGCTCTGGTTTTGCAAAGTATATGGGGAAACCTCAGTGTAACTTGAGTAAAATTACTATCAAGTAATGTAAAGAGACATTTCTGCTGTGCTTTAGTCTGTCAAATCACATATGTGGTGACAAGTTAATTTTTTTATACTACAATTTGGTCAGTGATATTGCTGTCTTCAGTTATTGTTCTATAGGAAAAAATTATATATATCTATATGTATCTGTGTGGGGAGATTATATATATATATATATATATATATATATATATATATATTTCCAAGAATAATCTTTAAATTGAATTACTAAGACAAATGGAAAATTTGATTTTATGTGTAATATTAATATTTTTAAAATTTATATTTTTGTTAGTATCAAGAACACAAATTTAATTTTCTGATTCTTAGCAAATGTTTTAATTGATGATATAACATAGAAATAAGGCATTAGTGTTTCCTGCCTATTTAGACAGTTAGTACTCTGACCTAGGCTTGTATAAGGATGAGGTGCAGAAATGAAGGCAAAGGGGGGGGGGCATCTTTGTCCAATGCCAGATCCCACATGCTCTTTCCTGCTCCTTCCCTCTTTCAGAACTTAAGACAATTTCCAAGTTGCATGAGATAGAACATCACCAAGCAATTCAACCTGTCATTACAATCTTCACTTGAAGAGGTTTTGCCCTGAGCAGTTACTGTGTGCTTGTACACGTATGTTTAATTTTCTTATGAATGTATAACATTCCCTTTCATTTAACTAAGCATTTTAGATTAGACCTCTCTCCAATGTCAACAAATTATAATATCACCCCAACTTTATTGTTCCTATGTATGAATGTCATAATTACCTCATACAGTTGAAGGGTTACCTGTGATCACTGTGATCTCAGAATATTATATACAATCAAATGCTGTATCATGGAAATGTATGTAATTATATCTGAGTACCATTGACTGTGGTTTCCTATGCGTGAAGAGCAAAAGTGCTAACTATTCAAAGGCAAAAGTGATTTACTACACCAAATTCTTATAATTTTGATTTAGAAAAAAATACAACTTCCTTGGCAACTTCTTTGTTGCTTTCTTCTTCTTTTTTTTTAATCCTCTCCCGAGGATATTTTTCCATTCATTTTTAGAGAGAGTGGAAAGGATAGGGAGAGACAGAGAAAGAAAGACATCAATGTGAGAGTGACACTTTGATTGGTTCCCTCCCACACATGCTCTGACCAGGGAGCAAGCCTGCAACCTAGGTATTGCCCTTGACCGAAATCAAACCCGGGCCCTTCAGTCTTCAGGCCTATGCTCTATCCGCTGAGCTAAACTGGCTAGGATGTTACCACTTTCTAATGGTTGTTTATTTGTTTTCTTTTATCATATTCTTATTCTTGGTATTTCAAAAGCTTATTAGGTAACTGCAACTATTTTACCTCCATGTTTTCATTTTTATAAATAACCATACTTTAGAAATAGAACAGAAACTCTCATTTTGACTTTTCAACCTTTCAAATTTAACAGATTTAAACTCTGTAAACAATTTGCTGTGAAATATAGTTTGGAAATCAGTTTTTAAAAAATCAGCAGTCTTCAAAGATCTAAATATAAACAACTCTAGGCATGTGTAATTTATACTGTTTTAAAGGAAAAACAAGTTTTTTCATCCTAATATGCAGTTTTCATCTAAAAAAAAACAAAACAACAAAAATGTAACGAAAGGCAATAAAACTGTTTTTACCTCCAAATTAAATAAGCCTGACTTTCTGTTGATCTTTATATGTGTGAAAAATATTAATATTTAAGGTTAACATAAAATTGAAACTGATCATTGTGAAAACTATTGAACCACATCAAGGAAGATGAACATTGTGAGGGGTATTTAGTGAAAGTTAGGGAAGTGTTTGAGTAATGGTCACATTCTATCCTTTTGCTTCATTATAGCTTGAAATATCTGTTGCTAATGTAAAAATAAACATCAAGGGAAAGGAAATCTTGTTTAGTTCCTTTTTGGCTTCTAATTTTTACTATTCAATTTGTAGACAGTGTGTATAAATGAAATAGAATGCAAGTATTTTGCCTCAATCTCTCAAGGAACTACTGCTTTTTATCTTAAATATATGGGAATTGTATAATATCCCTATCCCACCTAGTGCTCTAGTGCTGTTCTATCTTTAATTTGTATGACTATTTAGGGTCTTGTTTTCTTTGATTGAGAGAAAAATCTGTAAACAATATTTTCCATGCTGGATGTCTCTTGTTGGGAAATTATGTGAGACCAGACAGTGTATGTATGTATGTGTGTGTGTGTGTGTGTATATATATATATATATATATATATATATATATATATATATCCCTAAGTGACCAGACCAACAATCTACCATTCTACCATTCAGCCAGTTTCTATGATGTGCTCTGATTACCAGGGGGCAGAGGCTCAATGAAGAAGCTGTCTCCTGGTGGTCAGTGTGCTCCCACAGCAGGAGCACAGCTCAGCTGACCAATGGGCACAAGACACTGGGCTCATGGCTGATGAGCACAGCATTGATGCAAGCTTCTTCCGCTTCAGCGGCAGTGCTTTCGAGCAGCAGAGGCAGCAGGCACAGCAGGGCCAGCATGAGTGGGATTGGGCAAAAACCAGCAGTCTGACATCCCCTGAGGGGTCCCAGATTGTGAGAGGGCTCAGGCCAGGCTGAGGCACCCCACTGGTGCACAAATCCATGCACCAGACCTCTAGTATATTTTATAAACTACTCTATAGGATACTAAGAGATATCTCCCCATCCTCTTTTTGTCCCCTCAGATCTATTATCAATACTAAATCTCAAAATATTATTTAAAACCAGTGGTTCTCAACCTTTCTAATGCCACGGCCCTTTAATACAGTTCCTCATGTTGTGGTGACCCCCAACCATAAAATTATTTTCGTTGTTACTTCATAACTGTAATTTTGCTACTGTTATGAGTCATAATGTAAATATCTGTTTTCCGAAGGTCTTCATGGCCCACAGGTTGAGAACCGCTGCTGTAGAGCCTAAGACCATCGTAAAACACAGATATTTACATTCCAATTCAAAACAGTAGCAAAATTACAATTATGAAGTAGCAACAAAAATAATTTTATGGCTGGGGGGGTCACCACAACATGAGGAACTATATTAAAGGGTCGCAACATTAGAAAGGTTGAGAACCACTGTTTTAGACAGAAATATCTTGATACCACTCTACTACCCAAATCTCTGCTATGGGTTTTCCATTGCTCTTTGGATAAAAGATTTCACATCATTTCATACTCTCCTAAGACTTGCCCTTCAACCACACTGGCTTACTTCTTCTTGATTTTCTTAAGATGTCATGCACCTCCTGTTTTTAAAATTCGTTATATTGTATGATTATTGTAATTTTTAGGGATTTTTTTAAAAATCCTAAATACTAGAATTAGACTCCCTCTTATATGTTTTCGACACATCTTATATTTTCTTATAGCAATCAAAATTGGTAGATACATAGTTGGAGGATGATTTCAGTCATTCATATGCTACAGTTAGGCTGTAAGCTCAATGAAAGTAACTATTTTTTTCTCATTCTTTTATCCCCAGTGTCAAGCAAATTTACAGACCTACATTAAAGGAATGTTTCTTAAATTAATAAATTTGATAGGTGCACATCATGAATCTTATGTTCTATGTTTCTGTTTAGATTTATGAAGAATGTATCGCTTGAGGGTTGAATTTCTATAACTTTTCCCCCCAAAATATATATTTTATGAATTTTGCTGTTATCTATTGCTATTATTTTATATGGTCTTTTAAAAGCTAGGTGATTCTCAGAGTAATGGAGAATTTCAGGACTTGCTTAGGGTTTTAGAGAAGGTCAATCAGCTAATGTAAAAAACCTAACATGTTGGGAAGAGGAAGCTTCAACTGGAATGGTGGGGGAATATTAGGCACATGCTTTGTACATTTTAAAATTTAGCAATCACATAGAAACTAAGCAATTTAGCATGTTCTGCTATAAATTATATTTGCAATTCAGTTTAATAATTGTCTTTTTAAAGATCTGTAATAATATATTTTAGACATGGAAAAATATCAACTTCATAATACATTATCAAAATGCAGATGTTAGTGTTATGTTCTTTTAAATCACTGTCTTCTCTGCCTGGGTTGGGCTCGGGACTATGGTGAACATAGTTGACCTCACTTTATTAAAACTGTCACTGTTGCGTGCCAGAGCACACCTCCTCCCCAACTCTCAGACAGAAGTCTGAGAAGAGGCATGGGTCAAAGCCAGGTGGCTCCTACTTCTGTAACAAGTCCTGTACATGTTTAATGCCTGTAGCATGTGTGATGGCCTGAAGCTTTATGTACATAGTCTCAAATAAGCAGGGAAACTTGAACTTAACTGTGTCACAAAAAAATATTTGTTCTTATACCGTTCACTAAGTGCTTACATAGCCTCTCCTAGACCAGCACACTATAAAGGTAGCAAGTTCACAATTCCAGACTTCTCTCAACACCTGAAATACTTAGACCTTAGAATATTAACATACCTTCATGTTTTGTTTTTCTTTGAGGAATAAAGAGAGATGGAAGAGATACACTGCCTCTTCTGTCTCAATGCATGGAAACTTTACATTGTTGTTCACACAGAGTCATTATATATAAAGGAGTCTGACTGATGAATGATGACGATCTTCCAACAATTCTCATTTGGGGATATTTTTTTCAATTAATTTGACTAGACCAAACTTTGGTAGGTGCTTTAAAATATAAGCAGTAATATATAAAACCTTGAACTTTATACTCTATATTTAGGTGAAAATAAGCACATTAATCAGAAGAGGTTTAAGAGAGTTTTCTACCTCCTATTAAACACACACCTCTGTGGTTCCCCTCAGTCCTTTTAGGCATGTTCTACAAAATCTGTCAAACTAGAAAATGTGAAGGACCCCTGGTTTAGCTGTCTCCCCAATTGGAATGTTTCTCAATGCAGACATTGTATTTGGTTTACTAGAAAGATGTTGTGCCCTGACATTTCAAATCATTCTAGTCAGAAATTAAGTTAGCGTTGAGCTAAAGTACATAGTCTCTAACATACGTAGCAATTAGATGATGCAAGTCATATCTGCGCAGTATCAAAAGCCAAGGGCACATGGAAGGAAGGTAGAGTAGAATAACAGAACTAGCAAAATTGTTTGATTACCAAAGGTTCCTGGCCTTTGATATTTTGCAGGTCAAATAATTTCTAAGGAACAGTCTTAGCCATTATAATACTACTACTTCTACTCATCAGAATAAGGACACAAATAATTATTTCACTAGAGGAGGGATTATAAGTATGAACATAATTTGCAGTAAAATATGACAATGATCTCATAAGTCTGAACATTTTAAACTCCAGAGTCATAAAGTAACAAACACAAATTAAAAGAGTTCTTTAAATTGAAGTGTGTTCTGCATTTTCCTTTACTTTTTGATCCCCATGGACCATGGAAAATTGGAGCTAGGATTAGAATTTGTCTAGATAGACTTTCAAAAAAACAAGGCTCCAAGTCGTGCTCTCCAAAACTTCTTGATTGAATTCAGGCTCCTTTAATTAGCCAGAGACTGAACATCTTCTCCCAAATACATATATTTTGTAATGATAAATTATGCATATATACTGCTATATTAACACATTATTCAAATCAATAGCATAGGCCAAAATGGAAAATTTTAAAGGATGAATTAAAATGAATATGTTAAGTTCTAATATATTTGCAGGCATAGCAGTGGGAAATTGTACGATTCCCTGCTGTGTTCAACCCAAATTGGAAAACTGTCTGTTTGGTGACTCTGCTCTTACCTTGTAAAGAAGTGTTGTGCTTCCTCAATACATGTTCAACTAAGGAGACTCCATATAACAGAAAGTCCACCATCAGGCTGTCAGAACTACATCAACCTCTCTAACAACCCATTTCAGTGTCCCCCACCTCTCTTTTTGTTACACTTCTAAAAATGCTTTTTTTCTAGTGTAACTCCGTCAGTATTCTTTGCTAAAATAAATGATGTGTGCTCATGTTAACCTTATAGGGGTTTCACATTTTACTTGTTCTACAGATTCCATGTAAACATAAATTATTTCAGTACCTCTATGCCTGAGATGGAGATAAATACATGTTTTAATATAAATTCACTCACTTAAAATAATTCATTTTTATGAAGAGGAGTCTTATTGAATGTTAGTATATGACATAAATCTAGGATGAGTCAGGTGTTAGGAACTAATTGGATTTCACAAAACCAATACACTAATAAAAAAGAAACATGCATATTGACCAAACCTCTGCTATGCCCACAAGCCATGCCCACCAGCCAATCAAGAGTGAGTATGCAAATTAACCCAACCAAGATGGCTATGGCCATAGAGTGAACAGAAGACTTGGAGGAAGCCAAGCTTCCTGGCCAACCCTAGCCTCGGCTCAAGGCTACAAAGTTTCGATTATAGAAGATAAATAAATCCCAGATACCAGGACTTCAGTTTGGGTTGCCAGGGGGCATGGCCAGCCTGCAAACCACCACAAGCCCCTTGCCTAGGCTGCCCACACCCCAAGGGAACCTCCACCCTCATCTGGGACTCCATTCAGGGTAAACCAGCTGGCCCCCACCCTTGCACCAGGCCTATATTGTATCTAATAAAAGAGTAATATGCAAATTGATCATTACTCCAACATACAAGATGGCTGCCCCCATGTAGATATAAGATGGCCACCTCAAGATGGCCAGCGGAGGAGGGCAGTTAGGAGGAACCAGGCCTGCAAAGGAGGGCAGTTGGAGGCAATCAGACCAGCAGGGGAGGGGAATTAGGGGTGGCCAGGCCAGCAAAGGATGGAAGGAGATGATGGGGCCTGCAGGGAAGGGCAGTTGGGGGGGCAGCACTGCAAGGGAGGGCAGTTAGGGGTGACCATGTCTGCAGGAGAGGGCAATTAGGGGCAATCAGACTGGCAGGGGAGCAGTTAGGCATCAATCAGGCTGGCAAGGGAGTGGTTAGGAGATGATCAGCCTGGCAGGCAGAAGCAGTTAGGGGAAATCAGGAAGGCAGGCCAGCAGTTGCAAGCCAGCAGTCCTGGATTGTGAGAGGGATGTCTGACTGTCCTACCGGGATCAAGCCTAAACAGGCAGTTGGACATCCCTTGTGGGGTCCCAGATTGGAGAGGGTGCAGCCTGGCTGAGGGACAAACACCCCCCATGCACAAATTTCTTATGGGTATAGCGGAGCACCGGGTCTCTAGTTTTCTTATATTACCAATGTTATTCTTGGCACAAATAAGTACCTCTGGAAATCATATTTTCTTCTTCATCCTTATCATCCCTTTCATAATTTAAGACCACATTTTGATCTATCATGTCTAGTTCAATATCTTCTTTGCATTTTGCCTTGCCTTAAGTTTATCCTACATTCTCATCTTAAAACTAGACTCTTATCAGATGGTCACTGTCTTGAAAGTTTTCAGAAGCAACAGAGAATCAAGTTTGGTTTCTTAGAATGACATGCAGTTTAGCACACTCCTGACCCAGTTCTACATCTCCAATTCCTATCTTGCAATTTTTGCTTTTTATCTTTCGGCTATTGGACTACTACTGCCAGTTTTCCAACATAGTCAGACTTCCTCCAGCTGCTATGACTGTGAACATGTTACCACTGCTTGGGCTGGCTTTCCAATGAAGCATTACTCATTAGCTGATCTCCTACAACTTGACAAGTTGCTGCCCAAATATCACCTTCCTGGGAATTATGAATCCTTCTTGGTCTGATGAGGTGTCTTGATTTGAGAACCTGCACCAATACAGTTAATTATTTGAGTTATGCAAAGGCAGGGCTTAGGCTTTATTCACTGTTGTGATCCCAGCACTCAACTCAGAGGCAAGCCCAGAGCAGACATTTAAATATTCTTTGAATAACAAAGGTCATCTCTGCTCTTCCCCACCTCAGACCTTCATACATATATCAAACGGCAGAGCTACCTATGCACTATAGGTGCATTTCTCATTGTACCACACAGCAAGCCTGGTTTCTTTGATGTCAGGGCTGTATGGTGAGCAGTGATTCTGAAATTTTGTATAGGAATCACCTGGAGACCTTGAAAACACAGTGATCTTGGACTTCTCCCCTTGAGCTTTGAATTCAACAGGTTGTGATGGGGCCCGGTTGAGTCCCAACATGCTCATAGGAGTTTCTGCTTCTGGTGGTAGCAGTGTAACTGAGAACCACAGGTGAAGAGTACATTGAGAAAAAAGGAAGAAGTTGTTTTCGTTTGGGGAACTGCCAAGCAGGACATCTGAAATTCTTTTTATGCAGTTATATTCATTTTTGTCATCTTTGAAATCCCAGAATGAGATATATTTATTCCAGTAATATTATAGGTATAGTGGTGATATTAGCATTAGGGTTGGATGATGAAGATATGAAAATATAAACATCTCTACCTGTATTTTTTTCTTTAGGCTTCCCTTTGCCTATATCTTTTTAAATACATTATAATTTTTTTCCCTTCTGCTGTTTCTACTTATTGATAGATCTTCATGGAACCTATAGGTTAATGCGTATCTAGTCTACTATGTTGTCTTTTGTTTTACTGCCACAACAATTTTAAATTTGAATGCATTTTAAAATGTATTTTTACAAATATTTTTCTAGGTCTCATTTAATGTTACCACATACTAGTAGGTTTAACAAATTTGACATTTTTAATGGTTATTTCACAAATGAGGGAATTGAGATGCATAGAGGCAAAGATGATGACTGTGGCCCTAGGGTTAGAAAGTCTGGAAGTTGGTACTAAATTAGCAGACTGTCACCTAGCGTAGTTCACAACTTTTAAGTCCCACTCATCAGACATAATGGGTGTTCATGAACATTTATGTATATCACAGTGGCCACAGCTGAGATGGACACCGACACCTAAGGTGGCAATATTTCTAGTTGTGGAGTAGAGGGCTTTTCTAGCTAGACTTTGACAATTCAGGTGATAGGTCACCAGATTACTACTAGCTGTATGTCACTAGGAGAGTGAGTTAACATCTCATAAGTATCTAATGATTATCATATCATAACAATCACTTGTAAAATGAAAAGGTGTGTTGTGAATATTAATTACTATATAGATAGTGTGGAATACAGTTTTGGAACAGATTAGCCAAAAAATGGGTAATTCTGAGTAGGAAGGAGAATAGTTACTTGAGGCCAGGATCTGATGCCACTGTTAAGATAGAATGTTGAAAAAGTTTGACAAGATTCAGGTATCATGAAGAGATACACAATGAAATGTTTACAACATCCATGAAAGTAGTATCAATTGAAAAAAAACAGGACTACTTAAATATAAAACACCAGAGGCCTGGTGCACAAAATTCATGCACTCAGGGGATGGGGTGAGGAGGGGGCCCCTCAGCCTGGATTGCAAGAAGGTACAGGCCAGGCCGAGGGATGCTACTAGTGCACAATCAGGGTTGGGTAGGGATGTGGGAGGTTCGCCAGCCTGAGAAGGACTGCAGAGGGCTCCAGGGCATGTCTGGCCTGTCTTACTCAATCCCAATGGCTGGACCCCAGCAGCAAGCAAAGAGCATCTGACTCCTGGTGGTCAGTGCACATCATAGCGAGCAGTTGAGTGAGCTTAGCATATCATTAGCATATTACACTTTGAATAGTTGACTGGACAACTACACAACCGGAAACTTAGCATATTAGGCTTTTATTGCATAGGATGATTAACATATAGAAAAGTAAAACTGAGTTTAGAAATGTGAAGAATTATTCTTTTAAAATATATTTCATAATTATTTTTAGATATTAAAGTTTCACAAAATGTACTCTGCTGAGGTACAATCTCTATTATTTCCTTTTGAAATGTAAAGAGATATGCCATGAGATGTATGTAAGGTATGTATGTGTGTGTGACATTAAAGGATCTATTAAGATAAAATTAAGTTTTATCTCTTACTACCCTTTTCTTGTTTGTATTTTGTATGTTTAGGTCTCCCATTCTTGACAGCAATATTATTTTGATGTCAAGACATACTAACTTATGTGCCATGAAATTAGGATGCGGTTATGCTGTGCTTAGCATAAAAATAACAAAAGTTCTGATCAGGAGAAGGGGGAAATGGCCCAGTGCCAATTATTTTGCATCACTTGTCACATTATTTTTACTCGGAATTTAGAAGAAAATACTTGTATTTATTAAGGACTTTGATTTCAACGGAATCTTCACTATACAGTATTTTAACCTTGTACATTTACTTTCACAGACACAAATCCTTATGAATGATTTTTATTAGAGTTAAAGATTTCTGTTGTCTGAAAAGATGCAATGCAGTGAGATTCTGCATCTGAATTGATATAGTTCATTCCTTTTATATTGCAAAGTATGTTCTTGCAGAAAGGGAATTCATGCCATCATTTTCTGTGTGGGTTGCATGGAATTTGATCCATAGTGACAGAAAGAAATTATTACAGAAAATCTGCAGTGTATTTGGCTGAATGTTAACAGCAGTTTCAGATGTGTTTTACTTCTGACCTTGTGAAATGCTTTCTTGCTTATGCAATGCTTTATACATCACATACACAAACTGCTGCGAGGGCTCAGCTGCTTGCACAAGGATATATTTCTGAAAACAAATATTCAGGTCAGTTTCACAAGTGCCATTTTTCTTCTGTTATTCCATGACATGAGAAATGCATGGTGCATTTTCTTCTGTTTTACATGTGGTACAGAGATGTCATAATACCGATTTGTTTCATGTGAGTGCTTCTTGTCATATGGTGTTAAGAAAAATACCTTCCAGCAATCAAATCGTTTAATATTTCCAATCAGAGTAATAGAATACTGTGTCTTTTATTACCTGTGTATTGTAACTCAATATGTGTGTATGACTCTGTGTCTGAGTATGTGTGTTTGCTAATGATATACTATGTGAATTGAAAATCCCAGTATTTGAACAGTGTAAAACTCAGCAAAATTCTGAGGCTGTGAGCTTTTCATATTTTCATGTGTTTATGATATTTGCATTAATTGTGTTGAGAAAATATTTACGATTCTAATAAAAGTAGGAGTTTTAATTTGTTTTTGAAACTTACAATAAACAAAAGCAATCATATGTTAGCATCAGAGACACCTGTGGAGAAGGAGGCACAGATTTATTATCCTTAAATTTAAATGTGAGTAAATATTTTTTAGGATCTTTCAATATGTCTGAATTTTAAAATGTGTGACTCAAAGGCTAATCAGTTTTGATCAGGTGATGATATATTATAAATAAACTATGTTGCACTTTATTTTTAACTACTATTTCAGAGTTAGTAAAATTTTCTATAATTAAAAAAGTTACCTCTTTATATGCATGATTTTTACTAATACAGCTCAGTTGCAGTAACTCCAAGTACATTTTTTTCCATAAAGAAAACATGGTGAAAATGTAGTCCATAGTTACAATGAAATATCAAGAAGGGATTTTGATCATTTAATTTTCAAAGGGACATATTCAACTTAAGTGGAAAAAAATATCAAAAGCAATTATTGTCTGGCCTAGCAATTTTCAACCTTTTTCATCTTATGGCACATATAAACTAATTACCAAAATTTTGAATCACACCAAAATCACACTGAGTGGCCAGATTATTATGATCTCTGAATGCATAATAATCTGGCCACACAGTGTATATCCTATATGATCAAAGGCTAATATTAAATTGTCCCCTTAACCAGGAGTTCAACGAGGAGGCAGGCCAGCCAACTGCCCAGGTCCCCTCCCAATGGCCAGGCTGGCCAGACCTCACCCATGCACGAATTCATGCACTATACACACACACACACACACACACACACACACACACACGCACACATGAGAGGGCTGGTGCACGAAATTTGTGCACGGGGGTGGGGGGTATCCCTCAGCTCAGCCTGCACATTCTCCAATCTGGGACCCATTGAGGGATGTCCGACTGCCCATTTAGGCCCCATCCCAATAGGATTGGGCCTAAATAGGCAGTTGGACTTCCTTCTCACAATACAGGAATGCTGGCTCCAAACTGCTTGCCCGCCTGCCTCCCTGATTACCCCTAACTGCTCTGCCTGCCAGCTTGATCACCCCCTAACCACTACCCTGCCATCCTGATTGATGACTAACTGCTCTCCTGCCAGCCTGTTTGCCCCCAACTTCTCTCCTCTGCCGACCTGGTAACCCCTAACTCTCCTCCCCTGCAGGCTTGATCACCTCCAACTGCCCTCCCTTGCAGGCCTGGTCCCTCCCAACTGCCCTCCCCTGCTGGCCATCTTGTGGTGGCCATCTTGTGTCCACATGGGGGCAAGATCTTTGACCACATGAGGGCAGCCCTCTTGTGTGTTGGAGTGATGGTCAATCTGCCTATTACTCTTTTATTATATAGGATAGTGGCCTAGTACATGGGTGGGTGCCAGCTGGTTTGCCCTGAAGGGTGTCCCGATCAGGGTGGGGGTTCCTTTGGGGCATGGGCGGCCTGGGCGAGGGGCCTATGGTGGTTTGCAGGCCAGCCACGCCCCCCAGTGACCCAAGTGGAGGCCCTGGGATTAATTTATTGTCTACAATTGAAACTTTGTAGACTGGAGTGGAGACAAGCCTTCTGCTTGCTCCGTGGTGGCACCCATTTCTGTTTAAATTCTATAATTGAAACTTGGTAGCTGAGAGTGGAGGCCTAGGTGCTAGGGCTACAGAAGCTTGGCTTCCTCCATCACCCAGGCAACCCAGGCCTCTGCTCTCTCCAGCTCCATGGCTGCTGCCATTTCTCTTCGAATATATCTTCTATAATTGAAACTTTGTGGCATTGAGTGGAGGCCTAGGCTGGCAATGGCAGGTGGAAAGTTTGGCTTTCTCTATTGCTGGGGAAACCTAAGCCTCCCTCCTGCTCTCAGTGGCCATAGCCATCTTGGTTGGGTTTACTTGCTCCTGAATTGCTGGTGGGCATGGCTTGATCAGAGCAGAGGTATGGTCAATTTGCACATTACTCTTTTATTAGATAGGATATACACACACACACATACCTACTGAGTGGCAACATTATTATGTGTTCAGAGATCATAATTATCTGGCAACTCAGGGTATATATTTACTAGAGGCCCAGTGCACAAAATTTATGCACTGGAGGGGGAACCTCAATCTGGCCAGCCCCTTCTCACAGTCTGGGAGTCTTCAGGGAATGCCCTACTAAGGTCTAAGCCACAGTCTGGCCTCCCTCTGTTGGAGGCAACTGCCAATCAGGGGAAGGCACTGCCAGCATCACCCCCTCACTGCTGCTGCCTCTGGCCTCCCACTGTGGAAAAACCCTGCAATCAGGGTCTGGCTGCTAAAGGAAGTTCCTTATATTGGTTGCTCGGTCACGTGGAGGCCTCCACCAATTCCCAACCCTGAACCAAGGGGCATTGAGGAGCGACAGAGGCATCCTGGGAGTTTGAGGAACCACAGTAAGGAGCTGCCTTTCTCAGAATCCCTAACCCATGGTGCTAGAGGCTAAGGTGGACATGGCCAGGCCGGGAGCTCTTTGCTGTGGAACTCAGACTTTTTCTCGCCTACCTTTTCTGCCAGTGCAGAGGTTTCCTGGCAGATTAGCTCTGCTGCCACTTGACAAGGTATCTGTGGTCCTTCTGGGCAAACCACAGCAGCCGTCAGGAGTGCTCACAGATCCCTCCGCTGCCATGTGCGGAGTATAAGCCACCTTCTACCACCAGGCGCTCCTCCCCCAGCCCCAGCCCCACTGCTACTTGCCCAGGGCCAGCCTTGAGCAAGTGGCAGCCACCATCACATCCCCATTGCTGCAAGTCCCGCCACTATCTCCAACACTGCAAGTTCCCATCCACCTCGTGCTGGTCGTTACTGTGATAGCATCCCAACCATTTGGCATATTACTCTTTTATTAGTGTGTGTGTGTGTGTGTGTGTGTTTGTATATATATATATATATATATATATATATATATATATATATATATATATATATATATATTTCCAATCTGGCAAGAGAAAAAACCAAAGTCAGTATCATTTTGATTCATTCACACTGGGTAGCTATGTTTGTTAGCAGTTGTCATTTAAAAATTTGATAATCTAAGGCTGTGATCAGAAAACTGTGGCTCACGAGCCACATGCAGCTCTTTGGCTCTTTGAGTGTGGCTCTTTCACAAAATACCACAGCCTGGGCCAGTCTGTTTTGAAGAAATGGCGTTAGAAGAAGTTTAAGTTTAAAAAAAAATTGGCTCTCAAAAGAAATTTCAAACATTGTACCATTGATATTTGGCTTTGTTGACTCATGAGTTTGCCAACCACTGACCTAAGGGAAAAGAGGTCAGTGCCATGTACCATGACTAATAGTGATGTATTGCATGTTTTTAAATTTCTTGTAGCACTCAGGTTTAAAATCGCTGGTCTAGCCTATAGGATCTCTGAAGAATTAATGCAAACTGCAACTTTTGATGAACATTGTAGTGCAGGTGAATGGTTTTGATTTATCCAATCAGCATCCTCAGTGCTCAGCCACCACAGTATGTGTTTAGGGAATAACCTTTATTCCCTTAACAGTTTTAATGAGCTGGATTATAAACTTGGCCACCAAGATGAAGGCAGGGAATAAAGAAATATTGTACATGCTGGTCTGCTAAGTCACTTTTCCCTCAGGGATCCCATGGCAGTCATTGATATTTAGAATAAAATGCCATAGATCTATACAATTATATTAACACAACACCATTGGGAAATGGTTAATGCACCCAAGATTTTGCATATTATCCCAAGTAATCATCCCGTATCAATTGTTTTTCATTTAAATCATATATGTGCTTTTTGCAATCACACTATATAGTATAATTTAGAGTACTAGTGTCTTTGTATCACCATAGAAACCATTATTTTCTATTTAGCACAAGTATGCAAATAATTATTAGCATTTAGCTATTGTAATGGCAGCTGAAAGATTTATATATATATATATATACACACATATGTATATATATGTATGTATATATACATATATATATATTATTGAAAACTACTACTCTTATGTGTTTAGATTATCTAGTTAGATGTTGAACTGCCTCCATTAATATTATTTTAATTTTTAAAGTACTTTATTGACAATAGTGGTGAAGTAAACACAGTTTAAAAATATCACCCAAAAACCATATCTATATTTTATGACAGAACTACTAGTATATATGTTATTTATAATTGCTAGATCACTTATCTCTTTTTTATTAGACTCTGGGCTCCCTGGTACAAAGATGACATATAATTAATATCTGTATTTTTTTAATTATAGGTTTTATTGATTTCAGAGAGAGAAGAAGGAAGCAGCCTAGAGAGCTAGATGCATAAACAAGAAACATCATCAATCAGCTGTTTCCTACTGGGGATTGAGCCCGCAACCCAGGCATGTGCCCTGACTAGGAATCAATCAGTGACCTCTTGGTTCATGGGTCAATGCTCAACCACTGAGCCACATGGCCTGAGAAATATCTAAATTTTAAAAATTACATACAATATGTGGTAATAGGTAATAAAAATTAATATATCAAAAGTCTCTGTACAAGGGAAAATGAAATAAATATTATATAATAATAAAAGCATAATATACTAATCAGATCATACAGCCAAACCACCTACTGGATGTCATTCCAGACAAAGCTGCAGTGGCGGGGGCCAAGGCAGAAGCGATTAGGGGTTATAAGGCAGACAGGCAAGTGGTTAGGGGCCATCAGGCAGGCAGGTGGGTGGTTAGTTGGGATTAGGAAGGCAGGGTAGGCGAGTGGTTAGGAGCCAGCAGTCCCAGATTGCGAGAGGGATATCCATCTGCCAGTTTAGGCCTGATCCCACAGTGGTCTTGGATTGTGAGAGGGTGCAGGCTGGACTGAGGGACACCCCCCCCCCATGCACGTATTTCATGCACTGAGCCACCTGTATTAATATAACTTCTTATATTATTAAAAGCAATATCATTAAGTGTGCTGACTCAGTTGCAGAATTAAAAGACAAAATGCATTTTCATTATCTTAATGACCTAACAGTCTTCAGGAAATTCAATTCTCTAGATAAAGTGTGTAATTGAAGGGTCTAGGTTATCATTGAAATTGGTGCACATTAATTATAGCAGAATCTCCATACTGTGTTTTATTTGTGCAGTAACTGTCACTAGAAATACATGTGTATGAAAAAGTGCTCTTTCTCTATAAGGCCTGTCTGGCTATAGTATAACTGCACAAAATGCAGAAACACTTTACCTAGAAAGAACAGCCTCTGATGAATTGTCTCTCACATGTAAAATAAAATATACCAATATTCATGCTTTCTTCTCTATGAATTTTTAACTAATTCATAAAATTTAATTCTAGTGCAACATTACAACCCATGTGCTATCCTTGAGAATTAAGTTTGTACATGATGACTAAGAAAATAATGCAGTTCACTGGCCCCTAATGCAACCTGACTTCTAATTCTTACATTGCTCTGTGAGATTCTATAATAATTAGTCTCTGATAATTGAAGTCATAAAGGTGTTAGCTAAAAATGTTAGTTAGAAAAAGAGATCCCCCTGGTTAGATCAGCAGGGTCTCAGAGAAAGTCATTAGTCAATGGGGTCAAGTTGGTTTGTAAACTGGGACTAAGTGTTGTAAGTGCAGGGCAAATTTTATTTTTTACCACAGAACGTAAATTAATTGGTCTTAAGGGAATGATTGACATAACTCAAAAGAATAGTAGAGCCCAAAACAAATGTCTATCCTTCCTGAGGTTTCAGTGGGGGGAATAAATAACTCAACAGCACCATGCTATGCATGTTGATTAATCACCATGTTTTCTGTCTCTTAGAAATCTATTATGATAAACCCAAATTATAGTCTTTTTTATTTATTACTATTATTATTATTATTATTTTTACAATATAACTTATATTTAATAGTAGTACATATGTTTTCCTCCCCCCCAAATTCCTCCCCCCAGCCTCCTTACCCCCTAGCACATGTCCCCACCTGCCCCCTCCCCGCCCCAGTGCCTTTCATTTATTGGTTATACTCATATGCATGCATACAAGTCCTTCGGTTGATCTCCCCCAGCATCTGCCTCCCATCCACTCCAGCCTTCCCCCTGTAGCTTGACAGCCTGTTCGAGGCCACCGTGCCTCTATATCAATCACTTCCCCCTGTTTCTTTTCTTCAAAAATATCTTGCCTCTGCATACTAGAAACAAAAGTATAAGAGCAAAAAAAGTTTGAGTGTCAGTTTTAATGTCCAACAGTTCTGAGTCCCAGTTTCAAGGTCAAATAGTTCTTCATGTGTACATGTCAGCAATGGTATCCAGATGGTGGACACATCGTGGCAATGCAAGATCCATCCTCTCTGGCATGGTCCTGGGCTGCCTGCAGCCACGCACAGCTGCCGACTGCTAGCATGGCAAGGTGTCGTCAGCGTCCGCCATCTCTGGACTGTCCTCGTGGCTGGAACAGGCCCGTCAGTTCCTCACTGTCGCAGGAACCCACATGGTCTTGGAGTTGTTCTCTGCAAACACACAAACACATTCTCGACCAAAAGTTAACAAAGCGATCCTCTCTGCAAAATAGACTTGGGATTCTTTTTATTTTGGCCTAAATGATTTTCCTTTGGCTTATTTTGACACCATGTTTGTTTTTTCATGGGTGTCCTGCAGTTGGTTTTACAAATGGAATTTTCTTTTCTGGAGTAAGAATTTTCTAGATGTATTTTACTTACAGGATATTTTTCTTACATGATATTACCCCACTGCCCCCTCCCCCCTTTTTTAATAGGGGCTTTTGGAAATTTATCTTGCAGTCTTGGTAATTTTAAATTTTAATTTTTGCACACAAATATTACTGTTTTAGGTTCTTTAGATGTTAGGCAATTTTACAGTGAGATGAACTACTAATAGATATTTTAGTTATTGTTTTAGGAAAAGCTTTTTGTCCAGTACAGTTAGATTTTCTTGAGTATTTACTTATTTCACTTGTCTAATTTAAATTAATCTGAAAACTTGATTACTATTTTACTGTCAATTTTAATAGTCAAGCAGAAATCTTAGTTTACCCAGTAAATACTTGTGGAAAGGAATATTTGCATTTTTGAGTAGGTCCTCAGCATTCCTGGTAATAAATTAAATTTAGATATAGGGCAGCTATTGCTGGCCGAGTCTCTGTCTGCCACCTGGGTCCCGGTGTGAGTTGTGCGTGGGAGGCATAGCAGCCGTGGGGGTAGGAGACCTTCCTCAGGAGGGGTGAGAATTCAAGCCCCTGCAAGGTTTGTGGATGAGGGTCAGTGCCCCACCTCTGTTGACCTTTTAGTTCTCTCCTGTTGGCCCCTGTGCAACTGTGCCTGTCTTAGGTTGTTCCTTCCCTGAGGAATCTTACCCATCTCTGGCTAACCAGCCATCCTCCGGGGCCAAACAGGGTGATGTGAGGTTCAGTCCTGTCTCCTTTGTAGTGTATGCCCCCGTGGCCTCCATGTCCAGCACCTGCCTTGGGGTCCCCTTACCTGTGGGCGGGGTCCCGGTACTGATCACATATCTGGGGACACCCAGGTTTCTTCTCCAGAGAGGGCCCAGCTCACGCCATTGGTTGAGAGACAGATCCATGGTGCCAGCTGCCCAGAGGCTTCAGCCACAGCTTGAACTGAAAGTTCACGCATCAGCTGTGTGTATTTGGATAATAAGAAGAGGGTCCCTCTTGGCAAAAGGGCCAGAGGGGCCAATATAGAATGCTTGGATGTCTTCCCAGTGCCTTAATCCCTTCTGAAAGGGATTAATTCCTTTCCAACCTTTTTTTTTAAGTTGCTGCCCAACATTCAAAGAATTAGTTTGTAATTTTATTTGGGATAATTGTATAATATGCTGTTGTCAAATATCAAATATTATAATGACATTGTAGGATAATATCATGTAAGTGGTATTGTGGTGACACGGGAGGTTAAGGGGGGCCTAGCCTAAGGACTGGTGTCCATAAGAGATGACATGCTCTAAGCCATGTTAATTCAATATCAAACTAGCTGCCAATTTTTTTTATAACTTTATATAAACTTTGTCAGGGATGTAAAAACACAAATCACTTACCTTAGCTCAAGCATTCAAATATATTGACTTTCCCCCTTACTCCCACCACCTGCCACTTACCCTGAGGTTTGACATTTTGATGGACTTTTATCAGTCTCTGGATCCATTCTTGTTCATCAGTCTATGGCATTCATTATATTCCTCAAATAAGTGAGATCATGTGATATTTGTCTTTCTCTGCCTGGCTAATTTCACTTAGCATAATGCTCTCTAATTCCATCCATGTTGTTACAAATGGTAAGAGCTCTTTCTTTTTTACCGCAGTGTAGTATTCCATTGTGTAGATGTACCACAGTTTTTTAATCCACTCATCTGCTGATGGGCACTTAGGCTGTTTCCAAATCTTAGCTATGATAAATTGTGCTGCTATGAACATAGGGGTACATATATCCTTTCTAATTCGCATTTCTAGTTTCTTGGGGTATATTCCTAGAAGTGGGATCACTGGGTCGAATGGGAGCTCCATTTTTAGTTTTTTGAGGAAACTCCATACTGTTCTCCACAGTGGCTGCACTAGTCTACAATCCCACCAACAGTGCAGGAGAGTTCCTTTTTCTCCACATCCTTGCCAGCACTTGTCATTTGTTGATTTCTTGATGTACGCCATTCTGACAGGTGTGAGATGGTACAGCATAGTCGTTTTGATTTGCATCTCTCGGATAATTAGTTACTTTGAGCAAGTTTTCATATGTCTCTGGGCCTTCCGTTTGTCTTCTTTAGAAAAGGTTCTATTTAAGTCTGTTGCCCATTTTTTATTGGATCATTTGTCTTCCTTTTATTGAGTTGTGTGAGTTGCCCTTAGATGCTTGAGATTAAACCTTTATCACTGATAACATTTGCAAATATGTTCTCCCATACAGTGGGTTTTCTTGTTGTTTTGTTGATGGTTTCTTTAGCTGTGCAAAAGCTTTTTATTTTGATGTAGTCCCATTTGTTTATTCTATCTTTAGCTACCATTACCCTAGGAGCATTATCATCAAAGAAGTTATTTTGACATATATCTCAGATTTTATTTCCTGTAGATTCCTCTACTGTTTTTATGGTTTCCCGTCTTACGTTTAAGTCCTGTATCCATTTTGAGTTTATTTTTGTGTATGGTGTAAATTGGTGGTCTAGTTTCATTTTTTTGCATGTATCTGTCCAATTTTCCCAACACAATTTATTGAAGAGACTATCTTGACCCCATTTTATGTTCATATCTCCTTTGTCAAATATTAATTGAGCATAGTGGTTTGGGTTGATATCTGGATTATCTATTCTATTCCATTGATCTATATGTCTGTTCTTGTGCCAGTATCACGCTGTTTTGAGAACAGTAGCTTTGTAATACAGCTTGAAATCTGGTATTGAAATCCCACCGACTTAGTGTTTCTTTTTCAGGATTGCTGTAGCTATTCGGGGCCATTTTTTATTCCAGATGAATTTTTGGAGAGTTCTTTCTAGGTCTGTGAAGTATGCCATTGGTATTTTAATGGGGAGTGCATTAAATTTATAGATTGCTTTGGGTAGTATGGACATTTTAATAATTATGTTGATTCTCCCAATCCATGAACATGGTATGTTCTTCCATCTGTTTACATTTTCCTCTATCTCTTTTTTTAGTATCCTGTAATTTTCCATGAATATGTCTTTTACCTCCTTAGTTAATTTTATTCCTAGGTATCTTAATTTTTTTGGTGTGATGGTAAATGGGATTGCTTTTTTAGTCTCTCTTTCTGTAAGTTCACTATTGGTGTATAGAAATGCCATAGATTTCTTGGCATTAATTTTGTAGCCTGCTACATTGCTGAACTCATTTATTAAGTCTACTAACTTTTTTATGGAGTCTTTCAGGTTTTTTATGTACAATATCATGTCATCTTCAAACAAGGATAGCTTTACTTCTTCTTTTTCAATTTGGATGCCTTTTACTTCTTCTTCTTGTCTAGTTGCAATGGCTAATACTTCCAGTACTATGCTGAACAGGAGTGGTGAGAGTGGGCAACCCTGTCTTGTTCCTGTTCTTAGGGGAAATGGTTGTAGTTTTTGCCCATTGAGTATGATGTTTGCTGTGGGTTTCTCATATATGGCTTTTATTATGTTGAGGTATGATCCTTCTATCCCTACCTTCTTGAGAGTTTTTATCAAGAAAGGGTGTTGTATTTTGTCAAATGCTTTTTCTGCATCAATTGATATGACTATGTGATTTTTATCTCTCAATTTGTTTATGTGATGTATCACATTTATTGATTTGCGGATATTGTACCATCCTTGCATTCCTGGGATAAATCCTACTTGGTCATGGTGTATGATCTTTCTGATGTACTGCTGGATCCGATTTGCTAGAATTTTATTGAGGATTTTGGCATCTATATTCATGAGGGATATTGGCCTGTAATTCTCTTTCATTGTGTCATCTTTATCTGCTTTAGGTATTAGGGTGATGTTAGCTTCATAGAAGGAGTTTGGAAGTGTTCCATCCTCTTGAATTTTCAGGAAAAGTCTGAGGAGTATAGGTTTTAGTTCTTCCTTGAATGTTTGGTAAAACTCCCCTGTGAAGCCATCTGGCCCTGGGCTTTTGTTTGCTGGAAGCTTTATAATGACTGCTTCAATTTCTTCCACAGTTATTGGTCTATTGAGTTGTTTAGATTCTTCCTGATTGAGTTTTGGGAGGTTATATTTTTCTAGAAATACATCCATTTTCTCCAGGTTGTCCAGTTTGTTGGAGTAGAGTTGTTCATAGTATTTTTTAACAATCCATTGTATTTCAATGGGACCTGTTGTTATTTCACCTCTTTCATTTCTGATTTATTTATTAGGGTCCTCTCTCTTTGCTTCTTGGTGAGTCTGGCTAGAGGTTCATCAATCTTGTTTAATCTTTCAAAGAACTAGCTTTTGGTTTTGTTGATCTGTATTGTTTCTTTGGTCTCTATGTCATTTATTTCTGCTCTGATCTTTACTATTTCCTTCCTTCTGCTTACACTGGGCTTTTCTTGTTGCTTTCTTTCTAACCGTTTGAGTTGTTGGGTTAGATAATTTATTGCTGCTGTTTTTAGTTTTTTGCAGCAGGATTGTAGAGCTATGAACTTCCCTCTCAGAACTGCTTTCACTGTGTCCCATAGATTTTGGATTGATGTGCTGTCATTGTCATTTGTTTCCATGATGTTTTCTATCTCTTCCTTGATCTCTCTAGTAACCCAGTCATAGTTTAATAGCATGCTGTTTAGTCTCCATGTGTTTGATTTCTTTGGATTGTTTCTATTGTAGTTGATTTCCAGCTTTATGCCACTGTGATCTGAGAATATTCTTGATATGATTTCTATCTTCTTGAATTTGGAGAGACATTGCCTATGACCCAACACATGGTCTATCTTTGAGAATGACCGATGGGCACTTGAAAAGAATGTATATTCTGTGACTTTGGGGTGAAATGCTCTGAAGATGTCAATTAATACCTTCTGGTCTAGTGATTCATTGAGGATTGATGTTTCTTTACTGATTTTTTGTTTAGAGGATTTGTCCAATGGTGATAGTGGGGTATTAAAGTCTCCTACTATGATTGTATTGCTGTCTATCTCTCCCTTGATATCCTCTAGGAGTTTTAGTATGTATTTGGGTGCTCCTGTATTGGGTGTGTATATGTTTACCAGAGTTATTTCTTCTTATTGGATTGCTCCCTTTAGTATTATGTAGTGGCCTTCTTTATCTCTTGTTACATCCTTCACTTTGAGATATAATTTGTCAGATATAAGTATTGCTACCCCAGCTTTTTTTCCATTTCCATTCGCCTGAAGAACCTTTTCCATCCTTTCACCCTCAGTCTGTGTGTGTCTTTTTTTCGGAGGTAGGTTTCTTGTAGACAGCAGATATATGGGTCGTGTGTTCTTATCCAATCTATTACCCTATGTCTTTTGATTGGAGCATTTAAACCATTTACATTTAAAGTTATTATTGATAGATAGTTATTTGTAGCCATTTTTGTTCTTTGCCCCTATGTTCTTTCATGGCTTCCTATTGCTTTTCACAGAAGACCCTTTAGCATTTCTTGCATTGCTGGTTTGGTGGTAATGTATTCCCTTAGACCTTTTTTGTCTGTGAAGCTCCTGATTTGACCTTCAATTTTGATTGATAGCCTTGCTGGGTACAGTATTCTAGGATTCAGACCCTTTCTTTGCATAACTTTGTATATTTCATTCCAATCCCTTCTGGCCTGATAAGTTTCTGTTGAGAAATCACTTGCTAATCTGATGGGGGTTCCTTTTTAGGCGACTTTCTGTCTCTCTCTGGCAGCTTTTAGGATTCTCATTTTGTTGTTGATGTTTGCCAATTTAATTATAACATGCCTTGGTGTAGGTCTTTTGGGGTTTAATTTGCTTGGAACTCTGTGAGCTTCTTGGGTTTGTGTGGGTTTTTTCTTTCCTATATCAGGGAAGTTTTCTGTCATTATTTCTTCCAACAGGTTTTCTATTCCTTGCTCAGTTTCCTGTCCCTCTGGAAGCCCTATTATGCAGATGTTGTTTTGTTTCATGTTGTCCCAAAGTTCCCTTAGGCTCTCCTCCTGCATTTTATTTTTTTTTTCTAGAAGCTGCTCTACTTGGGTGTTTTTTCCTACCTTGCCTTCCAGCTCACTGATGCGGTCCTCTGCTTTATCTAGTCTACTCCTGACACTTTCTATGGAGTTCTTCACCTCAGCAATGTCACTTTTCATTTTTTCTTGGATCTTCTTCATTTCTTCCTGACTCTTCTTCATTTCCTCCTGATTCCTCTTCAATTCCTCATGGTTCTTACTCATATTGGCTTCTGTTCTCTTCATCCACCCTATGACCATTTCTCTGAACTCTCTCTCTGACAGGTTGCTTGCTTCCATTTCATTTACCTCTTTTTCTGGTGAGGCTTGCTTTTCTTTCATTGGTGGGCTATTTCTTTGTCTCCCCATGGTCTTTCTTCTCTGTGTGTCTTGTTATGTAGTTCTCACTCTCCTGTGTTGATTTAAAGGCTCAGACTACAACACAACCAGGTGCAGCACACCAGGCACTGAAGAAGAATGTATTCACAGTATTGGTAACTCCAAATTAAAAGTGTTTGCCAGAGGAAGGTAAATTAGGTGATAGGTGGGATAAAAGAGAGTAAGAGAAAACACACACACACACACAAAAGGAAGAAAGAAAGAAAGAAAGAAAGAAAGAAAGAAAGAAAGAAAGAAAGAAAGAAAGAGAAAGAAAGAAAAAAGAGAAGAAAGAAAGAAAGAAAGAAAGAGAGAAAGAAAGAAAGAGAATACCAAAATAAAATTGGGAAAAGGGGAAGGAGTAAAAAGAAAGGAAAAGGGAGTAAACTATAAATATGGGTTGGAAACTCCCAGAGGACCGCCACTGATCCCAGCAAAAGCCAGCAACGAGTACCTGGAGATTGATACAAACTACATACAACAACTAATATCAAGGGAAGTTAGGGAACACAGAAGCTTAAATCTATCAAAAAACAATGTAAACATCACCAAAACACAGAACAGTGCCAATCCCCGCCCCACAAAACAAAGTAAAAGAAAAGAATAACCAAACCAATCTCACAAATATGCATAAAATATAAACAACATCAGCAGGACCGAGAGAAAAACATTTTAGGATAGTGAAGTCGGAGAAGCATTAGGTGTGTATGGACTTGGAGCAGGTGGTTGGAGATTGGATATAAAAGTGGGGTGAAATTTTAACAGGGGGTAAAAAGAGAGAATAAGGAAAATCTAAACCAGAAAAAAAGTGTAAGGGGAATAAGGCACTAACTAGGTAAAGTTTAGCAAGAGAGTGCTGGCATAAGGGTGAAGTTGAAGTAGAGTAAAGAGATACTAAAGGGTAGATGAAAAAAGACTATATAACACTAATCTCTGAGTAGAATAAAGATGGAATAAAATGGCACTTAAAAATTTAAATAGTAGTAGAAATAAAAATGATTCCTTAATTTGTCTTACACAAGAGACAATTTGTGATTCAGCCTCTAGGTAGCAGTGTTTCTGAATTGACCTCCGGGTCTATTGGTCCTCTCTAGCCTGATCTAAAATCCCGCTATGTCTATGGTATTTACTACTGATTTGTGGAAATAGGCTACCCCAGAGCTGCCTCTCTAATTGTGAGGACCTGTTCAGATCCCCAGTGTCAGAAAAACAGCTCGCCCCTGTGGTCTCCTAGGTTCTCTTCCACCAGGAGATCCCCCCTTCCTCGTTCAGCGCTGGGAAATTCGGATTTAGAGAGGACAAACGCAGGCGCGCGAACTCACGTCCTGCTCTTATGTTTGCACGAAACCCCTTTTCCCCTTGGGTTTGGCAGCCCGCTCCCTCCCAAAACTGCCAGGCTGGCCCTCTCCTTCAGGTCCAAATGGGTCACCCTCTATGTATCCCCCCCCCCACTCCTGTCACCAGCTCCGAGGACCCTCTTCCATGTTTGCCGGCTCCAACAGCCGCAGACTTTTCCTCTTTTTTTCCCCCAGACAAGAAACTCCCTGTGTTACCAGCTCCCTCAACCCCCGGAGAAACCTGACCTTTCCGTGGCTGAGCACAGGTTTCCTCAGAATCCACTTCTTCACCAACTCCCAGATTATAGTCTTAATGATTCTTTTATCTAATTGAATTTTAGTCAGAGAGGAAGGGAGAGATGATAGATAGATGATAGATAGATAGATAGATAGATAGATAGATAGATAGATAGATAATAGATAAAAACATTAATTTCAGAGGGGCACATTGATTGTTGCCTTCCATATGTGCCCCTACTTGGATGGAGCCCACTATCCTAGGTATGTGCTTAGACTAGGAATCAAATCCACAACATTGAAGTACCTGGAATGACATTCCAAAGAAATGAGACACTTGGCCAAGGCAGTCTTAGTGATTCTTAATTTGCAGAGAATGAGAAAATTAATTGAATGATGTTAATGAAAAATTCCATAAAGGAGTACTTATCCAATATAATCAAATGAGATATACATTCTGATGTTTAAACATTTCCTAGGAATTTTTTGGAAAATTTTAAAAATCTGCAGAATTTTCTTTTGTTCAGGCTTCATTTGGTCTACTATCTGTTAGTAAACCCAGTTCCCTTTAGATATTCTAGCATTAATAAAGATATATTGATATCTTCAAATTGTGTTCCTTAGAACACTGTATGAGAAAATGATAATAAGCATGGCAAGAAAATATAATTTATTGTCAAAAGGTTTGAATTAAAATTATTGCCATATGTACAGTCCTCTTTGAGGATAACAATGCAATGTTCAGCCTTGTATTTTAATAAACAACCAAAAAAACATAACATTTAATGTTATTTAATAAAATCTTTCCAAACATTTTTCTGTAAAGTGTGGGACAGTTGTTCCCAGGATACATGGTAACATTCTAAATTGCAATGATTTTTGAATAAAGTTAATATAAGTCACTAAAGCTTTTTTTTGCATTTGCATGCATTAAAATATCCATATTCTTATCCTGTTAGCTTTGATATAGCAACTAAACACATTTGTTTTTGTCTGTTAATAGTTTTGTTAAGTGTAAGCAACATACTACAAACTGCATATATTTAAGTTTTCAACTTGGTAATTTTTGTGATTTGTACACATCCAAGAAACCATGATCACAATCAGGATAATGAACTCCTCCAAAAACTGTCTATGTGTCCTTTTGCAATCTCTACCTTCTGACCTAGGAAAACACATGAAATAGTTTGATTTGTTGTTGCTGCTGCTGCTGCTACTGCTGTTTTGGTGGAGCAGAGGCTGATTATTTCATTCGCTATAATTATCCTGAGATTAGACCATGCTATTATTCGTTTTCATTGCTAGGTTGTGTTCCATGGTATATACAGATATACCGTAGATAGTGCATTCATTTGTTTGTGGCCGTACGTTTGGTTGGTTATTCTAGTTTTGGGCTATCCCAAATAAAATTCTTGGACATTTGTTTATGTCTTTGTTTAGACATATGCTTTCTTTCTCTTGAATTAATGCCTAGAAGTCAAATTTTTGTATCATACTGTGCAAGTGTGATACACTTTCTAAGAAATTATCACAATGTTTTAAAATATGTTTTCACTATTTTTTATTATTTTGAGTTGTAATTTTTACTTTTAAATTAATTTAATTTTTTTAAATTTCATTAGAATTTATATTCCCTATGTCCTTCTCCACTTCACTCCCTACCCTCTGCAATCAACAGTGTTGACATTTCCATGAGTTTTTCCCTTTTTTTTTTGCCTAACCCCTTCATCCCTTACAGCCTTCCCCAAGAGCTGTCAGCCTGCTCTCTATCTATGAGTCTGTCTCTATTTGGCTTGCTATTTCAGTTTGTTCATTAGATTCCACATATGGGTGAAATCATATTTCTGTACCCCATCCATTTTAAAGATCGACTTGGCTTTCCTACATAAATACCATATTGTCTTGATTACTATAGCTTTATAGCACTTGAAGCAGATAGTGTTCATATTCCTAATGTGTTATTTTTCAAAGTTGTTTGCTACTGGTGGTCCTTTGCATTTCCAATTGATTTTAGGATATTTTGTCAATATCTACCCAAAAATAAAAAAGCCTACTGAATTTTTAGTGGAGTTAAATCTATAATCAATTTGAAAACGTTGATATATTTCAAATTTTGAATCTTCTGCCAGATAAACATTGTATCTGCATTTACTTAGGATTTTAATTTCTCATCTTTGTCATATTTTCCCTAAGTATTTCACATTTATTGCTATATTTAATGGTACTGTGATGTTTAATTTTGATTTTCATTTGTTCACAGTTAGTGTATACCAATATGATTGGTTTTTGTATGTTGATCTTATATGAAGCCTTGCTCAACTCTATTAGTTTTTCTTCATAGAAAATTATGCCATTTGCAAATAAAAACAATTCTGCTTCTTTCTTGTATGTATTATTATTTTTTGAATTATTGCCTTATTTTATTGCCTTATTCTATTATAGGCCATGTTTAATAAAAGTGATAAGTGTAGACACCCATGTTTTGCATATGACTTTAATGAATGGGAAGGCATTCAGTCATTTACAATGTTGGGATATAGATACTCATTTCTATTATTCTTATTCCAAATGTACACATAAGGTGTTCTGGATTGGAAATAGGTATACTAACTTCCTAGCTCTTTCATAATAAAGTACTACAAACTCAGAAGCTTAGAAAAATATCACAGTTCTGAAAGCTAGAAGTTCAAAATCAAAGTAACAGCAGGGCTATACTCTCTCTGAAGGCTCTAGGGAAGAATCAGTCTCATGACTTTTTCCCTTAGCTTCCAGTGTTGCCTACAATGCTTAATGTTCCTTGTATTATAGACACATCACTAAAAAGCCTGCCTCTTTAATTTAGTCACATGATGTTACTGATGTAGGTTTATATCTTTGTCTCTTTTTTAAAGACATCAGTCATATTGGAATAGAACTTAAGCTCACAAATTCATCATAATTTGGTTAAATCTTCAAAGATCCTATTTTCAGATAAGGTTACATTTGCAGGTATCTGTTATCAGAATTTCAATATATTTTGAAGACATAGTTCAAGTTATAATAACCAACTTCTGCAGATGCTTAATTTTATCCATTTTATATATAATGTCCTGGTATAACTGGAAGGTTAGCACTATTTTCATTTTTTATAGTCCATCATGGTAGTGATCTATTTGCTGACAGCATTAATGATAGACAAATGACACCCCAAATAGATAAGCTAACAAACAGATAACACTAGTAATTTATTTTCAATAAATATAAAATATGTATTTTATTGAACTTAAAATAAGTGACTTTTTAAGTTTTAATTTTTGTCAAGGTTTAATGATTCATAATATCTTATCTAATAAAAGAGTAATATGTAGATTGACCATCACTCCAACACACAAGATGCCTGCCCCCATGTGGTCAAAGATGCTGCCCCCATGTGAGCACAAGATGACCACCACAAGATGGCCAGCAAGGGACAGCAGTCGGGAAGGACCAGGCCTTCAAGGAAAGGCAGTTAGGGATAAACAGGCTGGCAGGGGAGCAGTTAGGCATCAATCAGGCTGGCAAGGGAGTGGTTAGGGTGTGATCAGGTTGTCAGGAAGAAGCAGTTAGGGGCAATCAGGAAAGCAGGCAGGCGAGCAGCTGGGAGCCAGCAGTCCTGGATTGTGAGAGGGATGTCTGACTGCCCATTTAGGCCTGATCCCGTGGATGCATCTCTGGAAGCGTGCCAGATCAGAGAGGGTGCAGGCTGGGCTGAGGGACACCCTCCCCACTGTTTATGAATTTTGATCAGTGGGCCCCTAGTTATATAATAAAAATGTAGTGTGAAAATTGTCCCCTTGACCAGGAGTTCATCCGGGAGTTTGACTAGGAGGCGGGGCCAACTGGGAGAAGGGAGAGAGAACCTAGCCAGCAGCCAGCAGTTGCTAGGGACCCTACCAGTGCACAAATTTTACGCACTGGGACTCTAGTCTTTACATATAAAACTAGTCATCACATTAAACTTAAAATATTAATGAATGGGAAATAGTAGTTTTTTAGTTTTTAAATATGTTTTTATTGATTTCAGAGAGGAAGGAGAAGGAGAGATAAATATCAACGATGAGAATCATTAACCAGCTGTCTTTTGCATGCCCCTTACTGGAGATTGAGCCCATAACCTAGTATTTGCCCTGACCAGGTATCAAATCATGTTCTTCTGTTTCATGGGTCCAGGCTCAAACACTGGACCACACTAGCCAAGCAATAGTGGTTCTTTATTACAGGTTTCCCCTGCTCTCTGAAAGTGGAGCATTTCAATGAAGTCTTTTCATAGGAATGGTGTAAAGCAAGAAGGCAATTACCTAAGGACATATTTTGCTAACAGATGCACAAAATAATTCAAGATAAAACACAGATGCTCACAGACACAGTTCAAAGATATGGTGGATTGATGCTGAGATGCTGAGTGTAGTTTCCGGGGAAGGAGCTTGGCAGGCCGTTCTCCCTGCTCAGAGTGCATGCTGCCTCTAAATGGATTGCTGCAAAACAAACTCTGAATGCTATTTTCTCTTTTAGCCATTTTTGTAAAAGTGCAGATCATCAGATTTCTTTTGGTTATAGCGAAAACAGGAACTGATGTATGTCTTTGGAAAAAGTGAAATGGCACAAAGCAAACTTTTGAAAAGCATGGAATGCCTATACCTCATTATATACATCAATTCAAAGTAGTGGTGACTAATACATGTAGTCAGTAATATGGTCTCCAAATTACTATTTTTTTCTATTTATTTATATTGCTTCTTAAAACAAATCCACTCCATTTCCCCATTTTACCTACTTCAATGTCATAGGCACAGGTGTTCTTTACCCTTTTACCTATAGTGTATTAGCCTCTGAGTTATTTAAACATCAGAAAACCACAAAAGCCACAGGCTGTGAATCAGAAAAGTCATGTTATAGAAATCTTTATAAACAACATGTTGACTACCATAGAGTATGATAATTGTTTGTTGACTGGTAGTATTTTTATTTACTCATAGATAAATAGTTAAGTTTTATTGCCTCTCATTGTAATTAACAAGCTCTGCATTAATTGAGAACAGTTGAAATATAATAATAGAGATGCTGATTTTCATTTTACTCTAATAGTTGCTTTCCAGTTGTATTTTGTATAATCCTAAATGGTTATCTGTATATAGTGAATTATTTCAATCCAAATGGTTAAATCTATTCATTATTGTATTCTTACTAGTACTGTTTGTCTAGATGTATTCACTCTATTGCACTTTCAGTAGAATTTAGCTGTCACGTTAAAAGAATTTGACATCAGGTACTAGGAACAAAAATGTTCATGAAAAAGCATAATAATGGCCATTCAGAATTTCTTGGAAACCCTTCCCATGTTTACTGCAGTAAAATTATTGTATTTACTTTAATTGTTGTTTACCTCCTACAAATTGGTTAATGTATTATGTAGGGTACAGCATATGCAGAGGTAGAATGGTTCAGTGGAAAAAAGAAAATGGCTTTGGAATAAGACAGGCTGAGTACTATTTTCTAGCATGTTGCCTTAATAAAGTTACTTTACATTTTAGCTTCTTTTATCTTCTCTATAAAGAAAACAATATTATAGGCTCTTTATTATTATTATAATATTCCATTTGATTCTACTCCAACCAACAGGACTTCGCTGCTCTACTTTCTTCTCTACTTTCATCCCATTGTTCTACACTATTTCCTTGAAGTATATAAAATGTTTTCCTCTCTCATCTAAAAAATTAATTTTGAAAACTATATCCACTGCATCCAGATATTACGTTAAAACCATCCCTTCAAATCAAAGCCATACTATTTGATACAAAGCAAACAAACAAAAATATTCGTCATTATCCTAGTCCATTCAGGCTGCTATAATAAAGTACCAGAGACTTGGTAGCTTATAAACAGTAGAAATGTATTTCTCAGTGTTTTGGAGGGAGAGATTCCAAAATCAGGGTCCCAATGTGGTCTGGGTAGGGCCCTTGTCCAGGTTGCAGGCTTCTCCTGCATTCTCCTATGGCAGAAGGGGCAAAGAGTGTCTCTGGGTCTCTTTTGTAAACTCAGGAATCCTATTCATGACATCTCATTCCTCGTGACCTAATAACTTCTCAAAGGGCCCACCTCCTAATATCATCACCTTGAGCATTTCGTTTTCAACCAAATGAATTTTGGAAAGACACAAACATTCAGATTGTAGCATTCTGCCCTTGGACACTTCAAATTCACCTGCGTGATGCATGCAGAATACTTGATTCCATCCAAATAGGCTCAAAAGTCTGAACTCATTCTTGAGTTAAAAAGTTTGCCTTAATATAAATCTAAATCAGATGTGGGGGAGATGACTCATCTGAAGCAAATTGTTCTCTAACAGTAAACCTGTTAACCTAAACAAGTTACATATTTCCAATATGTGATGTTGGGGCACACGTAAGATTAAAGTAGGGAGAAAAAAAAAGAACTCCTATTCCAAAATAAAGAAATGAAAAAATAAGGAAGAAAGAACAGGTTCTGAGAAAGTTTAAAAACTTAAGGTCCACTGGAGTACAGGTCCCTCTTCCTGGACTCGAGAATCACTACGCCCATGGCTTTGGCCGGGGGAAGAAAGTGGAATTGCACACATGTGTTTTTCTACTGGTCTGGATTAACCCCATTTTTCCATCAGACATTTTCCTAGCAAAAGCTCTCTGCAGTGGCCTGGCCCTGAAGTCAGCCCTTTGCTTGGTTCATATGCCTGCAGCTTCCAATGGCCCATCCTTAGAAATCAAAGTGGAAGTAACCATGCCCCAGGCATCTCAGCAGAGGAAAGGTCAGTTTCCCAAGGCTTTGGGTACAAGTTATCTGGCCTGCCCACAGCCAAGCAAAGGTCCCAACCCCCTTTCTAAGAGTTTTATTTAGATAAAATTCACATACAGCATTGTTTAAGGTGTGTGTGTGTGTGTGTGTGTACATATATATATATATATATTATATATTACATATTTATATATTTATATATGGTATTGATTTGATACATTCATATATTCCAAAATGATTACCACCATAGCATTAGCTAACACTTTCATCACATCTCATAATTATTTTCTTTTTGTACTTAGGACATATAAGATAACATATTTTAGCAACTTTCAAGTTTTAATAAAATATTATAAACTACAATCACCATACTGTGTATTAGATTACCAGAACTTATTCATCTTATAACTGGAAGTGTGTACTCTTTCACCAACATTCCCTCATTTCCTCCATCCCCTAGTTCCTATTACCTACAACGTATTCTCTATTTCTAAGAGTTTAGCTGTTAAAAATTTCATGTATAACTGATATCACAGAGTATTTTTCTCTGACATTTCTTCCCTCAAGTTTTATCCATTCTGTCCCAAATGGCAGGACTGACTTCTTTCTTATGGCCAAATAATATCCCATTGTATGTATATATGGATGATATCTTTTTTACCTATTCATACTTTGATGGACAATTAGGTTGCTTCCATATCTTCATTATTTCAAAAAATACTGCAATGAAATGGGGTCTATATAACTCTTCCATAATTTGTATTCATTCACCTTGCCTATTTACCCAGCAGTGGGGTTCATGGGTCATATTGAAACCAAAATGTGCGGTTTGAGTTGATTTCTTTATCTCGAGAAATTGAAGAATGAAGTCACAGACAAAGACTCTAAACGGAGGTGAAATTTATTCAGATAAGCTAGTCCTGGAAAAGTTGTAGCTGGGGTTCCAGGAGCAGGCCAGTGTCCAGAGCTTCCTTTCTATGTTACATTTGGGAATAGTTTAGTATCCAAGTGAACTAAGTCTAATAGTCCATGTGTGAAAACCACATGGCCATAGCCATATGGGCACAGGGGAGTGCATCTCCTGCCATCAACCCAAGAATCTAGCATGCTGGTGAGAGAGAAGAGTAAGCGGGCACATTCCTTTTTAGATATGCTATTTGTTCTTGATTGGTCCTTTCAAAGAATTTGCCTTAGCAATATCGTTGGGATTGATTTATATGTCTTACTACCTTGTGATTGTTTAACTGCAAGCTGCCTCTCTTAACAACATTAATACACTAGAGGCCCAGTACACAAAATTTGTGTACGGGGGTGTGTCCCTCAGCCCAGCCTGCACCCTATTCAATCTGGGACCCCTCGAGGGATGTCCAACTGCCCGATTATAGGAAGTCAGACATCCCTCTCACAATCCAGGACTGCTGGCTCCTACCTGCTCACCTGCCTGCCTTCCTGATTGCTCCTAACTGCTTCTGCCTGCCAGCCTGATCCCCCCCTAGCCACTACCCTGCCAGCCTAATTGATTTCTATCTGCTCCCCTGCCAGCCTGATTGCCCCTAACTGCACTCCTCTGCAGGTTTGGTTCCCCCCACAAATTGCCCTTCCTTGCAATCCTGGTCCCTCCCAACTGGCCTCCCCTGCTGGCCATCTTGTGTCCACATGGGGGCAGCCATCTTTGACCACATGGGGGCAGCCATCTTGTGTGTTGGAGTGACAGTCAATTTGCATATTTATTTTCTAAAACTAATGCTTCTCTTGTGTGCCCTTCCTTCCTACCCACCTGGGGTACCTTGGTAACACCACCTAGTTGTGGTCCCAGTTCTATTCCCCACCCCAGGGTCCCACTCCCCATCTATCTAGCTTCCCTCTGTCTTCTCAATAGAGTAGTTGCATTTTTAACTTTTTGAGAAGCCTCCATATTGTTTTCCATTGTGGCAATACTTATTTACATTCCCCAAAATAGTGTGCAAGAATTCTCTTTTCTCATCATCTTCCCTAACACTTATCTCTTATCTTTTTGACAATAGCTTTTCTGACATGTGTGAGATGATATTTCACTGTAGTTTTTATTAACAGTTCTCTGACAATTAATGGTATTGAGCACCTTTTTATGTACATATTTGGGTATTAGTATTTTTTCTTTGGGAAAAAATGTCTATTTGATCCTTCTGTTCATTTTTCAAATAGGTTGTTTTAGTATATGCTATTGAGTTGTATCAGTTCTTTATAGATTTTATATTAACCCCTTGCCAAATATATGACATGTAAATATCGTCTCCCATTCCACTGGTTGCCGTATTATTATTATTTTGCTCTGCAGAACCTTTTGAAACAGCCTGATGATCACTGAATCATCTTTGGGTACTGCTTAAAAATAGGACACATTTGCAGCCAAGAAACTTTGTGGTTCCTTCCTGCGAAATCTAAGTGGAACATTTCTGTCTCCTTCCCCTTTAACTCAAAGTGTTTTTTTTTTTCTGCTGAAGTATCTGATTAAGTTTTATGTTCACACCCAAATTAATATCCTTATCAAAAGTTCACTAGGCCACACCCCTGAACTCTCTTTCTGATATACTTTCCTCATATTCCAACTTTTAAAATTCTGCCTTCTTTTGATTAACAATTCCATTTTCAAACTTTTTTTAAAAACATTTTTTATTGATTTTTTTTACAGAGAGGAAGCGAGAGGGATAGAAAGTCAGAAACATCAATGAGAGAGAAACATGGGTCAGCTGCTTCTTACACACCCCCTAAGGGGGTGTGCCTGCAACCAAGGTACATGCCCTTGACCAGGATTGAACCTGGGATCTTCCAGTCCGCAGGCCTACACTCTGTCCACTGAGCCAAACTGGTTTCGGCCCATTTTTAAACCTTCTATCTCTTCTGTGATTTTAAGAAAGCTTTCAAGACACTTTTAATGCTTTGCTTAGATAGTTCCTCAGCCAAAATCCAAATTCTTAACTCACAAGTTGTATCCCTCACAAAACACTAGGACATAAGCACAACTTAATCAAGTTCTCTGCACTTTATAATAATAATGCCTTTTCCTCTGTTGTCCAAATTATCTATCAGTATACTTATTTTATTCTTTCAAGTTTTATTAATGTAATGCATACATGTAATATAAATGTAACCTTAACTATCTTAAAAATTTTTAAATCTCCTATAAATTTACAAAAGTTTTAACATCCTCCCACTCAATTTTGGATTAAGTCCTTTTTTTTTTCCTTTCTAAAGTCTCTTGCATTCCTCCTACACTTGATTTCCTTGACCATTTAAAATTGGCATTTTCAGTCTCTGTCAAATTGAAATAGGATATATCCAGTTAATTACAAAACTGCACAGCTGTTCTTAAAGATATATTTTTCTCAAGGGTGTTTGGTTTTTTCCTCCCACAAAAGGCAAAACACAATTACCATTCAAAAAGGAAGGAAATCGGAATTTCTTCTATTTTCCTTGGACCTTTTTCTCTTGACTTAATATAGCCTGATATGAATCTTCCTTCCTGCATATCTTTGTTCTTATCACTTGGAAATCATTTTTGGGAGAACTGGACATCCCAATAGATTTGTCAGTCAGTGAAATGAAGAATTTAGACTCTACCTGATGAATATCTCAACTCACATACAGGTTGTGCATAGAAATATCCTACTACCTGTCAAAGATGCACTTGTCATGTGTCATTGTAAAGCTACACAATTTTAATGTCAAATATTTTAAATTTTAAAAATATAAGACTTATGCTATTATGTATAAGTTTTTTAGAATAGGTCATTGTTGAATATTCAGGAAAGGTTATCTAGCTAACAAGAGTTCTCTATTTTACCAAATTTCTTGTTCTTACGTCTAATTTTTAATATATTACAGAGACAAGTAAAACAGGCATATTATCAATTACAAAGTTTAAGTGATTGAAAGGTTATCAAGATCTTTCTTTGAGAACCAGCATAATAAAAGGTGGTAATAATTTTGATATTATAGTAATAGACACACTATTAAATACTTTAACATTTAGTTAATATTTACATTTCTTTTTAGAGACTGGTAGTCACAACCAAAAATTATCTGCTGAACTGGTTGTATCATAATTATGCTAATATTTATAATTTTTACTCCTTGAGGTAATTTTAAAGCACTTTTGATTAAGAAATCAGTGTGTAAACTAAAAAATATGTCAAGAAAATCAGTGTTATCATTGGCAACATTCATTATTTCACTGAATGTTTGTTGATGATTTGGTTGTAGTATTTAATCTTAAGAGTTATCACATCTGTGATTAGCATTAAATCTTTTAAATAGCCCAGACAAAATATTATATTATATTAAATTAAAATAATAGCCCTAACTGGTTTAGCTCAGTGGATGGAGCATTGGCCTGCGGACTAAGGATCATAGGTTTGATTCAGTCAAGGACATGTACCTTGATTGTGGGCATGTCCCCAGTAGGATGTGTGCAGGAGGAAGCCGATCGATGTTTTGCTTTCACCAATGTTTCTAACCCTCTATCCCTCTCCCTGCCTCTCCAAAAAAAAAAAAAAAAAGAGAATATATTTTAAAAATAAAATAATTTCTTAAAATAATAATAATCAGAGTGGAACCAAGATGGTGGCATAAGTAAACACCTATTGTTCTGCCCCGCACAACAATTCAAAAACTACAACATAACAACAAAACAAACCAGAATCACCAGAAAGCTGGCTGAGTGAAATCTCCACAAATAAAAGTTAAGGTGGGACACTGAGACTCAGCAGAGCAGCAGAGCGCAGCCTTGAAGACGGAAACAGGTTAGGAGCTGTTCTGGTGGCGTGCATGGGCTGTGGCTGGAGCAGCAACCCCGGCTGGATTTCACCAACGGGGAGGGCGGAGACGTCCCACTGCACGGATTCCCCAGCGCCAGGCGAGGTCCAAGATCCGGGGGACGCACGCTGGAAGCCAGGTGCGGCAGAGGTCTCCCAATCTGCGGAGAAACTGGGTAGCTGGGAAAAGAAGTTTGTGCGCACGTAAACTGTGCGAAAGCACAGACCCCTGACTTGCTCCCTGGAAACTGGTCTCCTGGTCCCCGAAACCACCAGACTACTTTGTTTTACAACCTTGTGCGAGACTTTGGGTTTGCAGATTCATTTGGGGAGAGGCAGAGTTGTCTGACAAGGGGAAGAGACTAGTGGCTTTCTCTTGGAGGTGCCTGCAACAATTACCACCCAACAGAGACCCGCGCGGGAGCGCCACATAGGACCTAGCTGACACTGAGGCTGCCTGCTCAGCTCAGAGACTCCGCCCATCCAACTTGAACACAGTCTCCCTTCACAGCCAATTGGCCTGGAGGTCAAACCCTCCTAGGGCTAACAACAACAAGCTGGGCTTAAATTCAAAAATACTGTACAACCCATAAAGGATTGCAGTAAGAGTACCCACTTCAGGTAACAGGGGAGGCTGAGCCACTGACACTTAGAGGTCACCTACCACATAAAGCTGCCACCATGCAGAGATATGGAAAGAAATCAGGTGTGAAAGAAATGGAGGAAAAAAGACGACTAGACATGGAGTTCAAAACCATGGTTATAAGGCTTTTTAAGAGGCTCCTAGAAAAGGCCCATGAACTTAATGAGAACTATGAGGAAATAAACAAGACCAACCAGGAAATGAATGAGACCTACAAGGAAATGAATGAGACCCTCAAGGAAATGAACAAGACCTCTGAGGATATGAATGAGACCCTCAGGGATATGAAAAAGGACCAACTAGAAATCAAGCATACACTGACTGAAATAAAAAATATTACACAAAGTCCTAAAAGCAGTCCAGAGGGCCACAAGAACCAAGTCAAAGATTTGAAATACAAAGAAGCAAAATCCACTCAGCTGGAAAAGCAAGAAACAAAAAGAATCCAGATAATTGAAGATAGTGTAAGGGGCCTCTGGGACAACCTCAAGCATGCCAACATCCGAATTATTGGGGTGCCAGAAAAAGAGAGAGAGCAAGGTAATGAAAACCTACTTGAAGAAGTAGTGACTGAAAACTTCCCCCACCTGGTGAAAGAAACTGACTTAAAAGCCCAAGAAGTACACAGAACCCCAAAATATAGGAATCTAAAGAGGACCACACCAAGTCACATCATAATTAAAATGCCAAGAGCAAAAGATAAAGAGAGAATATTAAAAGCAGCAAGAGAAAAACAGTTGGTTACCTACAGGGGAGCACCCATACGATTGTCAGCAGATTTCTCAACAGAAACGATGCAGGCCAAACAGGAGTGGCAAGAAATAGTCAAAATAATGAAGAGCAAGAATCTACAACCAAGATTACTCTATCCAGCAAAGCTATCATTCAGAATTGAAGATCAGATAAAGTGCTTCGCAGATAAGAAAAAGCTAAAGGAGTTTATCACCACCAAACCAGTATTATATGAAATGCTGAAAGATAGTCTTTAAGAAGAGGAAGAAGAAAAAGGTAAAAATATAAACTATGAACAATAAAATAAATAATAATAATAATCAGACTTATAAATCATTAGTTTAATTATTCTCCTTTGAGCATTTTGCTTTGCTATTATTGTTTAAAAATTTTTAATTGAAAATGCAGGTTATAATGATTTGCTTTTGAAAAAGTAGGATTAATACACAATTGACTCTACATATGACATATGTTTATATTTTTATTATTAAGTAAATTAAACAAATTATGACCTTTTCCTCAGGCAGTAGTAAACAGTAAAATCACTCAAATATGATGAAAATTATCAAATCCCATTCTCCAGCATCCAGCATATGGACAAACAGATGGATGGTTTTTGATCCAGTAGAAACATGAAAAATATCCAGAAAAAAATGAGTAACATTTGTAGTAACACTGGGATTAAATTTCAAATATAACTGGTATATTTATAAAATAACTGAGAAAACAAGAAGTAACTAAGGGAATGAGGAGTACTCGTTTCTTTTTTAAAAAAGTATTAATTTGGGAAACATTTTTTGGCAATTTAATTTTCAATCAAAAAGATCATATCTTTATATTATGATTAATAGACCAAGAAAACAAATGTATAAATTTTCTTCCTTGACATCAATTTTTTCTGGGGTTATAGTTTTCATACATAAGGTCTTATTGTTTGAATGTCAGTGAAAAAAAATGTAATGCTTAAATGTGACTAGAGAAGAGAAATTTAATGGAGAATACTTTTAACATTTTTCTGCGTCCTTCACTTAAGACACACAGAAAGTTAAAAAATGAATTTAAAAGTGACTTTTGTGAACATTACAAATGTATTTTTCTACCTAATGGTATAAAAGTTTTCTGATTTTCCCAGCTTTAAAATTCATTATCAAAATTACGTTATCTCTTCACCTAAAAATGAGATTCAGTTTGGCTGAAATATTTTAGAATTAAAATGAGTTTTAAGATCTGGGAAAATTTACATGGAGAACATTGTGAATTGATTCTGTGCATACTTATATCATCCTTTCTGAACAATGTAATTTTAATACATTACTTCATTTTTTTTTTTGCTATTAGACAGAATATTACCTTTAAAAGTTATAGAAACTCAGTAAGCAAGAAAAAAACAAAAGAAAAACTATTGGCTGTACTTTTTATCCAGAGAGAAAATAGAATCTACACAGTGTTCCCTGCTAAGAAAGGGACATGCAATTCTGGAGATGAAGAACAGTGGCCCATTATACTCTATGACGCCTTGTTATCATTTCTAGGACATCTTATACCCGTAGCAAGAGAGCGGCCAGTGTATCGTGTATAACATCATTAGACATTATTCATGCAGAGCATGCATATCCATATTTAAACCACATCATTTATTCACGCCGTTATTAACTTTTAAATAAAATATTTAATACCTAAAATGAATACTTTAAAAACTGTAATGAATAAAGAAGAGCAAAATTGTAATTTCTTTATTCATTGAGCTGCTGAATCTCTAAAGGTCACTCTCCAATTTCGTTTGCATTTCTCTTCAACAGAGTAATGAGTAAGCTGAGTTCTGTGTCAAAATGTCTTTGAGCCCAAACGGTGTTGTTCAGTAGTTGAACATCAACCCATGAACTAGGACAGTGGTCAGCAAACTCATTAGTCAACAGAGCCAAATATCAACAGTACAACGATTGAAATTTCTTTTGAGAGCCAAAAACTGACTTTTGCACATGGGCACTCAATCGCACTGTACGCGCACACCCGCACATGGTATTTTGTGGAAGAGCCACACTCAAGGGGCCAAAGAGCAGCATGTGGCTCGTGAGCTGTAGTTTGCTGACCACTGATACTAGGAAATCATGGTTTGATTCCTGGTCTAAGCACATTCCTGGATTTAAGGCTTGATCCCCAGTAGAGGCATGTGGGAGACAGCTGATCAATGATTCCTCCTCAGCGGTGATGTTTTCATCCCTGTCTCACTCTCCTCTCCTCTCTCTAAAATCAATAAAAACATATTTTTACAAATGTATGTGCTATTCCCTGTAGGTTTACAAAACTATATATGAAACATATATTTTTATCTCTTATCCATATTTTCTTTATGAACTTATCTTGATATTACAGTTGACATATGTAGCAATATTTCTTAAACTTTCACTGCTTTTTTATATTATATTGCACAACTCTGTCATATTAAAAATTACATTCCATAGTATGAATATATGTGCAGTTTCTAACCAACAGAATCCTGTTCTTTTTCTATTGGTGGAGTTGTAGGGGTCATTTTGCCTACCATAATTATTGTTATTTTTTACTTTCACTGCCACTGAAAACAGTTAAGTGCAACATTTAATCAATATGTAAAGAGTTTTGACCTCACACACCTACTAATAGGATGCCAGGGATTTCCAGGAGTGTAGTAACCACTCTTCAAGAAGCATGCCGTGCCTTAGCCAGTTTGGCTAGTGGGTAGAGCCTCAGTCCGAGGAATGAAGAGACCCAGGTTCGATTCTGGTAAAGGGCATGTATCTCGGTTGCAGGGTCGATCCCCACAGCCCGTTCAATCCCCAGCCCCCAGTCCAGGCTTGTGCAGGGGCAACCAATGGATGTCTCTTGCACATTGATGTTTCTCTCTGTCTCCCCTTCCCTTCCACTCTCTAAAAATTAATGGAAAAATATCCTGAGGATTAACAACAACAACTCAAAAAAAAAAAAAAGAAACACAAAAAACTTACAGTGTTTATAAAGTTGTCTTTTCATGTTCTCAGTACCCTAAATTCTATGCAAACACATCGTATGGAAAAACAACATAAATTTCGCATAACATAGGTAGACATTTTAATGAATAATATTATACATAACATAATTATTACTCTCAGTAATTATGTCTCCTCCAACATTGTAAAAACACATGGAAGGGAATCCGCCTAGTTATTGCTTGGTGAGCCCTTATGCCAGGCTACTACATCATTGTCATTTAAGAATATAATTAGCACATCTCATTAACTAATGAGGATAATGACCATTAAAATTCCCGATTTATGGTTTCCCCTTCATCACAATTCAACAACAATGTTCTTTCAGGGTAATAACAAAATTGGCTGACAAATGACCCTTATGCTAATGAACAAGTGGTCCCTTGTATCAAGAAGCAAAGGATTATTTGTTCATTTCACCAGTCATTTTATTATGTAGTGAGGTTCTGTTGCTGATGACTTTCCAATGTGAGTAACAATATTATTTTTAAACATTATTATGTTGTAAGTGCAAAGCCAAGCCACACAGAGTATGGCTATTTTCTCTTAGCAATCCTTATTTATGAAATAAAGTTGAATTCTAAATTCTCAGTGTTAAAGAATGAATTATAATTCTCAATGGCAAATAGTGTTCTATAAGTAATATAATCTTATTGTAAATTCAAGCGCTTTATTTGTTCAAACTTCTTATTATGTTTTTCTAAACCTTTAATTTTCCTGTGTATTTTTAATGAAACAGTTAAAATACCTGAACTTAAAAAAAAAAGAAAAGAAACAGTTCTACTGACAGTTATTAACATTCTACAAAGGATAATAGGGAAAGAAAAAAATAACTTTTGAGCTTGGTGAAATAAATGCATTTACATTTAGCAATATAAATCCAAAAGCTGAATCAGAAATTGACTGATTCCTAACATCACTTTGAGGGTGGATTATCAGTTTTCTATTGCTGTGTAACAAATTATCACAGACTTAGTAGATTAAACTATCTATTTGTTATCTCATAGTTTCAGGGTATCAGGGGCCTAGGCCAGGGTTTGCTGGCACTCAAAAGGCTGGACAGTGAGTTGGTGGGCACTATGCTCCCATCAGAGGCACAGGCTCTTCTAAGCTCCCCCGCCCCCTTTTTTTAGTTCCTTTAAATTGGAGGACTGGAATTTCCATCTTCTTTCTGCTTATCAGCCAGGTATCTTCCTGGGTTTCTAATGGTGATACACATGTTCTAAGGAAACATGGTGAAGAGAACAGAGTTTGACACAACAAAATACACCTTTTTGGGGACATTAATTCTTTTAAGGTGGCTATTTTTAAGAAGTAAAAACGAAACAAGGTCCTTTTACCTTCCCCTTACCAGCCTAAAGGAATGTGGATAGAAAAGTCGGCCTGCGAAAGGGAGCTATCGCCTTGGTATAATAAGGATTATGTGTGGGAGAGGGAAGGGCACCAGGCCAGGTCTCTAAGTTAGACCCTCCACCGTTCCTGGCTGTCACTGCAAGAATTTCTTTCCCACATGTTTGCTCTTTCTCCTCTGAGTTGTCTACTTTTTCTTTGAAGTCCTGTACTTCTGCCCCTCTCTCCTTAGTCCAGAAAGATACATAACATACTCGACTACCTGACTTGTACTGTGTCTCATGTTCTTACAGAACCCTCATGTGTACATACAGAATATGGTTATGTCACTGTGTAAGAGGGACCTCCTTCTATCTAGGTCTTATATGTTCCTCAATTCTTCTGAATCCTTCCTGGTGGCATCTTCCAAATCCGGATATCTAACAATTAGTTCATGGGGACTTAGGCTTTCTTTCTCATATTTCTTAAAATTATTTTATTCTCCACCAAGTTCCTAGTTTCAAAGCCACTCACGTATTTTTTTCCAAGTAATTTTTGTTGTTGTAGTAGCACCTCATTCCCAAGTACCAAATCTTTATTTGTTTATTATGTGTAGTAAATTATCTCAAAGCTTCATGAATCAGTTTCTGGGCATTGTTTGACTGTATTCTTTGATCAGACAACCATGGAATACCATATTGAGGACCTGAGGACCAAAGGGTCCCAGGTCCCATTCATGGCAAAGGTATGTACCCTTGACTGAGGTTTGTTTGCAGGCTTCTCCCAGATTTCCCTAGTTAACATCAAGGTTTCAACTGGGGCTTGAGCTCAGGATCAAAATACATGGAGTTTACTTTGATAACTAATGTAAGCTTTTTCTGAGACCTTTAGACTCCAAACCAGCCAACAGCCATCTCTTGGATATGCTAGTATTTAGGGCTCTGTTTCTGTGAAATAGTTATGATATTGGACATAAGTGTGATAATAATAATAACCAACATTCACATCAAAGAGCCTACTCAGGCTCTTTGATGTGAATGTCATGCATTTAAATATAATTAAAAGCTACTATAACCATGATTACCACAATTAATTTGTTTATGAATTGCTTACTGGATTATTGCAGATTCAACATAATATTTGAATTATTCATTTAGAAGCTAAATAGAGCATTAATTTATTCACGTTTATGTGCAGTTTTAACATTACAAACACAACTTTCCACTTGGCAGATTTGCCCATTCTGCTATTTAAACAGTTATTGAAATGCCGGCTGAAACCAATAAAGATGGTTCATAAATGAAATGAGAGAGTAATGAGGAAATAGTTTTACCTCTATCTTTTTTTTCCTTTGTTGAAAAAATATGGATGAAAAATATTTCTCTTGCATATGTGCTTTTGTATTATGAAAACTTCTCATGCATCTGGTAAGTCGCCTTTCTAGGGGAAACAGATCCATGAAGCATTGCCTAACATTTCCTCCTCTAGCTACTTACTGTACAATTTATTATACATTGTACTTTGTGGTTTGCTGCTTTATCACCATGATACTGATACCCTTGAGGATGAATGCTATCTTGACTTCCTTGTATATACAGGTCAACTCATCCTGGCAGGTACATATTAAGTCAACCATAAATATTTATTGAGCATACATATGAATGAACTAAAATACATACAAGTAAATAACTTTAATGTTTAGAATTCAGTGTATTGATAAAGTACAGGGTGCTATAAATCTAAGGTAGCATCTGACCTACTTGAGTTCTCAAATGGACTAGTTACTTTGACTCTCAGGTTTGCTTTCCTAGAGATAAATGTGCTTATTTTATTCTAGATTTACCATTCTATCTTCTGCCTCCCTTTAAAGGGGAATTTCACTTAAGAAAATACTACTAACCTCTATTTTTACTCTCTCAGACTTTCACCTATTTCTATGGCTCTCTTAGTGTTTTTAATTTGATGCACCTCTATTTTTACACTGATGTCAACATCTACAAATGCACTAGTTCTCTTTGTATGTCTGCATAGAGATACTTTTGTCTTGAACAATATTAATTTTTCTCTGTCTCTGTCTCTGTACACACAAACACACGCGCGCGCACACACACACACACACACACACACACACACACATCATATTTCCAATTCTCCTAACTAATGAACTGCTTTATTTAATGGAATTATTTTTTTTCCATTTTCAGTCTTTCTTGCCTACCAAGAGAGTGATACTTATTCCTCCTTTGTGTAGTGTTGATTGCTATTACCATAATTAACATAACCATTTGTTCTTACATTTATAGTAATAATGATACATATAATGACTTTTTCTAACTCTTATCTGCTCCCTCTACCTTCATATGCATACTGTGTGTCACCTTCCCATTGATATATATATATATATATATATATATATATATATATATATATAATTTGCTAATTTAATACATCAGAATATTTTACCCCAGAACTAAATTATTTGATCAGAGACATTATACAGTTTGTAAATTTTCTTATATGTAATTAGGTACTAAGAGCTAGAACAATAATTTAATCTAGAGAAAAAATGATAAAAAAAATCTTTCAGAAAGAATAATCTTAAATTAGTGACCTGGCTTTAGAGTGAAAAAAATCCTCTTTTCACTTTGCCAGTTTTCCAATATTATTTTGAGTTTCTCTTTTCTTTGATGCTTCATCCATTCCCCCCACCCCCTGACAATTGGGGAGCATTTTCCTCCCTCTATACATAATATATATTTGTAGTGTTTATGTAATATTTATGTATACTTGCTTCATATTATATCACACATATTTACCCATGTCCTCAAAAACTCTTCACAGATATAATTTTATTGACTACATATGACTATGCTTTAAGTTTGAGCATTTTATATATTTTTAAGTTTTCTATTTAACACAAGGTATTCTCTAATGCGTATTTCTGTGATGACTTTTTCTCTGGGTAAATCTTTGCCTGAATTTCAAATTATTTCTCTGGGAATTCCCTCATTAATTAACACTAGAACATATCAATGTTTCACATTTTTCCTTATGCCCATGACTCAACAGGCTCATATAGTTGATTAGATTAAGATCACTCAATGTAGCCTCTAAGTCAAAGGATCAGGGTTTACTACCCTAACCAGTTTTGCTCAGTGGATAGAGCCTCAGCTTGGGGACCAAAGTGGCCTGAGTTTGATTTGGTCAAAGGCACATACTGCAGTTTAGTTGCAAGCTTGTCCCTGGTCAGGGCATGTGGTGCAGGAGGCAACCAATCAGTTATCTGGAGACAGCCAATCAATGTGTTTTTCTCACATTGATATTTCTGTCTCTTTCACTCTCTCTAAAAATATCCTTGGGTGAGGATTAAAAAAAGAATCAGAGTTTACCAAAACAGAAAATGTAACTAACTTGCTGAAAGTCATTCAACTAGCACGTGCATAAATTAAGTTCTTATACAAGTGATCTGAATTCAGGAACTGTTGTCTACCTATCCTATATGCAGTAGCAGAATATTTAAATTACCCAACTCTTAAGAATTACCCCTGGGAACTTCTTGCTGCTCCTCAGCTCAAATCATGCAAATGCGTAGCAGGAGTATCATGTATCATGCACAAAAATGAGTCATTCTAGCTCCTATAACAGGACACCTAAACACCTACCACCACTCATTTCTAAAACCAAATGTAGAAATTGGTTACATCAAGTTCTGTTTACCTCTTATTTTATAAAAAGCCATATTGAAAAGGTCATAATTTCAAAAATAACCATGAGAAAATACTAATGTAGACAGCCTAGGGAGCTTGTGCTTCTGAGTAGTATGTATTCTAAAGGAATCTGAGGTTTTGCTGAGATAGATGATAGATAGATGATAGTGATACAGAATTTTTGGACTGGAATGTGTATTCTTATCCACTGGAGTTGAAGAATGAATCCACAGACAAAAGGTGATATAGTAAAGGTGGAAATTTATTAAAGAACTAGAGGCCCAGTGCATGAAATTCGTGCACAGGTGTTGAAGGGGAGTGTCCTTCAGCCCAGCCTGCACTCTCTCCAATCTGGGACCCCTTGATGGATATCAGAGTGCCTGTTTAGGCCCTATCCCAGGACCGGGCCTAAATGAGCAGTCTGACATCCCCTCTCACAATCTAGGATTGCTGGGTCTCAACTGTTCACCTGCCTGCCTTCCTGATTACCCCTAACCATTTCTGCCTGCCAGCCTGATCACCCCCTAACCACTCTCCTGCCAGCCTTATTAATGTCTAACTGCTCTCCTCGGAGCCTGTTTGCCTTTAACTTCCCTCCCCTGCAGGCCTGGTCACCCCTAACTGTCCTTCCCTGCAGGCATGGTCTCCACTACTGCTCAACCCTGCAGTCCTGGATCCCCCCAACTGTCCTTTCCTACAGGCCCTGTTGCCCACAACTTCCCTCCTCTGCTGGCCTGCAGGCTTTATTGCCCTCAACTGTCCTCCCTTGCAGGACTGGTCTCTCCCAACTGCCCTCCCCTGCTGGTCATATTGTGGTGGCCATCTTGTGTCCACATATGTGCAGAATCTTTGACCACATGGGGGCAGCCATCTTGTGTGTTAGCGTGATGATAAATATGCATATTACTTTTTTATTAGATAGGATAAGTACAGACTCCCACATTGGGAGAGGGAAAGATTTCCACTGAGATCCTTTTCCCTACAGCTTATAAAGGCTAGAGATCCTGGTGCCTTGATATCCTCTTTGATTGGTCAGTATTCCCTTGGACTGGTTACTATAGTAACTCTTGGCTCAAAGGTGGAACCTCACATGGGAACCTCCCCACTTCCTTCCTTATTATTTTCCTATTCCCTTTGGGCTTCCTTCTCCTTCTGAGTGAAGGGCTTCCTTCTATTTATTTTGTAAATATAGATCTTTTGCTGTTCCCAGCTCCCACAATCTATGGCAATGTACCTGTTGCAGCTTTTCAGCTCCCCTATTCTATGATACCTTCTGCTGCTCTGCAGCCCTATGCTTCCTCCATGATCACCTTAATTTCCAAAATTTCCTAAAACTTGTCTTTTTCACCACCAAAAAGTTCTGTTTCAATAGATAGATGATAGATGATAGATAATAGATAGATAGATAGATAGATAGATAGATAGATAGATAGAGAGATGATCTCCAAACTAGTTAATCTCTTTCTCTTTCTCATACTCCTGATCTTAGAAGGCTTACTTCTTACCCATTACTTTTTTATACCCCATCCATTGTTTATCATTTTCAGACTCACTGTACATTGCCAAATATTTTCCATCAGCTCCAGTTTTTCTCCTGGATGGCATGGACATCTATCTTGATATTTTACAACACCTTGGATAAATATAAAAATTATTAATCTTTTTCTGTCTTTATTTTCATAATGTTTATGACATACAATATATATTTATGCATTTGGGCATTTGTTTTTGTCTGTTCATCCCTCTGATTCTCCAAAATGTAAGCATCTGGAAGGCAGGATTTTCATCTCTTTTGTTCTCAGCTGTATCCCCAGGACAAAGAATAGATGAGCACATCATACGTACTCAGCACATAACTGCTAAGTGAATACCTTGTCTCTATTATCTTTCTAACTTATTTCAGACATGTGTTTGAACCATATAAATGTCATTTTTATCAATTTAAAGAATTTTCAGCTCACGATTTGTTAAGATGACTTTAGCTAAGAATAAATCTTATGCCATTTGCTTTTAGGTTCTGAAAAACCTTCATTACTCTGAGTTCACACATTTATCTTTTATTTGGTTTCTTTCAATATTGCCTTTTCAATGATAAATCTTCAATAGGACTGAAGTTATATTGTTCACGTTATAAAATATAAAAATGTTTATTAGTTTATTCAAATATCCAAATTATCACAATTCAAAGACTAGATACTTCTTAATTGAAATATATTATTTTATTTCTATTTAAAATTACTACTAATAATTTATATTTTAATATTAACTGTGTATTAGGCTCAATGTTAAATACTTTAAAGGGACTATAACATTCAATACTCAGACCTAGTATATCAAGGGTATATTATATTTCATAGTCAGTTGAAGTAACAATATTTCAGACATAGCTAAGTTGTCTGAAATTGCACAGATAACAACTGAAAGAGTTGAGATTCCATTGGGGCTTCTGTCTCAAAAGATAATGCCCTAAAATAAAAATATTGAGTTCTAGACACTGTATTTTCCTCTTTAGAAAGTGTATTTGCTATTCATCTCTCATTATGTTTTTATGAATAGGATTCTTGAGTGATATAGAGAAACTTATATTAACTATGTTTTATATTATTTATAACTATGCATATATTTATATATGAATGATGAATTTTTTTCATTTTTTTTGCTTCAGAATCCAATCTCAAGAATATATAAGAAGAAAATAGATCACCAATCAAAAAGCAAATTATACGGTAAAATTTTCTGTGCAATTTTATATTAAAATGTCTTACTATATATTAAATATATATTATATATCATGGTCACCTGGCTTTCCTTAAAATTTTTGTAGCTTTAGTGAGATATTTTGAGGTTTGGCAGATCAATTTTCTTCTGTATTTTGAAATCTTTGTCTTTTAATATTACTATCCCATTATTTTCCCTAGCATATTTTGTAGTTCTTTCTTATAAGCACACTATTCATATGTCCTAGAACTAGCAAAGGTGCATTTATATTAAACTGATTTTTATAGCTGTTTCTAAATTTTCTTTAAAAAAATAAGAAAGCTCAAGAAAGAGGTTTCGATCCCCTGTTAAAGAGAAAAAGGACCTCACGTTTTTCATTGCATCTGCTGCCATTTGTTAGGAAGTTAGAGTCCATGGCAAGGAAAGTTTGTGCTATGTCTCTAGGATGAATTTTTCTCCTGTCACAATGCCTTTGTAGACTTCTGAGCACTTTCCTCTGGGAGACAGAATCATGTTGGCAGCTTATGAGGAAGAATGTGATTATGTACTTTAAAGTTTCTTTCACTTTTGTTGATAAACAGCATTATTCATGTTGCTTAAAATTAAATGTTTATTCCTATTGATCCCTCAACAGTATCATTAACTAAAACATCTTATTAAAAGAAAGAAGAAAGCTTTCTTCCAGTCTGCATTAAAGCTATAACTTTAATATTTTATCTCACCAAATGCTTCAACTTCTTTAAAAAAATAACCACAGAAGACAGATTTTTAATTCAGTGATTACACCCTTGAAGTTTAATTTATATAAGTCCAAGAAAGCATTTAGTGTATATTTATAAATACATAATTATACTTTCTTGGGGGATAAAGTAAAAAAATTATTTCAAATGTGAGTGAATCTTTTGAAGCATAATGTCTTCTTTAAGTTAAATACATTTCCTTAAACTTTTTATTTTCTAAATATTCTACTTTCCATTTTGATTTATTTTTGCTGTAGCCTAAACCACCAGAAGTTTTCTTTTTTTTTAAAGAAAATACTTATCTCTTATAAACCCTTATTACCAAGTTTTTTTATATTCAGAACTATAGTTAACTGACTGTATTCAGGAGAGAGGCCTTACAGTATTTGTGTTTATAGTTCACCTTTCTGCCTCCAGTCTGAGTAAAGCACAAAAATACTAGTTAGTTAATGTTTATTGAATTGAACTGAGGAATGAGAGTAGTGAAGAACTCATGTAATAGACTATGCCTCTTCAAAGGCACAAAATAGTCTCAGAGAGCAGAGGTTTGGTGATAGCTGAAGGAGAAATATCTTGACTTTTGACTCATTAGCGAAACTAGCTTATTAGATTAACAAATTGTGAGGCCAGATGGTTGGGAAGGCATTGACTGTGAAGGAATGAACTTTGATTGACATGGCTTCACTGGATGAGAGGATGGGGAGAATACCACAAGGATGTCAGGGGAGGCTGACCTGAGCTCCAGGAGCAGAGCTAAGCTTTCAGGTGTCAAGTAGCTGGTTATCCTACCATATGATATTTGCTTAATTAAAAGAAAAAGTTTCCAAAAGCTGGATACTTTCACTTTATGCATATAAATTATTTGATATCTACTCTAAGCCAGATACTAAATGATTGAGATACAATTTCATTTAATATTCAGAATAACCCAACTTTATTTTCTCCATTTTATTGATGAGGCAACTAAACCTGGATAGATTGTGAGTACTTCTAGCACAAACTCTTTGCTGTTAACCATCATGAATGCTGGGGTGTATATAATTTATTCACGCAGATATGTAGCATTGTTAAGGCACTCTGGTATTTAGAATCATTGTGGTTGTTTTTTTCTAATTCTGAATTCATTATTATCTTCTACATATTTAAAAATATTGAATATATTGGGATGATATTGGTGAATAAAGTCATATAGGTTTCAGGTATGTAATTCTATAATACAATATCTGAATGTTGTGTGTTCACCACCCCAAGTCTCCTTATATCACCTATATTCCCCTTTTATCCTCTATACCTAAACCCCTTCTCTCTGATGATCCCAATACCAATATCTGTTTATGAGTTGTTGTTTTTTTTTTTGTTTGTTTTGTTTTGTTTTGTTGCTTAAACTCTTTACCTTTTTCACTGGCTCCCCAACCGTTACCCTCTGACAGCTGTCAGTCTGTTCTCTGTATCTATGAGTTTGTTCCTATTTTGTTTATGAGGTTATTTTGTTCATTAGATTCCACAGATGAGGGAACTCAGATGGTGCTTGTCTTTCTTTGACTGGCTTATTTCACTTAGCATAATGCTCTCCAGGTCTTTGCTTCCTACTTTCTTTCAAGTAAAATCCTAGAATTTTAATAGAAAAACCCTTCAGAATATGAGCAAAATTTTGTTTCTTTATGCATTTTTATGCCTAGGGTTTGCATATCTTTCATGAAATTTTCAATAGATCTGTGACTAAAAAGAGCTTTATGTAAACAAAAACAACAAAAAGAGAAAAAAATCACACTCCTTTATAGATCAGTAGAAAAACTCATCTGCAATTGTAAGTGGTTTCCTAATAACAGTATGCAGTCATTGATATGCACAATAACAAAAGTCACCTGAATCAAGTTTGTAAAATCTGAGAGGGAATTTTTATGGCAGTGTTATAAAAGTATAATACATCTTCTGTCTTAAATGCTGTGTTTAATTGTATATTTTATAGAATTAACTCAAAGCCAAATTATAGTAAGTATCTGTAATATGGAAATACCAACTTTTATATTTATTTATAAATATATTTTATTGATGTTTTACAGAGAGGAAGGGAGGGGGATAGAAAGTCAGAAACATCAATGAGAGAGAAACATCAAGCAGCTGCCTCCTGCACACCCCCTACTGGGGATGTGCCCACAGCCAATGTATAAGCTCTTGACTGGAATCAAACCTGGGACTTTCAGTCCGCAATCCAACACTCTATCCATTGAGCCAAACCGGTTTTGGCCCAACTTTTATATTTAGCATCACTTTATAAATCTATCGATATTTTCATAATCCCATATACTGCTGCCCAAACTTAACCTTCCCAACATTTTGACAGTTATCCTCCAGCTCACCACTCAGCCACATATCCCAGCACATTATAGAAACTCAGTATCACCATGGACTCTTTTCTTAAGGTTTTATTTCTATGAACCCCGATGGTTATAGCATTCGCTATTGCTATATTAGTTATCTGTTACTGCCTTCTGAAATTTAATTCTGTATTGCAGTTAAGAGTCAGAGCTCTCTAAGTATAATTGCCAAGAAATGGCTCAAATGCTAAGAGTTTATCTTCTACAGCAGACCTGTAATGTTTTTATTGTGCTTTATATGTGTACTAGAGGACTGGTGCATGAAATTCGTGCACTCAAAGGGGGCAGGGAATCCCTCAGCCAAGATTGCACCCTCTCACAGTCTTGGAGCCCTCAGGGGATGTCTGACTGATAGAGAGCGAGCCTATAGGGAGTGGGCCTAAGCCCTCAGTCGGACATCCTTAGCACTACTGTGGCAGTGGGAGAGGAGGTTCCCACCACTGCTGCTATGCTAGCCAGCTATGAGCCCAGCTTCTGGCTGAGCGGTGCTCTGCCTTTGGGAGCACACTGACCACAAGGGGCCAGCTCCTGAATTGATCATCTTCCCCCCTGGTGGTCAGTGCATGTCATAGTGACCAGTCATTCTGCTGTTTGGTCAATTTGCAGACTATCCTTTTATTATATAAGATGTGTTTTTGTGTGTGTGGTTTGGTATTTTTAAAGACGGACAATGACTTATCTTTGTCACATTATTCAACCGTATGGGTTATTGCATAATTAAGTCATGAACTGTGACAGACACTGGTACATTGGTACGTTACTTATATCTCTGAATATTCACCATAATCTAATAAGGTAGGTATTAATATCACCATTTCTTCATATAAGAACTTATTGAACAATTCAATCTAGATCAAGTGGGCATTTGCACTTAGGTTTTCTGGCTATAATAATTAGAACTTTCTCTTATATTGCCACTGGCCCTGTTTGGAATCTTTTCTTTTTACTTTCCCCATTGCTGTGTTTCTATTTTATCTCGAAAAATAAATCATTTTTTAGTCACATTTCTCTTGATATTCAAATACAGACATATTTATGGCGACATAAAAACATTCGGGACCTCTTTTGATACAGCTTCCCTTATTTTAAACTAGAATATACTACAACATAATGCTATCTACTGCAACCTTATTGCAGAAATGGTGTATCCATATTGTTTTGTAAAACGGTAAAATAAAGCCTGGGGCCAATTTTATCATGAGTGCGAGATGTATTTATTAAGCCTGCTGTGCAAGGACAACAAAACCCTTTGTGCAGAGCTGAAGACAGACGTGCTAATAAACGGCTATTTAGTTCTGGTTGAATGTCAATCGTAAGCAGCAGTGAGATACTGAGATGGGACATAAGATCTTTAAGTTTTGAGGTTTCCTGTCAAACTATTGCTTTACGCAGTTAGACTCACACATTAAATCTGTTGCTTACAGGCTGAATAAATTAAAGAAAAAGAGGATGAATTTTTTTGTTCTTTGATTAGCCTTCATTTGGGAGATTACCTAGATGCTGCATTTATTCCACTGATATTTGATTTTCAAAGTTGGGTGACAAAATTTACTTGATAACATTATAATACCATGTCAATTCAATAAAATTCAACTAACTTCTTATTTCAGAAATTTTGAAAACCATAAAGTTTCAAGGAACATATTACATTTGCATCTATTTATCATAAACAATTTTTTTTCTTTTTTCATTATTATTATTTTTTGGTTGGGGGGGGTGGTTGGTGTGGGATAAGCAAATTTTATTATGTTTATTTTTACCCAGTACAAATCATGAATTTATTTCAATTTCATATACTTAATTTAATTTCATGAATCTTTAAAACTATCAAAAATAGAGATCTTCTTAGTAGAAGTAGGCAACTTATTTGAATGTTTTTGGTTATTCTTTTGCACTCTTAAAATCATGAAGATGATACCATATGCGTCTTTGGAGCCAGTACATCATTTGCAGACAAATCTGATAGGCACCCAGCATTACTCATTATCATACTGGATATTCTTTTTTGAACAGAAAAAATATTTAGTGTATGCCTATGTTCATCGTTTTGACTGACAGTTTGATTTTGAAAATGCCACTGGTTATATTAAGTTAGATAATATGGAATGAAATTTCATACCTAAGATTCAGTCCTCCTCAGTAGAGTTTATTAGATGTTTAGATATTCCGTAGCTGGTAATTTATGGTAAATTATATTTAATTGCATTTGTCAATCATATGTTAAAATTGTCAGATTTGAAAAAGTATTTATATCCTGAACAAAACACCTAAACACTATAGATTGCTCACCATTTTTTAAAGACTGCCCATCCTGAAAGCATTCTGCCAGCTCTTCTTATGCGCTCAATCTTTAGCAGTGTGATCCTGCGCAACTAACACACCCTGTCTATCCTCAGGCTCATTATTTGATAACTATTGGTGGAGCGGAGTGGTTCCGCTGAGGGGTTCCCAAGTGCCAATCCTTGAATGAGGCCATTTCTTTACAAAGTACCACTGATCCAGGTTACAGTGCTAGGCATAATCATTAGGTATAGTGCAATGGTATATTTATTTCATTTAAGAATTTCACCTTATTAAGATTTAATATTAAATCATATTTTCTTAAAAGTTTAAGAGACCATCTCAATCAAGTTCAATTTGGGGTCTGGATTCTGATTAGAGTAACGAAAATGTAAAAATACACTTAGAGACATATTTCTATTCATAGTATTAGATGGTAAAGAATTACTAATAATTTATATTTGTAAGAAAATATCTTTAGTTTTTAGAGGTTTTTGATAAAGTGTTTATCAAAACATGTAGATAAAATATATATGCCAAAATGTTCATAATTGTTAAATCTGGATTATGGATTTTACACCAATGTTCCTTAGTGAAGTCTTAATGCTGAAAATGGGCCCAAAGAGGGACTAGACATAGTAGATCCCTTTGCAGTCAAGGATTGCGCTGAGACAGAGTCTACCATATGCAATGTATCCTAGGTATGCCCATGAGTAAAGCTGTACCTTTCATCATCCTAACTTCTTGATGACTAATTTTTCAGATTTAGGTAACAAAATTTTATTGAGAATTTCAATGATGCTTTTAAAAACCCTGGAGATATATATATATATATATATATATATATATATATATATATATCTTTACTCATGGGCATACATAGGATACATTGCATATGGTAGACTGTCTCAGTGCAATCCCTGACTACAAAGGTGTCTACTATGTCTATATATATACACTATACATATATATATATATAATTTTATTTTTTAATATATTTTTATTGATTTCAGAGTGGAAGGGAGAAAAAAAGAGAGAGAGATTAACAACAATGATGAGAGAATAACTGATCAGCTGCCTACTGCACACCCCCCATTTGGGATCGAGCCTGCAACCTGGGCATGTGCCCCCGACTGGAATCGAACCCTGGACCCTTCAGTCTGCAGGCCAATGTTCTATCCACTGAGAAAAATCAGCTAGGGCAGGATTTATATATTTTAAAATCTGAAAACTTGTCTCTGGGGAGCTAGGAATGATACTTTTCTGGAGGTAGGACCTCATTTTTTGCCATCAAAGTGTCTATAAGGCTTCATCCCCAAATTATCTCGCAGCCAGGAGAATAAGCATGTAATGCATGTACTCACACCATGGGAAGACACTCCATCAAGCTCCTCATCAGCTTTTAGGACAAATATAATGCAACAACGATATGCTTCAATATGGGCGTTAGTATCAAAGAGACATGAGGTCCTGGTTCAGATCTCTGTGCTGGCACTTGTTAGCTACTAAGACTTAGAAAGGTGTGGACCAGCTGTCATGGCTCAGTGGTTGAGCATCAATCTTTGAAGCAGGAAGTCATTGGGGACTGAGCCCACAACCAGGACATATGCCCCGACGAGGAATCCAACTATGACATCCTAGTTCATAGTTTGATGCTCAACCACTGAGGCATGTGACCAGGCTACATGAATGCATTTATTGATGTTCAGCTAGTTTCCCCAGGACTACTTGCTACAGATTTCTGAGGTAATGGTTTTTTTTTTTTTTTTTGGTAGCTGTCTTCTCAACAGTATGCTGGTCTTCAATGTCTAGCCACTTTGTTCTCCCTGATTTTTTAAATCTATGTTCTTCTTTCAGAAAACTTCCTGGGCTTCTCCTGCTTTACCTCTCCTTGAACTCTTGAGCTGTTGCTTTAGAATTCTTTCAAGACCATTTCAGTGTTTACCTTGTTTATTTCCATTATATGAGGGATCACTGTGGTTGATTGGTGATGTCTGAAAATGAATACTTCATAATTTTTCTGGATTTTTGGTTGTTTCAAAGTGGAAGGAAAATCAAGTCACTATTTTTCCATTTTTCCTGGATTTTAAATCCTGGAAAATAAACTTTTAAAAGTTAACCCTTTTAGAATTTTTAAAGTGGTTTGCTATTTATTAGAGGTTTGAAGAAAATATTGTCAAAATTCAATGAATACCTTAAAATATAGGAATTGGAAGAGTAAATTTCTCTTCTGGTTGCTGATTTAAAACAATGTACATTTTATATCAAGTTCACATATAACTAGAGATTCATATTTAAAAAAAAATCCTTAGTTCCTTGTTTTTATTATTTGACTTAGATTTTGCCAATATATGGTTCATTATTTTCTCCTTATTTTTTAATTTTCCTTTGATAGTTTTTAATTTTAAATAAGAATAATAGGAATAGCCCTAACTGGGCTCAGTGGATAGAGCATCGGCATACATACTGAAGGGTCCCAGGTTTTATTCCAGTCAAGAGCATGTACCTTGGTTGCGGGCACATCCCCCATAGGGGTTGTGCAGGAGGCAGCTGATCGATGTTTCTCTCTCATCAATGTTTCTAACTCTCTATCCTTCTTTCTTCCTCTCTGCAAAAAAAAAAAATTACTAAATATATTTTAAAATAATAGGAAGAATGTAAATAAATTTTAATTAAACATACCTTACATGGGAACTCATGATAAAAAATATAGGCACAGTAAATTACTCTGAATATATCATTTAGAGACAAAATTATGGACAGTGTGAAAAACTGGTTAAGATAAATGGAGTATTTGGAGAAAAGTTATAGATTATAATGAATAGGAAAGTCAAAGGAGGAACTAGAGAAAATATAGTAGAAAATATATTCAAAGAGAAAATTAATAAGGATTTTTCAGGTATTTATGAGTGCTTGGATATTCCTATAAACCTGAAACTGGATCACCTTACTTAATGTGTGATCATTCACCACTCTGTGATCAGTTGATTGGTTGCCTGAGGGTTGGCTGTTGTAAAATTGGCTCACCTAAGACTCATTTTTGTTCCTTTTTTTTTTATTCCCCAATAGTATGGCAGTCTTATTCTTACGGTATATGCAAATGAGAAGGGGGTAGAGGCAGGAAGAGAGATTGAAGTGCTCAAGGACTTTTGATGCCAAGGTCAAGTCTGGAATGTCATCACTTTTACCATATTCCATGGACCAAAAGACTCTCTATACCAGATCTGATTTAAGCGGATAGAAAAGTAGACATTAAACTTTATAGGGAACACTGAAAAATTACATTGTGATAATAAGGACTCAGGGATGAATGATAAGTTTATAATCCATCTCCCACTAAACTTTTTGATAGTAGAAAAAACACAAATGAAGAAAACCATTATACCAAAATTGTAGAATAATATCAAGCATGTTTAGAATAAGGAAAATGAATCCATTCCTAAATTTATATCATGAACTATACCAAAAACCAAACAAATTATTTAAACAATCAGAAAATAAATGCATTGCCTACAACTAACAATGCGTTTCTGATCAGAAAAAATAGAGAAAGCAAGATAATAGAAGAGTTTTTAATAGGCATTACCTGTTGATATAGAATATCTTACTAATTAAACAATCATTAAAAGATAGAAATAAATGTTCAAGAAAAGATAGTATTTTGCTGTGTATACTTACCAAAAAAAAAAAAAACTACAGAAAAACTGAAATAGAACAAAAGCAGTACAACATATAAAGGTATTAACCTAGTAAACCTGTGAATAGGCATAGGTTATAAATTATTATACATATAAACATGTTCCACTAATATATAATAAATGTATACTATCACATGTAAACTATATATATACACTGAGTGGCCAGATTATTATGTTCTCTGAATATTATTGACTTTCAAATGGCCACCTTCTTGCTATGTCCTCACAGGGCAAGAAGAAAGAGAGAGGGCACAGTCTGATGTCTCTTCTCACGGGGCACTTATCCCATCCTATGGGTCCCACCTCCTTTACCTCATCTAAACCTAACTACCTTTCAAAGACACTATTTCCAATACTACTATCCCATTGTGGGTTGGGGCTTCTACAGATGAATTTTGAGAATATGCAATTTAGTTCATAGCCATTAGTAAGGATGATTTAAGGTAAACGTTCTATATCTTAGAGAGGGTAGAAATATTGATGAGCTTTATGATTTTTAAAATCAATTTGACTAACTTTTAAATTGGTTTTATTTTTTATTGTTACAAGATATACATTTATTTTTACTGAAGAAACTGGTTGACTATTGATTACCTGTAAAATATGACCTTCCTCAATTAAAATACAGTACTCTTTATCAAAAACAAAACTACAAATATAGTCGTCTCATATTCCCCATTCAAAGTATTTTGTTGTTCTTAGTGTGATTGCTTATGTTGCTGAAGAGCACTTTTGAATTATATAAATTAAATTAAATGCATTGAAATAATGGTTTTAGTTTTGCTACCTTTTCTTAAAAATATTAGTCTTCATATCCTTTAAAATTATATCAATGTAATGTATCTTTGTTTCAATATAGCGCTTATAAACAGGTAAAAGTCAAATTATATTTGTTAAGGTGACTATTATAAAGGGAAAAATAGAGTCTTGATGGTAAAAACTGCAATGGGTTCATAACTATTGAAATTGGTTAAAGTATACACAACTTCAAAATAAATTTGGGCACACATTCTAAACTAACAGAAAAAAAGTTTAATGACATTCTAACAAAACCCAGTAACTATGATTTAAAGTTAACTAGACACTAATTTTGTTTCATTTTTTAACATATCATACTTACATCTGATTTTAAAGATTTAATTTATACTGTCTTCAAGAATCTGTTGCCTAAGGATTTAGGTTTATAAACTAATGAAACATATAGATCATTTATGACAGTAAGGAAGATTATCAGATTCAGTCCTCCAATTGCCTTCTTATTCTAGGCTCAGCCTGCAAGCAAAGGGCACTGATATAAATGTCTTTATTAAAAAGAGAGAAATGACTCAAGCATTTTTATAAAATCATTTTGGAATTGCTTTGCTTGTTTTGCTATCTAATCTTAATGACAATTAACTTCTTGTGTTCATGTTTGACAAAAATTATTAGAAGAGTTAGTATTGTTTCTTATTAAATTAACATTATTGTTTTACACTTTACATTTTGGTACCCGTTCTTCCATAACAGTAGACATCTACTGATGAAGCTTAAAAATTACTGTTATTACTATAATTTAAGTTTTTATTATATACTTATAAATACATTAAAGTTATGATATTGAAAATGGTTTTGTCTTAATCTGAAGTAAACAAAGAAACCAATATATTTTGTTTATCTGGAAATCATAACAGCTTTCTTTGCTGTTATGCAGCTTTTTAATATTTTCATAATGCCTCTAGGCCCAGTGTCAAAATTTCTAAATTGATGGGATTTACAAAATTTCTAAATTGATGGAATTTACATCATGTATTTCTAAGTAGCTTGAAACTACTTTTATATAGCTTTTTATGAATTTCATTGAATTTTGATTGATTACCACTAGGGGGAACTAAACCTCCTAAAGTTCTATATATTTGTTACTTCATTTAAAAATCGCATTATACAATTACACAATTTTGATTGTAGGTTTTGAATTCAGGTGAGATTTTATCTGTAAATGTACTTCAGCAAGTTATTGCAGTGACTATGAAGGAGTGGGACTCACTATCACACCTACCAGTGCCAAGAAATAATTAATACAAACTCTAATCACTTGTTGGGCCCTCTGTTTTAGACCTCTCGCTAAGTGTACTGAACAATCACTTCATCAGTAACAGTGTTTTAATGCCCATACTTTTTCTTACTCTCTTTTTTCTTTGTGTACATTTCAATCACACTTCTAGTATCTTCAGGATAATTTTTCCAATAATGCGTTAGGCTGGTGAGACTTTCTAATGATATGTTTCCTCTATTTTATGAGAGGAACAAGATGAATTAAAAAAAAATAAAAATAAATAAACTGCTACCCTGACTGGTTTAAGTGTCGGCCTATGGACTGAAAGGTCCCAGGATTAATTCTGGTCAAGGGCATGTACCATGGTTACGGCACATCCCCAATAGGAGGTAGACAGGAGGCAGCTGATCCGTTTCTCTCTCATTGATGTTCTAACTCTCTATCCTTCTCCCTTCCTTTCTATAAAAAATCAATAAAATATTTAAAAAACTGCTCTGCTAGATTCTAGATCAACAGTATATAATATGAAATAAAGCAACCAATCCCAAAAGACTTTGAATGATCAAAATCAATGCATTAAATTGAATAAACCTAATGAATCAGATAAAACACAATTAAAATATGTCACAAATAAAATAACAATAATAATTCATTCATATATGAAATGAAGGCATACGTAGAACATATGAGAATACCAAAAACTTCTAGTAAAGCTATGTCGATTATTGGGTTTAACAAGATGGCCATCCATCAGCAATGGAAAACTAGAGTTTATAACCAATAAGATAATTTATAGACAGTAATAACTTTTTATTTTAGGGAGTCCAGTTTCCCTAGTCTCTGAAATAAAAAAAAAAACAAACAGATTATTTGGGGCTTGAATGTCAAAAAATAGGGAACTTTGATTTTGAAAACTATTTTAAAATGTTGCCAGTAATTTATAGGCCCAGCCTCCTCGAAAAATTTATCCAGCCTCCTCGATGCAATTTCTCTAAGTCCTTCAGTACCTTAAGGATAATGCAGAGCTGTGTTTCTGATGCCCTGATTCATAGTACAGTGGACCTCGAGGTGTCCTACACTGATCCACAAGGCTTTCTCTTTTGCACAAAAGATGTAAATGGGAAGTATTATTTCTAATGCATGGGATGTCATACAACCTGGATCATAAACAGCTTCGCTGCCGAATGAATCTAGAAAAAACTCACCAGTTTCATTTTATATTCCTAAAAGATATAATGGGTATGTCAAATATACTAAAGAAAAAGAAATAGATGCTTGTAACTTCAATGTCTGAAAACTAACAAAAGTCTCCTTATTTGCAGCTAAGTACTATGAGTAATATAGCTTAATGTGCTGAGTTCTACAGAAAATAAATAATAGAGGTAACACTATAATCATATTATTAATTTACAGTGATTCTCTCAAAGCAGAATCTGGGACACTGTATGAGGAACAAACAAAAATTATATCAGTCTGGGATCCTTGCTCAGAAACACAACCACACACACACATACAAATAGATAACTAAGAGAGAAAACAAACTGGTCCAAAGAAAAGACAGTTGGATAAAAAAAATTGTACAGAATTAAAACTGAAAATGCTATCATTGTAACTATTGATGATTATAATGACCCCCTCAGATTTACTAACAGTAGCTATTAAAGTAACTCTTTTAATGATAAATGATATTTTTAAGGGCTTTATGGAGACTGAGACCATTCAGTGAGAGAGAATATTACATCACCTAGAAAAGTTTTATGTGTTGTCTATAATCCAATAATATCAATCTTTTTATGACTTTAGCAAACTACTTGTGATTCTAAAACCTGGGCTAACTTTTTAACCAGTAATCTGATTCTATCTACTTGAAAATAAAATTTAAGTGTCATGGTCTTGACAGCCTTTTAATATATCCTAGGTGTATTTTTCTCCCATAATCCATCATTATATGAAAAATAAAATAAAATAACAAAGAACTCTGTTTTTTTTTTTAAAAAATGAATATTGATGAACTGTCAGTCATATAATTTATCAGTGTATGATTGGAACCCTGCTGTATATGAATTGACCTCTATGAAGCTACCTAAGTACATGTACTTTATCAGAAACTGTGACTGTACAGGTGATGAGAAAGATGGATGTCCATTCTGCTACTCTCAGGAAGCAACCAAAGCCAATAAACTCACTGCTAGCCACACAGCATTTCTCTTCTATTTTGAGATAAAATTTTCTAAACAAAATAAATGTTCTGGGAGAATGGGTAGGTGGTATTACTTTATGACACCTGGAAATAAAATTAGTAAAAAGACAAATATAAGACATCAATAAGAAATGACCAAACAAAACACAACTATTGATATCAAAGCCAAGAACTGATTATTTCCAAACAGAAGATGGTCTACTGTCAATAACTGTAAATTACTGAGATATTATTTCACTTATATGTGGAATTTAATGAATTAAATAAAGTAACATTCAAAATAATCACAGACTCGGAGTTGAGACAGCCGGTTGACAGCTGAGGGGCAGTGGGATGAAGCAAAAACATAATAATAATAATAATAATAATAATAATAATAATAATAACAACAACAACAACAACAACAACAACAACAACAAAAAGAGTAAAATCTTATGGAGAACAGTGTGGAGATTGCTGGGGGTAAGGAAGGTGGAGGATCATAGTGGAAAATATAGGAGCATAAATGGTGAAGGACAGGGAATTGACTTGAGGTGATGAATACACAATTCTGTGAACAGATGATGTGTTGTGGAATTGTGCACCTGTATAATTTTGTTAACCATTGTCACCCCAATAAATTGAATAACAAAAAAATCATATCTTGATATAAACTAGATTTAATGTGGGAAATCACTTGATCTTAGAAAAGCAATATCAGCTGGATCAGTGGTTGGTAAACTCATTAGTCAACAGAGCCAAATATCAACAGTACAATGATTGAAATTCCTTTTGAGAGCCAAATTTTTAAAATTTAAACTTCTTCTAATACCACTTCTTCAAAATAGACTCACCCAGGCCATGGTATTTTGTGGGAGAGCCACACTTAAGGGACCAAAGAGCCGAAAGTGGCTCGCGAGCCGCAGTTTGCCGACTATGGAGCTGGATGATGAAAAATTTAGTCAGCTTTCAGTGTGCTGATGTGGGAAGTGGAATGAAAGAGTGATGCTTGTGCAGAGGAAAATACGACTGGCGATTTTCTGTTTGCTTGTAGGTTAGATGAAAAAGATCTAAACATGTTTATAGACTGAAAGGAAAAAGCTAGTGTAGGAGCAGTTGTTCCCATAGAAAAGGAAGAAAATAATTTCTTTTCAAAAGAGTTCTGAGAGGGGCTGGAGTAGCAGGGAAGAGGTCAATGGGGGAAAAGGAGACATATGTAATAATTTGAACAATACAGAATTTAAATTGAAAATCAAAAAATGAATCTGAGATGTAAATAAAAATGATGCAATTATAGTAGAGAGAGATGGAGTGGAGGAAACAAATATAATAATAGACATTGTTGCGCAAGAGTTGGTTCATGGAACCTAATGATCTGTCACATCCTTATGAAATAGGAACTTAGTCGTATGCTGGTCGTTTGTAAGTGCATGCCAGATCCAGACATTTGTAGGAAAAAGAATTCTGAAGTAAACATTGAGAACCCTTTTTCAAAAAGCTGTCTAGAAAAATTGAAGGTTTCAGTACAGTTTTGTAAGCCAAGCTGATATTGGAAAAAATTATTAAATGGCCCCTAATTCGTGTGGATTTTATAAAATATGATAGAAAGCTCAGATATGTAGGAGCTATCTAAATAAAATTCTTTATTATATCAAGTGTCATACAAAGAAAGGGAAGTACAAAATAGAAACAATATGTTTATGATATTGGCAAGAGTGAATTTGGATCTCACTAATTATAGTTTATGATTTGGAAAAAGGAGAGTTGTAATAAACAGAGAAAGTATGTGCGTCAAGAGATTAGGAAATGAGCAAGAAAACAATTGCACTGTGAGGAGCAGATTGAGCGAAACCTTGACAATTGTTATGTCTAGCCAGTGATTTGCATATACTAGTTTAAAGGTTTTAGAGGAGGTTAATGAAAATAGTGTGTTCATGTGTGTGTGGTAGAGGTAATTGAGGTAAATCAGCAGAATTACTGAGAGTGGATCAATCAGAGAACATTGAAGAATAATGAATTAAAATAGGAGAGAATATGAGGACATCAAGTTTTAAAGTGCCAGGCTAATGATGTGAGTAATAAATTTATATAGAACAATTTTTTTTGTGGGTTCTAAGGCAGGAATCAGCATAGTTAAATAGTAAATGGAGAGTTATAGTTATTATAAAGCACTCCTTGAGAAGAAAAGACAAGATAGATGATGGTGGCTAGAGAGAGTTCAGAATGAAGAAACAATTTGTTTTATTTATTTACTAGAGGCCTGGTGCACAAATTCATGCATGGGTGGGGTCTTTCAGCCTGGCTGGTGATCAGGGCTGATCAAGCCTGGCCAGCTGAGGGAGGAACAGCAGGAGGTTGACAAGCCACGGGAGGTTGGCTGTGGGAGCACACTGACCACCAGGTGGCAGCTCCTGCATTGAATGTGTACCACCTGGAGGTCAGTGTGTGTCTGGTCATAGTGACTGGTTGACCAATGTTTGGTTGTTCAGTCACTTAGGCTTTTATATCTATAGATTTTGGTAGTAAATCCAATTAAATTGTTAGTGATGAAGAAAGTTGAATAGTTAGAAGAGAGATTATATAAATGGTTGGACAATATAGTAAAGAATGCATCTCAGAAGCATCTCAGGAAAAAGTGACATTTAAAGGAGAAGATAGTCTTCTAAGTAAGTCTCAAGGTCAAATACATTATTTTACTAGGTTGGAAATATCTGCACTCTTTTTTCATAAAGTGTATTCACAAATATACTATTCTTACCTTACTTTTGAAACTTTAATATTTTCATTTATATTGTATTTTTTTAATAGTACATGAATAATTTGTCTCAACACTAATATTGCAAGATGTTAGGGAAACATTTCAGAATGAGTTAGAAATTGTGTAATATCAAAAGTATATATTATAATGCCTTTAGTTATTTTATAAACATTGTCTAGATTAATTTAGTATCATAAAAATAACATTAATTAAGCATAGTTACTTGATTAATTTGACTTTGTGCATTGAGTATGGAAATAAAATGATAGATATAAAAATAAAAATATTCATATTCACTATATTGGTTTTTTATTTAAATAATCATTTTATGAGTAATATCTAACATTACAAATTGTGTGATGCTTTTACATATTTATTTCCATCTATAGAAGTATAATTTCCTAAAATTCATTATAAAATTTATGAAAATATAAAAATAGATGAGGATAGATATTCAAAGATATCATTTTCTAATAATTAAACTTAATAAATGTATATCAACACATATTCTTATTATATTCTCTAAGAAGAACATTTTTAACTATAGTTTTATAAAACAAATTTAAATTCTGTTTTTTCAACTGACACACCATATTAATTTACTTTTTTAATTTTTTCATTGTTTAAAGTATTAAAAATAGTAGTACATATGTTTTTTTCCCCCATTGACCTCTTCCCGGTTTCCCCTTCCCCCCATACATGCCCTCACCTACCCTTAATCCCAGTGTCTTGTATCCATTGGTTATGCTTTTATGCATGCATACAAGTCCTTAGGTTGATCTCTTGCAGCCCCTCACCCCAACCTCCCCTACATACCCGCTGTAGTTTGACAGTCTGTTCCATGCTTCTTTGCCTCTGTATCTATTTTATTTCCCCCATTTTTTTTCTTTAAAAATTTTTGCCTCTGCAGACTAGAAATAAACATATGAGTACAGGAAATGTTTGAGTACCAATTTCAATGTCCAACAGTTCTGAGTCCCAGTTTCAATGTCAAACTGTTCCTTATATGTACATGTCAGCAATGATATCTGGATGGTGGACAAATGGTGTCAATGCAGGTCCGACCCTCTTTGATTTGGTCCTGGGCAGCCTGCAGTGACGCACAGCTGCTGACTGTGAGCATGGCAAGGCAACATCAGCATCTTCCATCTCTGGACTGTTTCTCCTCTTGTCTTCGTGGTTGGAGCATACCTGTCAAATCCTCTCTGTTGCAGGAATCCTCATGATATTGGAATTGTTTTCTGAAAATATACAAACATATTCTGGACTAAAGTTAATGAAGGAATCTTTTCTATAAATTTGACTTGGGATCCTTTTTATTTTTACCCAAACGATTTTCCTTTGGCTTATTTTGACACTATGTGTGTTTTTCAAATTTAGATATGTTCAGTAGCTTGAGTCTATTTTTAGAATATGGTAGTAAATAATTCTTTCAATCTATAATAAATGGTTTGCTATAGTTATTTAAGGAGCTATAAATAGCTCTATGTTTGATTAATTTCTTAGCTTACTATAGTCTAGTTTAAGCAATGAGCAAATATTTGATATTATTTTAAGAAGTGATGGCTTTATTTCTATTATGATTTTATGATTTTAAACTGACAATTTTCTTTACAATGATAATGACTTCATGGCTGAAAAGTCTTCCATCAACTGTATCCAGAATTAAATGGAATAATTTCAGTGTATCTATGGCATAAGTCACATTAATATAGAAGTAACTTATTTGAACAAACAGTATATTAGTGAAGTTAACATACTGTTCATTTGCTTTTAATTATAGTAATCACCAAATATCACTTTTCAGTTGAAACTTTGTCAAATATAATTTTGTTCTTATTCATGACAGTGACAGCTAATTTCAACTGCTGTTTTTTATATATTTTCACTTAAAATAGTTTAGTTAGTAGAACTAAATCTAAAAGTATTCTCTTAAAGATCAGATATTTACCTTCTAAAGGCTATTGTGTTTGTGGATGTATAAGTGGATCTTCCTGTTTTCTTAAACATTTTCTTTGTCTTGCCTTTTTAAAAACAAATTTCAGACTCAAATGTTTTTATGCAAGGTATATAACATATATAAGAAGAGTTTATTGAATATATTTAATTTAGAAGACTCAGTGCCTTTATTTTTCTCTCATCACTTTCTGCAACATTTTCTGTAATAGCATTGATGCTTGCCCAGGAAGAACCATGGACAAATCCCATAACTTCATTCACAATTAGAATTTTCTGTAAGGCAATAACAACTTACTTTCAGATATTTTCAAGAGCATTTGACTTCCATTTAAAATAATTCATTTCCCATCTAATTCAGACTCTTTCCTGTTGCACACATTTATTCCAAGGTGTTTTAGGCTAGTGGTCGGCAAACTCATTAGTCAACAGAGCCAAATATCAATAGTACAACCTTGAAATTTCTTTTGAGAGCCAAAAACCAACTTCTGCGCATCGGCCATGAAGTTTCAATCGCACTGTATGTGCACGCCCACAGGTGGTATTTTGTGGAAGAGCCACATTCAAGGGGCCAAAGAGCTGCATGTGGCTTGTGAGCTGCAGTTTGCTGACCACTGTTTTAGGCCATGCCACCTTCTTTAGGCAACCAGTTTGCTCACGGGAACTTTATTCATTCTTCCCACAACAAACACAAGCTGTCCTATAGCCATGGTTTTTCTGCCACTCGACATCACAGCAACTCAATTGAACTCATACTGCCTTTAGAATTCTTGCAAGCACTCAACTTCAAGTTTCTATCTTGCTCATCATTCTTTATGGAAAACCCATGCCAAGCCCTTTTCAATATCTTGTGTTCTCCAATGTTAGGTACAGTAGTGAATGTACAATCTCTACAATTCAGCAAATACTCAATGTGTGTCTATGTGCATGTGTGTATTTAGGGAGTATGTGATGATGGTTGGGGTGGTTGTATTGCTGATATTTAAAAACTGTAGCTGAGATAATATGCTAATTTTAACTTTTTATCTAGTATTTTTTGATACATAAAGCAGATTACTCACCATGTATTTATTTACTCAACAGATATTTAAGAGTCTACTTATTGTATTCCAGAAATTTTCCTTGGCATAGGTACTGTATATCCCAATGAACAAACCAGAGTTGGTATTGTTCTACAATAAAGATGTTCTCATTGTGGAAAACAATTAAGTCAGAGATGGTGACATAAGTTGTTGATGAAAAATAACATAAGGTCATAAGGTAGACAGTGATTTCATAGTATTTTCAGGGATGATTTCACTGATAGGGTGGCATTTAAACAGTTACCTGGGGACGCAAGGGATGGAGCTATCCAAATAGGATATTTTTATTAATATAAAGAGGTTCCTTCTTACTTTAAAAGCTTCATTTTGCATGTTTAAGAAGTTGCTAGAAGAACATTGTGGAGTTGAGGCCAGGAAGCAAGGGGAAGAGTGAGAGGGTATGAAATCAAACAGCGACAGAATATATATGACTATATGCTTATATTAAGAATGAATGTTTGTGACACAATTGAATATTCAAAACCTTGCCTTTTTTCAGTAAGTGCTGTATAATCATTTTGAAACAACCTCTTGCAAATTAGAAAAAATAAACTTACAATGGAAAATGTTTGGCAAGCTTTTATAACATAATTTGAAGCATTCATCAAATCAGTAAAAAGAGAAACATTGTTTGTTCTTTAATTAAGAAGAATGGATTTCATTATGTCAGCAAAGTTTTAACCAAAAGGCATGCATATAGAATATATTTAGTACACAATAGCAAATCAATATTAATGACAGCTTTTACAGTACAAATTGATTTTGTAGTAAATAAAAGCTTGAAATAAAAAAAGGGGGAAAGCTTAGTGGCACATGCTCATACAGCCTTTAACAATATATTCATGTTATGAATGTGATTTAAAATATAAAAAATAACAATAAAAGTATTAAGACATAAGGGTCACCTCCCCAACAATAATTCAAGTATTTTAAATAAAATAGCATTACACAATTTTTTGAACTAGAAATAATATAACCTCTACAACAAAATGACCCTAGGGTTTTCTATTATCATGAAAAATATGAATCTGTTAAGGACCCCTGGTTGTTTCATGATTAAATACTTGACCTATATTTCTAGAAACAAGAGTGGGGCAAATATCTGCCAAAGTAATTTTATATGTTCAAACTCAGAACTAGTTTTTAGAGAATCTAAAAGTCATAAGGGCCTACTTAACAGATACCTCCATTTATCTCCTGTGACAGTGAAACTCCTGCAATTTGGAAACCGAAGCAGGTATGGAAAATGTGCATGGTGTTAGAACACTTAATATGAAAGGAGAAACAAACCTATCTCTGGAATAATGATTTTTATTATTCAAATAAAAGTGAATAATTCTCTAACTTTATCATTGAGCAGTCACAAGGAAAAGATTTATAATATACAACATGCAGCCTTAATTAAATGGCAATCAAAGGAGTTTGATTAAAGCTTAAGTTTGTTTAAATGAATTATTTAGATAACCAGAATAAATCAGAGAGGAAATATTTATTATTATTATTATTATTATTATTATTATTATTATTATTGTTATTATTACTATTATTATTATTACTAGAGACCCAGTGCACAAAATTCATGCACTTTTGAGGTCCCTCAGTCCGGCAAGTGCCCACTGACAGTCTGGGACCCCTTGGGGGATCTCCAGCTGATAGGGAGTAAGCCTAAGCTGGCAGTTGTACATCCTTAGCGCTGTTGCAGAGTTGGGAGATGCTCCCTCCACCGCCCCCTGTGCACCCCCTGTGGGAGTGTACTGACCACCAGAAGCAGCTCCTGCATTGATTGTCTGTCCCCTGGTGGTCAGTGCACATCATAGTGACAGTTCGTTCTGCTGTCAGGCTAAAACTAGCTATCTGACATCCTCTGAGGGGTCCCAGATTGCAAGGGGGTGCAGGCCAGGCCAAGGGACCCCACTGGTGTACGATCAGGGCCAGGGAGGGATAGGGAGATTGGCCAGCTGGGGAGTGACTGTGGGAGGGCTCCAAGGTGTGTCTGGCCCATCTCATTCAGTCTCAATTGGCCAGACCCCAACAGCAAGCTAACCTACCGGTTGGAGCATCTGCCCCCTGGTGATCAGTGCATGTGATAGTGGGCAGTTGAAGGCCTTAGGATATCATTAGTTTTGATTGGTTCCATGACCAACCAGATAACCAGGCACTTAGTATATTAGGCTTTACATATACAAGATTATTATTATTTTGATAAAAGTGTAAAGCTTCCATGTTATATTTCAGTTACTTTTATGTAATTTTATTTTACCTGTGAGATTTTATAAAAGTAAAACTTGAGAATAGATGATTATAAGGATATCAGACTACTGACAGAGATGTCAGAAAAATGGCCAATGTAGTTGCTTCTAGGTCACATCATTAAAGGAATAAACCTGGAGGCAATGTCTTTTTTATTTCTTTCTGGAACCATACTCTTAATTATATAGTAGGAAAGACCATCAAAAAGACTGCCTGGTTTCTTAGAAACCCAAATAGGCATGTTTAACCTTCATTCTGAAAAATGTAGTGTTTGTACTCCTTCCCTTATCGTGATCTCATTTATATCCTTTACATTTATCATGCTACTGTATACTCCAGCTAAGTAAAGAAACAGAGATTTCAATTTATATTTTTCTAAGTCTTATTTCTAGAGACCATACAGCCTGGGTGAAAATTCAAGTTCTGCCTTACATACAACATGTACAGGATGTGGCAAAAGTATGGGATATGATACAATAATTCATACATAATAATAGAAAAATAAACTGAGTTTCGTGTACTCATAACTGCAAACCTACTTTTTTTTTCTCCTGCCCTGTTGCTTTTATCATTTTTTTTATAAAACATTATGTTTTCTTTCTTTTAAAAATTGTTTTATTGATTTGAGAGAGGCAGGAAGAGGGAGAGAGAAATAGAAACATCAATAATGAAAGAGAATTACTGATTGGCTGCCTCATGCATACTCTTCACTGGGGATCAAGCCAGCAACCCTGGCATGTGCCCTGACCAGGAATCAAACCGAGACCTCCTGGTTCATGGGTCAGTGTTCAACCACTAAGACACACCAACCAGGGAAAACTTGAACGAGATCCTTGTGCCTAAAGCACAAAGGTGTTGTGAGGATTGAATGTGTTTATATGGACAGTGTAATAATATTTCTTATCTTCCTCTGTGAAATGTGATCAGAATGTTTATTTAAACAGAGTTTAGTGAACTTCTCTTTAGCAAAATCGTTGGACTTGAGTTAATTGTCATCCTTTCTATTGTCCTGTTAGCATGTGTATGATCTAGATGCAAACCACATCTTTTTATCTTCATGGATCTGTTTTCCTTGAGAAGTGCTGCCCCGCAGAGGGCCAGCTGGTCCCTGGGAAATCAGTGAGTTCAGGGCAGCGATCCTGTTGCCTGGGTGCAAGGCTGGCTCCGGTGAAGGAGGCTTTAGCCGAGCATTGACTACAAGAGGGATGGGGAGGAAATAGTGAGCAGCGTAAAGGGAAGTACAACTAATGAGGGCACGTGCGGAAAGGATAAATACTTGTATATTATTTTAATTTGAGCTCCATATATGGTAGGATATGTGGAAAATGCTAGTAGACAGGTTGGAACAAGATTACAATAAAACTATAGATATCTGTTACCGTTTTTATCACTGTCAATGATTCTGCTGTTAGGGTTGTTTCTTATGATGGCAAGAGGAAATTTATAAATAAACTTCCATTTATCATAGGTACTTTCATTATTAACATGGATCTGTGCGTTAGTATTGACCCAGGAGTCAACTGAATCAGGTAGCCACATGTAATATGTATAATAAGAAAACTGAGAGCTAAATGTAACATAAATAGTATTGGAAATGGGTCTCTGCAAAAACAAAACAAAATTACCTGAAGACAGGAGCGTGATGTTTATTAAAGAACTAGATATGACTGCATTTTGGATAGAATGAGTACTTTCTCTAGTTTTTGTAACCAGACACAGCCGGTAAAAAACAAAAATCAAGGGGTTTGACTTGATTCAGACCAATGAAACATAAAAAAAATGTGGCTTTTTAATTAAGCATAACTCAAATAGAGAAGATAAGGAAGATACTGAGGATCATATAAAATTATAGGAGCTGCACATCAAAAAGTAAAACTATATTCTTTGCGCTAATTACTATGCTACAGATTCCTAAACTGTTTTGGTCCATGGGTATGTTAGTGTTTCAGTACTTTATAAAGTCAGTGCTAGGCCAAAAATCTAACAGTTTTGTTCATTAAAGAAATGGGGCTGAACATCCAGAGTAGTAGACCATTGGGTTCCTAACACATATCCCTGTGCTTATCTTGAAATTGAAAATATTTATAGTGCCTCATGCACACCAGCGCACAGTGCGCAGGCATATGCTGTCACCACAATCCTGTAAAACTGCATTCGTGCGACAGCCCCCTCACAGCACTTTCTGTCCTTGAGTTTTAGCTTCTGATCCATGTTTGCATCCAGTGCCCTCACAAATATTTGTGCATCATGCTACTGTCCTGCAGTAATATCGGTAATGGTTTCCCAAGTGCTTCTGGAATCCAGTTAAATTTCTTCCTGTTTCATTGTATTGCCTCTAACCTACCTAAATGTATTTCTGAAGCTTATTTTTTAAATATATACTTATGAGTCAGGCTAGCATCATAATTTTCCCTGAAACATTTTATTTTATTATCTGTACTTTTCCTCTCTCACAAAATGTTCTTCTCTGTGTGTTCTTCCTAGTAAAATTATAAAAAATCTAATGTCAAAGTTTAGTTCTACTTGACCCATTCTGTTATTTATTCTCTGTAGTAGAAGCACACACACACACACACACACACACACACACACATTCTAACTTCCATTAATGTATGACATATTTATTTTTAAATTCTATAACACTTATTTAAAAGCAATATTGTATGTACAGAGTTAGCCTGTATGCATATACAAGCTGTTTTGAATTAACTAGTGTTAAAGATTGAATTGAGTTAAGCAAAAAGTTTATTGAAATCTTAATCCCTGTAACTGAATGTAACCATATTTAAAAACAGGGTCTTTTCAAATATAATCAAATTAAGATGAGGTAATCAGAGTGGGTCCCAATCCAATATGACTGGTGTCATTATAAGAAGAGCAGTAAAACACTATGAGAGGAGAGAGCCACATAGGAAGAAGATGGCCCAGGTGATGATGGAGGCGTGTCTGTGGTGATGCACCTGCAAACCCAGGGATGCCAAAGATTGCTGGCAAGCATCAGAAGCCAGAGGAGGGAGGTCTCTGCTGATACCTTGATTTCAGCTTCCTAGTTTCCAGAACTGTGAGACAATAAATTTCAGTATTAAGTAGACCTCCCAGTTTGTGGTGCTTTGTTACAGCAGCCCTGGGAAACTAATGCAATTAAGATAGAGGTAAACAATGAAAATAAATGCACTACATTTCAAAGTATGAGTAAAAGGGTGCTTTTATATTTTAACTATAGATCCACTGCACGAAATTAGTGCACAGGTAGGGTCCCTAGGGGCTGCCAGATGGGGACACCTCCCTTTCCCCAGCTGCCTACCACTGCCATTGCTGCTGGCCCTACTCCCTGGTTGAACTTCTGGTCAAACTCCTGGTAGAGTGTACAATTTGAATATTATTATAGAGGATTTTCTTTTCTTATAGAGGATGGGGCCCTTGGAAATATGATTTTCTTTTTTACATAAAATACCACAACTGAATACAAATAATCACCTGATTCTGTATAGCACTTATTAGTTTACAAAGCACTTTCAATTACCATGTTTTCTGAGATGCTGAATATCACATAGCATGTCACATGCAGCAAGTATTATCATAGGCTTTGGTATGTGAGCATAGCGCTGTGGAATTGTAATATCTCATCACAGATACATATATACAGGCCACTTATTCTTTCAGAAACTCTCAACTTGTAAGCAAAAGAGCCAGCGATTATATTCTGATTGCTGACTCAAAGCTTGATATATTTGATATATTATGCCTCAAAATCTGATATTTACTAAGGATACATTTCATCTTCTTCATTCTTATTCATTTAAAACAGGTCAAAAGATAATGTGTTTAACTGTATTCAAGAATATTTGTGTGCCTGAAAAAATTTTCTCATTGAATGAAATATTTGGTGTATGTTTATAGAAAGAAAGCATTTTTATTAGAATATATGAATAAGTCATCAGTCCTAGAATCCTGGTATTGAATTTTGAATTTTACTTTTCAACATCCTCTTTATATGTTTGTATCATACCTAAACATTTTGCTTTCTAAGTAGTCATACCGTTTCCTAGCTTTAATATTTGCCAGAAGTAACGTTGCACCAAAATTTTAGGATGCAGCTATAGCAAATAGCAAGAGTGGTTAGATGCCCTAGGACAAAATCATGATCATTGCTACTGTGATGGTATTTGTTCAAAGAAATTTTCTGTCTCCTAAATCCAATTTCTTAAGTCTATTAATTTTCATGAAGAGGGTAGTTAGGAAGGTCAAACTACTATGAGCATTCATTTAACACAAAATTTAAACTAATGGAAATTATTATTTTCTATTTAGAAATATAATTATTTCCTTGAGATAGTTTGATTTATTGTCTAGAAAGTTGTATTCATTTCTTTGGATTCTAGCTATAAAAAAGGTTATGCAATGCAGGAGAAGTACAAAGGGAAGAAATGAAACTTGTACTTTATTATTTCAGTATATGCTGTTAAACCATCATGTCCCTGTTCCAACACTGCTCACTTCAAATACACAAAGTGGGGTGCTATAGAGCTCCTCTGTGGCTGTATGCAATTCTTTAGGTAACTGCAGGTATAGAACTTTCATCTAAGAGGATTTGTGGGTGACTTCCCTGTGAACTAATAAAATAATTAACATGTTCAGATCATCAAAGAATGTGATTCCAACTACCTGCGTTTACATGCTGAGAAAGTACATATCCCATTGGACATTTTCCTATGAAAACATTGTCTTCTGTTCAGATCTATTTAATGTGAATTGAGGCATACAAAAATAGCATGTTGAAACCTAGTTATTGGTATACTGCTATTTTTCAGTATGTAAAATTGGATTTAAATAATTGGCTTACATTTTCCAGAACTGCACAGTTAGCATTCATTGAGAGACAGAGCCATGTAATGTTGGAAGGCAGAGATTCCAAAATCAGATTACCTGCATTAAATTTCTGGATCTCCCTCAGATATTCTGTCTAATCTTGAGCAATAACTTTAGGGTAGGGGTCCCTCTTAGGGTGTGAGGTGGCCTCCGTTTTTTGTTTGTTTATTTGTTTTGTTTTTAAACAGGAATAAGGACAATTTTTATCTAATAATTACTTGTGATAAAGAACTTAATGTATGTAATTAATACTGAAATTGTGGGGCAGGTTAGTTAGCATTTTAACTATGCTCTATTGTGAAAATATATGCTGGAATCTATCAAAATAATGTTGAACTAAACATCAGAAAAGAAAATTATAGTAAACAAATAAAATAAACCCAAAAATCTGCTTATCAGATTCTCACATTGTAATCAAGCACTTATATTTATCTTTTATTCATCAACTTAGAAGATAAACAATAGTACATATCTTCCTGGAAGGAAGTTAAATTACCATTCCATTCCTTGTGGTTAAACGTATATTATATACTGTTTCAACATATTTCCAATCATTTGGTTTCCACCGCTTTTGATTTTGTAAAATTATTGAAAGTGTGGAATCTCCTATATTTTTTAGTTTCAGGAATCTGCAAACCTCCCTTTAAATGGTTAAATAAGAGTAATTCAATATCTACAGTCACCATGATTACTTATAAATTAAATATCAAAGGATAAAACATGTGTATGAAATGAACCCTTTGAGAGACTATGTCCTACTTAACATGTCAAATTTCTATACAAATATGTATATATATTTAGAATTTTCTTCCATCAGAATTTAAAAGCATGTGACATTTTGATATTTTGTTGTTCTTTAATTATTTTGCAGAATATTTTATTGAAGATAATATATTTATTTATTGACTAATATATACTAACATATTTCAATGTAGTCAACCAAAGATTATAAGCAGAATAGCTGTACAGTCAAGAAATTTGGTCCTTATCATGATTTTATATAATTATCTTGCTGATACTGATTTTTTTTCATGAAATTTGCTCTCCAGAGATATAATATATAATCTTAAAAATAACTTTTTTAGATTATCCTATCTAATAAAAGAGTAATATGCAAATTGACCATATGTCTGATCAAGCCATGCCCACCATCCAATTAGGAGCAAATTATGCAAATAAACCCCAACCAAAATGGCTGCCACCACTGAGAGCAGAAGGGAAGCTTAGGTTTTCCTGGCAATGGAGGAAGCCAAGCTTTCTGCCTGCCCTTGCCGGGCTAGGCCTCTACTCAATGCTACAAAGTTTCAAACAGAAATGACTGTCGCCTTGGAGCAAGCAGAAGGCTTGTCTCTGCTCCAGGCAATAAAGTTTCAATTATAGAACATAAATTAATCCCAGATACCAGGGCCTCCACTTGGGTTGCTGGGGGGCGTGGCTGGCCTGCAAACCACCATAGGCCCCTCGCCCAGGCCACCTCACACCCTAAGGAGGACCCCCACCCTGATTTGGACACCCTTCAGAGAAAACCAGCTGGTCCTCACCTATGCACCAGGCCTCTATCCTATCTAATAAATGAGTAATACGTAGATTGACCATCACTCCAACACACAAGAGGGCTGCCCCCATGTTGTCAAAGATCTTGCCCCTATGTGGACACAAGATGGCCACCACAAGATGGCCAGCAGGGGAGGACAGTTGGGAGGGACCAGGCCTGCAAGAAAGGGCAGTTGGGTGTGATTAAGCCTGCAGAAGAGGGCAGTTCGAGGTGACCAGGCTGGCAGAGGAGGGAAGTTGGGGGCAAACAGGCTGGCAGGGGAGCAGTTGGACATCAATTAGGCTGGCAGGGTAGTGGTTAGGGGGTGATGAGGCTGGCAGGCAGAAATGGTTGAGGGCAATCAGGGATGCAGGAAGCCGAACAGTTTGGAGCTAGCAGTCCTGGATTGTGAGCAGGATGTTCAACTGCCCGTTTAGGCCCAATCCTACTGGGATCAGGCAAAAACGGGCAGTTAGATATCCCTCGAGGAGTCCCAGATTGTAGAGGGTGCAGACTGGGATGAAGGACACCCCTCCTCCCCGCCCCCATGCACAAATTTTGTGCACCAATCCTCTAGTATTTAATAAAATATTAGAACATGATATCAGTTACTCTGCAATGATAGTCATCACTGAGGAGAAAAAAGAAATAGTGTTTTTACTAGGTGGTTATAGATATCATAGAGAGATTATGTGAATAAATATAGTTACTATAAATGCATTCAAATAATGCACACATTTATGTGCTCTAAAATACTAAAATTCCTATCATATAATAAGAGTAAACAGTAGGTAATAGCAAGTACTGAATTTTGCAGTTCACTGAATGGTAGGTTGTTTATGAAATACAATACTCAGGATATAATGATAATTGTGTCCACATAAACCTCACTGCTCCTGAGTTAGATGCAGGCATCTGTAGTCTTCTGTGCATTACTTACTTCAGACTTTCCTTTTGGCATTGCAGTTATACTTTTGGATCTCTCTATTTTCCATTTTAATACAATAGTTTACATTCACAACTATTAAATTTATTAACCATACCAACTCTAGACTTTGAAACCAGCATGACAAAAATAAAAAGTTAAAACTGAATCTGACAATCTTAAGTAAGGATAACAAACCTAGAGGGAAATAATTAAATCAGGCTTAAAATTATTGTGATGAAATGCAAATCTGAAATTGCCTTTTGGTCTCTTAGGAGAACAAATCCAGGAAGGGGTGATGAGGGAGGAAGAAAATTCCCACCTAGCAACTCAAATGAGCTGCATCAACACTAGTGACCAGGGAGGTGTGAAGTGTTGCAGAACTTGCATTTAAGATTATCAAAGTGTACAGATGGGAAATCTTACAAAATGGGAAAGATAATAGGTTCCAGTCACAGTTTTGCACACTCACTCTTCTGGCCCTCAGCCCACTAAGATTTATAATGCTCTGTATCAGTTCAGAATCTCTCACTCTTTAGCCAACTAACTGATCCGTCAACAACTTTAGATTTTCACATGTAAATTTACATGCTGCTTTCTTAAAGATTCAATGTCCTTATTTTATTCTATACCTATAGTATCATTTTGGTAATTTTAACCATTGGGTTAAGTCAATTCAATTCAAGGCAGAGATAACAATCTCCAAAAAGACATAAAGATGAGATAAATATATTATAAGCAAGACATTTTATATTATTTTATTGGTGCAAACGTTGTGTGTCCTAAAGTCCTGAATTACCAAGTGGAAAATACTGGACAGGATAGCATTTTAACATTTTCCAGGAATCATTGGTTGCTCATTTTTGAGAAAGTATTTAATCGGAATAGATGAACTTCAGAATACATAAACCAAGCAAGTACATCACAGATTTTTCTCATTTTATTCTTTACTAGAGGCCTGCTGCACGAAATTTGTGCAAGAGTAGGCATTCCTTCCCCGGGCTGCCAGCACCGGCTTACCTCTGGCACCTGAGACCTGGCCAGGCTTCCCTCACAGCCCCAACTTTATCCGGAAGGTTTTCCGGAAGGATGCCATCTAATTAGCATATTACACTTTTATTATTATAGATTATTTTTATTCATGATTAATATAAGAAAACATTCAAAAGCATTAAATTATTCAATTTTAGTACTTAAAATGTATAATGAAGTTTCAGGCTTACGATATATGAACTATCCCTGCCATGTATAGTAGTGAAATTGGGTTGAAAGATGCAAAAGTAATAACTGCAAAGGTAGATGTATGGTGCTGTGGAAGCAGAGAGAATCATGCACATTACTCTTCTGGTGGGGCATTTCTCCTAGATCTCCAAAGATTACTACTATGTAGGCTAACCAAAAATAAAAGGACATTTTAGAGAATGCTAACATAGATGGCACATATATTAGGGCATAAAGATAGCAGATGTAGGTGGTGGCAAAAGACTGACAATCCCTATTAAGATGATTAAATTTTATTTATGTTTGGATCAGGAGGAGTCAATGGTAATTATGGCTTCATCAACTTTTATTTATTTTTTAGCAATATAGAAATAAATGTGAAGCATATTCTTAAGTAAGATGAGGATAGTGGTTAGGAAATCTCCAGTTAGAAGATTTATACAAGCTAGGGAATTGATTTGAAAAAAATAACATGACCTGAGGCACTGACCAAGATTAGAGGGCGGGACATTTGAAGAGATAGCATCCAGGTTTAGTTGATGGCACTTGGTTAATATACTGAGGGGACAGCAAGAATGAGGAAGAGCCAGAGGCTGTGCCATTGTGTGGCTATCAGTCAGGGTTTAGTTAGGAAAACAGAAAATATATTAAATATTTTGAGCCACAGGAAATTGAGGCTGACCACTGATAATTCAAGTCTGTAGGCTATAAAAGTAAAAGGAGTACAATGAAGTAACTCTGGAATGAATGCAAGGATCAGTTTTCATCCCAGTGGTTGAAGAGTAGGATAATTAAACCCAAGGATTTTGAGGATAAGTACTATAGGGCTGGTGTTCATTCTTTTAGGACATATTTCAGCATTATTTGTACTTGGACCTCTAGGAATCACTCATCCTACCCTGATTATCTCTAGTCTCTCTGAGGGGGTTTAGAAAATCTAATACAGAGGGTGTCTGAAGAAGGTAGGGGCTGAGTCTACGTTAACCTGTGTTGAAGTGATGCCAGCATGAACTCTGAAAGAAGCCTCTTCTCCCCATCTAACACATTCCATCCACACTCTGTGCTTCCCTGTGGCCAAACCTTATAAAACATCACAGGATAAAAGAGTGTGAAAAGTTCCCTGTGGAGAAGCCCAGCCCCGGTAACCAAGGCAAGTAAACAGAGGGTGTGAGTGGAGCTGAGAGACAACAAATAAATAACTGGACTGGGCGTTTCAGGATAAAGCAAAGCACTGAGGTAAATATGAGTTTATAGTGTAAGAATGACTAATTTAAAGTGAAGGAGAGTCAGAAATTGGGCTTAGAAAAACATAATCTTTGTTTGGGTTTGTTTCATTCAGTTATAACTCTCCTTGGTTCTACTGCTCAATAGTGTTTGACATTATGCCAATAACTTACTCTCTCTATGCCTTGGATTTCTCATTTACAACATGGAGACAATATCATCTCCCTCATATAAATTTCTACAGGGAAGTTAACTTTGTTATCATCTGAATGGAAGCATTATATTAGTAAAGGATTTTAAAAGCTTTGAGAATGGATGATAAGTCGATGTAGGGCATGCAGGTAATGAATAGAAAGTCACACTGTCCACCAACAGTTAAACTGATGTTGTAAAAGAAAAAAAAGTATTATTAAATATCAGGAAAATTAAACATGATTGTATTGTTGGAAGTGAGAAGACAGTGATTATTAAACTCCAATGATCAAGGACAGTGATATGACAATTCAAAAACAGCCAATGTACCTTCAAAGGTATGAAATCATTTATGATATGTTTGTAAAGCCTTATGGGAGGATAGAGAGGAAAGTGTTTGAAGTCAGCTGAATGAGAAATTCTGGCAGTGAGATGTCTGTCAATCAGGAGACTGGCCCTTCTCCGGAACTAAGAAACATACCAGCGAAAAGCAAGCAGCTGACAACACAGGAATGGAGTCAATGAAGCAATTACCCAAGGAGGTAGAAAGGAGGTGACTAAGAACTCACTTGGAGAGATTAGCTTTTCAAAGATACAAGTACATATACTACAAGGACATTGGGATATGTTAGCATAGAAAGAAAGTCAAGGCTTTTAAAAATATATTGTTATTGATTTCAGAGAGTACTGGAGAGGGAGATAGAAAGAAGCATCAATGATGAGAGAGAAGCATTGATTGGTTGCCTCCTGCATGCACCCCATTGGGAATGGAACCCACAACATGGGTGTGTGCCCTGACTGAGAATAGAACCCTGACCATCCTTGTTTATATGTCCCAGCACCAGCTGGGCATCCAGGCTTTTTAAAAATTGGTGTCAAATAAGGAGGGAAAAAAAAGGAAAGAAAATGGCTGCAATGGCCTCGGCTGTAAATTGGTTCTGTACTTGGTTCAGATCCGTTAGCAAGGAAATGAATGAATGGAAGTTTCTAAGGGGAACATTATAATGAATCAGTGAGAACTGTGTTTAAAACATCAGTCCCACTATTTACCATCTGCCTAATTTTAAACAAGGTATTTAAGCTCTGTGTGACAGTAAAACGGAAATGTTATTTTTTCTCAGATGAGTATATAGAGTACTTAGTACAGTACTTGAAGTATAGTAAATGGTTCATTTTGAAAAAAGATGGAGAAAAGGATGATGGTGATGATGATGATGGTGATTATGAAAACACTGATGATGAAGAATTTGAAATGGTTAACCATGTTGCCAGTGTGACTAAAGAGAATGTGGATCTGGAATGAGAATGATGAACACAAATAATTGAGAGCGCTCAGGGAAGTAAGACCTTTCAAATGTTGAAGTCACTTTCTATCATCTAAATACCAGTCGGATGTCTCCATCTTCTGAACCACACTGGGTCTCTGTGGCTTTCACCTGGGGGCTCTCAATTCATTCCATGACAAGATAATTATAATGTTTAATTAATTGGACATTTTAAAAAATAAAAGCATAGTAGAGATGACAATGTACAAAAAAAAGTCATGCACTAAACAATGAATAACATTTCAGTCAATGATAAACTGCTTGTATGACGGTGGTCCCATAAGATTATAATGGAGCTGAAAATATCTTATTGCCTAGTGGCATTGCATCTGACTTAATGTAATTCAACGTATTATCAAGCATTTCTAGTGATGCAGGTGTGAGAAAAAGCCTGCTACACAGTCACACAAAAGTATAGCACATATAAGAATGTACAGTATTTAATACTATGAATATTAATATAGTATCTAATACTACAAAATGACTCTGTTACCGGTTCATGAGTTACTACACTATATGTTATAAAATGTACTTACTTTTTCTACTTACACAAAAACTTTTCTGTAAAGCACTATGCCAAGTTACACTGGTAGCAGCCTCATATATCTGTTTACTGCATTACACAATTACATCATTTTCTCTTGTGCTTGATGGAATCTCATGTTTTTTTCAGTAAAATGCTGCACAATTTTATAGTCTTGGAACAATAGGCTATAATATATTGCATAAGTGTGTACTAGGCCAGTGGTCAGCAAACCCATTAGTCAATAGAACTAAATATCAACAGTACAACGATTGAAATTTCTCTTGAGAGCCGAAAACCAACTTCTGCACATGGACCACAAAGTTTCAGTCACACTCTATGTGCACACCCACATGTGGTATTTTGTGGAAGAGCCACAAACAAGGAGCCAAAGAGCTACAGGTGACTCAGGAACCCCAGTTTACGGACCACTGTACTAGGCTGTACCATTTACATTCATATAAGTACACTCAATGATATTCACATAATGATAAGATCATTTAATGATGCATTTCTCAGTATGTATCTCTGTTATTAAGTAGCGCATGATTACATAAAATTAAATATTATAGATATTTAAGTTACTTCAATATGTGAAATGTAACTAGTTCCTATTTTTAATTTGCAAGCTTTATATATAGCATTTATAACATTGAGAAAATAAGCTGAGTACTTTGGAATTTATTTAAAATTTCAAACTTCCCCCAAAAGTTTGCTGTTTTCTTGAATCTTCACTTTAGGAATGCTTCCTGATTTTTGGTTAACATATTCTTGATGTCACGTACATTGGAGAGGTTATTTAATCTCTCACTGTTGTCATCTATGTTAAAATGCAGTAATGGCATATTTGTTGCCAAATCATTTTTAGAACTAGCAAAAAATCCTGGAAGATTCCTCTTAGTTAGCATGTGTTCAGTGAATGTAGGCTCTTGCTATCACAGTTGTTAATATTATTATTTTTTCATTAACATACTTTTTGAAATGCCCTTCCCTTTAGAATACATGCAATTCAGGGCCCATTTGCATGACATACTACTTACCCAGCCATCCATTTTTCATGCAGCTATTAGTTTCTCTGAGTTATAGCATCATTCTTGCCTTTTGGAGCAGAAATCCACTAGGTCTTATTTGCCCTTTCTCTTTGGATTGACTGTCAACTCCTTCTTGAAAGATATAATTAATGTAGCTCTGTCCACAAGCAGAGTCATTCCATTGTAAAAACACTTGATTTCTTGTCAGAAGCTCAGGTGGAAAATTTAGTTCTGCCACTTAACTTTTTCTCTTCAATACCTCCATTCTCTTATCTGTAAAAGATAAAAATATCCATGCTCCCACTCTCTAGTTTTTTGTGTGATTTGTGTTATTCAAATCTATGTGGACATGCTTTGAGAACTATGAATTACCACGCAAGGGAAGGTGTCATTATTATTGCCTGCACACTCCTGCTGTTTTTGAATATTTTTCAATCACAATCTACCACCGGGTACATGAAAAAAGTGGAACATATTTATTTAGGGTGGGGGCGGGAGGAAAGAGGGGGAGAGAAGGGAGGCAGAGGGGGAAGGAGAGAGAGAAACTCTACAGTAATTATTGAAGAGAGGCTTACTCTCACATCTGCTCTAGGTGTTTCATGATTTTGTTTTTATAAACAGAACTTAAAAGAAACCACTTTACTTATCTTCAGTTAGCTAACAGAGGCAAAGAAAATGGAAAGACTATTGTATTAGTCAGGGTTCTCTTGTGAAACAGAAACAACAGAATATAAGGGGTTGGGTCATGTGATAATGGAGGTGGGTCATGTAAGGGTTTGGGTCATGTAATAACGGAGGCTAAGCACCCCTAAGGTTTGTAGTAGATAAGCTGAGATCCAAGAGATGCAGATGGTATAGTTCTAGTCCAAGCCCAAAGACTCAGAATCCAGGCAGATGGTGTAGGTCTGGTCCAAGCCTGAAGACTAAGAACGAAGAGATCTAGGAGAGCTGATAGTGGCATTACAGTCTGAAAGTCTATAGGCTTGAGACCCAAGAAGAGCCAATTTTTCAGATTGGCTCTGAAGGCAGGAAAAAAATTATCCCAGTCTTCTGGATTCCAGTTCCACAGTAAGGGAGCTTGGAACTTGCCACACTGTCTTAACGAACAAGTTAAAACTGAACAGACTGAAAATCAGCAGCTCTTCTTGGATTTGTAATAAAGAGGAGAACACAGAGTAAGCCACTGGCCCCAATATCGGAGGGACAGACAAATAAATACCGATACTTACCAATGGAAAATGCCATGGGAACCATGCTAGAGTAGTAAAACATAAACTATAATTGACAAAGTGCTGGAGCCTCAAACTGGACAAGTTTGAGAATTAAAACTTTGAGACACCAACTCATAAGGGGTCTACAGAATATTGTGAGGTATATCAGGTACACACAGTAAATAATAAAGAAAAATTCCAAAAGGGGAGAACCTTTTTTATTTTTTATTTTTAATATTCACTTACCTGCAGTTTTGCTTTCTGTGGTTTCATGTACCTGTATAGTCAACCACAATCTAAAAAATATTAAATGGTACATTCCAGAAATAAACTGTTCATACGTTTTACATGCTCTTTTGAGTAGCATGATGAAATCTTGCACTATCTCACTGTCTCATGTGGGACAGAAATCACTGCTTTGTCTAAGATTTTCATGCTATAAATGTTACTTGCCTGTTAATAACTTAGGAGCCATGTTAGTCAGCAAATAGATTGGTTCTATATCAGTGTTTGTGTTGAAGTAACCCTTATTTTACCGAATAATGGTCCCAGAACACAAGAGTAGTGATGCTGACAATTCTGATGTACCAAAAGAGAAGACACAAAGTGTTTCCTTTAAGTGAAAAAGTACATATGTATAAGAAAAAAAAAAAACATTGTGTGTATGGGGTTCAGTAATATCCTAGCTTTCAGGCACTTACTGGGAGTCTTAGAACATATTTCCTGTGGATAAGTAGGCATGGGGGTGGGAGCAGAGTCTACTGTTATGTCAGAGCACTCTGTACTTCTTAATAGAGCCTGCCCTCAGGGGATGCTAATTAACAGGAGCCTAGTTTCCGGAGGTATTATTAGAGTCTAACTGACCTGGCAAAGGAAGCTGCCTAGCTCTTGCTGGCTCTAATCATCTTGCCCTACCTAAGGGAGAGAAAAACTCAGAAACACTTGTTCTTAGTACAGTATCATTACACCAGCACCCGAAAGCAAAGTGAACAAACAAACAAACAAACAAACAAACAAAAAACATAACATGCTTAGGTATTAATCTGAGAAAATTTGTTCAACATCTATGTGAGGAAAACTAGAAAACGCTCATGCACAAAATCAAAGAAATAAATAAGAGGAGGGATATTCCATGTTCATGGATAAGAATACATATTGTTAAGCTATCAGTTCTTCCCAAGTTAATCTATAAATGTGCCAGCCTACCCCAAATCCTAGTAAGTTATTTGGTGAACATCAACAGGCTATTTCTAGAGTGTATTTGGAGAGGCAAAAGACCCAGTATAGCTAACATAATATTAATGTACTAGAGGCCCGGTGCATGAAATTCGTGCACAGGAAGAGGGTCCCCTCAACTCAGCCTGCACTCTCTCCAATTTGGAACCCCTCAGAACCCCTGGCTCCTACCTGCTCATCGTCTGCCAGCCTGATCCCCTTAACTGCTCTCCCCTGCTGACTTGATTCCCCTAACTGTTTCCTCCTGCCTGCCTGCTTGCCTCTAACCTTCTCTGTCTTGGCCCTGCAACATGGCTTTGTCCGGAAGAACATCTGGAAGATCATCCAGAAGTTGTTCAGTCTAATTAGCATATTACCCTTTTATTAGTATAGATGCCACCTTGTCCTAAAAATGCAGGTTGTTCCCAGGTTTTCTTATGGTGGAAGGAGAGCCCACAGTAGCATCCTGGGTTCTGAGCAAGGCTTATGCACTTGTGCTTTATCTCAGCAGATATGATTTGTAGTAGAAGACTCTTGGATGTACCTTGAACATTTCTATCAAATTTGCCAAATCATCCTCCCAAAATGTTGAACCACTTGAAACTCCCACCAGCAACCATGTATGTGCCCTCCATCCCACTTTGACGCAATATAATTCATTTCTCCCTAGAAGCTTCCCTCCCCTCAGCCTGAATTGCTTGGTATTTGAGCCAACCTCATTGTTCAGTTGGGGCCTTGATTTCCAAAGATAGAATAATGGAGGAGGAAAAATAGTTTTCCTCTACCTTTCTGAGTTCTTAGTGGAGGCCCTTGTAATGAAAGACAAATCACCAAGAGAAAAACATTAACATGTTTTACCTCGTGTATATGTGAGAGATCCCAGGGAAAAATGAGTAACTCCGCAAGGTGGCTTAGAATGCAGATTTAAATACCTTCTTCCTAGGGAAAGGGACAGGAGATGTAGGCCTCTTAGAGGAGAGTAAATGATTTTTAGGTAAGATGAATAGGGGTGGGGAGAAATAGTTTGTAAAAGTTTGGGTGTGATGTCAACTTCTACTCTTCTGTCCTGTGACAGGAGTCAGTCTTCTCTGCCTGATGACACTTCTCCCTTGAAGGGGACCTATGACATTTGAGCTCCTTTTGAGGTGTCTGATTTTAGGGAGATCAGGAGACTTCAGTGAAACCTTTGCATGCATTTGCTGTTTTTCTAGCATCTGCAGATCGAGATCATCAATATAAAAACACAGCATGTGTTGGGGTGGCATGTTCTCTGACCTTCAGAATAAACCCAACAAAAGCTTGTTTCCTCTCTTAGATGATTTGCCACAGTAGCATTATTCCCTGGAGACGGTATTCTGACCAGACCTTCCTGGAAGTGGTCATAACATTACCCTGTGTTTGTAGAAAGATGTTAGCCACAGCACTAAGTAATCCAGGGGCAGTTTTCTCATCTTGTGGAAAGGGAGATAAAATTATGATAGTTTATCTCCCTTTCCACAGGTTTCTTGCGGGCTTGTGTCTCTGCTGCTCGCCCCCACACCCCTAGCAGCCCCAGCACCACAGTGGCGGGCCTTGAGGCTGCTGGGTGCTACTCCCTGAGGGTTTGTGTCCGGATCTGGCCACCTGCAGCTCCAGCACCGCCATCACAGGGCTTGGGGCTGTAGGGTGCAGGCCTTTCTGCAGGTTAGTGTACTCATCCCTCAGTCCCAGCACCGCCATGGTGGGGTTTGGGACTGCAGAATGCTGGACTCCCTGCGGGTTTTTGTCCCCCACCCGGACCCCTGCAGCCCCAGTGCAGTCATGGCGGGGCTTGGGTCTGTGGGGTGCCGGCCTCCCTGCAGGCTTGTGTCCTCATATGTGTCCCCTGCCCCCCGCAGTCCCAGCGCTGCTATGGCCGGGCTCGGGGCTTTGGGGTGCTGGCCTCTCTCTGGGTCTGTGTTCTCATCAAAAACATCTTCACCGATGTAGCCAAAACATGTTCATTACAAGATCTGGGCAAGTTGAAACATAAAATTAACCATTAAACTGGTGAGCAATAAAGAAATTGCAGTTTTTTTTTTATTGAAATTGCAGTTGTTTGCTCTAATATTTTCAAGTTAATGATTTGTTCTAAATTAGATTTATGTAGAAAACAATTGGATAAAAACCAAAAGTTACAAACCAAATTTCCTGGTTTCCTCTAATTTCCAGTATTTTGTTTCTGGGACTCTGTAATAGAAGGACTGTGATATGTATTTCTACATATTACAAATACCTAACATTTGTGCCATCTATATTTCTCCTTTACCTATTAATCTGGCCACTGTATTTCTTCTGGTGCTAACCTCTGTAGGAAAATTGTGTCAATATTAATAGAATTCTGAAACTGACACTATTATATTTTTAAGCAAATAAAATCATACAGCAGGCCAAATTTATGTTATATACGTGATTCTTTTCATAAGTCCAATATTATCATATAAGGGATTTTTTTCTTTTAATTTTCAATGTGTTTATTTATTTGAAAAAGAAATGGAGAGAAAACTCAAAATTTAAAAGTGAGATACCAAAATAAATGTGTTCTAAAATGACTTACTTGGAATGATTCTTAATAGGACAGGAGATAAAATACATTTCTGTTTGTTTTTATTATAAATTGATATTTTTTCTGGAGCTGCCAACTTGTTGCAAATCAACTTACCAGCACCTTTTAAGCTGAAATGTTAATTTCCTTTAAAAAATAAGACAAGCTGATTTTTAGATAACAGAGACAGAGTCCTTTGAAACTAAAGAACTTTCAAGTCACCATTTTTATCACTCTACTTCTATTAAGTTAAAGGTGAAAAATGTGTGTACAATGTACTGGAAGACTAAAAGGTGCAAATTCACAGTTTTATTATAACCCTAAGGGGCCATTAAAAAAGTCACTTTGGCCCCAGCAGGTGTGGTACAGTAGTTAAGCACATTCCTAGGTTACTGGCCAATCCCCTGTAGGGAGCATGCAGGAGGCAATCTAGCAATGATTCTCTCTCTTCATTGATGTTTCTATCTATCTCTCCTCTCCCTTCCTCTCTGAAATCAATAAAACCATACTCTAAAAAACGTAATCCAACTATACATTTTATTTAGTACTTGGTGTCATTTAAAAGCAGACTAGAATATCCTTATCCTTGAAAGCAAAGTGTGGACAGACATATACCAGAGCCACTCCACTGTATTATTGTAATATCCTACTTGCACAGTAGATTCTATAACTTGAAATATCATCTTCTGCAGGTGTTTGATTATGTGCATTGAATTCATCCAGTGATATATGCCTCGCACTAATAGATGACACTATTTATCCAAAGGTAAAATTTGAGAATTTTGTATCATTCTCAAGAATAATGATTTTTTTTATTTCACATTAATTTACAAATAAACATTTCTTTCCTTGATTGGTTCATTTTGAGCTTTGTTATATTATGGTTCTAATTAGCTAGACATTAAAGTAAGCTATGCATCAGCAAGTAAGAAATATTATCAAGTCCAGCATAAACAAATTATTAAACTTTTATAAAACATTTGAAAAATACATCATTGATTTTTAATTTTGGAAGTCACATTGTTCATTGATTTGCATCCTTAAAATTATCTCTAATTAGTGTTGCCATTATAAAGATTCTTGCTTTGTGAATCAATTTTACTATTATTGGCATGAAACAGCATGTGAAGAACCTCATCACTTAGTCAAGGAAATTGGGGAAAAAAATAGCTACAGACTTTCCTTCAAAAAAGTATATATAATATATATAACAGGGTAGTATAAAAGTAGATATAAGTACACAAAACAGAATTTATTCTTGTATTATTATTTATTATCATATTTCTTCATATAAACAGATATAAAGCTACTTTTACCCCACCCTGTATAATAGGCTATATATTATATTATATAGATTACTAGAGTCTCATGCATGAAATTCATGCATGGGTAGGGTCCCTGGCCAGTGATCAGGGCTGATCTGACACTGAGGCAATGAGCTGGGACCCCACTGGCACCCATCTTGGCTGACCTGGCACTGCCCACTCGTTGGCCCTGTCTCCCGCCACCACTCCAGTTGCTTCCCTCTGTAGGGCGACCAGCAGGGCAATCAAGGGCCCTCCACTTCCACCCACCCTGATTGGCCTGGGGCCTGAAAGTTAGGGACAGATCCTGAGTTGAGAGTCTTCTCCCTGGTGGACAGTGTGCATCATAGCAACTGGTCTTTGTGGTGGTCATTCCGCTGTTTGGTCACTTTGAACATTAGGCTTTTATTATGTAGGATAACATATATGCATATATGTATGTAATATAATCCTATCTAATAAAAGGACAATATGCAAATTGTCCCTAACAGCAGAACAACCAGAATGATTGCTTGAGCAATAATTACAAGACACAGTGACCACCTCTCAGTCACTTCCCCTGGCCAGTAAGCTCTGCTCATCCCATGGCAAACAAGAAACCAGAGTGAGTGGCGACAAGGGGCAGGTCAGTTGCCGGGAGCCAGGGAAGATGGCCCTGATTACAGGCCATTTGTGTGCGTACTTGCACACAAATTTCATGTGCTGGGCCTCAAGTGTACTCTATTATACATGAAATGGTAGTGCCACCTAACTGTAATTTTGTCTAACAAATTTATCTTAAAAGACATTTACTTTCTTTAAAGGAAGTCTTACTGTAGTTTGCCTTCCTCTAAATAATACCTTTGTTATTCAAATGTTATTTTAATGTTTCCCCCTTTTTATGGATAAAATTTTCAAAGATGTAAATCACTAATTAATCATTTGCTTTCTCTCTGACGGTCTCTCTCTATCTTATATAGTACGGATTTAAATTACTTGGCAAAAACTTGATTTCTGCCCAGCCAGTGTTGCTCAGTGGTGGAGCATCAATCTATAAGCCAGGAGGTCATGGTTGGATTCCTGCTTAGGGCACATGCCCAAGTTTCAGGCTTGATCTTCAGTAGGCAGCCAATAGTGTTTCTATCTCTCTCCCTCTCCATTCCTCTTTCTCAAAACATCCATAAAAATGTAGTAAAAATAAAAACTCTATTGCTCAAATGAGGAAAGAGGTTCAACAGATACACAGGCAGTTACACTATGAGCAGTCATTATTGTATTCTATTTTCCTTTACCCACACACTGGGGAAAAAATCAGGTGGAAGAAAGGCAACTACAGATTAAGGAATGGAACACACAAAGCTTATTGTGTGTTTATAAATTTAATGACAAAATGAGATAATATATCCTGGGGAGCAAGATTTTTTTTATTTTTTAGTTCTATTAGGAATAAAACATTTAAATGTAACTAGTTAAAAATTTTGACTCATTTCTTTGTGAGATAATTACATTTGGTGTTATTGAGGAATCACATCTAAATTAACATTGTTCTGCAGTATATCTGTACTCTAAGAATCATTTTGCTCTCAGGCTAATTTACTCAAATCTTAATAGATCTTACTCAAAATCTTGTTATTTTATCTGCCAGAATGCAGAATTGGTATCAGAAGATGAAAAACACTTAATTTCAGTAACCATTTTATAAACATTGGGTAAATTAGGAAAAAAAAGGTTTTGGAAATTAGTTCTTTTTTTAAAAAAAAAGAGAAAAATATTTGTTCTATATTGCAAGGGATCATTGGTATATATTTTAAAATTGGAATGCTTCTGTAAAGTAAAGAACATGATCCTCAACAAGTAGTAAAGACATACACTCTGCAGTCCAGTCAGGGTTCAAATGCTATGTTTACCAGTCAATAACTTGTGTAATTATCCATATATTCATTAACATTTTGGATGTCAATATGGAGAAAATAATTATTATATTGTTGGATTACTAATCAATATATGTGAATCTGTTACTAGTTTTCAATAAATGATGACTAGATGACTTCTATCATCATCAGTATGAAGCAATCATGCATTGAATAAACCTTTTATAAATACTACAGATAAATTAAACAATACTAGTGCTTCACGATTAGGTATGAAGAAGATAATTTTCAAAGATGATCAGATTTTTTATATGAAAATAGACATTTGCATTTATTTCATGGTGTATTGTATGTCTGCACAGCAATCTTTAAAGTTGAGAGAACTTTCTTCTGTTGTCATTGTTTTCTACTTTATCTTCATACTCACTTCATGTATTAGTTTCCTCCACTGGGTAACAGAAGAAATTGCAGACAGGTTACTAGTAACTAGAGGCCCAGATCATGAATTCATGCACCAGTGGGGTACCTCGGCCAGGCCTGCAGGATCGGGCTGAAACTGGCTCTCCAACATCCCCTGAGAGATCCTGGATTACAAAAGGGTGCAGGCTATGCTGAGGGACCCCATCAGTGCACGATCAGGGCCAGGGAGGGATGTGAGAGTTTGGTCAGCTGCGGAGTGACTATGGGAGGGCTCTAGGGCATATCTGGGCCATCTTGCTCAGTCCCTATAAGCTGGACCCCAGCAGCAAGCTAACCTACTGGTCAGAGTTTCTGTCCCTGGTGGTCAGTGCACATCATAGTGAGTGGTTGAGCGGCCTTAGCATATCATTAGCATACTAGAGGCCCAGAGCACAAAATTTGTGCACTGGGAAGGAATTCCCTCAGCCTGGCCTGCACCCTCACGCAATCCAGGAACCTTTGGGAAGGCAGGCAGGCAGAGTGATTAGGGCCAATCAGACAGGCAGAGTGGTTAGGGGTGATTGGGCAGGCAGGCTCCCTTCTCCCAACAGTGGATTCTGCAAGGAATGGGGCTCCGTATTCCCTCTTGTCATGGTCCAATTTGAAGGCTGGCCACACCCCGAAAGCATGAGACCCAGAGTTCCTCAGCAGCCTGGTCGCCCAGGGCCCACAGACTCTTCTCGCCACCATGCCCCAGCAGCCCGGAGCTCACATATCCTTCTCGCCTCCATGCCTCGGCAGCCTGGTATTAATGATCCTTCTCGCCACCCCCACACCTTGGAGGCCCAGAGCTCACAGATCTCTCCTGCTGCCATGTCCCAGAGGACCAGAGCCCACAGACCCTTCCTGTCTGAGTGCCTCGGCAGCCCAGAGCCCACAGATCTCTCCCACCACCACACCTTGAAGTCACAGAACCTACAGATCCTTCCTGCCTGTCTGCCTCAGCAGCCCAGGGCCCACACATCTCTCTCACCACCACGCCCCAGTGGCTCAAAGCCCATAGACCCTTCCTGCCTTCTTGCCTTGGTGGCCTGGGGTCCACACATCTCTCCCACTGTCATGCCCCAGAGCCCCAGAGACCTTAGACCCTTTCCTCCCGTGTGCCTCAGGCAGCCTGGAGTTAAAGATTCTTCTTGCCGCTGCCTCCACTGCCTCCACTGCCATCATCTCCATGCCTCAGATGCCCAGGGCTCACAGACCCTTTCCACCTACATACCTTGGCAACCAGAGGCCCACTGTTTGGTCCTTCATCCTGGTCATGATGGCCCTAGGCTATTAATAGTATAGATTACACTTTGATTAGTTGAATGGCCAAATGGCTGACTGGTTGACCAGACACTTAGCATGTTAGGCTTTTATTATATAGGATAATGCTCCTAATGTAGCTATTAAATATTTACATAAGATAGGCAACAGGTAGGTTAGTATGTTGCTCTTTGTAAGAATACATGAGTAATTCAAGTCACATCCTTGATTTCCTACTGTTTAACTTCAAAAGAATGACTTATTATTAAAATCTGTTCATGTGTTTAAGCCTAAGGAAATGTTTTAATTAAATAAATCAAACTGATACATTACCATCTTGGGTACCTTTTCAATTGATCTCCAAGAAAGTGCTGTAACTCTTCAATAACCCTGGTGATATTTTCAAAATAGATAATATGAATTGACATGCCTCTTTCTATACATGAAAATAAAACTACCACAAACTTTAGAATAGATGTTCTAATTTTGTTTTTATCTTTGTTTTCTCTATTGAGCGTTTTTGGGGGGGGCTATTTTACTCTGAAGCATAAATTGCAGACAGCCTATAGATGGACTCTAGAGTTATATGGCTTTTGTGAAATTGCATGCATCATTTAATATGTTAACTTTTTAGGCAGAGGGCCACAACAGTTTCCAGTTCATAATTTGATATCTATAATCCCAAAATATTTAAAATTGAGGGATTTATACAAATCTTATAAAAAAGTTTTCCCTGTTGTTTGCAACATAATTTTGCAACTGTTGTCTATATGGAAGTCAGTTAACAGAAAATAACTTTTCTCTAATAAAAATTAATTAGTCCTTGGAGAACTAAAACTGTGTATGATTTTAGCCTCACAAATGACATTTTCCAACTGAGTTAACTGGAGCATCATGGTGATCTCAATTTGGTACTAATCTCTGTAAAACTATCTTGTATTTATTAAGTGTATTTTTACATTTAATTTCAGTAGAATAATATTTTTTCCAGAAAGTTAGAATTAGCCCTCAGCAAGGAGATAACTTCTATCTTCTTTTAACAAGCTTTTTATTTTTTGTGAGACTTGAAATGGGGCAATAGATTATAAGGATTAACCAGCTGAAAATGCAATACTCACTGTGTAGCCATAAGAGAGAAATTTAATCTTTAAGTCTACAAGGGAAGTGCTCCAGTCCTGACACAGTTGGCTTTATTTCTGATATTAGACTCTGTAAATAAATGTTCAATATAATACAGACAGTAAAGACATCCAATGAATACCAAACTGAGAATAAAATGTCTTAGAGGAATTTATCTGTTCCTAGTGTCTTAATTTGCTCTAGAAGCTTCTCACTTACTCAAAGGGGTCCTTAGCATTAGCATTCATTTGATTTAATCTCCCCTTACTTCTAGTTCCACACACTTCTAACATTTTATGAATAAATTTCTGAGTAAATATAATTTAATTACTAGTCTGAATATTTCTCATAGAGTCAATGGCTATTAATAAAGTTTCTAAATGCTGACATATATGAAAATATCTACTATTGATACTGAATTCACATGTAACCTTGTATTTCCTGTGATGATTCTACTAAGACCATTTCCTTATTAGTTTACAATGTTAATGTCTTATATAAAGTATTAATATCTTCATTCACATATTCATAAAGTATTAAAAGATTGAGGAAACTTATATATATCTTCTTTATTAGGGCCTCTTAACTTTGAATATAAGATGCAGTAATAAAAAAATATAAACCTACATGTAGAAAAATAAAATTTAAGAAAATTACAACCTCACCAGAACTAAAAACACAACCAAATTACAATCTATTGGGGTCTTGTATCTTTAGCCAATATAATTATTTAAATATAGTACAATTTGGTTGAGCATCATCCAATGCACCAAAAGGTTGCTGGTTCAATTCCTGGACAGGACACATGCCTGGGTTACAAGTTCAATCCCAGTAGGGGATGTGCAGGAGGCAGCCAATTGATATTTCTCTATCTCCCCCTCTCTAAAAAAAATCAATAAAAATACTTTTTAAGAAGAAAAATAAAAAAATAAAAAATAAATATATTACAATTTGGGAAAAGCAGTCAAACTACAAAGTTTTAAGTATGCATTTGATTATCAGGATGACAAGCTTCCTGTTAGATGTTTCCTTTGAGATAAACCATAACTCTCTCTACTGCAGCTCTTACCAATGGTTGATCATCCAGTATTTATAAATATTTTAACATGCACACAATGACATAAGACACATATATAATGAAAATCATGTTTTATAGAAAAAAACAAAAATGGTTATCTTTGCAACCACAACTTATATAAAAAACAAACTATAACAGACAACTTTAAATCTGTTGTATGAACCAGTTTATATCATAGGCTATTTCCTTTCTTCAAATACAAATAGTTTCTTGATTTGGCTTCCTTTTACTTTTTTATGCCCACCCAATTTATTATAGTTAAATGTATTTCTATTGTTTAAAGAACCCATCATCAATGTTTTATAACTCTGATCTTAGAAGTCTCTTTCATATAATAATCTCAAGTAACCTTTACACCACTGCTAAGATTTGCTCTAGTATCCTAGGGATTCACAATGAAGCTATTATTCTTTCCATAACACAGACTGTCAAGTACTTGAGGAGGTATCATAATGTTCTAATAATCTTCTTCTGCAGCTTAAATATGTAATTTTAACTCAGTTCTTCTCCAATTAGTCTCCAAATCATTGTCATGAAAATCACCCACATAACTTGTTAAAAATATTTATTTTAAGACCTTATTTCAAATCCATTGAATTAAAAAACCCTCTAATTTAGGGTACAGTCATCATCTTTTTTTAGCCTGTTTCCCAGATAGTTACAGACTCACTTCTTCTAAAACATTGTGGGTAGGCAACTCTGAACTATACTAAAGAGCAGTGATGAACAGAAAGTCTATTTAGGAACTTAAGCTTATTTTTTCCTATTAACATGTTCTAACCTTCCTTTTTCCATTCTTTTATTTTTGCAATAATTAAAGACTAAGTGTCCTCGATGACAAAGAAATAACTATGAAAATGTGAATGGCTCAGATGACATTATCTTGGTTTAAAGTTTGCAGAATAGATTTTTTTTGAAATAGAAAGGATAATTTTCCACTTTCTCCAACTCCTTAATGAATATCCATCAAAAAAGTGTCTTTCTCACCAACTACTCAAAAAGGGAAACTATGGCTTTCTTCGGGGATTCTGTGTAGACTGAGGTTGAAATGGTATGAATAGATAATTTTCCCTTTGTTTTTCATTCTTATTTCTAGACATTACTTTTCTTGAAAGAGAAGTGACTAACAATTGAGGCAGGGCCAGTCAGCTCCTCTGTCACTTAAGTATACATCTGCCCTCCTCATCTAATATCCCTCCTCAGGGTCAGTCAGATGAGGAAAATACATAAAACCATCAGAGAATAGTGTCAAACAGAATGAGTATCCAGAATCTTTCTAAAAGAGCAATGGCAGTTTCAAATGCTGCTGAAAAATCAAATAACAAAAAAGATACCAAATTATATTGGTTTTGTTGACATAGACATTATGGATGCCCTCATCAAGAGCTGTATTCATATATCGAAGAGGGCAGCAACCACCTTAGAAATGATGTATGAGTGAATGGGAGATAAAAGCATTATAAGACATTTCAATGTAGACAATTACTTTTAAATGTTTTCTGTGAAGATGAAGGAACAAATAGTAATGCTGGATAAAAAATAGATTTGCTGATGATTTTATTGTTTTGTTGCCATCCTTGCTATAGCTACACTGAGAAGTATTTAATCCTGCTCAGATTTTTTTGCTTATGTAGCAAATAATCATTTGAAGGTAGGAGAAGAGATCATTGATTGTAGAAGGATCTTTGTAGAAGTGAGGAATGGGGAAATTTGCATTATTGAAGCTGGAGAAACTAAGAGAAAATGAAAATTCAGATGGATATCTCTGCTTGAAAACAGTGAAAAACAAACATTCCCAGCTTTAAAAAAAATGTATTATTACTTTCTCTGTTAATTAGTAGGTGAGAGTGGTTTTTTAAAGTGAGGAGGTACTGAGGAGGCTGGGGAAAGTTTAAAATTCTTGTTGCAGTTGAAGAGATTTTCAGACTTTATTTGGAACAGAGTTGAAATTAATAAATTTAGAGTAACAGTAATCAGTTCTTTATGGCAGTTTTAGCATAAAGAAAGGTACTATGTGGATTATATAGATTTAGAGTTTGGATGTAGTGAAAAAACCACAAAATGATGAAAACAACAAAATATTAGGCAAGTCTGGGGTTTTGGCCTTCTATTTGTTTTCAGTTTTTGGCAATAGCAAAAGCAAATGTAGACTTTTCATTTTAATATCTAGTTACACGTATTTGTTGGAAAAGTCTTCTGGACACGATTTCAAGTTATAAGAGTAAATGACAAAAGTAATTTGTACTCTGGTGCAAAATGCAGAAAAATGGTTAATATAAAGGGAGAAGAAAATGCAAACAATAACAAAAAAAGCAAACTTCTGAAAAACATGTTTTTGAAATTTATACATTGATACATTTGTATTAAAATTTATATTTTTATTTTAACTGTGTTATTTCTAACCTTATGCTACATGATAGACATGAAAGGGAAAAAATTTCAGAGATTAATGAGTTTTGCAGTTTTTAAATTTTCTCTTAAACCATGTTTCCTTCTTTTTATGAATCAATATATCTTTAACACTGCAATCTAACACTACTGGCTAAGCTGGAAGGCATAAAAATGCAATCAATTTATTTCTGCTTAATAACTATTACAGAGCCTTGGAGTAAACATTGTTTATAATTATTTGTATACTTATGTTAAAAATTCTAAGCATAAAATAAGGAATCTTTGTAATTCCAAATCTGTAAGTAATATTCCTTTCAATCATCCTTATTAAATATAAAACATATGCAAATTAAACCCAAACAATAAGAATTTGCAACTATAATGTAATCATTTCTATATCTTAAAATTGAAAATGAGTCAGAGGAATTCTCCCTTTGGCGATGCTTCCGAAGTCAGGTTTTTGTGTGGGTATTTTTTTAAATCTGCAAATGCTTTAAACTTTAACAAACCTCACAATGAATGACTCTTGCAAGTAAATCTTTTAGAAATGTGTGCATACTTCAAAACTATATATAAATGCATAAACAAATAAAACAATAGGCTCTTAATTTTCAACTTTTCCTCATAAAGGTCAAGAACAGTAATAATAAATTAGTAGTAAAAAATGCCTAAGATATAGATATGAGTTACTCCGTATCAAAAGTTGAAAAAATCATTGCTCCTCACTACTGTTTCCAAGGGTACATTATTACTTATTTGAAATAAATTATTGCAAAGAAAACTGCCTTCAGAATATGGTACTGTTAACATATATTTAATTAACTATAGTTTAAGTAGCTTAGCATTTTATTTCTATCATGAACTAAAAACTCCTACACACATTGTTTAAATTTTAGCTTTACTAAGTTGTGGTAAATAAAACAACTTGATTTGACTGTATTAAATTTTATTTTCATTTCTAATACAGGTATTCATTTATGTATTTGTTCAATAGAATTTTCACTACTTACATAATATTTAAGTGCTATTAAAAATATTGCAGATTGAGAACAGATTATGTTTGAAGAAGCCTTTGTCTTCACAGACTTCTAATGGTAACTACTGTCAAAATGATGTTTCAGTCAATGACAATCATGTATTTGAAGGTGATCCCAGAAGATTATAATGGAGTTGACTTTCCTGTAAGAAATGGAAGACTACATGGTTCAGGAGAAATTTTGTTCTTATTTCCTGACAGGAGCAATATCTGTGGAGCTTGGCAATAGATGCCCTCTCTCTCACAACACCGCAATTTTGTGTGCACAGATTATAGCTCAGTCAGTCAGCCTCTAACCTGTCTCAGCACATACAGAGGAGTCTCCCAAACCCCGCCTTAGCTACACATTCAGAGGCTGCTTCAGCCCCCCCCCAGGTACAACTTGATGGTCTGCAGAGTACCTCGCTATAAGCTCCTTGTTGAGGAATCAAGATCCTGTACAAGGACATGGGGCCACGGGAACTACTTTAATACATATCAAGTGGCACTGCCACTTTAGTAAAAGCTATCTGTGGTTTGCAGCCAGTCTCTCCCTATACTTTGGAGATGTTTTCATGTTGCAATGATATAAAGTATAGATAAATTTTATTTCTTCCATCAACTCAATGCCAGAGAGTGCACATTTTTGTCACATAGTGTCAATGGGACCAAAATTAAATTTCCAAAGTCAAACTATTGAGTCCTCAGTTCTATACACTCTCCATGTTAAACACTTTAAAAAAGAGAGAGTTTTTAAATCTGATCACTGCTCCAACATGCAATAGCCAAAACCGCATTACTAGGCAAAACCCTGCGTTCCTTTATCATTCCATCTTAGTGTCTTTTTCCTCCTGATCCTCAGGCACCTTTGAGTCCCTGCTGAAGTCACTGTTACAGAAATCTATGCCTTATCCAGCCACTCTCTCCTCAATTTTTCCAATCAACCCAGCCCACATTTCTGTTCATGGAGCAGCGCGGGCAGTTTTAGTGTTCTGTTTCTGACTCTGCTGGAAGGTGCGAGGGGGAGGGCTTGTGGCACAACATTTATAAAGTTACTACAGCGTACGTAATGTCCTGGCCTTCACCCCACTCACCACTCACTGAGTGACTCATGCAAAGGAACTTCTAGCCCTGCACGCTCCATTCATGGTAAGTGTCCTCTACACATGTGTCATTTTTTTAAAATGTTTCATACTGTATTTTTACTCAACCTTTTCTTTAAATATGTTAAATATGTTAGAGACACAAATATTATTCAGTATAATAACAGTATTCAGTCTAGTGACATGCTGCACAGGTTTATCGCCTAGGAATAATTGGCTATATCGTATAGCCTGGGTGTGCAGGAGGCTATAACATCCAGGTTTATATAATTACACTCTATGATGTTCATACAGTGAGGAAGTCACCAAACAACACATTTCTCAGAATATATTCCCATTGCTAAGTGACATATAATTGCAGTGGATAAAACACAACACAAACTCCAGGTAGATGAGCAGATCAGGAGTGACTGAACTGAGCCTGGCTGCCGTGGTTCATTGGTTTAGTGTCGACCTATGAACTGGGAGATGATGGTGTGATTCCTGGTCAAGGTACCTCCCAAGTTTGCAGGCTCAGTCCCTAGGAGAAGTCATGCAAAAGGCAGCGACTTATTATTCTCTCTCATCATTGATGGTTCTATCTCTCATCCTCTCCCTTTTTCTGAAATCAGTAAAAATAAATCTATACGAATAAAATAGTAATACATTAATTAGACCGGATGTCGTCCCAACAAAGACGCAGTGGCTGCGAGGGCGTAGGAGGGCAGGCACTTGCAGCAGCTGACAGTGGCTATAGTCTGCAGCGCCTTCCCCTGATTGGCCTGGTTGCTCCCACAGAGGGTAGCCAGCTTATGGCTTAGGCCTCCAGTAGGACATCCCCTGAGAGCTCCCGGACTGTGAGAGGGCGCAGGCCGGCTGAGGGAACCCCCACCCCCAGTGCACAAAATTTCGTTCACCAGGACACTAGTAAATAATTAAAAAGAGTGACTTCAGTTTGCTTCAACCACGAAGACAAGAGGATAAACAGTCCAGAGATGGAAGACGCTGACGACACCTTGCCGTGCTAGCAGTCAGAAGCTGTGCATCACTGCAGGTTGTCTAAGACCAAACAACATGGTGCATTCCCACCATGTGTCCACCATCCAGATATTATTGCTGACATGTACACATAAGGAACTGTTTGACATTGAAACTGGGACTCAGAACTGTTGGACACTGAAATTGGGACTCAAACATTTTTTGTTATTATATGTTTATTTCTAGTCTGCAGAGATAAGATTTTTTAAAGAAAAGAAATGGGGAAAAATAGATACAGAGACAAAGAAGCATTGAACAGACTGCCAAACTACAGCGGGAAGGCAGAGGAGGTTGGGGGGGCGGCACTAAAAGAGATCAACCAAAGGACTTGTACACATGCATATAAGCATAACCAATGGATACAAGACACTGGGGGTGGGGGGTAGATGAGGGCATGTACTGGGAGGTAGGGGAGGCCAGGAGGAGGTCAATGGGGGGGGGAAGGAGATATATGTATTACTATTTGTAATACTTTAAGCCATAAAAAGAAATTATTTTTTAAATAAGAGTGACTTCATTAAGAGAATGGAGCAACCTTTTTAAGGAATTCAAGGAAAGCTCTTCACTTGGTAAAATTCAAGAAACATTCTGTCTTTATAGCTTGCCCCAAAGATTTCAAAATTGCCATCCCCACAATTACTTGCGACAATCCTTTAAAATAAAGTATCCATCTTGCCCTGCTGATGTGGTTGAGTGCCCACACATGAACCAGGAGGTCACTGTTTCAATTCCAGATCAGGCACATCTGGGTTTTGGGCTTGAATTCTATTAGGGGACATGCAGGAAATAGCTGATCAATGATGTTTCTCTCTTATCGATGGTTTTATCTCTCTATCCTTCTCCCTTTATCTCTTTCTAAAATCAATAAAAACATTTAAAAATAATTCTCTTTTTATCCTCCCACAACCACTGATTTCTACTCCTTTATTTGTTCATATAATGGAGCAAAACTGGATAACAGCTCTCTCATATTTATATCAATATTGCTTTAAGACACATGCAGGATAATTTCTAAATCTCAAATTCAGATTTTCGTATGTTTAGGATCGAGGATCTTCTTTTTTAGCATTTCTCAAGAGTCCACTCTTGATCTAATCAGCTTTGACCAGGTTATTATTTTCAAACATGACTGCTAGACTGTTTTCCTTATAGAAAGCTAATTCTGAAAAAGAGGTAATGGTCATAAGTTGGGCAGGCATCCTGAAAAGTATCTACTACCTTGTTACTGATTATGGTGCTCCAGGGTAAATGCTGTTGTTTCCCACAAATCTTTTCAAAAGTCTTCATGTTTCTTTTCCAAGATTTCATACTTTCCTTAGATTTTCTTTAAGTCAGTACCATAAATGTCCTAACAATCACTAAGAAAACTTCATAATACTGTTTTTGTTGAGTTACTAGTTGCAAGCTCACATTTTGTTCTTACATGTTAGCAAAGTGATAAGCTAACAAACTCAGCATACTTTAAATAGAGCATTTGATTCACATTAGGAGCAGAGAAGTGGATGGCGGTGAAGTTCCCCTTTAGGTGTGTGAAGATATATGAATCAGAAATATACGATGGCCTGTACATTGATTTATATCAAAGATACATATCAGAATACTATAGCACTCTAAAACTAAGCTTAGTAATAACCCAGATTTAGGTGAACTGTTTTACATATCACAGAAATACTCTATTTTAAACTTTCACCCTGTATATTTTATTTCTGGTGAAAGAATTCCTTTATAGTTCAGAGACATTTTGGCTAGGTTTTCTTAACAATAATAACACTACTTCTTTATATAGTCTTCAAAGAACTTCAGATTATCTTTTCTTAATTTTTTTTTTTATTTTCACATTATCTTTGTGAGAGCTATTATTACAGATGAAAGACTTTGAGGCTCAGAAAGATGAAAGTCTGTTTAGAAGTATCTTTACTCAAAGAAGACTTTTATTAAGTAAATGGAGTGATGCTGGAATGTATCTCCAGGAGAGAAGACAGTGAATCACTAAGAAAACTGCGGCTGTTGCAGGCCATGATTGCCTGGGAAGATAAGGGAAATGTCTTCTTCCCAGGAGAAGACTATCCATAAATCAATGTTGGGACAGGTGGCAATGTCACAGCTGACCTGGGCCATAGTCATGGTGCAGGAGTCTTGGGGACTGAGGAAGATGAACGTAATTAACTGGATATTTCTGAAGCCAGTCCAGTACAATGCTCAATGAGAAGTTCCTGGCCCAACGACATCAAAAGTTTTGTAGATTTTAACAAACTTCTATCTGTGGCATTTGTATTTATGCAGCAATCTTTCTCTTCTAAAGAAAAGGCTGTATAGAAATCATAAGTAAAAAGGGTAATTACAGGATAAAACAAATGTAAAGCATGATAACTTATTTTTTATTTTTCTTCTAAATATAATGTGAGTATATAAAATTTAAATTGTGAAAAGAGCAAGAAGAACCCACTCAAACATAAATTCTCCTCTCTCTATATATAATATGAATATATTATAGTGTATAACGTTTATTTTAAATAACATATACTGTAGAAAATAGAAAAGTGTCTAGACAACTTAAAAAATTAACACAATTTTAAGAAAGCTATATATACATAAACGTACACAGAAGAATTGTAGAGTTGAGCCAAGACTTCATTTTCAGTTATATTTAATCTTAGAGTTTTTCTTGACCGAAAATTTCCCCTTCATAGCAATAATAAAAGACTATCTGGCACACTCTTATACTGTACACAGGTGTGTTACATATTGGCATGTGTATGTATGTGGGGGTAATTCTTGTTTATTTATTTTGTGTGTATGGAAAAATTATTAATAGTCTACTATTTACCATAAGTCTTACCTATAAAGTAGTCAACTAACTCATATTTTGTGTTATATCCACTATAAACTGTATTCTCACAATAAAGTAAGCTAGAGAAAATATTTTTAATAAAATCATAAGGAAGATAAAATACAGTTACCGTATTTACTGAAAAATCTGCATATAAGTGGAGGTGTGTGGGAGAGTCATCAGTCTAGGATACAAGTTGAACCTTGTTTTAGTAAGGGAAGGAAGGTCATAAACTCTAAATTTAAAGGCGGTTGTCAGGAAGCCAGAGTTTCTCACATAGCAGTATGTCTCAGTACCTGGGCCGTCCCCAAGAATTGCTGGAGATGGACCAAAGGAAATCTGTTCTCCAGCATTGTTATGGGGTGAGTGCACAGCTGGGCTGCAGTCCATTCCATTCCTCACAGGAGGAGATCTGGGCAACACTTGTCCAGACAGATGCAGGATCTGTGGTAGTATGTCACCCTATACTGTGTATGTTTGCAAATCTTATATATATGTATTCCATGTGCATTCAATACACTTACCTATTTTGAGGCAGTAAAATAGGCTGTTGTTCCAAGTATTTTGTAGAAAAATACTCAAACCCTATGCATATATAAATATGAATACAAAATATAATTTATATATCTGATTATATAAGCACATACATAGATATAAATGTAATTACAGTTAAATTAAAACACTTCATAATTGCAAAATATTAAAGAAGAATATGAAATGTTCCATAATGATTAGAGAGTAGAGTATTTAATAATTTTCACAATAAATACTTTATGGTATGGGGATAAATTCCTTTCAGATATACTGTTGGGAATAAGTACCTTTTTATTCATGTAGAATTAGGGACATGTTTTGATATAGTCACAACGCATATTGTGATTTAATAATAGCCTAACGCTTGTATTTAGTATATACTTTGTATGTGATATCATTTGATGTTTTCAGTAGAATCACTTAAAACAGTTCTAATAATAATAGGGAATTAATTTAGTGAAATTCAGTATACATTGATGCATCTATGTATATAAAAGCCTAAGTGTCAGTCCGACTGTCTGACCAGTAGCTATGATATGCACTGACCACCAGGAGGCAGACACTCAATGCAGGAACTGCCATGACATGCACTGGCCATTTAAAAAGAAACGGCACCGTGGACCTGGCACTGACAAACCAACATTCAAGTTTCCTCCAAGATCCACCACTACCCCAGATCCCACCAAATTGCAGCCAATGCTGCCAAGACCCCATGGTGCAAAATGCAGCCCATAGCTTAGCCCAGCCCAGAAATTGTTGCTGTGGAGGCCAGGTAATGATGTCACATAACAACAGCCAGCTTTCTCTCCTTAGCGACTAGCCACCTTGCAGTTTCCTCAGCCCAGGAACAAAACTTTATTTATAGCCAGGTAAAAACATTACAGTTCAACCAAATGTTTTTGAAGTGTTTTCCCAGGCCTTATATCATTTGATCCTCACAGAAATCCTGAAATAGGTACATAGGAGTCTTGGTGGAATCTTATTTTCTTTTCATTAGCCAGAAAACAGAGATTTAGAAAGTTTAGAAACTTGACCCAACTGAAAAGAAGTAAGACATGGTGGAATTTGAAAATGACTTTAGGTTTTCTCACTGCACAGAAAACACTGCCATAGTTAAGTATTTTACCCTTTGTTCTCCTTGGGTGATCTACCATAATAATCTGCTTCATGTTGATATTTACTGCTATGTTGCTTACAATTACCTGAAAAAGAAGTTGGGGTGCTTCACTGTGGCTCTGTGCTTGAAATTTATGCATTGGGGGGAGAGTTGTCCCTCAGCCCAGCCTGTACCCTCTCCAATCTGGGACCCCTAGAAGGATGCCCTACTGCCGGTTTACAAGGATTAGGTCTAAACCGGCAGTTGGACATCCTTCTGCTGGCTCCGAACTGCTTGCCTGCCTGCCTGCCTGCCTGATTGCCCCTAACCACTCTGCCTGCTTGCCTGCTCACTCCCAACTGTTCCCCGCCACTGGCCTGCTCACCCCCAAATGCCCCCCCCACCAGCCTGATCACTCTCACTGCCCCCCCCCCCACTGTCCTGATCACCTCCAACTGACTCTCACTCACTGAAGGCCTAGTCACCCACAACTGGCCTCCTTGCTGGTCTGCTTACACTAGTGGCCTGCACCCCACCAGCCTGATCACTCACAACTGCCATCCTATCCTGGCCTGATCATCCACAACCACCCTCCCCTCTTGGCTCTAACTGCTTCTACCTCGGCCCTGCCACCATGGCTTTGTCCAGAAGAACATCCGGAAGGTCTCCTGGACGGTTTCTCAGTCTAATTAGTATATTACCCTTTTATTGTATATGATGATATGACATATTATATATATATATATATATATATATATATATATATATATATAGACTCACATATGCATGATACAAATAAAGCTCTCGCTGGCACCAGTCACACACATGTGTTTCGATCTGTCATTGATGATATGTCGATATCATGAATTTGGTTGACACATCTTTAATAGAGATAGGGTGAATAGCAATATTAAAATTTTTCTTCTAATTAATTTCTTAGTTTAATAATAATTGTTAAGCAAATAGCAATTCAATATTAAGCAGCCACACAGAGAAATGATGACCATCAAATAAACACATATCTGAAACTCAAAAATTCTTTTGACTTTTAGGAATTAATAGTTTCTATACATTTAGGTGAAGTCCCTGTTTCATTTTTTATTGGCTACCTGATGATATTCACTGACATCTGACATTTTCTAATCTAGACCATTACTAAAGATTTTCCATTTTTCCATGAGTTGCATTTTATACAGTATTCTCCAAATTCTTCACAAAGAGCTGCAGAGAAACATCAAGGCAGGCTAAAGAAAAGTGATTTCTTAAACTTTCAAAGGCATACATCTAATGACTGTGTTGAAAACGAGAGTGTAGGTGTTATATTTGCTGGTGACAAACTGCATATTTATGGGTAGTGTTCCCTGAAGCTATGAAACCAGGATCCCGTGGAGGAGAATTGCTTTGAGATTCATATACAATACAGAGAAAAATACAAGAAATTATTTCATTCTTTCTGCCTTTGCTTTTTTCTAATGAAATCTCCTTCTCTACATGCTTTCCAGTAGGAAGGGTGAGGGATAAACAATGCTGTTTCCACACTTTCCAGTAACAGCACAGTTAGGCCTGCAGACCCAAATTTTTAGCTTGTATTTGGGGTTTCTAGTGTATACCATGATAATACTGATCTTAGCGAAATATTTTGAACCTTCAGTTTTGTTGTTTTATTTTGAATTCCACTTTCAAGAACCTTCTGCAGCAGCTTACTAATAGAAAACAAGCGGAAATTCAGCCTTGCTCTTCAGCTTGAACTTTTCAATGATTCTGTTTTCTGTGTGATCATCGGAATTTTCCTCTCAGAGCTGGAGACCTGCTGAGATGTGTTTTTAAGTGCAAAAGTGCAATATTAGCCTCATGTAGCAGGAAGGGAAAACTGTAGCTTTTTATGTTTTTAGAGTCTTTTCTTCTAGAATGCTGATTGCAAACTAACGGGTAATAATTTCCATCCGGTTGTGTCTCACACCTGCTTTACTCCCCCATTCGCATCTTTATCTTGGAGTAGGAACATTTTTCGCTGTTTCTTACAAGAGTGATTAATATCTACTGTATGAGTACAAATAGTTGCAAACATTGTGTCTCACATTGCTTTCAATGAAAGCAGGCTTTGCTTACAAAGCATCTGAAGTTACACATTTATATGCAAAAAATATAGTATATTTAAACAAATATGAAGAATTCCTTTGAGTTAATTCTAAAGCATCAGTGACTTGTAAACTCTTGAGGAGGTTTTCCACATAAATTGCAAATTAAGTCAAGTTGTATATAACTTTCTTGCAACTAAATACTTTTGAAGCATTATTTAAACACCTGGGAGAAAAATACAAAGTTTCACAAATAAAGCATTTTCCCTGTTGTACGTACAATGTGCTTTGCACAAATTAAACACTAAAAATTCCCACTTGACCTTGCATATTACACTGAATGAGGTTGTGGAGGTGATGGGAGAGTATTTCTGGATTCCATTCATGAATGCACAAACATTACTATTCAGACAATTCTTATGATAACATATCAAGTATCTCACTCTACAGCAATTCAAAATACTTGTCAATGTTTATATGAAAATCCAAATTTGTTACATGAATGGCAATTCATAAGGACAACAAATGTAGCAGGTAAATGTTGATCATTTAAAAATTGATAGTGAAATCCCAGGAAAACAAATATTGCAATGCTGTTGAATGAAATTGCTGCTTCAATTTCAAAGTCTATGTATCTAACTGTTTAAAAAAAAAAGGATCCATGAATACCATTCAGACTATTCTCACTTATGTGAAACAATCACACACACACACACACACACACACACACAATATGTCCTGCCCAAGAGGACCTGCATTTATTGTGTAGTAATAAAGACATATGAAAATTACTAGCTACAAATCACATGTGTAATTACCTGATAAATAATGGTATTTTCTCATATCATATCAGCTTTTTCCCTGCTTTATTTCCAGAATCTAGCTCATTGCCAGACATAGTAGTAGTTGTGAAATAAATATTCAGTGAAAAGAATGAAAGTGTGCATATAATATGCATTCCTTGGCTTACTATAGTTATACTAAGTTTGCAGACAGACCATTTGTATTAATGTGTTTTGCCCTAGAAATGTTAATATATACTCTTCTGCTCTTAACAATTACTTTTATTTTCTCTCTGATTTTCTATCTATTTTTCATTTACTCATTCATTCATTTATTTATTGGTTCTTTCTAGAAAGAAAGATAAGTATACAGGTGATATATATGATAGATATGACAGATAATGATAGATAGATAAATGATAGATGATAGATAATAGATAGATAGATGATAGATGATAGATAGATAGATAGATAGATAGATAGATAGATAATATATAGATTAGATAAACAGTTAAATGTATGAAATATTTCTATGGGCTTTGAAAGAGTCCAAATTGAAGTAAGACAGATAAGACACATAACCAGATGCTTATACTGTGGAAGGACACCTTATAGGAAAACCTATCACAGACATACTTAAGGTATTTTTAAGAAGGGCCTAGATGTCTGTAAAGAAGATAGATATGTGCTGAAGAACACAGTGGAACACGATGCAAAAACTTGTCTCTCATTTTGTTCCAGAGGGAAGTAGAGTCAAAAGCAAAATGATTTGAACAAATGAAAGTTCTGCCTGATTATTAACCTGGTTCAACAAACAAGGCAGTGCTTTAGGTTTTCATGGACTCTATCTGGAAGTTCACAGGATCAGAACTGGCAGGCCACATGCAGTGCATGAAGGTGGATGAATACAGTCCTCTTTAACTCAACTTGAGACCATTTTGTAGAGCCTAGCGGTGAGAAATACTCATATGGAATATTTTAAAGTCCTTTACTGATAATTTGTTGAGTAACTTGTTCATTCAATAAATATAAATTTTTATCATGTGAGTGGGGAGAATTGTTATTACTATTATTATAACATAAATAATTGTCAATGCACTGATGTGTCTAGTACACTTACTTTGTTCAAGGTGATACAATGTACAGAAAAATTATTTCTGACTAGGTTGCTATAGAAATATTTGCTTTCCATATTGAAAGATGGACATTAGGAAATCTGGGCCATTGACAAGTGGTGGTAAAAGGAAGGTCAGGGGAAAACACTTGTTTAAGGATAGATTTTTATTTTTAGTTTTCTATGTTTAAACCATACTACTACCTTAATCAATACAATAGTACTACTTGCAAATTGTAGATGTCTGTAAAGATTCACAAAGCCCTTCGATGACATACCAAATAGTTTATATCACATTCTAAAGTTGACATGGACTTACTTTAGGTTTCCCAAATATAGTTAAAATGATATTATTGTAACAGCTATATTTAGTAAATATTTTAAAGCAACAGAGCAACTATTTTTTATTGAGATTATAGTGTCCAAAAATGATCTTTCTATAATCATTGTTTTTCTTTACAATTTGTAATGAAAAGTACAAGGAAAGCTATTTGAAGAACAGTTATGAATAGATCCTTATATAGTACTTGAGGTGAACACCTCTCTCTGTTCATAGTATCTCAGAAGAATCTGAATACCATTAGATAATCACTTTAGGGTGTTACCATTATTTTTCTAAAAAATATAGTTTACAACTAAATAAAAACAACCAAGAAGTTGAAAATTTCCTATGACTTTTTAAATTTAGTGTATTTTTCAACTCTATTCAGATGGCTTTCATGTTTTATAATTCTTAATAAATTGATCCATTCTGGGAATTATTTGCCTAAGATAATGAAGTAGGATTACAGAGGAATCAGGAGCAGTGCTATTAACATACTCCCACAACACACACATGCACAGAAAAAAATTATGATGTCTTCAGTTATTTTATAAAGAAATTATAATACCTGTGTCTTAAATATTTTTATGTGTTAAACCAAAAATTCCTTAATATATTTCAGGAAATGCCTAAAATTCTTGTTGGATATGTATTCCAGAGCATAATCACCTGCTATTCAAAAGGAATTAGAAATATTTAAAAATTCTTAATAGTATCATATCTTTTAAATCTGTTCATTGCGTTTCTAAAATTTCTCCCATTTTAATTTGCATTCTCTTCTAAGTCAACATGTTTTGAACTTGTGGTAAATGTTGTTTATAACCTGAATGTGATTATAAAACTGCATCCTACTTATTGCTTAATAGATCTTCAATTTAGAATCAGTGCACTCAATTTATCTCTACTGCATTTAAACAAATACTGCATTATAAAGTTTAGACCTGACTGGCACAAGTAAACAAGTAATCTTGATAAAGTCTCATTAAGAAGAAGCATTTTTTCTACCTTCAGTGAAGTTGCTCTTCAGAAATAATTGAACAGTAATTAGTTATATTTAATTTTCCTTGGTATGTGTTATTTATTAATGTAAAATAATTTGTTTAGAATGAGGTCAAATTAGATTACCATGTTTTCCTTGAAGTCTAGCATATGTATATGTTTATGTGCTTTTAATTTGAAAGCCTAGAGAGAAGAACTATATACTAGAGGTAGATATGAGTATAAAAGAGTTGTTAGTTATGGTTAAATATTTAACATATACACTAAGTGTACAACACATTTGATTAGATGATAAACTTGAAATCAAATCAAATACTCCTCATCAGTACCATTTTAAGAAACTAGCCACTTTTTTTTCAAGTGAAAATATTCTAGTAAAATCTAGGTATATTTAAAAAGTTTTATTTTCAGGTACAATTCAATAGTGGTTAAACATAGTTTTTCATTTTGTACTTTTATACACAACTATAACTTTCTTTCTGGAAAAGTTGATTGCCCTGCCAAATATGGTTTTTCAGACCTACAGCAAAAACAGCTTATTCCCTCTATTCAATTCCAGTTGCGATGTGTGGCCTTCACAAAACTGCAGACGTCATTGTATCTTCTCCAATGTGTCACGTCATGATGAATGTATACTTCCTTCTTCTGCTACTTTTCTGCTAAGTTTTAGGCAATTAATTTCCTGGGACATTAGAGAAATAATTTCAAAAGATAAAATTAAAAATTAGTGAATTGTGCTGTTGTTAGAAAAATTTAAAGTGTTTTGGTTCCTTTGAGGTTTTAATATCATAGTTCTATTTAAACATAACAGTTTAGTCCTAGCTTGGCTCAGTGGATAGACATCTGCCTATGGAGTGAAGGGTCCTGGGTTCAATTCTGGTCAAGGGCACATACCTAGGCTGTAGGCACTTCCAAGGTATGCGTCCTGGTCAGGGCTCATACAGGAGGTAATAAATTGATGTGTTTCTCTCACTTCAGTATTCCTCTCTGTCTTTCCCTCTCTCTTCCACTCTCTCTAAAAATCAATGGAAAAAATATCCTCAGGTGAGGATTTAAAAAAATAACAGTTTAATTGTGGTTCATAAAGATGGGGTAGATGAGGATTTCTGTCCTACTCACCAGAGTACTATGTACATCTGATATTTCTGAAATAAATGAATGTGTCCTTTAAAAATAATGCCTACATTTAGAGCTGCCCAAAATATATAAAACTCAATCTGTAGTAATCATTGATGCAGAATCCAACATTTTCATTTTTTCTGAACAGAGAGAATACTACTTGTTGGATTCATCACTGGGAGATGAGAAAGATGGGAAATTTTCCCCAGAGACTTCCAAACCCACCTTTTACTTCCTCCTAAAGAATCTAGCAGGGAATAAGAATCTTTGGCCATGATGTGAATATGATTCAACGACTTAGTTCAGCAGCATCATGTGTTTGTTTGTTTGTTTATTTGTTTGTCTTTTCTAGACCAATATAAGGATCAATGGAGATTTATAAGAATACAGTCTAAACATTTACATTGTTGTGCATTGTGTAGTACAAGAATGATTCTGTGACCTTTTGACTCTCCAATATTTCTCATTTCCTTTCACTTCATATTCTATAACCCCCTTATCTAGAGACCCACCCCTCTCCCAGTATGCAACAAATTTGCTTCAAATTTGTCCTTAACAAACCTTAATGGGGTTTTCATAGTTTTAGGTTACAGCAGGTCCTAAGGTTGGGGGAGAATCCTGGTGCTCCATGTATAGAGAGAGGAAGAAAAGGGGGCTATGGAAGCTGTTGGACACCAGTTCTTCCTCCCAATGATGACTGATGGTTTACTCCTAAACACCCTAAGGACTGGTACAACCTGCCATCTGGGATACATATTTGCTTTTATATAACTTAGAATATGCTCATATAAGAAATCATATTTTACCTGTTAACATGTTTTTTATCCCATTTCCAGAAAAAAGGATTATTGGATATCATTAAAACAAATCCTCTTATTATCCTGAAAAAAATAATAGTTGCTTTATCTTTCTTGGCCTTCCCATGCTTTTAGAATACAACTCCCTCTTGGTTTTCTTGGTTACAACAATAATTTCTTCTCAATCATGTCTAGTAATTTTTTTTCTCATTTTCTCAAATGTGAACATTATAGGTCAAGGTCAGGATTCTGAATTTGTTTTAATCTCTCACCTTTTTAGTGGCCTCATATAGATTTAAAAAATATATATTATATTGATTTTTTACAGAGAGGAAGGGAGAGGGATAGAAGGTTAGAAACATCAATCAACTGCCTCCTGCACACCCCCTACTGGGGATGTGCCCACAACCAAGGTATATGCCCTGATGGGAATCGAACCTGGGACCCTTCAGTCTGCAGGCTCTAGCCACTGAGCCAAACCGGTTTCGGCGACCTCATACAGATTTATATACCTTCTTTGTGCTAATAAATATCAGATTATCTTTGCAAAACTGACTCATGTAACATCCCAGTGAGCATCTTTAATATGGAGTCTAACAGGAATGTCACATATAAACTGACTGCCCTGCACCAATGTAAACACACACACACACACACACACACACACACACAGAAAAAAATTTCTGAAACCCTTTTTACAAAGATATATTTTTCCGGAAGTTCTTATTAACCCTGTTCTCCATCATTTTCGTGCTCCCCTGTGTCTCCTTTCTCTACACGTTCTCAACTTCTCTCTGGAGTGACTGACAGTTCTAGTCTACTCTCTGCAATATTTCCCTCAAAACTGATGCTATGATTATTGACATTTTTACTTAAGTTCTTTTCTCTCTTACTATTTTTTTTCAGTTCCTTTACATGTATTTATTTTTATCTTTATTATTGAAAGTATTACATATGACCCTTTTTCCTCCTCACTGGCCTCTTTAGCCCTCCCCAACCCCTATCCATGGGTTATGCATATATGCATACAAGTTCTTCGGTTAATGTCTTCCAATCCACCCACGTCTCTCAGCATTGCCTTACCTCTGAGATAATAAACCTTCAGGAAAACTTTCGCATTGACCTTATTATTTTCTAGCTAACCCGTGAAGTTGCCATTGCTAATGACACTTTTGAAAAGCCTTTTATTGAAATACTCTGATCAAGAGCTATATTAGAAAACCAGTTTCATTACTTTTATCACCTTGCCTTTGTATCACAGCTCAATTCTGAAATCAGACTCTTGGCATCAATCGGAATGCAATCAGTCTGCCAGAGACGGAACTGTGAAGTGGTTTGTTGTTTTTGTTTGGGCCAGGAGAGAGGTATTGCATGTTTTGAATACAAAAGTGGTTTGAATAAAATTGCAAACTGAAAGCATAGCTTCCTTAGACGAAGAACAAGAAGAAAACTACTAAGGACTCAAATGACTTAGAAAAAGAGCGTCCAGTGTGGGAAAAAACAATAATTGGGGACATTGTGGCATTCCACCCCTGAAAGCAGACACTGACACTTTATCTTCTAAATGTCCCAATATGGTGAATTTTGACTCAGTATTTCTCAGCATGAAATTCTTTGAAAAATATGACTATGCACTAAAGTGAAGAATTTGTTAAGGTATCATTAGCATATTAGAAACATTTGTGTTCATCTTTGCTGTCAGAACAAAAGAGAGAGTTCACCAAGAACAGGGAAGAAACAAGTCCCTACTGATTATGTTGTGTTTTATTTTAAGCCAAAGCAGCCTGAATTATATGAAAATGTTAATTTTTTTAAAAATCAATAAAAATATTCTACTCACATTGGGGTCTCAGTCTCAGAGCAAAATTTCAAATTGAGCTAAAAATAATATTTGCAGTATCTGCTCCACAATTAAGTTTAAAATTCTCCCACAAATATAATTTTATATTTTTAAAATTTCAGCCAATGACAAGAGATATATGTCGGTATATGTTTGTTTAAACAAAAAAAAAATAGATGAATCATTTGCATCATGAAGAGTGATTATATTTTTTTTAGGGTTAATTAACAATCTAATTAAATTACACATATTTATTTACCAATTACCATAATTATACTTGTCAGTAAAGCACAATTCTTCATACATTTGACTAATTATATGACAGTGTTTGATGGCATACTACTGTTCAATGAATAGTGTCATACCTTAAGAGAAAATGTTGTTAGGTAAAAATTAAAGCAAATATGAAAGGTTGTAAATTTTGCATATCTATTAAAATTTTAAGTATGCATTTCACATAAAATATATTTCCTTAGCTAAGATGATTTCTGTGATGTATATCTGAAATTCTCACTTGTCAGAGCAAGAACTCAGTATTAGTTAATAACTTTTCATGAAACCCCAGGTAATCATTTCTGACTTCACACTGTTACCTATCTTATCTATGTTACTTTACTATGATCTCTACTGCTAATGGGAACAGAGGAACAGAATTTTGCCTTATGAATCTGATAATTATTTATAATGGCTGCACTTTTTAAAGCAAGGGGCACTATGTAATTCAGGTTCAGATATTAGATTACTATTTCTGTACACTTGACAATTGTAGTTTTTTCCGTGTGTGGCTATAAAGTTCTTAAAAAGCTGGCTGGCCCTTACCAAGTGCTTTATTAGTTAGAAGAATTCTCACTAGCTATTTAAAATCATGAATCCCCACATCTCCTTGGCTTAGTCCATTTTAAATGTATTCCTTGCTCACCTTTGATGGTAGTGTACATGAACCTTTCTTCCAGACAGCTCTTCTCCAAGGGGTTACTCAGACAGCCAGGCTGCTTTCCTCGGTCAGTTTTTACTTTGCTTTCAGACTCTGAGTGGACACAGAGTGCACAAAGCAATACTAAGGGTCAGGCTTAGAGGAACTTTGTGTCTCTTCTGCTCACATCACTTTAACCCATCCTATCCTAACTTCAAAAGGGGCTTGCAAATATAAGTTTTCTATGCTCTTGAGGAAAGGAAACTAGACTGAAAAACATCTGCCTAGTTCCATCCAAGTAAAAGGAGAAAAAAAAAATGTTGGCAGGTGAATGTCAACCTGTTTCTTTCTACATACCAAACCTGTTTCTATATAAAATGCCTAATAGCTAATTATATAAGCAGGAATCTTTTCTCCTTAATTATGAAACAGTGTCAGATAGGGGGAAAATATCCACTTATCCCTTTTCATTCTTTTGGATATTCTGACACAGACAGATTAACAGGAGGAAACAATTGTTGATTTGTGCATGTGTAGAAGCCCACAGAAATATGAGACACGAAAGTGACAAAAGCAGGCAGCTTTTAGGCATGATAGACAAAGAACAATTCATTGTGAAGAGCTGACAAGACAAAGAAACTTAGGCCTGGTGACTAATTAGTGAAAAAACGAGGCAGCGCTTGTTGAGCCAGCCTGTCTGCCCTGAGTTCCCTGTCTCTGACAACGAGGGTGTCTCACTGCCTCTGGGCTCAGGGAGGTTACCTTTCACGGGAAAGATTTATTTCCTGCTTTCAGGGGGACAGAAAGGAGGGTCAGAGTGTCCTCCTCGCCCAAGCTGTTTCTCAAGTACTTTAATACAAAATAATTAATATGCCAAAGTGTCACATCTTGTGGTGGCCTGCCAACACTCCATCAACATCAGATTTACTAAGACAATCAGAGGGCTAATCTGCATGCAATTTAGGCTTTTCTCCTAGTAACATAATTTTCTTTAAACATCCTTTTTGTTTGTTGGTTGGTTTGTTTTTTTCTGCTATGAGTAATAGATTTCATTAGAGAAAATTACAAATGCATTTTCAGTAGTCCAGGTTTTCAACTCTTTTTCATTATTCCACCATTACCTTGGATGAGAAAGTGATATAAATATTAGGAAAGGTATTGGGTCTTCATATTCCACACACAAAATCCTAAAGTTTTTGAAGTTATGTTTGAAAAATATTGGATGTTTTCAGAAGTGTCACTTAAATGGAGTAATCATAAAAGCATGAGCCAAGTAGTTAGAAGCACACATTCTATGATTTGGTAGATTTTGCTAAGTTGAAGCTCTGATTAAACTATGTATCTGTTACCATTATAATTAGCTAGTCTACCTAAAAAAAAAAAATCTACCTAGTAAAAGAATAACATGATAATTGACAGTACCTTCATGATGCCCACCAGCCAATCAGGAGTGAGTATGCAAATTAACCCAATAAAGACGGTGGGTCAGTTTGCATACACAGGTGCTAAGTGGCTGGAGCTAGGACAGGACACTTGTGCCATTGCCATTGTGATGACGCAGCCATTCTGCACCACCTAAGACACTCAGGCCTCTGAGCAGCATGGGAAGGTGGAAAGGTGGCTCAGGGCCGGGGTGGAAAGGTAACTGGCCAGAGTGAAGGCGGTGCTGGCAGCCAGAAGAAGGAAGGCCCATTCTTGCATGAATCTTTGTGCATCAGGCCTCTAGTTATTAATAATAGGAAAGGAGCAAGTGAGAGGCCAGGCATTATAGGTATGTCTTTTGGGCAGTTTCTGGAAGCTGCAATTTCCCCAGGAAGCCACTGTGCCATTCCCTACAAAATCATTGTGGGTAAAGGGTCCAACAAAGAAGAGATAGACATGTGAACAGTGAAGTTGGGGTGACATAGGGAAGGTGCTTACAGTCAAACAAACCTAGGAACAGAGATCATTGGTTAGAGTAGGCAGGGCCACTGGAGGCCCACAAAATATGTGGATATATAATTCCCCAAATAGAGGAATTATCTCTCTCTCATGGTTCTTGGTTCACTGTTGGCTCTTCCATTATTTTGGCTTTGATCCTGCCCGTATTCCTTCATAGCCACATGGCCCATAGCCATGAGGACCTGCAGATGAAATGGACTAATGGATTGCAGCTAGGGACACAATCTAAGCTAGCTTAATGCCAGATTGGATTGCTCCAAAATGGACCAGAAACTCTGGACACTGGCTTTCATTCTAGTCCTATTGAAGTTACAGCCACAGTGCTTTCTGGGGCATGTGCAAAGGGAAATGGAACCTTGGAAATTCAAGATGTAATTCCACAGAAATAAAGTTTTCTTCAATATCTCATCTTCCTGTGCAAGTCTCAGAAAATTATTTTTCTCAGGACATCACAAGATCACCCCATGAGCAACAGGTGGGGATTAGAACCTCTTCTCACCCACTGATAAAATATCTATAGGTGATAAAAGGTTAACACCAACAAAGCAAGCATTAATTTTGGTGTATGATATACTTTGATAGACAGATATTCAAATGTGGGTTCATGGAGGGGAAGAACTGGCAGTTACCAACTTCAGGGCTGGCAAATACATTATTTATTTCCTTTGTGTTTCTACATGGCAACCCCACATGGAGAAAGTGTGAATGCTGAGAGGTAACATGAATGCTTCTTGTCATGTCATGATCTCTTCTTCCTTCTCTCTCTAGATTATACAATAACATTAAGAATTGTAGGGGAGGAAAATAATTTCCCATTACCATTCTAGGTACTTGACTAAGACTCCCGTATGGTAAAAGGCAAATTAACAGGGAAAGAAAAATCAATAGAAGTTTAATAACATGTATGCCTCCCACACACATGGGAGATATCCAGGAAACTGAATAACACACTGAAATGTTGGGAGGAATCAATTTAAATACCATCTCCAGCTGAAGAGAAAGATGTTGTAGGGTATGGGAGCCAGTTATAGAAGTCTATCAGAAAAGAACAGCAGACAGAATATGACTACTATAAAAAAAAATTAAGCCCTGGCTGGTTTGGCTCAGTGGATAGAGCCCCATCCTGTGGACTGAAGGGTCCTGGGTTCAATTCCTATCAAGGGCACATGTCCAGGTTGTGGGCTCAGTCCCCAGTAGGAGGCATGCAGGAGGCAGCCAATCAATGACTCTCTCTCATCAGTGATGTTTCTATCTCTCACTCACTCTCCCTTCTTATCTGAAATAAATACAAATATATTTTAAAAAATTAAGTCAGTTGACTTCTCAATTAATTTCTCAATTAATAAAAGTCTCAAATGATTTATGTACTCATCTTTCTCTTCTTCATACAGAGAAGTATGCATGCTAACAAATGGAGTTTGCTCTTATCAATGTAAATTTCCCTGAAAAAAATAAAAGGTAACTTCTACTTGGTTTTTAGAGCGTCTGCTAAAGAGGCATATTTTGGAGTGGTAAATTCAGGTTCCTTTTGAAAACATACAAAAATGTTGCTGTACCTTCTAACACAAGTATCTAGTTTCAAGGGACTTAACTTACACCACACACACACAAAAACAACTTAACCATATGTCTTTCTTCTTTTTTTTTTTTTCTTCCCCCCAAAATGTTTCTTTACTATTCTAAAATCTTTTGAATTGGAAAGAATGAAGCAGCAGGGGGAAAATCAAGTCTTCAAGAAAATCTGTTGTTGCAAAAATGAAACAAAACACTAAAGTGACTACCTCCCAAATGACCGCACAAAGAAAAGGAAAGAGCCGACCAGCGGCGCCCAGCGGTTGAGCACCCACAGATGAACCACGAGGTCACGGGTTCAATTCCTATTCAGGGCACATGTCTGGATTTCAGGCTCAATCTCTAACTACGGGGGTGTGTAGTAGGCAGTTGATCATTGATATTTCTCTCCCAAGGATGTTTCTGTCTCTATTCTTCCTCCCTCTCTCTCTAAAAATAACTGTTAAAAAAATAAAAATAATAAAAAACTCATAATGCTCATACATCCTAGCCATCAAAACAGTATGGACTTAGAAGGAACCTGCCTTGAGGGGGTCTGCAGGGAAGCTACCAGTTAAGTGGGCACTTGCCAAGCCTGCCAACTGCTTTTGGCTGCTGGCTCACTACTACCAGTCATATCCTTCCTTCATCCCTATTTTACTGCTTTTTGCATACAGTGTGGACATTGCAGTCTTTGTTTTCAATGTATAGCCTTTCCTTTATCAACTCATTTCTTTTTTCCCACTTAACTCTTTGCTGTCCTTGCCAGTATGTCTACTGGAGCTCGGTTGAAAATAAAAAATTAAAATTAAAAATAAATAAATAAATGCATAAATAAAAAAATAAATAAATGCATAAATAAATAAAAACACTTTTTTTGTTTTGTTTTGTTTTGTTTTGTTTTGTTTGTTTGTTTTAAATATAGTTGCTATGCCTGATACAACCCCCCTACCCCCCAGAGCAGTTCTCTGTAGGAGCCCTCTCTAGTCGAAAGATGTCTACTTCTAACCTGCAACCCTGAACTCTTTCTTCAAAATTCTTTCAGGACTAATCTTACATATATTTCCAGTCCAATTTTAAAAGGCCAGACTATTCTATGTCTTTGCCATTATTCAATGCAACCATACATATGGAAAACGTGTTGAATATAAGCCCTGTACAGGGCTTTAGGGATTTAGCAGCAAGCACAGCAAACTTGCCTCTGGATTTTATGAAGGCCACAGTCTATGGGGGTAGATGGAAGATTAAATAAATGAGTCTAATGAGTTAACACTTGTTCATAACTTACTATGTGCCAGAAACAGTTCTAAGTAATTTAATATGGCTTATCTAATTTAAGTTTCACTGCATACAAAAATAAAAAGTTATTTTCCTCCTACCACTTTTAAGGTTTACTGGCTAGACCAGTTGTCAGCAAACTCATTAGTCAACAGATCCAAATATCAACAGTACAATGATTGAAATTTCTTTTGAGAGCCAAATTTTTTAAATTTAAACTTCTTCTAAAGCCACGTTTCTTCAAAATAGATTCTCCCAGCCCATGGTATTTTGTGGAAGAGCAATACTCAAAGGGCCAAAGAGCCACATGTGGCTCAGCAAATCACAGTTTGTCGACCATGGGGCTAGCCAATAATCAAATAAACATAGGAGATACACAGAAGAAAGTTCCCACATTTTATTATGTATTTATTTACCTTGGGGATTTCCATAACAATATGGGACTTAAGCACAGATCAGACAGGTAAGGCTTTCATGCCCTCATTTTGACCTAAGGATGGAGGTGATGGTTGAAAACTCCAAGGGCAGAAATGTGTGGGGGTTCAGAGGGAGACATCCCACAAGGTGCCTTGGCAGTATGCAGATGACTCTGAGCTGTAGGCAATGTTAGCATCACCTTCAAGACAAACCTCTGCCCCTCCCTTCACCTAGAAGAACTGAATTAAGGCCTGGGTGCAAAATAGATTATCAGAGATGACTTTTTTTGACTTATCTCTAGGGCAGGACAAACTTCTGTTTACTAAATGTTTGTTCTTATCATCCTGCAGTGACTCTTTGAAGCCCCTGAGGCACATACCCCATCCCTAGTTATCCCCCTTTTACCTCTAAACCTCTCCAGACATGGAGCCTCTGACTCTCTCCTGCATACAGGGTTCCCATACATATGTATGTACTAAATTTAGTTATTTTTTTCTTGCTAATCTGCCCCATGGTTCTTTGTTTATTAGACCAGCCAGAAAAAACTTTTGAGGGTGGAGAGGAAGGTTTGTTTCTCCCCGACGAAGGCAGTTCACTTGGAGATAGAAAACCAGATGTTTGGTGAATAAATGCTTGCTAGGCCATCATTAACACTGGGAGAGTGAGAGAACCTTGATCACACAAGCATTGCTGGGTGTCTCCCAGTCTGTCACACTAGTTGATATTAAACTATTTTTCCTGGTAACTTGTAACTCCCCTTTTTTTTCTGGACCCCCGGGGGCACAACCAAATGTGCTGGGTACCAGGACAGATACCACAAATTCCTTCATTATCATGTTAAATGTTACTGCACCCACTTAGCTATGTGTTCATCATTTTACTTTTTATCCATTCCAGGATTTCTCCTGCTTTTCTTTATTCCACCTCCTTAATCTATCTCCAATGAATTTCATGTAACCCAGCTATGTCCCTCCTTTGATAGCAATGTAACCCGCCATTCTCTGGAGCATTATCTCAATTCTTTGAGCTTCTGCTTCCTGGCATTTGTCCACAGTTTGGCTCAAATAAACTCACAAAAATTCTTTACAGGTTTCAATGTGTGTTTTTTTTATGTTAACATTACAATATAAAATATTAATTAATACCACATTGGTGTATATATCTGTGTGTATTATACTTACAGATTTACCTTTATATGCATATATATGTATGTGTGTGTGTGTGTGTGTATATATATGTATATACATATACATATATATATATATATACGTATACATATATATATATGGATATTACCTAAGAGTGGGATCTGAGGATTGTCTGTTTTAAGGTGAGTTAGAATCTGTTAGATCATTCTGATTGCCCCCAGGGTTAATAAATGCTCACTTGGGAGAAAAAAGAGAGAAGAATAAAGGTCATGGGCTGAGGTTTTGGGAACCAAAACAGAGATAACTGAATACAACTTAAAGTTCAGTCTCCAAAGAAAATAAATGTTTATTTGTCCAAGTTTTCTGTCTTTGGGTTCATATGTACATAGTTGCAACATTATAAGATATGGGAAATAAATCTCAGTTGAATGTGTGATCCTTTACTTTCTCTCTGTGTGTCTGTGTGTGTGTGTGTGTGTTCTCCATTCAAAATGCAATCACAAATGTTGCTTTTATAAATCCTAGGCCAATGATATGTGAGTCTGAATTATTTTTGAAGAGGATATTTGAAAGTATTTCAGGCAAATTGTCAGTTTTGAAGAGCACTGCAATCAACTACTGCAAAAACAGAGAGGACTAAAGAGATACATGTTTCAGTACATTTCTTAAAAAACAATTTGACAATGGCTGTTACAAGAATTCTTGTCTGTACTGAATGGACACATGACATAGAAACACAGAAATATAATTAGTTTTAAAAGGCATTTTCTAAGGCTTTGAGTTCCTGGAATGCTCAGTCTGTGTTCTAGAATTTTGATGGAAACTATTGCTTTGGAACAGTTAGTTGAGACAATTTTTAGACACATGCAGGATTTTGTTTTTGTCCTGATGTGTGTTCTATTCCACAACCCTGTAAGATGAAAAAAAATAAAATAAACTTATTAAGGAGCAAAGAACTGGTGCTTTTTGTAGGAAGGTGTTTTTAACCTTTCCCCTTTTTATTATTCTAGTCACAGGTGGTTTATATTATCTTTCCTTTCTGCTAATTTAAATGGTTTGTGAAATTCTTCACAAACCATTTCCCATTTTCACTGCTTTCCCAAGGGCCCTGACTTTGATCCCCCCTTGTTCTAGTTTTGATTTTACTGGTTTCTGAAAATCCACAAATTTGTGTCTGCAGAGTCCAATTAAGTTGATTATCAAGAGAAAAGGGAGATGCATTCTCAACCTCAGTGCTACCCAGGTGCTGGGCAGTTGCAGCTGATCCCAACATTAGATAGTCCTGTTTCTGCAGGAGTCCCACACATGTTCTAACATACTGGTCTTCTGGCCCCCAGGCCCGCAGCTCAGCACATCACCATCCAACGCACGGAAGACACCGCATTTCCTTTTGCTGAACCCCAGTGAGGACACCACACTCTCTACTGAGGCGTCCAGTCCATTGATTTTGCTGGAAAGACCCTTAGCAGTCAGGGAAGAAGGTAAGGCCTTGGGGATCACAGTACAGGGGCTTCAAGAGCAAATATGCAGTGTCTTCAGTTATTTCCTCACTTCCAGTTTAATGATAAACTCTCTCTCTCTCTCTCTCTCTCTCTCTCTCTCTCTCTCTCTCTCTCTCTCTCCTCAAAAAATAAATGACTGAATACAATCCCAGCATAGTAATTAGGTTTGCTTAGTCAAACATTTGGAAATGATAAGAGTCAATCCAATGAATCACCGGAGTAATAACGAATAAAATTCTATCGTGCACGTACCAACACCAGGAGCACTGGAACCAAAGCCTGGGCGGATGACCAGGAGTGTATTGTTTTAAAGCAGCTTATACAGTGAGGAAGCAGTGACAGTTATTCTTCAGAGGAATTGGTTATAATGTCAGTATTTTCTGAAATCAGAGGGAATTGGTTAGTAGTTACCTCAAATCACTTCTGGGAAGCAACTTAATTTTCTTTAATGATTTCCAGAGGCATAAACAAAAATTAACCCGGGTCAAGTTATCTTGCAAAAACTGAGCTGTGGTTGCATGGCTAGACTGGTTTTGTGTGCTCTGAGAACTTTGAGGCTGCTGTGTTTGTTTTCTGTTTTACTAACTTCTTCTATGTAAAGTGGTTCAATTTAAGAGATTGATGTAAAATGTTATCTGTATAAAATGAAGGTTCAACTTTGATGGTAATCTTAGCATATTAGCTCATTTTCTATCCTGTGATCCTCACTTGCATCTTAAATTGCAACCAGCTCCGCTGTTCTGTCTGTCTGGCCACTGGTATATGAACTGCAGGAACTTCTCAGTCTTGTTTTCATTGATTAAAATTCCACACTCCTAACAGTCATTATGATCTGTATTCCCATGGTTTTAGTTAATGATTGTCTTAGTTTGATGCTTTATGGGCCCTAATAACCGTGGAAATTAGCAGGGTTCCATATGTCCATTTCGAGTTGGTTTGTGGCAGGAGCCTGAATCTGCTAGTAGATTTATTCATTTTAAAAATCTTAATCTGGAAGGTTTGTCAAATACCAGCAGGTTTACTAAGTGAGAGTGTCTTTCCTGTTACCCAAAATGATTATCTCTGAGTTCTTCCTGAATCGCCTTGTCAACAATTCCTACTGGTTTCAGATATCTGGAATTTTATTCTATAATGACACCAACCATATTACAGGCAGAAATATTTACTAACTTGATTAGAATTATAATTAAATAAGTGATGATTTCTAAATGTATTAAAGTACAGAATACAATCCATACTAACAAGTGAGGAGACAGACATGCACACACATTTCGTTTACTCAGTGGAAATATTTGTGGTGGAATGAGGGGAAGGCGATGCCTGTTAGTATACAAGTATCTTTGAAAACACTTGGAAAAGGGGATGAGAAAATGCAGGCCGGGTGTACAGAACCAATGGCTAATTTGAGATGCTATAAAATTATGTTCTGACATAAGTAAAACTCAGCATCTAACATGTGAGGAAACGGTATTTATTAAAATCAGTATACACAATGGTGACAAACAATAAACTCCAAGGAGGAAAATCTTTTGTAAACAGTTATACAGATGTTAAGAAAGGAGATTAAAATAGATATCCAGCTGGCTCTATTTATGTATTTTAATTTCCTATAAACTATAAGTTTCCCTGATAGTAGAAAAATACTCTTAAAACAAGGTTAATAGTAGTTCCAAGTAGATATAAGATTTATATGGATAGAAAAATAAAAGTGCTTGAAATAATTTCTTCCTGAAAATAACTTAAAATTAATTTTAAAAGAGTACCTTATTATCAGAAGTGAAAAAGTCCAAAGTAGATTGTAATCCTTATTTTGGGTCATGTCAAAATTACTATAGCAACAGGCACACTTTGCTGTCACCTAATTCAGACTTTTCTAAAATGGCATGGGCACTGAAATGACTAATAAATACACTGTCATAGTCTGTTCTTAGAAATCAGGATTGTTAATTACTACAACCATCCACCCTGTGATTATACTCTCTCTTTAAAAACTTGAAAATCAGAGGAAAAATGGCATTTTGGTGTAACTGAGATTATGTTGATTCATAGAGTATTTTGTTTTCTTTAGAGCTGCCACACATCTGGATAAGACTGAAAAAATTAGCAAAACGTTAACATCTTTCCAAGTGTATAAATGTTGATAGCATTTTATATTTCACTCTAAATATTTGGTAAATTACAGTTTTAGCTGCAAAATATTTATTATGTCACCTTATTATCTTTGAAGTCATTTTTTACTCTAGCATTTCAAAGCTAGAATATTGTATCTTTTGAAGAGGAAGAATACATAAGGAATTTTAGAATTGGAAAAAATTAACATAAGGTTAGCCAACATTAATATTTGTGGCTAATAATTTTAAGAATTAAAATTAGATTATATGTAGTATTTATAGTATAACAAATACCTTTGCCTTATGTAATAAATGCTATTTAATTTTCTCTCAATTAAACAGCCTTAAATTCTAAAATCATTAAAATGAGAAACTTTACAAGGGATTACTTGTTAGTCTTATTATTGGGTAGCACATTTTTTGAAGTTCTCTTGATTGGAATCATAAAATAAATTATTTAATAAAAATTTTAAAATAATTCAAAACATTATTTTTGCTGAAAAATATGTAGATCTACTAAAAGTTTTTTAAACTTAGAAAACTATAATGGGTAAGTTGTGTGAAATAATTTTATTCTATATTCTAATTCTATCTAAACATGAAAATGGGAAATATATCACATCTTTAATGTAAAAACAAATAAAATAGAGTTAAAGATAACAAGTTGGCAGAGCACTCATCTAAGGAAATTATATAATTTAATGCAAGAATATAAAAATTTATCAGAATAAGTTGAAAATAACTCCATAATATCAAGAAATATAAAGTTTACTATCATAAAAGTCTGTTTCCCCAATTTAGTATAGTATAATGTGGAAATCCTTTTCACGTCCCGTGTGTCCAGGGTTCCAATGCCAGGGTTCAGCGACTGGAGGAGGCCGCACACAATGAATAGAGACTTAGAAAAGCAGGAATTTGGGAAATGGGGGCCAGGCAGTAGGCAATCTCTAGGGGAAGGACTGCGCCCCGCTCTGCCCTGGCCATCCCTTTTATTAAGGCTGTGGGATCCACCCATAGCCCCCAGGCAGGAAATTCCAACAACAGAAATACACAAAGAGCAAACAGAGGTGTTTCAGTTAACAATGTGTTTAGCTCTGACCTTTCAGAGCAATTAAGGTTGTTTACCAGCCTCCTGGACTTCCTGTCCACATCTTTCTATTAGTGAGACAGGATTGGTTTCCAACAGTATAAGTTAGAAAATACATTTTCAATAAAATTAAAACTATAATTTTAGACAAAATAATATTAAATATATGTTAAATGATAGTTATTTAAATGCAACCCAGAAAGCTTAAAAAGAAGCATATCAGGAGTATTGTTTATTACTCATTTATGACATTTTTTGATCACCCTATATATTTTCAATTGATCTATTTTTCCAGTTCATTGTTTCTCTCCTTTCCCCCCCTCCAATCTATTAAATAATCAATTCTCTCAATTTGGATTACTTTATTTTTTTTTTAGTTCAAGAATTTCCATTTAGTTTCTTTGAATAGATTATAGTTTTGTGATAAACTTTTACATTATTTTAATGAGTTTTGAACAGAGTAGGCACAGTTAATTAAAGTTTATTAATAATAACTTTAATATTACAGTTCTGTGTAGGTCTGATCCTATGCCTTTATATTCCCCTGTCCTGGGTTATAGTTCTTATAATACTCAATTTACCTTTCAGCTTGCTTATTGCTAGTCGGAAGATCTCTCAGAGTCTCAATTGAGAGCTTGGAATATTTACTGGGTTACTACTTAGAACTTCATGGGTAAATAGGATTGCTTTATCAGTTTCAAGGGGGAGCATAATGTTATGTATATTTTATCACAATAAAAAAATTACAGATTTAAGTTGGTAGTCAATAAATTAAATTTAAAATATTATTTACATACTTAGTATTGAATCCCCTTTAGGAATTTTCCCACAGTGAACGCAACCTCAACCACATTTAACATCTGTGAATGTATTACATTAGTCATTCTTTCCATTTCAGTGTCATAATTATTCATATTTTTTCATGCATTTGTACTCAAATATAAAAAATGCTATCCGATGCATTGAGGAGGGCCAAAAATAAATTAAGTTATATGTTATTTCCGATGCATTGAGGAGGGCCAAAAATAAATTAAGTTATATGTTATTTGCCTAAAACACTAAGCAAAATTAAAATTACTCTAATAAATTGAGAGAAAGTATCTGTGGAGGAGGTCATGGATGAGATGCACCTGGAAAGAAAACAGAAATGTTTCCATGCTTATTCAAAGTTTTAAACAGTTTGCCTTCAATAATGGTGTGAAATTATGTGAATCAGTTTATCAAGTGCTCAAATATTTAAAAACAGACCTAGAGATATATTAAAAGCAACTATTTCAAAATTCAAAATGTTTTCTTTATAGGCCATTTTTGCCAATTCACAATCTCAGCTACAATGTTGTAAGACTTTTCCCTTCATTTATTCTGAAATGATAATGCCTTCAGGTCTATTTTCCTGGTTCAACAAAATACAAATTCCAAAGTCTGTAAAACAACATGGAAAATAATTGCATATAAGTTTCAAATGGATCATTTTTTTTTTTTTTCACAGCAGGGGAAAGCTTATTTTGCATCCACTGGAGTCATGGAGAGTAACAATCTATAATATAAGAGAAGATGGGCAACATGTTTTTCAGCAATCTGAATATTCTTTATGCTCCGATGACATCTTTCTGTGGTATTTTACATGGATGCAGCACCTTGCACTGAAAAAAAATGCCACCAGCTTAATAATGAAATCCCTTAACAGTATTTCAATCAAGTGTAGTAGCAGAAAGAATCAATATCCTTTAAGTATAGTTCCAAAATTGCATGGTTTGACAGCAAAACAAAGCCTCTTGATTTGACATATCCTTTCCCATCATCATTGAAACTTCAGCTCTCGCTATGCCTAATCTAAAGGTACTGTGATATTTGAATGTCATTTCTATTGAGCAGTTTTACTTTTTTTTTTAAAGAATCATCCCGTCTTCATTTTAAGCAAAAACAGTGTATAAGCCTTAAAAAAAACCTACAAAATAGGGTATTGTTACTGATTTATAAGATTAATCTAACAAAACATTTAATAAATGAATAAAGAAGTCACTGGTAGTCTAGTATGTCAAGTAAATTAGCAATTACAAAAACAAAACAAAACAAACAAACAAACAAAAAAACAAAACAGAAGACCCAGAATTAAGGGGAAAAAATCACTCAGAGATCATTAGCTACACTATAATTTTTTAAACAGTCATATTTAAGTTCTTACTTTACATGATTTTTGCATATTATAATCTAACTTTTAAAAAGCCATTTTACCTTCATCTTTGCATTTATATTATCATTCCTGAATTGTTGAAGGTCATGAATATCTTTCGGTTTTCTATTTTAGAATTGGCGCCATGACACAGGTTCATGCGTTTGAGAGAGAAATTCATTCATTTTTGGTCTGCATGCATATTTTGAAATTACTCTCCTTGACCAATTTTAAATACACATGGGTTTCAGTCCATTGACAGTTTATCATGGTGTACCACTGTTCCTGTTTTCTATAGTCACCACAGTTCTTTGTATCTACTCTCTAAAGACAAACATTTAATAGACACACAAAAAATTTTTTCCCAAAGATCTAAATGAAGTCAACATGTTTGTACCTTTTTAACACAGATCCATTATTTTTTTTATTTCCTGTTTTCATTTATAGACCTTTACAAATCGCCACATCACTTAATGTCACCAACAGGTATAATTGTACCTAAGAACTGCATTTTAATCTATGGACAGTACAAATATTTTAAGTATATATTTCAAAAGATTATTGTTCACCAGTTATACAACCTTTGACACTATCAAGGTTACTTTGTGTAAATATTCAAAGGAACATTAGAAAAATAATATATTTTGCTGATTGTTAGTTAACTACTAAAAAGTCATGATGCAACTAGTAATGAGTAGTTTGGCAAAACTGAACTAACTTTTTAAAAATATGTTTGTATTGATTTCAGAGAGAGGAAGGGAGAGGGAGAAAGAGATAAAAAACATCAATGATGAGAATCATCAATCAGTTGCCCCCTTCATGCCCCCTACAAGGGCTTGACACAACAACCAGGCATGTGCCTTGACCTGGAATCAAACCAGTGACCTCCTGGTTCCTGGGCTGATGCTCAGTTGCTGAGCCACACTGGCTGGGTTGAACTAACTTTTTAAAATGAAAATCAAATAAAGTATTTTACAGGAAAAAAGTTTTATTATACCAGCTACTGAGGACCTAACTATGGATATTTGCTCACTGCTCTGCTCTAGGGAAGTTTTATAATAACAATAATATTGCCATAAAACAATATAATGGTAGACAAAGTGGTAATTCTCTGTATTGCTTTTGCCAAATTCTTGATAATTTTAAAAAGAAGCAGCAAATTGAAATGAGATACTCCTCTGGGGTTTTCCCTTGAACACTTTTCTATGTAAATGGCCCTTATCCCAAAGGAAATATTTACTCTAAATCAAAATGCAACAATTGAAAGCTAAAATGCATAATTTTCTTGGCATTTGATGTGTTGATCTTGAAAATGAAAACCCTAGAAATAGTTATATTGAAGAAGCTAGTTATTCATACTAGAAAAGGAGCAACTATTATTGTATAGGTTAAGATAGAAGAAATATTTACATAGGTTTATTTTAATAACTAGGATAAGAATCAAACTGAGAAGAAAATGTGTGAGATCATTTTTCAAGTTTCCTTCCACAAATAGTACAAATATTTTTTTTTTCCATTTGCTATTAGATCGTGTAGTTAATGTTTAGTTTAAAAAATAAGATAAAGAATTCAGGCGAGTCTACAAAGATAATTTCAATGTTCTGTTGTACCATGGTACCATATTGTATTTTACATTAGATTTTTTTAAACTTCCTGTTGGGTTTGTTTTACCTGGTATATTCAAAACCAAATTACTACTCAGTTTTATTCCCATTAATTCATGGTGGCAAAATTTAAGGTTTAAAAAGTCATAATAGGTTGGGGCTTTTCTTTTTTTCAAAAAAATATCTCTATAATCTACAGAAATATTTGGTAGTTTCTCTCTCTTCTGTGTTCTTATATTACCAAGTTTTCAGAAAAGACAAGATAAGCTGATTTTGTCAAGCATTGTTTTACTCAAGAGCCATGAAGGCCACCAAATCATAGCCAATCTTAATGTCTCAGTGTTTGATTCAAGACACCTTTTATATCTTTTTGGAAAGGAATGAAGTGTACGTAGTGAGCCATGGAGCTTGGAATTAAAGACAATAGACTGACTTTAGCATTATGATCAGGGGCAATTGAACTCACCATTTAATTTGCTTTGCTCCTGTACAAAATTTAAATAGTTCTATTTGTTAGCATGCTTTCAGGGGCAAGTTATAGAAAGACCAACTGAAAATTGCTTTAATAGTAAACAACTTTATTAACCCATAAAGGAGGGAGTTTAGGGATACTTTTTGGTCAGAGCCAATCTGTATTCTGACCCTATTTCTCTCCTACTGTCCTGGGTGCATGTTTTCCCATATGCGGCCATGTCTCTCAGTCTGGCTTCCCTCAAGGGCAGAGTTCCAGTCCAGAAACCTTCAGGACCAAACATCAGCAGGAAGAAAACAATACATATTTATCTGAGTTTTCTCTTTAACACTGAGAAATTATAGGGTGTCCCCCCAAAATGTATACACACTTTAACAGCTGATAGCTCGATTTTGAAAATGAAATATGTTTTAACGAACACTGTCTTTATAGTTATTCAAAGTGTGTGTATACATTTTTGGAGGGGACACCCTATATATTTTAGGAAATCTCTAGCAATGCAATGGACTAATTGATAGCAGCAGGGAAACGCAAGCTAAGCTAGCCTGGTGGTGAACTAGCTCCCACATGGAAAGGAAACTCTGGAGAGTGGCTCTAATTTTAGCTCTACTGAAGCCCCAGCTACACTTCTTCTCTGACTGGACTAAGATAAATGGGACTTTGGAAACCAAGGAATATAATTGCATGGAAATAAAGTTTGCTACTATATCTCTTCTTCTCCTGGGGATCCCTGAAAATGTTTACCCTACCAGTACCCCTAGGACCCTACTTCCACTTGCAACCAGGAGAGACTGGCCCCTCTCCTATCCTGTAACACTAGGAATGAGAATAGTAATGGTCATGGTGTCTATTCAGTATTCATTGAACTGCATTTTTTCATCAAATCTTTGGGTTGTTATTTGTAAACTTATATTATCTTTTAGTCATATTTATATTCTGGCCCATGTATTAGAACAGCCTAATTATGATATTTGTAACTGCTTAATGCCAGACTCATTGCATTATTGTGGCAGATTAAACCCCTATCTCTATCTCTATGTGTATATCTATACTCTTTATTTTTCATAATTATATTTAGGACACCTAGAGTCTATGAACTTTAATGAAAGGGAACAATATGCTGATTACAGGAGTCTGTACTTCACTCGAAGATATTCATGGCCAATACGGGCTTTACTTTTTAAATTAAGCTTAATTAACCCTTATACACATTATTTTTCCCCTCTCGGTAAGTCTGCTCTCTCCTTAAATTCCCACTCAAAACTGGAGCAGCCTCTATTTGGACAATTCTATTTCTACGTGCTCATTGGGTACCCACTTCAAATCCTTGTTTAAACATTGTGTGCAATGGCCTTTTTGGTTCATCATTTGCTTTATAATTATAACTATTTGTTGGAAATTAGATTAAAAGCAGTTGACTTATTTCAAATCCTGAGAGATCAGGTATATTTGTTTCCCAGAAATGCTGCACGAAGCACCAAAAGCTGGGCGCCTAAAACCACAGAAATTCATTGCCCCGCGTTTCTGGAGGCTCTAAGTCCAAAATCAGTATTTTGGCAGGTTAGTTCCTTTTTATTTTTGTTTTTGTTGATACTCATTTGAGAATTAACAAAAATAAAATTTCCATCCATTGTTTTTTGAGGGAGTGGAAGAGAGGGATGGGGGGAAGAGAGAGAGAGAAAGAGAGAGAGAGAGAGAGAGAGAGAGAGAGAGAGAGAGAGAGAGAGAGAGAGAGAGGTGAGAGAAACACATTGATTGGTTGCCCCCTGCATGCATCTCACACTTATATCAACTGGGGCAGGAATCAAACCAGTGACCCTTTGATGCATGGGCTGATAAAATATCCAGCCAGGGCAAGGTTAATTCCTTCTGAGGGCTGGGAAGAAGAATTTTTGATTTTCTCCTATTTCCTGGTAGTTTCAAGCCTTCCCAGGCTGCTAAGATGGTGTTTTCCCTGTGTCTGCACATTGTCTTTCCTCTGTATGGATCTTTCTTTGCATTCATTTATTATTTTATTTTATTTTATTTTATTTTATTTTATTATTTTATTTAACTATATTTTACTAGGACTATCCCTCATGACCTCATTCTAACTGAATTATCGCTATAAAAACCCTATTTCAAAATAACATCACATTGTGAGATACAGGGGTTAGATTCAATATGATATATTTTTCTTTAAATAATTTTAAATGTATTTTTCAATTACAGTTGACATACATTATATTATACAGCATAGTGATGTATTTATTACATCAGACATGTAAAAAAGATAATACATTAGACATGTATTTATCTTATGAAAGGATCACTGGAATAAGTCTAGCATACATACATAGTTATTATAGTATTATTGACTATATTCCCTGTGCTGTACTTTCCAAGCTCATGACTATTTTCATAACTGGCAATTTGTTTTTATTTAATCTCTTCCACCTCTCACTCTCCCCGTAACTATGCTCCCATCTGGAAATTATCAGTTTGTTCTCTGTATCTATATAGAATTTTTTAAAGAGCAGGTTTAGGTTCACAGCAAAATTGAGCAGAACCTACAGAGATTTTCCAAACACCTCCTTTCCCAACACCCATAGATTTCCCCATTAGCAACATTCCCCTCCAGAGTGGTGCAATTTCTAAAATTTATGAACCTATATTATCGACTCATCATTATTACCCCATATCCATAGTTTACATTGTGGGTCTGCATATCCTATGGATTTGGACAAATTATATGTGTCCATCATTACAGTATCATGTAGAGTATTTTCAGTGCTTTAAAAACCTTCTGTATACTGCCTATTTATCTCTTCCTCACCACAAATATATCTTTATTTTAGAGATAGAATCCAGCTCATAATAGGAAAAAAAATTAATAAAAAAAATTGAACTGCTGAAATTGATTTATTGCATATTATCTTACAGCATAGGTTTATGAAAAATTAGAGGTCCAGTGCATGGATTCATGCACATCAAAATGAAATTAATTAGAAGAAATATTTTAGAGGTCAAGGAGTGAACTCAGAGGACTCCAGGACATGTCTGGCACATTGCCCAGTCCTGATCAGCTGGACCCCAGCATCAAGCTAACCTACCAATCCACCCTGGTGTCAGTGAGCATCATAGCCACTAGTCGAACAGTCGAATGAATGTTCAGACACTTAGCATATTAGGCTTTTATTACATAGGATAGATTATAACATGTAGACAAGTAGCATTAAATTTGAAAAAAATAATATTAGAAACTACTATATGCATTTATCTTCTTTAAATGAAACTCTATACTTAGAGTATGATGCTAAAATATAACATTATTAATTAAATGTCCCAAATCAAATACAATCCCATTTCATAAGAGCTTTTGCAAACAAAAATTTAGTTTGTATATTGAAAAGGCTGCCATGGTCTAATTTTTTTCTTCCAAATTTTTAAAAACAACCCACGCTAATCGCCAACCAGTAGTCACATAAACTAAATTTGGAAGAAAAGTCTTTTGTTGCTTTTTTCTCAACACACTCTTTCATGTTTGGAGTTTTGTCTTTGATATTGCACAGCCTATAAATCAAACTCCTGAGGGACTACTGCCATTCCAGCCCAGGGGCCTGATTTGGAATGACTCCAAGTTCATTGATAGGGTATATTCTCCTAAACCCTGCATTGGCAGTTTGCTGTGTCATCAATCTTGTTCAGCTGAACAACACAACAATTTGTCAGGATTGTACCACATAAATGATAGCAAAAGGTTACTGTTAGGTTATGAAGTTTTCTGACAAATGCAACATGCCAAGGTTTATATAAGTGTAAAACAAACCTTAAACTCAAGAATTGCTTTGTAAAGGAGAGTTCTGCCTCTGTTTTATAGAGATATTTTGAAGTCCAAGTTTATATACTTCAGGTTTCAGGGATGCAACCTGAACCATAGCAGTTTGCTACATTATATCTTTTATAAGATCATCTAATACTAGAGGTCCAGGATACAAAATGTGTGCACTTAGAGGGGGGTCCCCCAGTCTGGCCTGTGCCCTGTCAGTGTGGGAGCCCCACAATCAATTTACCCAAAGAGGTAGGCCCTACCCACCCATCCAGGACACCTCAATGGATTGCCCCAAAGAGATAGGCTGGAGCCAAGGTCATGCCTCTGTGCTGTGAGAAGCAGAGATGAGGGACCCCCAAAACCCCCAGGCAGGCCTCGCCATACAGAGCTGGGGTCCCCCAGGCAGACCTCACTGCATGGAGCTGGGACCCCCATATAGGCCTTGCTATGCTGAGCTAGGGGACCCCTAGACAGGCCTTGCTGGACCTCCAGGCAGGCCTCGCTCAACAGAGCCAGGAGGAGGCAGGACTCCCAGACAAGCTCCATGCCATGCACACAGTGTCAAGCTCAGCCCCTCCCACCTGTGCGCACAGCCATCTTGTGACGACATGAGGATATCACGCCATGATGATCACTTAGGCCAGTGGTTGGCAAATTGTGAATCATGAGCCACATGTGGCTCTTTGGCCCCTTGAGTGTGGCTCTTCCACAAAATACCATGGCCTGGGCGAGTCTATTTTGAAGGAGTGGCATTAGAAGAAGTTTAAGTTTAAAAAATTTGACTCTCAAAAGAAATTTCAGTCATTGTACTATTAATATTTGGCTCTGTTGACTAATGAGTTTGCCGACGACTGACTTAGGCTTTTATTAGTAAGGACTATTTTACTGAACTAGGTGATGCAAGAGTTTTGATATCAACCTCAATGTCAAAAGCACAGGAATATGGTTCAATTATTCTTAGGGGTAAAGACCTATGATAATTCAAACCAATTGGATTATCATGTATTTGCTAACCAGTACAAATGATTTACAAAGTTGTGTAGCATTTATTTTTACGTTGAGGATGAGAATATGTTGAAAGACTGCTAATCCATATTTTTTGTTATTTTTATAATCTACTTATACTATCCAGAAAATAAAAATTTGTCAATTCTCACAAAATAAGTTGATAATGGCAAAGTTGATAAAGCATCAGTATTTTCATTCTAAACTTTCAATATGTAAATATTTTAAAATATTCTTTTAAAACATTTATCTCTTTCAGAGGTATGTATAGAACTTTAATGCAAATTTGAGAGATTTGTTACATACATTATGAAATCAAATACTCAGGTAGTTGAGGAAGCCTGAAACACATTTTCATATGTACTACTTATCTTTAATCACAGTATTTAATCATTGTACTTGCTTTTATAACTTGGTCCTGTTCATTTTTTTTGGGGGGAGGGGAATCTATTTAAGTACATTAATTAATTTTTTTACCTACCAATGTAATTTTGATGACAAATTATATAAAAGGTAGAATTTTTAATATAAAATTAATAGTAGATTTTGTTATTATAGTTTCACCCGAATTGTTGTCAACAAAAGGACATTTTACATTAGAAAAATCACAAACTTCAGATACAGATATAGGATAGGGTTCCGCTGTCCCACCTTGAATTTTGTGCAAACTTCTTAGCCTTCTTTTCATGTGAAAAATAAAAGATTGAAAGTTGCATTCTAATGTTCTTTTCATTTTGAATTTATATCCAGACGTAAATGTTAAGGCCCTATCTCACGGTCATACTCTGTTATTACAGGGGTATAGCACTCTCCAGGGTTTAATGTCATTTTCATTCAATGGGGTCCAAGGACCTCAGAAATTCATGGGAAATTGGTCATATGTCTTATGAGACCTTTCTTGGCTTGGGCCAAAAATTTCTAGTCATGATCAGGACAGGCCTGAAGGGAGGAAAATCAGTGGTATGCATACATACAGGCCATCATGATGATTTCGTTCACCAGCCCATTTTCTGTCCTTCACTTTTTCATCCCAAGAGACACCAGTCTGAATAGGTTCAGAATGCTCTGTATGAGTAAGTGAAATTTAAAGTCAATGTGTCACTTAACTAATAATGAAAAGTATGGACATCTATTGTTACATATAAAACACATATAGCTCTACTATTTCAATATTGAGGCAATCATAGCCTTCAGAGTATTTCATTGCATAAATTGCACTTAAAATAATAAGAAATTAACAACCTTATAGGTGCAAAAACATTGCACTGATACCCATTAAACCATTCTCATGTAGTGGTGAGCTTACCTATTCTGATTGTAGGGTCATTCTTATTCCTATCTAATTTTGAAAGCACAGATATAATCACCATTTATTATCCACAATGAAATAAGAATATGCATCTTTATTGGTTTTATTCTGCAGGTCTCTCCTGTCATCTAAATGCAAATATGTTATTTTGTAACTGTTAATTTGGCATTATATGACTAACTTATTTCAAGGAGTATTTAGAAATTTTATTTAGCTATTTTGTCCCCAAAGCCCAAAGCAGTTATGTTCAAATCTATGCACAAGACATTATTTTCAAGAGGTAGTTATTACTGGGTCAACAGTCAATTTTAAACCTCTCTCATGCATAAGGGTTCTGCTCAGTTATTAAAGAATAAAAGTAAAAGCACTCATAAATAAATGCAAAATACAGAACATCTGATAATAGTGCACATATTAGATATTACGGAGGCAGAGAAATCTGAATGTGTGACCCATATTCCTAGCTGTATGTGTGAATAACTGCCATTATTATTATCATTATATTTGTCATTACTTGAAAAAAGGACCTGATAAATTTATAAACATTTATGAGATTTTGACTATTTTAATACAATTTTCTCAAGTGAAAAAGACTATAGTATTTGGGGAAGAATTTATATGTCTGAGCATCTCTGATTTCTTAAAGGCAAATTCAGCCCAACATCACTGGTCAATACAGAAAATAAGTTCTTCAAAATGATGTCCCTACTAAAGAAATTGGATTTACATGAGGTGTTCCTTTTTTTGTGTATATGATAGAATTACCTAAGTATTCACTGAATCTCAGAATAAATACCATTTCAGTTGGCATATAGATGTGCCTGAAAATAATTTGAAAAGCAAATGCATTGGTACTATTATTTTTTCTCAACATCCTTTTATTTTTTTTTACCTTATTCTTTTTATATTTCCTTATTTTTCTGTTTGTAATAGATGTATATTAGAAACCTAGTTACTCTGACTCAAGGGTTTTTGTGGTAAATGTAGCTCTTATACGAGCATATACTGGCTTCTTTCTCCTGGACATTTCTAAATGTTATATTTAATTATGAAAATTAAATAACCAATGCTAAGCATGATTCCTATGGCTCAGCAACATAAAAAATTCATTTATTTAGTAAAATGATTTTTGCTTCAAGATACAGTGAAAGGTCAATGGGGGACAAAAAGGAGATATATGTATTAATATATGTGATACTTTAAATAATAATTTAAAAATTTAAAAAAAGAAAAATTCTATTGGGACGGTGTCTCCAAATTACCTGAAAGATGGGGGAAATGTGTAACTAGTGATGGACATTACTTTGAATAAAGCACTTTTGATGTTTCTCTTGGGAAAAAAAAGGTGCAGTGTGAGTTTGCATTGGGAAATACAATGAATTATCCTCAAGGGGGAAATGCTGGTAAAATAAAATTTATATGAGGACTTTTTGGTATGCAGAGTTGAATATGGTACTGAATCCCTGCCCCCATTAAAAATGAAAGGGGAGGTTCAAATAAAAGAATTATTTTCAGAGATGTGAAAGTGAAATATTAGGTCAGGTCACAAAATCTGTTTTGCAATCAGCAAAATTTAAAAAATGTTACTTCCATGATAGAACTTTTTTTTTTTTTAATTTCAGATGACTGTTAGGGTAAATTTGATGCTAGAATAGATTTAAGAAAAGTTTCAACTGGCATTTCAAAATGAAGACACACTGCAAATGCAACTTCATTGAAATGAAAGTATATGTACTCAATACACAGCGGAAGAACTATATAGGCTGTGGGTTAGTAAACATTAACATTTGGATCAAGTCCCATCTGAAAAATTTTAATTCAAATAATAAATTTGCTAGTTGTTCTTAATTTTTAGAGCCTTCTAAATTTATATCTAATGATTCTAAAGACTTTTGACGTATATTTTTCCTAATAGCCTCAATAATGAGAAAAACATTGAAAACATATTCTTAAGCGATAATGACCCAATTTCTGTCATCCTTATATTAACAAAAGTGTAAACATCATTTCCTGATCCATCATCTGTAATACAAGCATCCAGATGCTTTCTAATGAGCTCTCAGCCATAATGTCTATGAAAATATTTAAACCCATTCTACCAAAATTTCATGGAAATATGTATTTCTGTCAAAAACCATGAATTAATTTGCCAAATTTCCCATTTGCTGTAAGAAATGATACTGTTTAAATTTTTTAAATATTTTGAATTCTCTTGAGCTCTGGATGTTTTCAAAAACAATTAGGAACCGATTCCATAGCCCATGCACTGGATCTTCATGGGAGAATTTGTGAGGGATGTTTTCTTCTGGTTAAAGATCATATATTTATATTGAAGTATCACTTCTCTATAATCACACCATTCTCTCTTCTAAATGTTTCTGAGACCTCCGCATTCTTGTAAATCCATTTTAGTTTTCTCCACAATTAGTGTAGTCCCAAGGAGTATGTAAAAGGTGTGCAAGTTTAATCCTCCACTCTGTGAAAAGTTCCATGCAGTTACTGTCAACATAATTGAATGTATCAAGCCATTTAAATCTCTCATACATGGTGGAGTACAATAATTCCCTTTCACCTGGGGAAAACAACACAGGAGGAGAAATTCATAGAGCAGATCACTTAATGTCCCTCAGGCTTCCTACTGTTACAAGAAGTTTCCTGGCGTACGTGTCTCAGCTCAGCTTTCAGTTACTGTGTGGTTTTCCTCAAAGACCTTCTTGTGGCTTCATCGTCCTGTTCATGTTAAGATCTAAAATGGGACTGAGTGCTTGAGGTAAAATTGAGAGAAACAACAGTTGTGAGAATTGTGAAACCTATTATGTCCCAAGTTAGGTGTCCTGCATTCCTTTTGTGAAAAATACCAATTCATTACGGAGACATAAGATGGCACTCTATTTGCTAAGGCTACTCTCGGGTAAGGTGTGGTCCTCAAGTTGGCAGGGAACTTCTCTTTAACTTACAATGGGGAAAAAGCTGTCTAAATTCTCGGAGGTGAAAGGCATTCCTGAGAATCATAGAAGTATGTTGCAGAAAACAGCATATGAAACTTGAAAATGTGGCTGTGTATGAGAGAAAAAGATTTCGAAGGAATGTATGGCCTGTGTGTTCAACTTACAAAATCAGTTTATAACAGTCAAATTTTCCAAAAATTATTAAAGAGTACAGGAACAGGGCAGTATATTTTATTCCCTTGCAGTTTACATATTAATAGTTATCAGACACTCATATTTTTAATATTAAATTACTAGGGGTCTGGTGCATGAAATTTGTGCACTGGGGTGGGGGATCCCTCAGCCCAACCTGCCAGCCTCCTCACACATACTGGGAGCCCTCTGGCCGAGGCTTTAGGCCTGGGGCACCCAGCCATCACCCTGCAATTGGGCAGATGATTGGCTCCATCCCAGTCCCACCCCCCCCCCCCACACACACCTCCAGTGAGGGCCTCAGCCTCAGCCAGCTCAACCCCAGCTAGAACAGGACTCGGCCCCACCCACCCAGGCTTGGGCCACCTTGTACACACACCCCTAGCCTCCCCCCCAAGCCTGAGCCACCTCGGCCACGCCTCCCTGCAGCCTGGGCCACCTTGGCCACGCACCCCCAAACCCTCCCCCAAGGCCCAGGCCACCTCAGCCATGCCTCCCGTAGCCCAGGCTGCCTTGGCTATGCCTCTTCAGCCACCCCCCCCCCAGGCCCAGGCCACCTTGGCCATGCCCCCCCTGGCCTGGGCCACCTCGGCCACACCCCCAAGCTCTTGATTGTCTGGTGGGTATAGTGAAGGTATGGTAAAATTTGCATATTACTCTTTTATTAGATAGGATTAGAAAAGGGTAATATATTTTATTTTGTTGTATATCATGCATTAATAATTAAAAGAAAAATAGCAATTCAATAATATAGCTATTTCCTTATATTTAATAAATTCTAAATAAATAAAATTTTACAAAATTTGACTGCCCTAAATCATGGGTGATTTAAAAATGTGGTGAGATGCTCCAAATACAATCATTTTGGGGAGTTGTATCAAAATTATAAAAACTGAGTGATGATTTTGTCTTAGTATCCTTCACTTGGCTTATGTCATTTTAATATTTCTCTTGCTAATTTAGGAGAAATTATAACACTTTCAACCACCCTAAGAAAGGATACAGAGCAATGCTTCTTGGGATTTAAATTTTTCTAAATCTTAACAAGACTTTAGATATTATTTCAATAGCAACAGAGAAAGAAACATAATCTACTACATGAAGCTTAAAGATATTTTTCAGATCTGAAATTCTGATTTGTCTGTAACTCCTCATTCTATCATATGTCATCAAATATATTCAAATGACTGAGACCAGTTATTTGCACTTTAACTTCAAATCTCAATTTCATTTGAATGTGTTTACATAGCCTCAAAAATTATAAGACCTTTATTCTCTAGACAAATCAGGATGAATGAGTCCATTAAATGTATTCACTAAGATTCTAGGAAAATGGGATAAAAGATCTGTTTAATATAGGAGTTTTAAAATGTTGTCATCTCATATCAACTAATTATGTACTGAAATTCTGTGGCACACCAAAAATATATTTTTTACTGATCTGACAAAAAATAGATATGATTTTGATTCATTCACATCAGATGGCTATTATGTAGGCTGTTGTCATTTTATTATTTGGCAACTTAAGAAAAAAAAGGTCAGTGCCCCTAAGTAATCAGGTATGTCATGTTTATAAAATTGTCTCAGCACACCAGTGTGCCTACTAGGCATACTGGTTGAAAAATTGCTGTTTTAATACCATTATGTAAGCTAGTGAATGATGTTTTATTAGAAGTTAGTACTAACTACTAGGTCAAGAATTGATTAAATAATTATTTTCTGTTGAGTATACCAAAATTACCTTCTTTTCCTTTTTAATTTTTTGCTGCATTTCTTCTATTCTAAAAATATTGCTTGAGGTTAGCAGCCTTTATTTCATTGAGCAGATTTTATTCTTTAATAACTTCTATATATCATACCTAGTTCAAGAATGCTGAAATGCATTTGGAAATTAAAAAAAAGATAAGTTTCCTTCTCATATTGATTTTAATTTCTAATGAGGGCAGTGTAAGTTACAACACACATAAATATACACTTAATTTAAAATAAGGAATGCTACTAAGGTAATGAAACAAGGTAGTGGATAGAGTTTGAGTAACAAGAGGTCTTTCTGAGAGAGTCACACTTAAAACTCAGATATTAAATGTCTATCCAATAGTAGATAGAGTCTGAGGAAAGGAATCTTAGAAACATAGCATGTACAAAGGTCCTGAGGTGGGGTCAAGCTTGGCATGTTTGAAAATATTGACATACTACAACATGGATGTAATTTAAAGACATTATGCTAAGTGGAAAAAAAAGCAGGTCACTAAAAGATAAATATTTTGTGACTCCACTTATACAAGTTACATAGACTAGTCAAACTGATAGGGGAAGAAAGTATAATGGTGGTTTCAAGGAGCGGGAGAGAGTGAATAGGAAGTAAGTTTCTTAATGAGCATAGAGTTTCAATTTTATAAGTTGAAAAAAAGTTCTGAAGATCGATGATGGTAATGGTAGCACAATGATATGCATGTGTTTAGTACCACTGAACACTACACTTAAAAGCATTTGAAGTGTTAAATGTTATGTGTACTACTATTGTACCTACAATAATGTTGGGAAAATAAAGCACCACTTTTATGCTGTGGCAGCTTTTCTTGCTTACCTTATTTTTATCAATACATTTTCTAAGAGGATGCAAGCAAGAACTTAAATTAGAATCTACTTTGAAAGTGTATATGTGGCAGGGGTTATATTATAATAATACAAAGTTTTAAACCCAGATAAACAAAATGAGAGGAATGATGCTCCTGTTTTGTTGGGGTCACAGTGCAATCCTAGGAATAAACCCACAGTTTATTTTATTTAGTTTCTAATGATAGCAAAAAGACAAAACTATCAGAAAAGAAATAAAAATAGCAGATCACATTTCTGGTTCATTTCTTATTTACTTAGAAACAAAATGCATAATACATATGAGTGTCTATATAATGAGAAAATATGAGAATGTTAATCATTAATGAGCAACTTTCTTTAATTTATAGTTGAGTTAAAAATTAATTAGCCCTTCCTTGGTCACTGGAAGACCTTCATTTAATTAAAATCACTAATGGCCTGAGGAGCAAAGCTATCATACACTGCAAGTCTGAATTCATAATTAGTTTGATGCTAAAAACAAGTATAAACTATCAATATAGTAACAGATTTAAGTGAGGTTTATGTGTGATTAGCTGAGTCTTACAACAAAGGCCACAGATAAGTATATTTATTCTATTATGCCACATGAACAGTGCTAAGAATTTTTTATAGTGGTTATAATTTTTAATGTTATTATTAAAATACAGTTGAAATTTAATAATATTTTATATTAGTTTCAGATGCACAGCACAGTGGTTAGACAGTCATATAATTTACCACGTTATCCTTGTGATATTTCAAGTACCCACCTGCCACCATTCATATATATTAGAACATGATTGACTATATTCCCTCTGTTGTACTTTATATGCCGTGACTATATAGTAACTTCCAATTTGTACTTCTTGATCCCTTTCACCCATCTCCCAAACCCTTCTCTCTTTTGTCAGTTATTAGTTTGTTGTTTGTATCTAGGAATCTGTTTCTGCTTTGTTTGTTTGATTTCTTCTTTAGGTTTCACTTATATGTGAAATCATATGGTATTTGTCTTTCTCTGTCTGACTTATTACACTTAGCATAATATCCTGTATTTTCACTCATTCTATTGCAAATGATAATATTCCATTCTTTCTCATGGCCAAGTAATATTCTATTATATTTATGTACTGAATCTTTTTTATCCATTGTCTATTGA